>CM062297.1:445202346-445802346 GCA_031216915.1 Pictodentalium vernedei | reverse complement strand
GCAGGTCTTTGAGTGGCATTACAAGCTGCATGGAAAAAATATTCCAGTAAGCAATTATTAACCCTCCAGAGCCTGGTAAGTACAGACATTTTGAGGAAATGGGCTGTTTTGGGGCACCCATAACACCCAATGTGTACCTGCGTGATAAGTTAACCTTCCTTATTGGAAGTGAAATTCACTGAGGATCATTTTTGTAAGTAATGAAGGCATTCACAAAACCAAGCATTAATCCGTTTTGGGCTGGTTACAGAGCGATACCCCTCAAAAGGTTAAAAATTCATATTTTCCGAGGATTTCTCTAAAAGCCTCTCGTAGGTTTTCAAGACAAATATTGGCCATTCTCATTTGAGACTACTATACTCACCTTGTATGAACTCAGAAATAAGTGTATATTTATTTATTATCAAGAATAACCGCCCATAAGTTCCACTCTCACCGTGTCCCGCTTCATCGGTCGCCAGCGGTCGATTTATCCAAACAAAATTACCAAGGTTACCACCTCCCCCTGCCTCTTTCTCCAACCAAACACACATTGAAAGGTACGCCTCACCTCGTATTCCACACTTCCCTGCATGATATCATTTATTATTTATTTATTGGTGTTTAAGGGCATCTACTTATGCACAATGGCTAATCTACGGGTGGAGAAAGCCGCAGTACCTGAAGAGAACCACCGAGCAACGACGAGCAGCTGCCAGCGTCCCAACATCGTAACTCCGAACTGCAGCACAGGCAGGGTTAGATTGGTTGAAGATATGCGTACCGTCGACGTGCAGTACGCCTTAGTACATGGCGGCATCGTGCCCCCATATGGAGAATCAGAGTTAAGTGCCTTGCCCAAGGACACAGCATGGGAGTCCGAATTGATCGCTCAGACGGCCACCCATCCAATGATTAACCAGGCTCAACGTTCCTTAACTTCGGTGATCTGAAGAGAACCGGCTACCACAATGCCACCGCTCCGCCACTGCATGATACGAAAGCAGTAAATAACGTTAGCTACAATGGGATCAGTTACTTATAATATCAAATAGTGTTGACACTATAGCGTTTCCCCGACAGTGGGTCCAGGTATATAATAGTCTGTAAAACGTCTATACACTGCCGCTCCTCCGCCCCAGAGTGGCGACGTGGCAGTATATATCCATCTTACTGACGCTATGTTGTGCCTAAGGAACCTTACAATAAAAGGTGGGGATCCCCAACATGGGAAGGGGGGGGGGGGCAGGTATATTTACTACTCTGTAGGTTATCAAATGCAGTGGTGCATGGCGCCAACATTCCCCCGGCAGTGGGGCAAGATATATACTAGTTTGTAAGACGGTTATACTCCCCTTCTCCGTCCCAGGGTATATTTTATCTACACATATGTACAAACAACACTTCCCATTTTCCTATGTAATTATTGTAGTTTATAACTTTATGTTTGTCGTTGAATGTATGGATATCTTCATTGTAATAAATAAAACTAATCCTACGGGGAAAAACCAATTGGAGAGAAATTTACTTCTGCTATTAACAGACAGGTGATAGGTGAGCTCTGCAAGGTGTGAAAAAATGACATAATCATGCATAACAACTGTGGTCTAATAGGAGATAATTGATACAGGGACTATACATGACATGCTCAAGAATTTAAAGTTCACATTTTCTGTGGATATCTTCAACTGGTTCTTACAGATTTTTAAGAACAAATAAACCCTGGAGAAGAAGTATTCTCGCAAGCCTTCATTAACCCTCCACAAACCGTCAGCTATCGAAATTTTAGGTAAATTTGAGATACAATGGGCTATTTACATTAGACGCTGATTCTCAGACGCTGATATTAATATTAACCCTCTCCACAAACAATGATGATTTAACCAAAACGTTCTTTTATCACACTGGGTCATTTGAGACTATTATACCCACTTTTCTCAAGACATCAATAAAAATACTTTAATGATACAATTAAAAACAATTCTTCAGACACTCCAGGGTCATAAAAAATCATGGATGTTTATTAACCCTCTACAGACTGCCAAGCATCGTAATTTTGTTGAAATGGGCTGTTTTCAGACACGCGCAACACCCAACGTGTACCTGGGAATTACCCATAATCTCCTTTGTTGGAAGTGGAATTCACCGAAGACCATTTTTGTAAGTAATAAGGGTATTCAAAAAACCAAGCGTTAACCCCTTTTGTGGTTGTTAATAGTGATACCCATCAAAGGCTTAAAAATTTATGTTTTCCCTGGATTTCTTTACAAACATCTGGTAGCATTTTCAAGAGAAAATGGCCATTGATAGGTCATGGTGTCACATTACCAGGTGATTGGATAAATTATTCCGATAAGCATTTGTTAACCCTCCATGGACTGCTAAATGTCAATATTTTGAAAAAATAGCCTGTTTTTGAACAACAACAACATCAAAAGGGAATGCAACAGAGAAACGTAACTTCTTTTACCGGACGCAAAACTGACAGGGAAACATTTTTGTAAGTAGTAAATGGATTCAAAAATCGAGGTCTGAACCCATTTTTGACTGGTTAAGGAGATATACCCCTTAAAAGCTTAAAATTCCAGTTTTCTATGGATTTCTCAACAAAACAAAATTCAAGAACAATTGACCATTCGCAGGTCTTCGAGTGACATTACAAGCATGAACAAAATGTTTCGGTAAACATTTGTTAACCCTCCAGAGGCTGCCAAGCATAGAATATTTGGAGAAAATGGGCTGTTCTTGGGCAACCATAACACCAAATGTGTACCTACGAGATAAACATAACCTCCTTCATTGGAAATGGAATTCACCGTCGATCATTTTTGTAAGTAATGAAGGTATTCACAAAACCAAGCATTAACCCTTTAGAGTTGGTTACAGGGAGATACCCCTCAAAAGGTTAAACATTTGTGCTATCTGAGGATTTCTTAAAAAAAATGCCGTAGATGTTCAAGAAAAAATGGCCATTCTCTGATCTTAGTGTGACATTTCAAGTTGCATGTACAAAATATTCCTGTAAGCATTTGTTAACCCTATGCAGGTTCTCAAACATCAAAATGTTGATAAGATGGGCTGTGTGTGCATACCCACAGCACCCAAAGTTGGGAGGAGAGATCAAAATAAGTGGAAGTAGAATTCACTGAGAATTATTTTTGGAAGTAATAAGAGTATTCAAAAAACAACACTTAACCCGTTTTGGGCTGGATAAACAATGATACCCATCAAACGCTTAAAATTCATGTTCTCCGTGGATTTCTCTGAAAACATCTTGTAGATTTTAAAGAAAAAAAATGGCCATTCACAGTTCTTGGTGTGACATTACAAGTTGCATGAATAAATATTCCTGTTAGCACTTGTTAACCCTCTACAAGCTGCCAGACATCAATATTTGGGATACATTTGAGATAAAATGAACCATTTTAAAATTGAAACAGCACTCAGTGGGTATGTGTCAAACAAACATAACTCCTTTTGTCGGTCATTAACTTGTGGGACGACGATATTGATATTAACCCACTCTACCATTAATGATGGTTTTTACCTAAACAATTTTTTTTATAAAACTGAGTCATTTGAGACTACTGTAACCACCTTTCTCATAACATCAATGAAAGAACTTCAGTGAGTCAATTAAAAACAATTCATCAGATACTGTGGGGGCATGAAAAATCAAGGAATCTCATCGGGAAAAGCCATGATTCTCCAGAATCATAAAGTCTAGTTTTTTTTGTTTTTTTTTTAGGCTTTTCCCTCTGGAAAAGACTATTGTTTTTCTACGGATTATTATTTTTTTTTTTTTTTTTTTTTAGGCTTTTCCCTCTGGAAAAGACTATTGTTTTTCTACGGATTATTATTTTTTTTGGGGGGGTTTTTTTTTTTTTTTTTTTTTTGGGGTTTTTATTTATTTTTTTTTTTTTTTTCCACACATTTTGTCCGTACGATTCAGAAGCCATTTTCGAACCGATCTTCACGACATTTTGCACACGCATAGAGGGGCACAAAATCTAAAAATCTACCCAAGCGGAATTTTCGATTTAACCCTTATTTTCTCAGAATTGGCAAAAAACTGCCAAAATTGGGGTTTATCGGCACTTTCTCGAAACACGTCTTGTAGATTTTTTTTATACATTCGTCATTGCTAGACCTGTCTGTGACACGCCCTTTGATAACACGACATATCAGGCGATGCATATGGTAACCCTCCACAGGCTGCCAAACATCGAAATTTTGATGAAATAGGCCAGTTTCAGGCCCCCACCGCACCCAAACAATACACGAGAGATAAATATAACTTTCTTTGCTGGGAGTGGAATTCACCGAGGATCATTTTTGTCAGTAATAAGGGTGTTCAAAAAACCAAGCGTTAACCCGTTTTGGGCTGGTTAAACAGCAATACTCCCATAAAGCTCAAAAATTTGTATTTTCCATGGATTTCTCTAAACGAGTCTTGTAGATTTTCAAGAAAAATCTGTCACTCCCAGGCCTTGGTGTGACAGTAGAAGCTGCATGGACAAAATGCTGCGGTGAGCATTTGTTAACCCTCCACGGGCTGCTAAAAGTCAAAATTGTGATAAAATGGGCTGTTTTTGGACGCCAACAGCACCCAATGGGTACGCCCCAAAGAAACGTGCTTTCTTTTATCGAGCGCACAATCTATACGCAAACATTTTTGTAAGTATTAAGGTATTCAAAAGTCGAAGTCTTAACCCATTTTGGACAGGCTAAAGAGAGAGACCCCTTAAAATCTTAAAATTCCCATTTTCTGTGGATTTCTCTAAAAACATCCTGTAGGTTTTCAAGAAAAATTGACTACTCGTAGGTCTTTGTGTGATATTTCAAGTTGCATGGACAAAATATTCCGGTGAGCGTTTATTAACCCTCTAGAGGCTGCCAAGCATCATAATTTTGTTGAAATGGGATGTTTTCAGGCACACACATCACCCAACGTGTACCTGAGAAATAAACATAATCTCCTTTGTTGGAAGTGGAATTCACCAAAGACCATTTTTGTAAGTAATAAGGGTATTAAAAAAATCAATCGTTAACCCATTTTGTGGTTGTTAATAGTGATACCCATCAAAGGCTTAAAAATTTATGTTTTCCCTGGATTTCTTTACAAACATCTGGTAGGGTTTTCAAGAGAAAATGGCCATTGATAGGTCATGGTGTCACATTACCAATTGATTGGATAAATTATTCCGGTAAGCATTTGTTAACCCTCCATGGGCTGCTAAATGTCAAAATTTTGAAAAAATAGTCTGTTTTTGAACAACAACAACATCAAATGGGAATACAACAGAGAAACGTAACTTCCTTTACCGGGCGCAAAACTGACAGTGAAACATTTTTGTAAGTAGTAAATGTATTCAAAAATCGAGGTCTTAACCCATTTTTAACTGGTTAAGGAGATATACCCCTTAAAAGCTTAAAATTCCAGTTTTCTGTGGATTTCTCAAAAAAAAAAATTCAAGAGGAATTAACCATTCGCAGGTCTTCGAGTGACATTACAAGTTGCATGAACAAAATGTTCCGGTAACCATTTGTTAACCCCCCAGAGGCTGCCAAGCATTGACATTTGGAGAAAATGGGCTGTTCTTGGGCAACCATAACACCAAATGTGTACCTACGAGATAAACATAACCTCCTTCATTGGAAGTGGAATTCACCGTCGATCATTTTTGTAAGTAATGAAGATATTCACAAAACCAAGCATTAACCCTTTAGAGCTGGTTAAAGAGAGACACTCCTCAAAAGGTTAAAAATTCATGTTATCTGAGGATTTCTTTAAAAACATCCCGTAGATTTTCAGGAAAAAATGGCCATTCTCATATCTTAGTGTAACATTACAAGTTGCATGTACAGAATATTCCTGTAAACATTTGTTAACCCTATGCAGGTTCTCAAACATCAAAATGTTGATAAAATAGGCTGTGTTTGCGTACCCACAGCACCTGAAGTTGGGAGGAGAGATCAAAATAAGTGGAAGTAGAATTCACTGAGAATTATTTTTGGAAGTAATAAGAGTATTCCAAAAACAACACTTATCCCGTTTTGGGCTGGAAAAACAATGATACCCATCAAAAGCTTAAAATTCCTGTTCTCCCTGGATTTCTCTGAAAACATCTTGTAGATTTTAAAGAAAAAATAGCCATTCACAGTTCTTGGTGTGACATTACAAGTTGCATGAATAAATATTCCTGTTGGCACTTGTTAACCCTATACAAGCTGCCAGACATCAATATTTTGGATACATTTGAGATAAAATGGACCATTTTTAAATTGACACAGCACTCAGTGAGTATGTGTCAAACAAACATAACTCCTTTTGTCGGTCATTGACTTGTTGGACGACGATATTGACCTTAACTCACTCCACCGTTAATGATGGTTTTTACCTAAACAATTTTTTATCAAACTGTGTCATTTGAGACTACTATCTTCACTTTTCTCATAACATCAATGAAGGAACTTCAGTGAGGCAGTTAAAAACAATTCATCAGACACTGTGGGGTCATGAAAAATCATGGAATCTCATCGGGAAAAGCCATGATTCTCCAGAATCATAAAGTCTAGTTTTTTTTTTTTTTTTTTTTGTTTTTTTTTTTTCCACACATTTTGTCCGCGCGATTCCGAAGCCATTTTCGGACCGATTTTCACAAAATTATGCACACGCATAGAGGGGCACACAATCTAAAAATGTACCGAAGCGGAATTTTCGATTTAACCCTTATTTCGTCACAATTGGCAAAAAACTGTCAAAATTGGGGTTTATCGGCACTTTCTCGAAACACGTCTTGTAGATTTTTTTTAAACTTTCATAATTGATAGACCTGTCTGTGCCACGATCTTTGATACACATGACATATCAGGCGATGCATATGGTAACCCTCCACAGGCTGCCAAACATCGAAATTTTGATGAAATGGGCCGGATTCAGGCCCCCAGAGCACCCAAACGATACACGAGAGATAAACATAACTTCCTTTATTTGAAGTGGAATTCACCGGAGATCATTTTTGTAAGTAATAATGGTGTTCAAAAAACCAAGCATTAACCCGTTTTGGGCTGGTTAAACAGCAATACCCCCAAAAAGCTCAAAAATTCAGGTTTTCCGTGGATTTCTCTAAACGAGTCTTGTAGATTTTCATGAAAAAATTGTCACTCCCAGGCCTTGATGTGACAATAGAAGTTGCATGGACAAAATACTTCGGTGAGCATTTGTTAACCCTCCACGGGCTGCTAAAAGTCAAAATTGTGATAAAATGGGCTGTTTTTGAACGCCAACGGCACCCAACGGGTACGCCACAAAGAAAAGTGATTTCTTTTATCGAGCGCACAATCTATAGGGAAACATTTTTGTAAGTAGTAAGGGTATTCAAAAAACGAAGTCTTAACCCATTTTGGGAAGGCTAAAGAGAGAGACCCCTTAAAATCTAAAAATTCCCATTTTCTGCGGATTTCTCTAAATACATTCCATAGGTTTTCAAGAAAAAATGACTACTTGCAGGTCTTTGTGTGACATTACAAGTGGCATGGACAAAATATTCCGCTGAGCGTTTATTAACCCTCTACAGAATGCCAAGCATCATAATTTTGTTGAAATGGGCTGTTTTCGGACGCACACAGCACGCAATGTATGTCCGAGAGTTACACATAATCTCCTTTGTTGGAAGTGGAATTCACTGAGGACCATTTTTGTAAGTAATAAGGGTATTCAAAAACCCAAGCGTTAACCCCTTTTGGGGTGGTTATTAGCGATATCATCAAAAGCTAAAAAGAAATCATGTTTTCCGTGGATTTCGTTACAAACATCTTGTATGTTTTCAACAGAAAATGGCCATTGATAGGTCTTGGAGTCACATTACCGGTTGCATGGATAAAATATTCCAGTAAGCACTTGTTAACCCTCCATCGGCTGCTAAATGTCAACATTTTGAAAAAATAGTCTGTTTTTGGACACCAACAACAACAAATGGGAATGCCACAGAGATACATAACTTCTTTTACCGGATGCAAAACTGACAGAGAAAAATTTAGTAAGTAGTAAGGGTATTCAAAAAATCGAGGTCTTAACCCATTTTCGCCTGGTTAAGATGTACCCCTTAAAAGCTTAAAATTCCAGTTTTCTGTGGATTTCTCCAAAAAACCTAGTAAGTATTCAAGAAAAATTGACCATTTGCAGGTCTTGGAGTGACATTACAAGTTACATAGACAAAATATTCCGGTAAGCGTTAGTTAACTCTCCAGAGGCTGCAAAGCATAGAAATTTTGAGAAAATGGACTGTCCTTGGGCACCCATTGCACGCAATGTGTACCTGCGAGATAAACATAACCTCCTTCTTTGGAAGTGGAATTTTTCAGACCAAGCATTAACCCATTCAGGGCTGGTCTTAGCCCGTTTTGGGCTGGTTAAACAGCGGTACCCATCAAAGACTTAAAATTTCATGCTTTCCCTGGATTTCTTAAAAAAACATCTTGTAGATTTCAAGAAAAAATGGCCATTCACGGGTCTTCATGTGACATTACAAGTTACATGGACAAAATATTCCGTTGATCATTCGTTAACTCTCCACGAGCTGCTAAACATCAAAATGTTGATAAAATGGATTGTTTTCAGACACCAAGAGCACCCAAATGGATATGTAACAGAGAAATATAACTTCTTTTACTGCGCGTAGAATTCACAGAGGATCAGTTTTGTAAGTAGTAAGGGTATTTGAAAGAATTAAACTTAACCTATTTTAGACTGGATAAGGAGAGATACCCCTTAAAAGCTTAAAATTTACATTTTCTGTGGATTTCGCTAACTGCTTGTGGGCGAGTTTCAAGAACAATTGGACATTGGCAGGTCTTACAAATTGCATAGATAGAATATTCCGCTAGTCGTTTGTTAATCCCGCTACAGGCTGCTAAACGTCAACATTTTGATAAAATCGGCTGTTTTCGGGCAGCAAATGGGTATGTAATAGGTAAACATAACCTCTTTTATCAGATTCAGAATTCATGAGGGATAATGTATGATAGTATTAAGGGTATTCAAGGGAGCGTGGTGGCTCAGTGGTAGACTGCTGTACTTCTATGCTAGAGGTCCAGAGTCCGATCCCCGTCCGGGACGACTCACGTTGTGTCCTAGGGCAAGGCACTTTAGCCCGGTTGCCGACATGGGGGCACGATGACGCCGTGTACTAAGGCATACTGCACGTCGATGGTACATATGTGTTCACCCTCTGTAACCCTGCTTGAGCGGAGCTTGAACAGAGTTAGAATGTTGAGGAGCTGACAGCTGCTCGTCGATGCTTGGTGGTTCTCTCCGTGTACTCCGGCTTCCTCCACCTATAAAACTGTCACGGCCACGATTAGCCATTGTGCATAAGTATGTGACCTTAAACACCAATAAATAAATAAATAAATAAATAAATAAATAAATAAATAAATAAATAAATAAATAAATAAATAAATAAATAAGGGTATTCAAAAACGAAGCCTTAACCATGTTTATAGGATTAAAGACAGACAGCCCATGCCGTGTACGCTGCCTACATTACTTGTAAAATAGACACCCCCCACTAAATCTTCTGCGAGGCGCGGTTTCGGACCCGACCACCTGACGGTTCTGACCACATCAAATAACACACCTTCGTTGTATTTAGCAACATGGATTTCCCCAAGAAGCAAAGACAAAAATACGTCTGCGGAAAATAATGGCAAATATTTTATTTAGCCTGTATTTTTTCCGTATAGAAAATTTCTCACCCATATATACCTAAAAATGATTCAATGATACAATTGGACATATTTCTCTCATAAAACGTGAAAAAACACTTGATTTATTGCATTTTAGGATTGCGCATGTATATTCTTAGAAGAATCTCTGTCTGTTATTAAACTACGGCGTGTCTTTGATCTCGTTTGGGACGATCAGTGATTAGCACCTTTTCGACAAGAGCCATCGAAATTGAAAATAAAAAAAATAATCAAATTTCACTAAAACCTTTTGCAGAATCGTGTTTTTCAGAAAACGCTTTCGCGATTGCGTGTGTCGTTTTCAAAATTCGGATCAGTAAGCACGAAATTATAAATATGTTGTTGTCAATAACAGAATTGAAAGCATGTCGGTCAAACTTGCATGACGTCAGAACTCGACTCGGGTTAAATACTGCGGTGTAGTGAAAGGACGAGAGTAAGAAACGCTGATATCGCAGTAGGCTTTAAAATGTCCATGGAATGGTCCTAAAATCAAGTTTATATTTGCAGCTTTATTGCAAATAGGTTTCCCGTTGTTTCTTGTTGAAATGTTATTACCGTCAAGGCCAAGTACCATAGAAAATTTGAATACTGGGCAGTGGGATAGGACACCTGCCCCATGAACAACTGCCTCCTATTAAAATTAATTAGCGGGGACATCCCCCCCGCCCCCCCCCCCCCCCCCCCCCCCCCCCATATGCTGTTTATTTTACCTAGGACACCTGCCCCCTGCTGTTTTTTTTTTTACCTAGGACACATGCCCCCCCCCCCCTACTGTTAGATTAGATTAAACATATTTTATTTGCCATTTGACAATGCAAATCAGGATTGGAGGACAAGTGCTTACCACTTAGAAGCCCCTCCGTTCCTGTACAGTGACTAATAATTTACAATATGGCAGAACGTATTCCTTAAATAACAGAATCTAGCAAAATCTAAATATTATAAACATTATAGACAAACACAAATTAAACTGAGAGAGAGAGAGAGAGAGAGAGAGAGAGAGAGAGAGAGAGAGAGAGAGAGAGAGAGATACAAAAAATAAATAGAATATAAAGAAAAAAAAGAAAACATGAAATACAACATTAGATCCAGTGATGATGCCCGCCACCCACCCATTTGCATTCTGTAGTATCTTGGCCGTAATGGGAGTCTAAATTAACATCTTGATTACAGCCACTGAGCAAAGGTTTTCACTTCTGGGGATGTTCACACAACTGTTTGTTCACCAAGTACACCTGCCCTGCCCCCGTTTGTTTGCTAACGGGCCCCTCCCCATTGACCTTTCTATTTTTAGAAGCACCCAGGCCGACGGGGAGAGGGCGTTGTTGGGAGCATGGCTAGATTTTGCTATAAAATGGGGTTGAAGGAAGGTACCCTCAAATCTGGGTCGAAAGTGGCGAAAATGACAAAAGGCTACGTCAACGTATGGTGACGGTATAAACTACAGGTGATCTGGGCGATGTACAGACGAAAAATAATACCTTGGAGCCGGTTAGGCAATTTGGCACAAAAAACTCCGACTTTATGCTCAATCGCTGCTCTACAGTAGTCTACAACAGTCCCCAAGTCCATTCCAAACTGATAGAGTCGGGACAAATAGTACTCTCACTTTCCACGCGATGCGTGGTGTTCTTCACGCGGCCTCGACACTCGCAACAGATGCCAAACTGTCAACCAGGGTGCGTAGAACAAGTTATGAAAATTAGAAGTCGCTGCCTTCAGCGGTCTAGACACGGTTCATGTTTGTGAGAAGTGCAATTTTAATGTCTAATTGGCAAATTTTCGTTAATCGTTTCCCGCAAAAAACCTACTCACCGCCGATTTCTTTTCACTTCAACTTCTGACGATTATCTAAGTTTTAAAGATAGTGTCAGGATACCCCTCCCCCGCCGCTGTTTTGGAGCTGGTTAGGCAATGTGGCACCGAAACCTGGGACGTTATGCTCAATCGCAGCTCTACAGTCGTCTACAACACTGCCCGTGTCCATTCTAAACTGATAGAGTCGGGACGAATAGTACTCTCACATTCCAAGCGATGCGTGGTGTTTACCACGCGGTCCGGACACTCCAAACAAATCCCAAAATGTCGGCCAGGGTTCGTAGAACAAGTTCTGAAAATTTCAAGTCGCTGCCTCCAGCGGTCTGAACACCGTTCGTGTATGTCAGAAGTGCTATTTTAATGTCCAATATGCAAATCTTCGTCAATCTTTTCCTGCCTGCCAGAAACCCAATCACCGCCAATTTTTTAGGCTTTTCCCTCTGGAAAAGACTATTGTTTTTGTACGGATTATTATTTTTTTTTTTTTTTTTTTTTGGGTTTTTTTTTTTTTTTTTTTTTTCCACACATTTTTGTCCGTACGATTCAGAAGCCATTTTCGAACCGATTTTCACACAATTTGGCACACGCATAGAGGGGCAAAAAATCTAAAAATGTACCGAAGCGGAATTTTCGATTTAACCCTTATTTCGCCAGAATTGGCAAAAAACTGCCAAAATTGGGGTTTTTCGGCACTTTCTCAAAACACGTCTTTAGGATTTTTTTTAAACATTCATCATTTCTAGACCTGCCCATGTCACGACCTTTGATACACACGACATATTTGGCGATGCATATGGTAACCCTCCACAGGCTGCCAAACATCGAAATTTTGATGAAATGGGCCGGTTTTAGGCCCCCAGAGCACCCAAACGATACAAGATAGATAAACATAACTTCCTTTATTTGAAGTGGAATTCACCGGAGATCATTTTTGTAAGTAATAATGGTGTTCAAAAAACCAAGCATTAACCCGTTTTGGGCTGGTTAAACAGCAATACCCCCAAAAAGCTAAAAAATTCAGGTTTTCCGTGGATTTCTCTAAACGAGTCTTGTAGATTTTCATGAAAAAATTGTCACTCCCAGGCCTTGATGTGACAATAGAAGTTGAATGGACAAAATACTTCGGTGAGCATTTGTTAACCCTCCACGGGCTGCTAAAAGTCAAGATTGTGATAAACTGGGCTGTTTTTGGACGCCAACGGCACCCAACAGGTCCGCCACAAAGAAAAGTGATTTCTTTCATCGAGCGCACAATCTATAGGGAAACATTTTTGTAAGTAGTAAGGGTATTCAAAAAACGAAGTCTTAACCCATTTGGGGCAGGCTAAAGAGAGAGACCCCTTAAAATCTAAAAATTCCCATTTTCTGTGGATTTCTCTAAATACATTCCATAGGTTTTCAAGAAAAATTGACTACTTGCAGGTCTTTGTGTGACATTACAAGTGGCATGGACAAAATATTCCGCTGAGCGTTTATTAACCCTCTACAGAATGCCAAGCATCATTATTTTGTTGAAATGGGCTGTTTTCGGACACACACAGCACGCAATGTATGTCCGAGAGTTACACATAATCTCCTTTGTTGGAAGTGGAATTAACTGAGGACCATTTTTGTAAGTAATAAGGGTATTCAAAAACCCAAGCGTTAAACCCTTTTGGGGTTGTTATTAGCGATACCCATCAAAAGCTAAAAAAAAATTATGTTTTCCGTGGATTTCGTTACAAACATCTTGTAAGTTTTCAACAGAAAATGGCCATTGATAGGTCTTGGAGTCACATTACCGGTTGCATGGATAAAATATTCCAGTAAGCATTTGTTAACCCTCCATAGGCTGCTAAATGTCAACATTTTGAAAAAATAGTCTGTTTTTGGACACCAACGACAGCAAATGGGAATGCCACAGAGATACATAACTTCTTTTACCGGATGCAAAACTGACAGAAAAAAATTTAGTAAGTAGTAAGGGTATTCAAAAAATCGAGGTCTTAACCCATTTTCGCCTGGTTAAGATGTACCCCTTAAAAGCTTAAAATTCCAGTTTTCTGTGGATTTCTCCAAAAAATCTAGTAAGTATTCAAGAAAAATTGACCATTTGCAGGTCTTGGAGTGACATTACAAGTTACATAGACAAAATATTCCGGTAAGCGTTTGTTAACTCTCCAGAGGCTGCAAAGCATAGAAATTTTGAGAAAGTGGACTGTTCTTGGGCACCCATTGCACGCAATGTGTACCTGCGAGATAACCATAATCTCCTTCTTTGGAAGTGGAATTCATCAGACCAAGCATTAACCCATTTAGTACTGGTCTTAACCCGTTTTGGGCTGGTTAAACAGCGGTACCCATCAAAGACTTAAAATTTCATGTTTTCCCTGGATTTCTTTAAAAACATCTTGTAGATTTCAAGAAAAAATGGCCATTCACGGGTCTTCATGTGACATTACAAGTTACATGGACAAAATATTCCGTTGAGCATTCGTTAACTCTCCACGAATTGCTAAACATCAAAATGTTGATAAAATGGATTGTTTTCAGACACCAAGAGCACCCAATGGATATGTAACAGAGAAATATAACTTCTTTTACTCGCGTAGAATTCACAGAGGATCAGTTTTGTAAGTAGTAAGGGTATTTAAAAGAATGAAACTTAACCTATTTTAGACTGGATAAGGAGAGATACCCCTTAAAAGCTTAAAATTTACATTTTCTGTGGATTTCGCTAACTGCTTGTTGGCGATTTTCAAGAACAATTGGACATTGGCAGGTCAAACAAAGTGCATAGATAGAATATTCCGCTAGTCGTTTGTTAATCCCGCTACAGGCTGCTAAACGTCAAAATTTTGATAAAATCGACTGTTTTCGGGCAGCAAATGGGTATGTAATAGGTAAACATAACCTCTTTTATCAGACTCAGAATTCATGAGGGATAATGTATGGTAGTGTTAAGGGTATTGAAGGGAGCGTGGTGGCTCAGTGGTAGACTGTTGTCCGGGACGACTCACGTTGTGTCCTTGGGCAAGGCACGCACTTTAGCCCGGTTGCCGACATGGGGGCACGATGACGCCGTGTACTAAGGCATACTGCACGTCGATGGAACATATGTCTTCACCCTCTGTAACCCTGCTTGAGCAGAGCTTGAACAGAGTTAGAATGTTGAGGAGCTGACAGTTGCTCGTCGTTGCTTGGTGGTTCTCTCCGTGTACTCCGGCTTCCTCCACCTATAAAACTGTCACGGTCACGATTAGCCATTGTGCATAAGTATGTGACCTTAAACACCAATAAATAAATAAATAAATAAATAAATAAATAAATAAATAAATAAATAAATAAATAAATAAGGGTATTCAAAAAGCCAAGCCTTAACCCTGTTTATAGGATTAAAGACAGACAGCCCATGCGGTGTACGCTGCCTACATTACTTGTAAAATCGACACCCCCCTAAATCTACTTCGAGGTGCGGTGTCGGACCCGACCACCTGACGGTTCTGACCTCATTAGATAACACTCCTTCGTTGTATTTAGCAGCATGGATTTCCCCAAGAAGCAAAGACAAAAATACGTCTGCGGAAAATAATGGCAAATATTTTATTTAGTCTGTATTTTGTCCGTATAGAAAATGTCTCGCCCACATATACCTAAACATGATTCAATGATACAATTGGACATATTTCTCTCGTAAAACCTGAAAAAGACTTGATTTATTTCATTTTAGGATTGCGCGTGTATATTCTTAGAAGATTCTCTGTGTGTTATTAATATACAGCGTCAGTCTTTGATCTCGTTTGGGACGATCAGTGATTAACACCTTTTCGACAAGAGCCATCGAAATTGAAAATAAAAAAAAAATCAAATTTCACTAAAACCTTTTGCAGAATCGTGTTTTTCAGAAAACTCTTTCGCGATTGCATGTGTCGTTTTCAAAATTCCGATCAGTAATCACGAAATTATAAATATGTTGTTGTCAATAACAAAATTGAAAGCATGTCCGTCAAACTTGCATGAAGTCAGAACTCGACTCGGGTGAAATACTGCAGTGATGCAGTGAAAGTTCGAGAGTAATAAACGCTGATATCGCAGTAGGCTTTAAACTGTCCATGGAATGGTCCTAAAATCATGTTTATATTTGCAGCTTTACTGCAAATAGGTTTCCCGTTGTTTCTTGTTGAAGTGTTGTTTCCGTCAAGGCCAAGTACCATAGAAAATTTGGAACACCGAGCAGTGGGCCTGCCCCATGAACACCTGCCTGTTATTAAAATTAATTAGCGGGGACATCTGCCCCCCCCCCCCTTCCTGCTGTTTTTTTTACCTAGGACACCTGCCCCCTATTGTTTCTTTTACCTAGGCCACGTGCCCTCCCCGGCCCCCCCTGCTGTTTTTCACCAACTACACCTGCCCCCGTTTGTTTGCTAACGGGCCCCTCCCCATTGAACTTTCTATCTTTAGAAGCACCCGGGCCGACGGGGAGAGGGCGTGGTTGTGAGCATGGCTAGATTTCGCTGAAGGAAGGTACCCTCAAATCTGGGTCGAAAGTGGCGAAAATGACAAAAGGCTACTTCAACGTATGGTAACGGTATAAACTTCAGACAATCTGGGCGATGTACAGACGAAAGATCATACCTTGGAGCCGGTTAGGTAATTTGGCACAAAAAAACTCCGATTTTATGCTCAATCGCTGCTCTACAGTAGTCTACAATAGTGCCAAATTCCATTCCAAACTGATAGAGTCGGGACGAATAGTACTCTCACTTTCCACGCGATGCGTGGTGTTCTCCACGCGGTCTCGACACTTGCAACAGATGCCAAAATATCGGCCAGGATGCGTAGAACAAGTTCTGAAAATTAGAAGTCGCTGCCTTCGGCGGTCTGGACACGGTTCGTGTTTGTGAGAAGTGCAATTTTAATGTCAAATTGACAAATTTTCGTTAATCGTTTCCTGCCAAAACACCTACTCACCGCCGATTTCTTTTCACTGCAACTTCTTCCGATTATCTAAGGTTTAAAGATAGTGTCAGGATACACCCCCCCCCTCCCCCGCACCGAAACCTGGGACTTTAAGCTCAATCGCAGCTCCACAGTCGTCTACAACACTGCCCATTTCCATTCTGAACTGATAAAGTCGGGACGAATAGTACTCTCTCCTTCCAAGCGATGCGTGGTGTTTTCCAGGCGGCTCGGACGCTCCAAACAGATCCCAAAATGTCGGCCAGGGTTCGTAGAACAAGTTCTGAAAATTTCAAGTCGCTGCCTCCAGTGGTCTGGACACGGTTCGTGTATGTCAGAAGTGCTATTTTAATGTCCAATATGCAAATCTTCGTCAATCTTTTCCTGCCTGCCAGAAACCCAATCACCGCCAATTTCTTTTCACTTTAAACTTCTGACGATTCTCTTAGGTTTAAAGGTTGTGTTGGGATCCCTGGGTGGCGGTCTTAAAGAAGCAACTTCCATTTACAGAGAGAGGGGGGGGGGGGGGGGGGGGGCTCTAAAGGAGTCTGCGCCCATTCACGACGTCTTTTCTCGAACTGGCTTGTAAAGGAAGGACCAAATTGAGACAGTTACCTCCTCTCTTCAAAACGCTATATCCCAACCAATTCTAGGCAGATTTCCATGAAATTTTCACTCGTTGTTCATGGATAGTTGCGGCATCACTTTCCATGAAGAGCGATACGAATTTCGCATTTCGTCACGTCGAATTCGAAAAGAGCGCATGCGCATGGATTTCTCTGAAAACATCTTATAGATTTTAAGTAAAAATGGCCATTCGCACTTTTTGGTTTGAAATTGCAAGTTGCATGAATAAATATGCCTGTTAGCACATGTTAACCCTCTACAATTGGCCAGACATCAATATTTTGGTTACATTTGAGATAAAATTGACCATTTTCAAATAGACAGAGCACTCAAAGGGTATGTGTCAAACAAACATAACTCCTTTTGTCGGTCATTAACTTGTGGGACGACGATATTGATATTAACCCACTCTACCATTAATGATGGTTTTTACCTAAACAATCTTTTTATAAAACTGAGTCATTTGAGACTACTATAACCACCTTTCTCATAACATCAATGAAAGAACTTCAGTGAGACAGTTAAAAACAATTCATCAGACACTGTGGGGGCATGAAAAATCAAGGAATCTCATCGGGAAAAGCCATGATTCTCCAGAATCATAAAGTCTAGTCTTGACTTTAAACTTCTGAGATTCTTGTAGGTTTAAAGGTTGTGTTGGGATCCCTGGTGGCTGTCTTAAAGAAGCAACTTCCATTTACAGTCAACTCTCCACCAGTCACACACAATTGTAACATTTAAGTGGACTTACTCCAGCGAGGAGGCACTGAAGGATTCTGCGCCCATTTCCGACGTCTTTTTTCGAACTGGCTTGAAAAGGGAGGACCAAATTCAAACAATTACCTCCTCTCTCCAAAACACCATATCTCAGCCAATTCTAGGCAGATTTTCATGAAATTTTCACTCCTTGTTCAGGAATAGTTGCGGCATCACTTTCCATTTCGTCACGTCGAATTGGAAAAGAGCGTATGCGCAGGGATTTCTCTGAAAACATCTTGGAAGATTTTAAAGAAAAATGGCCATTTGCAGTTCTTAGTTTGACATTAGAAGTTGCATGGAAAAATATTCCTCTTAGCACTTGTTAACCCTCTACAACCTGCCAGACATCAATATTTTGGATACATTTGAGATAAAATGGACCATTTTCAAATAGACACAGCACTCAGTGGGTATGTGTGAAACAAACATAACTCCTTTTGTGGGTCATTAACTTGTCGGACGACGATATTGATATTAACCCACTCCACCGTTAATGATGGTTTTCACCTAAACAATTATCTTATCAAACTGAGTCATTTGAGACTACTATACTCACCTTTCTCATAACATCAATGAAGGAACTTCAGTGAGACAGTTAAAAACAATTCATCAGACACTGTGGGGGCATGAAAAATCAAGGAATCTCATCGGGAAAAGCCATGATTCTCCAGAATCATAAAGTCTAGTCTTGACTTTAAACTTCTGAGATTCTTGTAGGTTTAAAGGTTGTGTTGGGATCCCTGGTGGCTGTCTTAAAGAAGCAACTTCCATTTACAGTCAACTCTCCACCAGTCACACACAATTGTAACATTTAAGTGGACTTACTCCAGCGAGGAGGCACTGAAGGATTCTGCGCCCATTTCCGACGTCTTTTTTCGAACTGGCTTGAAAAGGGAGGACCAAATTCAAACAATTACCTCCTCTCTCCAAAACACCATATCTCAGCCAATTCTAGGCAGATTTTCATGAAATTTTCACTCCTTGTTCAGGAATAGTTGCGGCATCACTTTCCATTTCGTCACGTCGAATTGGAAAAGAGCGTATGCGCAGGGATTTCTCTGAAAACATCTTGGAAGATTTTAAAGAAAAATGGCCATTTGCAGTTCTTAGTTTGACATTAGAAGTTGCATGGAAAAATATTCCTGTTAGCACTTGTTAACCCTCTACAACCTGCCAGACATCAATATTTTGGATACATTTGAGATAAAATGGACCATTTTCAAATAGACACAGCACTCAGTGGGTATGTGTGAAACAAACATAACTCCTTTTGTGGGTCATTAACTTGTCGGACGACGATATTGATATTAACCCACTCCACCGTTAATGATGGTTTTCACCTAAACAATTATCTTATCAAACTGAGTCATTTGAGACTACTATACTCACCTTTCTCATAACATCAATGAAGGAACTTCAGTGAGACAGTTAAAAACAATTCATCAGACACTGTGGGGTCATGAAGAATCATGGAATCTCATCGGGAAAATCCATGATTCTACAGAATCATAAAGTCTAGTTTTTTTTTGTTTTTTTTTTTTTCCACACATTTTTGTCCGTACGATTCAGAAGCCATTTTCGAACCGATTTTCACACAATTTGGCACACGCATAGAGTGGCAAAAAATCTAAAAATGTACCGAAGCGGAATTTTCGATTTAACCCTTATTTCCCCAGAATTGGCAAAAAACTGCCAAAATTGGGGTTTATCGGCACTTTCACGAAACACGTCTTTAGGATTTTTTTAAAATATTCATCATTACTAGACCTGCCTATGACAAAACCTTTGATACACACGACATATTAGGCGATGCATATGGTAACCCTCCACAGGCTGCCAAACGTCGAAATTTTGATGAAATGGGCCGGTTTCAGACCCCCACAGCACCCAAATGATACCCGAGAGGTAAACATAATTTCCTTTATTGGAAGTGGAATTCACCGTGGATCATTTTTGTAAGTAATAAGGGTGTTCAGAAAACCAAGTGTTAACCCGTTTTAGGCTGGTTAAACAGCAATACCCCAAAAAAGCTCAAAACTTCATGTTTTTAGACACCAACAGCACCCAAACGATATACCACAGAGAAAGGGGCCTTCATTTATCGGACGCAAAATTGATCGGAAAATATTTTTGAAAGTGGTAAGGGTATTCAAAATTTGACATCTTAACCCATTTTGGGCTGGTTAAAGAGAGATACTCATTAAAATCTTAAAATACCCGTTTTCTGTGGATTTCTCTATCAACATTTTGTAGGTTTTCAAGAAAAATCGGCTATTTGCAGGTCTTGGTGTGACATTACAAGTCGCATGAACAAAATATTCCGGTCAGCATTAGTTAACCCTCCCCGGGCTGTTGAAGGTCAGAATTGTGATAAAATGGGCTGTTTTTGGACACCAACAGCACCGAAAGGGTACACCACAAAGAAAAGTGCCTCCTTTTATCGAGTGCACAATTTATACGGAAACATTTTTGTAAGCAGTAAGGGTATTCAAAAGTCGACGTCTTAACCCATTTTGGGCAGGCTAAAGCGAGATATCCCTTGAAAGCTTTAAATTCCCATTTTCTGTAAATTTTCCTAACGGTAACTTGTAGGGTTTCAAGACAAATTGACTATTCGTAGGTCTTTATGTGACATTACAAGTTGCATGGACAAAATACTCCGATGAGCGTTTATTAACCATCTACAAGCTGCCAAGCATCGTAATTTTGTTAACATGGGGCTGTTTTCAGACACGCACAACACCCAAGGTATACATGAGAGATAAACATAATCTCCTTCGTTGGAAGTGGAATTCACAGAGGACCATTTTTGTAAGTAATAAGGGTATTAAAAAAAACAAGCGTTAACCCCTGTTGGGGAGGTTGACACGGATACCCATCGATAGCTTAAAAGATCGTTTTCCCTGGATTTCTTTACAAACATTTTGTGGGGTTTTCAAGAGAAAATGGCCATTGATAGGTCTTGGTGTCATATGACCAGTTGCATGGATCAATTATTTTGGTAGGCATTTGTTAACCCTTCATGGGCTGCTAAATGTAAACAAAATTGAGGAAATAGTCTGTTTTTGGACACCAACAACATCAAATGGAAATGCCACAGAGAAACGTAACTTCTTTTACCAGACGCAAAACTGATAGGGAAACATTGATATTGATATTAACCCATTCTACCATTAATGATGGGTTTTACCTAAACATTTTTTTATCAAACCCAAACCGAGTCATTTGAGACTACTATACTCACCTTTCTCATAACATCAATGAAGGAACTTTAGTGAGACAGTTAAAAACCATTCATCAGACACTGTGGGGGTCAAGAAAAATCATGGAATCTAATCGGGAAAAGCCATGATTCTCCAGAATCATAAAGTCTAGTTATTATTTTTCTTTTTTTTAAATTTTTTTTTTAGGCTTTTCCCTCTGGAAAAGACTATTGTTTTTCTACGGATTATTATTTTTGAGGTTTTTTTTGGGGTTTTTTTTTTCCACACATTTTGTCCGTACGATTCAGAAGCCATTTTCGAACCGATTTTCACAAAATTTTGCACACACATAGAGGGGCACAAAATCTAAAAATGAACCCAAGCGGATTTTTCGATTTAACCCTTATTTCGTCAGAATTGGCAAAAAACTGCCAAAATTGGGGTTTATCGGCACTTTCTCGAAACACGTCTTTAGGATTTTTTTTAAACATCCATTATTACTAGACCTGCCTATGACACAACCTTTGATGCACACGACATATTAGGCGATGCATATGGTAACCCTCCACAGGCTGCCAAAGATAGAAATTTTGATGAAATGGGCTGTTTTCGGGCCCCCACAGCATCCAAACGATACCCGAGAGGTAAACATAACTTCTTTCATTGGAAGTGGAATTCACCGAGGATCATTTTTGTAAGTAATAAGGGTGTACAGAAAACCAAGTGTTAACCCGTTTTGGGCTGGACAAACAGCAATACCCCAAAAAAGCTCAAAACTTCATGTTTTCCGTGGATTTCTCTAGACGAGTCTTGTAGATTTTCAGGAAATATTTGTCACTCCCAGGTCTTGGTGTGACATTACAAGTTGCATGGACAAAATATTCCGGTCAGCATTAGTTAACCCTCCCCGAGCTGCTAAACATAAAAATTGTGATAAAATGGGCTGTTTTTAGACACCAACAGCACCCAAACGATATACCACAGGGAAAGGGGCCTTCATGTATCGGACGCAAAATTGATCGAAAAATATTTTTGAAAGTGGTAATGGTATTCAAAATTTGACGTCTTAACCCATTTTGGGCTGGTTAAAGAGAGATACCCATTAAAACCTTAAAATACCCGTTTTCTGTGGATTTCTCTAACAACATCTTGTAGGTTTTCAAGAACAATCGGCTATTTGCAGGTCTTGGTGTGACATTACAAGTCGCATGAACAAAATATTCCGGTCAGCATTAGTTAACCCTCCCCTGGCTGCTGAAGGTCAAAATTGCGATAAAATGGGCTGTATTTGCACACCAACAGCACCCAAAGGGTACACCACAAAGAAAAGTGCCTTCTTTTATCGCGCGTACAATTTATACGGAAACATTTTTGTAAGTAGTAAGGGTATTCAAAAGTCGACGTCTTAACCCATTTTGGGCAGGCTAAAGAGAGATATCCCTTGAAAGCTTTAAATTCCCATTTTCTGTGAATTTCCCTAACGGTAACTTGTAGGGTTTCAAGACAAATTGACTATTCGTAGGTCTTTATGTGACATTACAAGTTGCATGGACAAAATACTCCGGTGAGCGTTTTTTAACCATCTAAAGCTGCCAAGCATCGTAATGTTGTTAACATGAGACTGTTTTCAGATACGCACAGCACCTAATGTATACATGAGAGATAAACAAAATCTCCTTTGTTTGAAGTGGAATTCACAGAGGACCATTTTTGTAAGTAATGAAGGTATTCAAAAAGCCAAGCGTTAACCCCTGTTGGGGAGGTTAACAGGGATACCCATCAAAAGCTTAAAAAATCGTTTTCCTCGGATTTCTACAAACATTTTGTGGGGTTTTCAAGAGAAAATGGCCGTTGATAGGTCTTGGTGTCATATGACCAGTTGCATGGATCAATTATTCTGGTGGGCATTTGTTAACCCTTCATGGGCTGCTAAATGTAAAAAAAATTGAGAAAATAGTCTGTTTTTGGACACCAACAACATCAAATGGAAATGCCACAGAGAAACGTAACTTCTTTTACCGGACGCAAAACTGATAGGGAAACATTGATATTGATATTAACCCATTCTACCATTAATGATGGGTTTTACCTAAATATTTTTTTATCAAACCCAAACCGAGTCATTTGAGACTACTATACTCACCTTTCTCATAACATCAATGAAGGAACTTTAGTGAGACAGTTAAAAACAATTCATTAGACACTGTGGGGTCAAGAAAAATCATGGAATCTAATCTGGAAAAGCCATGATTCTCCAGAATCATAAAGTCTAGTCACTGGATCTAATGTTGTATTTCGTGTTTTCTTTTTTTCTTTATATTCTATTTATTTTTTTTTTGATCTCTCTCTCTCTCTCTCTTTCTCTCAGTTTAATTTGTGTTGTCTATAATGTTTATAATATTTAGATTTTGCTAGATTCTGTTATTTATGGAATACGTTCTGCCATATTGTAAATTATTAGCCACTGTACAGGAACGGAGGGGCTTCTAAGTGGTAAGCACTTGTCCTCCAGTCCTGATTTGCATTGTCAAATGGCAAATAAAATATGTTTAATCTAATCTAACAGTAGGGGGGGGGGGGGGGGCATGTGTCCTAGGTAAAAAAACAGCAGGGGACATTTGTCCTAGGTAAAATAAACAGCTAATTAATTTTAACAGGAGGCAGATGTTCATGGGGCAGGTGTCCTATCCCACTGCCCAGTATTCCAAATGTTCTATGGTACTTGGCCCTGACGGAAATAGCATTTCAACAAAAAACAACGGGAAACCTATTTGCAGTAAAGCTGCAAATATAAACTTGATTTTAGGACCATTCCATGGACAGTTTAAAGCCTACTGCGATATCAGCGTTTCTTACTCTCGTCCTTTCACTACATCACAGCAGTATTTCACCCGAGTCGAGTTCTGACGTCATGCAAGTTTGACCGACATGCTTTCAATTTTGTTATTGACAACATATTTATAATTTCGTACTTACTGATCCGAATTTTGAAAACGACACACGCAATCGCGAAAGCGTTTTCTGAAAAACACGATTCTGCTAAAGGTTTTAGTGAAATTTGATTATTTTTTTTTATTTTCAATTTCGATGGCTCTTGTCGAAAAGGTGCTAATCACTGATCGTCCCAAACGAGATCAAAGACACGCCGTAATTTAATAACAGACAGAGAATCTTCTAAGAATATACTTGCGCAATCCTAAAATGCGATAAATCAAGTGTTTGTTCACGTTTTATGAGAGAAATATGTCCAATTGTATCATTGAATCATTTTTAGGTATATGTGGGTGAGAAATTTTCTATACGAACAAAATACAGGCTAAATAAAATATTTGCCATTATTTTCCGCAGACGTATTTTTGCCTTTGCTTCTTGGGGAAATCCATGCTGCTAAATACAACGAAGGAGTGTTATCTGATGAGGTCAGAACCGTCAGGTGGTCGGGTCCGAAATCGCACCTCGCAGAAGATTTAGTGGGGGTGTCGATTTTACAAGTAATGTAGGCAGCGTACACGACATGGGCTGTCTGTCTTTAATCCGACAAAACAGGGTTAAGGCTTGGTTTTTTGAATACCCTTATTTATTTATTTATTTATTTATTTATTTATTTATTTATTTATTTATTTATTGGTGTTTAAGGTCACATACTTCTGCACAATGGCTAATCGTGACCGTGACAGTTTTAGAGGTGTAGGAAGCCGGAGTACCCGGAGAGAACCACCTAGCATCGACGAGCAACTGTCAGCTCCTCAACATTCTAACACTGTTCAGGCTCCGCTCAGGCAGGGTTACAGAGGTTGAATACATGTGTACCATCGACGTGCAGTATGCCTTAGTACACGGGGACATCGTGCCCCCATGTCGGCAACCGGGCCAAAGTGCCTTGCCCAAGGACACAACGTGAGTCGTCCCGGACGGGGATCGAAGTCGGGACCTCTAGCATAGAAGTACAACAGCCTACCACTGAGCCACCGCGCTCCCTTGAATACCCTTAATACTATCATACATTATCCCCCAGGAATTCTGAGTCTGATAAAAGAGGTCATGTTTATCTATTGCATACCCATTTTGCTGCCCGAAAACAGCCGATTTTATTAAAATTTTGACGTTTAGCAGCTTGTAAAGCGATTAACAAACGACTAGCGGAATATTCTATCTATGCAATTTGTAAGACCTGCCAATGACCAATTGTTCTTGAAAATCCCCAACAAGCAGTTAGCGAAATCCACGGAAAATGAAAATTTTAAGCGTTTAAGGGGCATCTCTCCTTATCCAGTCCAAAATGGGTTAAGTTTCATTCTTTTAAATATCCTTACTACTTACAAACCTTAAACACCAATAAATAAATAATATCATGCAGTGCAGTGTGGAATATGAAGTGAGGCGGTCCAAAACACTATAACAAGAAACACGGGAAACCTATTTGCAGTAACGCTGCAAACATGAACTTGATTTTAGGACCATTCTATGGACAGTTTAAAGCCTACTTCGATATCAGCGTTCCTTATTCTCAACCTTTCAGTGCATCACTGCAGTATGTCACCCGAATCGAGTTCTGGCGTCATGCAAGTTTGGCCGACATGCTTTCAATTTTGTTATTGCTAACTACATATTTATAATTTCATTATTTCTGATCGGAATTTTGAAAATGACTCGATTCTGCAAAAGGTTTTAGTGAAATTTCATTATTTTTTTATTTTAAATTTCGATGGTTCTTGTCGAAAGGGTGTTAATTACTGATCGTCCCAAACGAGATCAAAGACTGACGCCGAAGATTAAAAACAGACAGAGAATCTTCTAAAAATATACATGTGCAATCCTAAAATGCAATAAATCAAGTCTTTTTTCACGTTTTATGCATGTTTTATGAGAGAAACATGTCCAATCGTATCATTGAATCATTTTTAGGTATATGTGGGTAAGAAATTTTGTATACGGACAAAATACACACTAAATAAAACAATTGGCATTATTTTCTGATGACGTATTTTTATCTTTGCTTCTTGGGGAAATCCATGCTGCTAAATATGACGAAGGAATGTTATCTAATGAGGTCTGGTGGTCGGATCTGACACCCCATCTCGCAGTAGTTTTAATGGGGGTGTCAATTTTACACGTAATGTAGGCAGCATACATGTCATGGGCTGTCTGTCTTTAATCAGGAAAAAACAGGTTAAGGCTTGGTTTTTTGAATACCCTTTATACTATCAAACATTATCCCCCGTGAATTCTGATTCTGATAAAACAGGATATGTTTATCTATTACATACACATTTGGAGCCCGATAACAGCCAATTTTATCACAATTATGACGTTTAACAGTCTGTAGAGGGGTTCGCAAATGATTAGCGGAATATTCTATCCATGCAACTTGTAATACCAACCAAGACCTGCCAATGTCCAATTGTTCTTGAAAATCGCCAACAAGCAGTTGGCGAACTCCACGGAAAATGTAAATTTTATGCTTCTAAGGGGTATCTCTCCTTATCCAGTCCAAAATGCGTTAAACTTCATTCTTTTAAATACCCTTACTACATACAAAACTGATCTTCTGTGAATTCTACGAGCAGTAAAAGAAGTTTTGTTTAGCCTTTACATACCCATTGGGTGCTGTTGGTGTCTCAAAGCAGCCCATTTTATCAAACTTTTGATGTTCAGAAGCTGGTGTAGAGCTAACAAATTCTGACCGGAATATTTTGTCCATGCAACTTGTAATGGCACACTAAGACCTATGAATGACCATTTTTTTCATGAAATTTACAAGATGTTTTGAAAGAAATCCAGGGAAAACTTGAATTTTTAAGCCTTTGATGGGTATCGCTGTTTAACCAGCCCCAAACGGGTTAAGGCTTGGTTTTTTGAATACCCTTATTACTTACAAAAATTATCCTCGGTGATTTCCACTTCCAAAAGAGGAAGTTATGTTTATTTCCCAGCTACAGGTTGGGTGCTGTGGGAGGCTGAAAACAGCCTATTTTATCAAAGTGTTGATATTTGAGAGTCTGTGGAGGGTTAACAAATGCTTATCAGAATATTTTGTCCTTGCAGTTTATAATGTTACACCACGATCTGTGACGGACCAGTTTTTTTTGAAAATCTACTTGACATTTTTAGAGAAATCCACGTAAAGCATGATTGTTTAAGCTTTTGGGGGAATCACTCTTAAACCACCCAAAACGGGTTAACACTTGGTTTTTTGAATACCCTTATTACTTACAAAAATGGTCCTCGGTGAATTCGACTTCCAACGGAGGAGATTATGTTTATTTCTCAGGTACACATTGGGTGCTGTGTGCGTCTGAAAACAGCCCATTTCAACAAAATTACAAAGCTTGGCAGCCTGTGGAGGGTTAATAAACGCTCACCGGAATATTTTGTCCATGCCACTTGTAATGTCACACAAAGACCTGCGAGTAGTCAATTTTTCTTGAAAACCTACAAGATATTTTTAGAGAAATCCACAGAAAATTCGAATTTTAAGATTTTAAGGGGTCTCTCTATTTAGCCTGTCCAAAAAGGGTTAAGACTTCGACTTTTGAATATCCTTACTACTTACAAAACGTTTCCGTATAGAGTATGGGCTCGATAAAAGAAGGCACTTTTCTTTGTGGCGTACCCATTGGGTGCCGTTGGCGTCCAAAACAGCCCATTTTATCACAATTTTGACTTTCAGCAGCCCATGGACGGTTAACAGATGCTCCCCTTAGTATTTTGTCCATGCAACTTCTATTGTCACACCAAGACCTGGGAGTAACAAATTTTTCTTGAAAATCTACAAGACTCGTTTAGAGAAATCCACGGAAAACTTGAATTTTTGAGCTTTATGGGGGTATTGCTGTTTAACCAGTCCAAAACGGGTTAATGCTTGGTTTTATGAACACCCTTATTAGTGACAAAAATGATCCTCGGTGAATTTCACTTCCAATAAAGAAACTTATGTGTATCTCCCATGTATTGTTTGGGTGCAGTGGGGGCCTGAACCTGGCCCATTTCATCAAAATTTCGATGTTTGGCAGCCTGTGGAGGGTTACCATATGCATCGCCGAATATCTCATGTGTATCAAAGGTCGTGTCACAGGCAGGTCTAGAAATGATGAATGTTTAAAAAAAATCTACAAGACGTGTTTCGAGAAAGTGCCGATAAACATCAATTTTGACAGTTTTTTGCCAATTCTGACGAAATAAGGGTTAAATCGAAAATTCCGCTTTGGTACATTTTTAGATTTTGTGCCCCTCTATGAGTGTGCAAAATTTTGTGAAAATCGGTTCGAAAAAATAATAATCCGTAGAAAAACAATAGTCTTTTCCAGAGGGAAAAGCCTAATTACATATCTCGGTATAAGTATTTACTGGCAGATACTAACGTTAATAACTACACAAGCTAACCTTATCCCTTCCAAGGAAACAATCTTTTTAATTTCTACAAGCTTACCTTGACACATCAGTGGCTAAACAAGTTTCAATTTATTTAGACACATGTCACATTGAACTCGTGACACATAGAGGTTCATGGTCCTTGAAATTAACAGTTCCAGAACAAATTTTCACCAACTAGGTTATGTTCCCCAACAAAGATTCAATTATAAATGTCATAGAAATAAAAACTTCCGAGTTCATATCTGTATTTATTTATTCCAGACTATACTGGCAATGAGAGAAGTACAAAAAAATGGTTTCATTCAACATGTGTTGGGAAATCAGCGACATGGAACCTGAACACTTTTACCTATGCAGTATGTGAGGTAAACATATTTTTGTAAACAAGTTCCGAACATTTGAATGTTCCCCTGGCTTTAAGAGGGCAATAATCCACATTTCACAAAACATGTAAATTGTGAGAAAAATGTGCAACCTGATATTTTGACACCAGTGTGCTCAGTATTAACCAGGAGAGTGGGGAGATCAGAGATGTGGCTAGAGGGTTTCAGCTGTTGGGGGGAGGGGGGGGGGGGGGGGGGGGCTGTGTAAATTCCAACTGTGAGTGGTTTCGATAGGTGGTTGCACTGCAGCGCTGGGTGATATCTTTTAACCCTTTACCCAACGAAAAAATTAAATTGTGTACATTTCTAGGTGACATTTGTCAAGGAGTATTTACATAAATACACGAGCGCAGAATAATATGACTGCACAGGTGGAGGGCATTAATGTGAACTTTGGTCTAAGTTCTCAAGTCTGGAGAAGTACACGAAGCATTAATATGTACATTGATCTATATCACAGTGATTATCACCTTTGTATTGTTTTTCAGTTTGTACTCAAAACATAGCGTGGATGCTCTGCAGCAGCCACGCCACAATTTGAGAACAAACGGA
This sequence comes from Pictodentalium vernedei, assembly GCA_031216915.1. Taxonomy (NCBI): domain Eukaryota; kingdom Metazoa; phylum Mollusca; class Scaphopoda; order Dentaliida; family Dentaliidae; genus Pictodentalium; species Pictodentalium vernedei. The sequence continues at coordinate 445,772,960 of CM062297.1, read as the reverse complement.
AATTCCATTAAATTGTGTACATTTCCAAGTGACATTGTCAAGGAATCTTTACATAAATACACAAACGCACATAATATGACTGCATATAGTGGAGGGCATTAATATGAACTTTGATCTGAGTTTTCAAATCTGGAGAAGTACATGAAGTATTAATATGTACATTGATCTGGGTATCAATTTTCAATTGATTTTCAGTTTGTACTCAAAATGTAGCGTGGCGGCTGTGCAGCAACCACACCACAGCCACGCCAGAGTCTGAGAACATACGGGAATTCCATCAAATTGTGTACATTTCCATGTGACATTGTCTAGGAATATTTGCACGCATAAATGCACGAACGAAAGATAATATGACTGCATATAATGAACGGCATTAATATGATCTTTGATCTAAGTTTTCAAATCTAGAGAAGTACACGAAGCATTAATATGTATACTGGTCTGGATATCACTTTTGTATTATTTTTTCAGTTTGTTCTCAAAACGTAGCATAGCCACCCCACAGCAGCCATGCCACAGTTTAAGAACAAACGGAAATTCCAATAAATTGTGTACATTTCAGTTTGCACCCAAAATGTGGCGTGACTGCCACGGAGCAGTCAGCCACAGTTTGAGAACAAAAGGAAATCCCAACTAGACTTAATGATTCTGGAGAATCATGGCTTTTCCCGATTAGATTCCATGATTTGTCATGACCCCACGGTGTATGATGAATTGCTTTTGACTGTCTCACTGAAGTTCCTTCATTGATGTCATGAAAAAGGTGAGTATAGAAGTCTCAAATGACTCAGTTTGATAAAAAAAAAATTGTTTAGGTAAAAACCATCATGAATGGTGGAGAGGGTTAATATCAATATCGTCGTCCAACAAGTTAATGACCGACAAAAGGAGTAATGCTTCTCTGACACTTACCCACTGAGTGCTGTATCTATTTGAAAATGGTCCATTTTATCTCAAATATCCAAAATGTTGATGTCTGGCAGCTTGTTAAGGGTTAACAAGTGCTAACAGGAATATTTATTCATGCAACTTGTAATTTCACACCAAAATCTGTGAATGGCCATTTTTACTTAAAAATCTACAAGATGTTTTCAGAGAAATCCAGGGAGAACATGAATTTTAAGCTGTTGATGGGTATAATTGTTTATCCAGCCCAAAATGGGTTAAGGGTTGTTTTTTTAATACGCTTATTACTTATAAAAATAATTCTCAGTGAATTCTACTTCCACTTATGTTGATTTCTCCTCTTAACTTTGGGTGCTGCGGGTATGCAAACACAGCCCACTTTTTCAACATTTTGATGTTTGAGAACCAGCATAGGGTTAACAAATACTTACTGGAATATTTTGTGCATGCAACTTGTAATTCACACTAAGATCTGAGAATGGCCATTTTTTCTTGAAAATCTACGTGATGTTTTTAGAGAAATCCTCGGATAACATGAATTTTTAACCTTTTGAGGGCTTATCACCCTGTATCTAGCTCTAAACGGGTTAATGCTTGGTTTTATGAATACCTTCATTACTTACAAAAATGATCCTCGGTGAATCCCACTTCCAATGAAGGTGGTTATGTTCATCTCGCAGGTACACATTGGGTGTAATGGGTGGCCAAGTGCAGCCCATTTTCTCAACATTTGCTGCCTCTGAGGGTTAACAAACGATTACCGGAATCTTTTGTTCATGCAACTTGTAATGTCACTCCAAGACCTGCAAATGGTCAATTTCTCTTGAATACTTACTAGATTTTTTGGAGAAATCCACAGAAAATGGGAATTTTAAGCTTTTAAGGGGTACATCTCCTTAACCGGGCGAAAGTGGGTTAAGACCTCAATTTTTGAATACCCTTACTACTTATTAAAAATTTTCCCTATCAGTTTTGCATCTGGTAAAAGAAGTTATGTTTCTCTGCAGCATTCCCATTTGATGTTGTTGGTGTCCAAAAACAGACTATTTTTGTTTCGAAATTTTGACATTTAGCAGCCCTTGGAGGGTTAACAAATGCTTATCTGAATATTTTATCCAAGCAACTGGTAATGTGACTCTAAGACCTATCAACGGCCATTATCTCTTGAAACCCTACAAGACGTTTGTAAAGAAATTCAGGGAAAACATGATTTTTTAAGCTTTTGATGGAATTGCTATTAACCATCCCAAAAGGGGTTAATGCTTGGTTTTTTTAATACACTTATTACTAAAAAATTTGGTCCTCGGTGAATTCCACTTCCAACAAAGTAGATTATGTTTATCTCTCGGGTATGCATTGGGTGCTGTTTGCGTCTGAAAACAGCCTATTTCAACAAAATTACTATGCTTCGCAGCCTGTAGAAGGTTAATAAATGCTCACTGGATATTTTGTCCATGCAACTTGTAATGTCACACAAAGATCTGCGAATAGACATTTTTTCCGGAAAACCTACAAGTTGCTTTTAGAGAAATCCACAGAAAATGGGAATTTTAAGCTTTTAAGCGGTATCTCTCTTAACCAGTCCAAAATGGGTTAAGACTTCGACTTTTGAATACCTTTACCACTATCAAAAATGTTTCCCCATCAATTTTGCGTCCGATAAAAGAAGGAACCTTTCTCGGTGGTACACCAAGTGGGTGCTGTTGGCGTCCAAAAACAGCCCATTTTATCACAATTTTGACTTTTAGCACCCCGTGGAGGGTTAACAAATGCTCACCGCAGTATTTTGTCCATGCAACTTCTATTGTCACACCAAGGCCTGGGAGTGACAAAATTTTCTTGAAAATCTACAAGACTCGTTTAGAGAAATCCACGGAAAATACAAATTTTTGAGCTTTATGGGGGTATTGCTGTTTAACGAGCCCAAAATGGGTTAACCCTTGGTTTTTTGAACACCCTTATTACTGATAAAAATGATCCAAGGTGAATTCCACTCACAATAAAGGAAGTTATGTTTATCTCTCGTGTATTGTTTGGGTGCAGTGGGGGCCTGAAACCGGCCTATTTCATCAAAATTTCGATGTTTGGCAGCCTGTGGAGGGTTACCATATGCATCGCCTGATATGTCGTGTGTATCAAAGGGCGTGTCACAGGCAGGGCTAGCAATGATGAATGAATAAAAAAAATCTACAAGACGTGTTTCGAGAAAGTGCCGATAAACCCAAAATTTGGCAGTTTTTTGCCAATTCTGATAAAATAAGGGTCAAATCGAAAATTCCGCTTCAGTACATTTTTAGATGTTGTGCCCCTCTATGTGTGTGCAAAATGTTGTGAAAATCGGTCCGAAAATGGCTTCTGAATCGTACGGACAAAATGTGTGGGAAAAAAAAAAAAAAAAAAAAAATAATAATCCGTAGAAAAACAATAGTCTTTTCCAGAGGGAAAAGCCTAACAAAGGAGATTATGTTTATTTCTCAGGTACACAATGGGTGCTGTGCACGTCCGAAAACAGCCCATTTCAACAAAATTACAATGCTTCACAGTCTGTGGAGGGTTAATAAATGCTCACCGGAATATTTTGTCCATGCAACTTGTAATATCACACAAAGACCTGTGAGTAGTCAATTTTTCTTGAAAACCTACAGCATGTTTTTAGAGAAATCCACAGAAAATGTGAATTTTAAGATTTTAAGGGGGTCTCTCTCTTTAGCCTGTCCAAAATAGGTTAATACTTCGACTTTTGAATACCCTTACTACTTACAAAAATGTTTGTGTATAGATTGTGCGCTCGATAAAAGAAGGCACTTTTCTTTGTGGCGTACCCATTGGGTGCTGTTGGCGTCCAAAAACAACCCTTTTTATCACAATTTTGACTTTTAGCAGCCCGTGGAGGGTTACCAAATGCTCACCGCAGTATTTTGTCCATGCAACTTCTATTGTCATACTAAGGCCTGGGAGTGACAAATTTTTCTTGAAAATCTACAAGACTCGTTTAGAGAAATCCACGAAAAACATGAATTTTTGAGCTTTATGGGGGTATTGCTGTTTAACCAGCCCAAGATGGGTTAACACTTGGTTTTGTGAACACCCTTATTACTAACAAAAATGATCCTCGGTGAATTCCACTTCCAATAAAGGAAGTTATGTTTACCTCTCGGGTATCGTTTGGGTGCTGTGGGGGTCTGAAACCGGCCCATTTCATCAAAATTTCCATGTATGGCAGCCTGTGGAGGGCTACCATATGCATCGCCTAATATGTCGTGTACATCAAAAGTCGTGTCATAGGCAGGTCTAGCAATGATGAATGTTTGAAAAAAATCTACAAGACGTGTTTCGAGAAAGTGCCGATAAATCCCGTTTTTGGCAGTTTTTTGCCAATTCTGGCGAAACAAGGGTTAAATCGAAAATTCCGCTTGGTACATTTTTAGAATTTTTGACCCTCTATGCGTGTGCCAAATTGTGTGAAAATCGGTTCGAAAATGGCTTCTGAATCGTACGGACAAAAATGTGTGGAAAAAAAAAATAATAATAATCCGTAGAAAAACAATAGTCTTTTCCAGACAGAAAGGCCTAATTAAATCAAATCAAACCAAATCAAATCAAATAATAAAAAAATATGAGTCGATACATAATTAAAAACATGAACATATCCGAAGGACAGAAAGCTAAACTTCTCAGAGCATTGAGTAATCAAGGTGAGGCCATTAGATTTAAATTCAGCATTCAAGATCTGGAGAGGGGCAGTTGTGATCAGATCGCCTGGACTAAGGCTCAAATCAAAAAGATGGAGAAAGCGATTCATAATCGAACAGGAATGACGGTGAGACTGAGTCCTGCTCATTTGAGATACAATCTGAGAATGAAAGTTGGTTTCTTACTGCTATTGGCGGGACTCACCACCAAAGCATTACCCATTCTCGCAAAGACAGTGTTACCAGCTCTGGGTGTGGAAGCTCTCTCAGGAAGCAAGAAAACATCAGCATTTTAGCCGATGCAAAGATTGACACCATGTCGGATAAGATCTCCCTAGCATTGAAAGACGGTAGGATTTTGTGCAGTGAATACATCGACATATTGAATGAAAAACAAAAATACGAAGTCATGAAAGCGAAGCTAAGAGTCAAGAGGCGTCAGATCATCAAGGAACAATTGAAGGATTCTCTCATGGAAAAAGGTAGGGAAGAAGCAAGATGATCATTTCATAAATTATTGGATTCCAAAAAGATTCCAGAAGCAATCGATTGAAAAAAAAAAATATAAAAGAAAAAATAAAAAAATTATATATAAATTAATAAAAATACGAAAAAAATAAATAATTAATATATACGAAAAAACAACAAAAATGTATTGCGTCAAATGCAAGAGAGTTACCGATATGGTTAACGTTAAAAAAGTACTTATGAAAAATAAAAGTCCCATGCTTCGTGGAATGTGTAAAGTGTGCAGTTCGACCAAGACACAATTCGTCAAATGCGGTGCCGGCCTGACAAATAAATTGATTAATAATCTACCCTTTCAAATGCATCTGCCAGGACATCAATTCACGGGACTGGGCACGAAATTAAATAAGAGATTGAATCGAGATCTGACTCCTAAATCTTGGAGCAAATCCATCAATAGGGTGGATTCAGCCGCTTATGATAACGATCTGTGCTACGCTAAACATCCCAAAATCGAGACTCAAAATCGTATCTGTGATAAAAACATGTTGTTGACACTGAAAAATATACCGAATCCCAATAAGAGAGAGAGAATCGAATGTTCGCTGGTTGGTAAAGTGATCAGTACCAAACGTCGAATTGGATGGGGTGATAAAACAAAAATGGCAGAAAAAAATATTAACAAATGCATTTTTTAATGCATATTAACGAACTACACAAGCGCGTCACTCGTAAATTTCGAAGGAGAAGGGTGTTCATGAAGGGTCTGGATCAGATCTGGTCGGCCAATCTGGTCGACATGAAATCAGTTTCGAGATGGAACAAGGGTGTTAAATGCATGCTGATGGTCATCGACGTGTTTTCGAAATACGGATGGATGAGACCTCTGAAGAATAAATCGGGATCTTGTGTGGCCGATGCTCTGAAGAGCATATTCGCATTGTCTTCTAGAAAACCGGATAAATTGTGGGTGGACAAGGGGAAGGAATTTTACAACAGTCACGTTCATCCATTGGTCGACCTCTATTCAGTCGAAAATGAAGGGAAAGTTAACATGCTCGAAAATTGGAATAGAACCATGAAGGAAAAAATGTACAAGTATTTCACAGCGAATAAGACCAAGAAATATATCGACAGCCTAGACGAACTGGCCGAAGAATACAACAACACGCAACACAAATTGAACAAGATGATGCCCGTGGAAGCTATCAATCCTTGAAACGAAAAACGCATCTTTGCAAATCTCTATCCCAAAAGGATTAAGATCAAGAAGGTGTCTAGACCACCAAAATTTGCAGTCGGCGATCGAGTGAGAATCACTTCTTCTAAGTCACTCTTCACGAAAGGTTACACTCCTCGATGGACTGAGGAAATCTTTAAAGTTGTTAGAATATTTTACACAGAACCAGTGACTTACATAATAGAAGCATTAGAGGATGATGAAGATGACAGCAGAGAAATCATTGGAACATTTTACGAACAAGAATTGCAGAAGACGACGTTTTGAAAACCAACCATTCACTTTTTTAACACATATATAGTAAGGTAAAAAATAAATAAATAAATAAAAATAATAATTTTAAAAAACAATTTATAATAAAAAAGCAAACAAATTAACACAAACAAAAAAACATGACGAATATATTAGATATAACTGAAGGTCTATTGAGAGATGATAGCATTCAAGAATATGAAGTTCACGAGTACGAACCCATGACTGGAACCGGTCTGAACAATGCCCGTAAGATAAGAATCAACGTCAAGACTCAAGATCTGTTTGCCGCCCAGCAAAAGTTACATAATGATACAGGGATGTCTCACCATGGAAGATGGGTGCGATTATGCCAACGACGACGTGGTCACTCTAGCCAATAATGGCATGATGCATCTGTTCAGTAATATAAAATACATGCTCTCGGGACAAGAGATATAATCGGTGTTTCATCCTGGACAGGCCACCACGATCTGTGGGCTCTTGACGTATCTGGACGATTTTTCGAAATCTAAAGGACTCAATCAATTGTGGGTGAAAGACACCATCGCCAACATGAGTGAAGCTAATACCGTTGCCGCCCTGAGATTCGACCACGTCATCAAGGCGTCGAGATCCAGAGGAACGTTTTCATTCAGGATACCTCTGAAACACATATTCAGATTCGCAGAAGATTACGATAATATTCTCTATGGATTCAATCACAATCTGATGTTGATTCGAAAAGGAAATGACGAAGCCATCATGAGACCCGCAGTGACCAATGCGCCTAAGATACATCTGAACAAGATATCTTGGTTTGTTCCGCACGTGCTGCCTTCAGTGGTGGAGAAAGTACGTCTCTACAAGATCATAGAATCGAAGAGTAAATTACTGGCGGGATTTAGAATGAGACAGTGTGACATAGCTAGCATTCCATCGTCCACCAATCACTTCGATTGGAGATTGACCATGAAATCTGCTTTAGAAAGACAGGGATTCATCGTAGTGGTATTTCAGACCAATAGGGATGGGCCTCCAGAAAAAAAATCCTTCCCTGTTCGATCATTGTCACTTGAGAAACATGCAGGTATTTCTAAATGCCACGAGATATCCAGCCATCGATTATAATGCCTCTTTTGATAAGAACGGTTTCTGCAGGCTGTACGGCGATGCCACCGATTTCAGAAAGAAATGTCATCGACTGGACGAATTATGGGTACTCCTCACATCACTCCCACCAAATACAAATCGATGTATCCCTTGTCCGTATTTGACATTAGTAAAGAGAGCGAGTGACTCAAGAGTAGCGTCTTAGACATTCAGATCAAGATGCAGATCGACAAGAACATGACAAGGAGAACTGAGGCTTTTGCCCTAGTCCTGTCAGATAGAAAGTTAGAATTTGAATCGGACGGACAAAAACTGTCCATTGTTCTATGAGAAAATAATAATAATTAAAAAAAAAATTAAGATTAGAAAAATATAATTGGATTTTGAGAAATTGAATATTCAATCTCTTAAAATCCAATTATATATATTTTTTGGAGTTGTCTCCCCTACATCACAAAAGTGATTATTTCAATTTTTTCTCTGTTTGTTCAGAGGATCGAGTTTGATCAACAGAGTGACCACGGAAGTGACGAGTTCGGGATTATTGGTTTTCATCTTGAAATTGATCCTATCCCATCTGCACCTTGAGAGGTGTACTGAAGACTCTAGTGTTCGAGTGCTGATCCTTCATCTTTTCAACGCTCTCTTATCGGTTTCCACACCGTTCACCACAAGACTGACGACTGCTCTATTGCTCAAGTCCGTAGAAGTCAGACACATTTGTAGATTTTCCTATTGTTTAAATTTCAAGGTTCTTCTCGAGGTTCGTATCTCTGGATGTATCATTCGTCCAAGTTGGCAACGTCATCACCAACAACTTCAACTGTTCTTCTTTTCTTTCTAGAGGAACCTTTATTATCCTCAGCGCCACCAAATTTATCGACTGTCATGTTTGTTTTGTTTTGTTTTGTTATTATTATTTATTTTTTTTTGTTTTTATTTTAATTACAACTTTATTTTTTTATATTCTTTATTTGTATATCTCTCTTTATCAATATTTTTTCTTTCTCCTCCTTTAATGTAAATCACTGAGAATATCCTGAAAGTGAGCTCCTTCCGACCATCTATTGAGAACATAGAAGCATAGATGACCGCAAAACACTTGATCTGGCACTTGCACTCATTTGGTATTGCAAATAACTGGCGTTAAATAGTTCCTTATTTCTATCGGCGATGAGATTCCGTAGGTATCAAAATATTAATTTTTATTCTGATTCGAAAACCGCGTGACCCAATGTGTCCCCTCACCTCCGATATCGTCCAGATTTAAAATGCCACATTTTTTCCTCGCTAAAGCATCTCTAGAAAACACACCTCGAAACTGTTTGATTTTTAAATCTTTCACCACTTTCAACAGATCAATGTTGGATAGGGGTTCGTTGGGTAAGACGACACCTTCTATAGACATGTGTTTTATTTTCTTCTTATCCTTAAATATGTTTTTTTTATTTATTATTTATTTTTTTTCTTCTTTTTTTAATTTATAACTCGTGAGTTTTTTTAAAACTTATAACATTTCGATGTCCTCAGTCATACTGCATTCATCCTCTCGATTTTGTTGTTGAAATACTGCAGAATAATGTGCGAGTGTGAAAGTGTGTATTTTATCCTCACATATAATTCTCTTATCGTCGTGAGCTGTCAACGCATTCTTATTGATTTCTTTGGTGTACATCTCATGCTTTTTGCTGTTAATCGCAGTTATCTTTTTATACACCATGGAACCTTCGAAAAGACACTCTTTATACTCACCGAAAGCGATGTTTTTATTCATCACACATGCTTGAGCACCTTTACATCTCTTGGTCTCTTCACCATCGAGGAGATAAGCATGCAATTTTGGTCTCAAACCCACGAATTCAGTGATCTGTCTTCCACCACTTTCGTCTTTGAATTTACCCAACACCATTTTATTGACACCTGTTGGAATCTTAGATGGGTGATCATCAGGATAATTACCCGTGTCGAACCATTCATTCACGGCTGGCATTATATCCTCGTAGATGTCTCCAGGCTCTATCACATAAGCCAGACTGTCCATGTCGGTGAACAATAGTTTGGTTTTCGAATCGAATTTGGATTTGATGTAATCATAGTGAAACGTATACATCAACTGCTTGCTGGTGTCTAAGAGATGATCACTCCGAGATAACAGGGTTTGGCAAACATCAGATGGGTATTTTGCATGTGTACGGCCACTAGATTTTCGTCGAATATGATTCTATGTTGATAATTGGGTTTCACAATTAATTTTCTAGACCTCTCTTCAGACGTGACGAGTTGAACATTGGTTCTATTCCTTATGTTTTCCATAGATTTCCCAAACAAACAATTGTTCACAAGTTTGAAGAAATCTTTTTCGAAGTTGCTTTCGGCTTGCATTCTTAAATTCGTGTTGAGATCGATGTATTTTTTCATCCAAGGCTCCTTGTTGAATTGAATGATTTAATACACATCAATTAATCTCATCCCGCGATCGATGTAACATTTCAGATTTTCGCAATAGACCACATACTTGCATTTGTGATTTAAATTGGGAATGAGTTTTCATCATCATTCACTTTCATTCGTTCAGGAGCCAGTGGATAATCGTTGTGTAGATCGAGTAACGTTTCCGGATAGTCTAAATCAACCTCTAGAATACAAGGATAATGTCTCCAATTTTGTTTTTCTTCGAACGTTTCAATCCATTTGAAATTTCCGATTGGTAAACGATGACTCATGGCCCAACCATACAAATTATTAGCATCTCAATACTTTATGTATTTACTCGTTTTTTTCCGAATCGAAATCTTTTCCCATGTGAGAATTATTAGCTTTAGCATATCTAGTGGAAATCATATAGATGCCACCCTTCAGAGCCTTTTCAAACATTAGGAATGTATCAACATCTGTTAATAATTCCAATCCGACTTTAGTCTTCTTCAAGAGAGCATTCCAGGCAAGTCCGGGTGCCATTAAATACCAAGCCGGATCTAGTTCATAATGTCGATGACACACTCGTCAAAAGTTTTCGAACACGTCGACCAAGAGAAGCACATCGGTTTTCAGATAGAGATCGTGATAATCTCTCATGGATTTCATGTCGAATAATCTCCACACTTTTTGTGCGTGTTCGTAATCGTCGTTGGAAATGTGAGACTGGTATAATTTCGAATAAAAATCTTCTTTAGGAGGTAGAGCGACGTCGTCGAATTTCTCGAGATCACTCATGTAATCGTAAAAGTAGATGCCTTTCCTCACCATGACGTCCACCAATTCTCATCGATCATCAAAATGTTTACTTGTTATTTTAAATTTCTTCCTATTCAAACTACCAACTCATTTTTTCAGACTGGCCGACATGAATTTATAACTGTCGATGAAACGTATCGCTCTATGGATGAGAATCATTGTTTCCACACTCGATCCATCCTTCTTCTTTTTAATGACTATCTTTTTATCGATGACCTTCCATTTACTGAAGGTAATGTATTTTTGGTCGCTTTGCTCAACTACCCCTCGCCGACACCCATATTTTTCATGAACAGGTGACTGTCGTAGCTCAAGAGATTGTGAAATATCACCAGATAGAATTTAGAGTCTTGAAATCCTAAATTACATTTGTAGTGAGCTGCGCCATGAAGCAGACCCGTGTAGTGATCATGATCTCTAACTTTTTTATTATTTTCAGACTCATCATTTTTTTCATTATTATTAGACTCATCATCGAATGGTTGTCTACAGATGTGACATTCAGTGGTTTCCTCGTATTCTCGCTGTTGCTCTGGCGTGATGATCATGCCTTTGGCTTCTTTAAATTTGTCATATAATTCTTGAATTTTCGATTCTAACTCTTCCACGAATTTTTTACTGAACGTTTAGTGTAGACGAATGGACCTGACGATTCTTGATTATTGAAAGAACATTTCACGTAACAACAATAGCCCGAAGGTACGTGCTTCTGATATTTTTCGACGTAACTCCTACGCTCATCGGGCTGGCAAGAATTCAATTTCGTGGTGAAACATTCGAAATCGACATAGACGCCGAATGGCGGCTCTGATCTTCTTTTGTAGTTGTAAAAGTTCATGTAAGCGATAGGTTCAGGCATTTTGATGGCAACACTTGGCTTTTCGTTGCAATATTCCTGATGGCACGTCAACAATTCTTGATGATCGAATGAATTCATGCAGTTGAGACAGAAAAATCTCTCGCTCTTATGTTTAGAAGTCTGCTTCGAAAGCAATTGACTCGTATTTTTAATCCAGCAATAATGTTGATTGTCACTCTCGGAAATTAATAATAACAAATTAACAATCTTTTCTCTCTCTTTGTGCGAAGTCAGTCTGAGTGGATAACCTATTTGTTTTTCATTGTCGCATCCCAAGACATTCACAGCCATGGTTGGATTTAGCCTTTCGAAACACTTGATGTCTTCCAACCGCGTTGGGAAAGGCACTCCTGTCCAATCGAGATTTTTACAAGTATCCACATACTTGGAAACCCTCTGAGCATCGATTTTCACGGCATAAAAGGCCGATGTGATCGCCCATTTGAAACACTCGCTATCATCTTTATTTTTCATTTTAATCACAGCATGTTTATTATATACGAAATAAGGCAATTTTATGTAGGAAGACGTTCTCAAAGGATTGTGTCTGTCCACGTGAATCTCGAGATTCAATACTTTCTCGAGCGACCAACCACTTCCCTTGCTTTCATAACGAGCCCATAGATTCCAACATCTTGTCTTTCATCACTTCATAAACATTGGATAATTCGTTGTCTCTAAACACAGTCTCGATTTTAGATTGGAAATAGGCATCTTGCACCATGCTCTCACCCGTATTCGCGTTGAACCTTTTCATCAGACAATACAAGATCATTTTTATTTTTAAACCCTTATCTAGATGTTTTCAAAATACATCCAACACTCCACCCTTCACCCGTTCCATAAACGATTCAGGGTCGAGTTTTGCAAAATGGGAAATCGCATCGAAAGTTTTCAAATATCCTCTTTGATTTCTCTAATGCTTTAATTACGATTCCCTCTATCACATCGAGTTCCTTTTTTTCATCCAGCACTCTCATGACTGCATCCATCGCTTTTTGTAATGAATCGTCATCTCGAACCGCATTGCTTTTCATTTTTTTCATTCTCTTTTAAAACCTGCTGGTCCACTTTTCATTTAACAGTCTTCTTCTCAGTCTCCACACTCGTTTGTTGACGTTGTTTCGTCGTCACTGCTGCCTTCTCATTTCTTTTCACGATTCGAATTTTTGCTGCTGCCGTAGATCATTCATCCACACCCTTTCCATAGAGTAAATGGTCGATGCATTCCTCTTTTTTCATGTGTTTAACGCCTTTCAGATTCAATAATTGACGTAATTTTGCTTTTAATTTCACTAGTTTTTGATGTAGGTCTCCTCACGCACGAGTTCAATCACTTGTCCTTTGGTTCTGTAATGGCTGTAATTTTTTAATTCATAGATTTCTACAGTACTTTTTCAGCTCGGATATGGTAGACGAATATAATTTCTCCACGTTAGACGTTTTTGTTTTGGGTATGTTTTTATGTTAAAACTTCTTATTTAATATATATTATTTTAATATATATATATATATATATATATATATATATATATATATATATATATATATATATATATTTTAATGAAACCAAAAACATTTGACGACTGAGTACCATCAGTAAAAAAGCAAAAAAAAAATAATTGTACACCGTAGAAAACCAGTACTACCTTACTTTTATCAATTCATTCCAATCAAAGGTGAATAGAGTTACATGCATGAGAAACACACACTCACTTGATTGAAATATCAAAATATCTTCTTTGCATTTCACTTCATTCAGTAAACGTGGTTATACTTATAGTACACAATACATCAAAGTAAGGAAAAACATCCAGTTGTTTTATAAAAAAAATTGAACAGTTGTCTAAGTTGTGAAAGCAATCACACTCCATTAATAATATTTCAATCGAGTGAGTGCGCACTCCTCGAGATAAAAAGAAATGAAATGCACTTTTAATAGGTTTTTTTTTCGAGTCGTGATTTAAACATCTATCTTATAATGGAGTTCATAATGTCAAATCCGTCACTAAAACATTTGCTTTGAATGCATTCTGTCCGATGTTTTGGTAGACGAAACGAAATATCAGGTTCACTTTCTTAAAAGTTTGTCGTTCTCTTGGGATTAAATTCAATTTCTGAATTAGCTCTGTGGAAATATTCGGATATATGTTAGCTCCATAGATCAATGATAAATCGTCCAGATTAAATTTTTCAATCTTATCCGTTAGAATCGTCAACAAATCGTCGTGATATTTGTATATGAAATCGAGAGAAATTTCGTTCACTTTTACAGGTAAGACACTTTTTTCATATTCCTGTGTTAACCCACTAGTCTCCACTTCTGTTAATTCAATAGGGGCGTGAGATTCTAACCTACAAATTTTAGCATCAAACTTTGAATACCTTTCGACCCTTTTCAATTTTAATGCAGATTTTTAAGTGTGGAGGAATTCATGACTGATAATTGTTTTTACCGTAGTTTTGTTGAAATTTTTTTTATAAAAAATATTAAATTTGATGGGTTTTTTTTAAAATGATAATTATTATGATTTGTAAAAAAATTTTTTTAATTTTGTTTCTTCTTATATATATATGTAAAATAAAGTAAAATAACTTTACAATTTTTTTCTTCAATGACAAAAACAAGCACGTAATGTACTGGTCGCGCCTACAATTTTATTTTCTAAACGGTCAATTTTTTTTCCTCACTCGTCTCGCAACTCCTAATAATAATAATAATAATATATTACACACATGTTTTGTTATTCGTCGTTCGTTTTCAATTGGACTCGTGCCCTCGACCTCGAACGGTCGAGTTTACTGGCTCGATCTATGAATTCACCTCAATTGAACCATCGTCTTTTACCGTGGGAATCGACGTTCGATCGCGTATTTTACTGGTGCAATTTTTCACATTCGGCACTGTCGAACCGTTGTCTTTTACCATGGGAATTGACTTCTGATCGCATATTTTTTCCAACTCAAAAACTGAAAAAAACATTGTTTTTTCGGAATTTTTCCCAGTGGAAATCTCAGTGCTAATCTGTCGCCGGTCACAAATCGTGCAATTCTATTCATAAGAAAATTTGTCAAAAATTCACCCCAATGGGAAAATCAGTGTTAAATTGATAAAAAAAAGCGAATTCCATCAAAAGTGCGCGAAAGTGCGCCAGAAACGCTCGAATTTAAACATTTTTCAGGGAAAAACCCAGGGTTTTAAATTGAATTATTTTTAGAAAAATCCAACATTTTCCAAGAAAATCAATTTTTTTTTAACAGAAAAATTTAGGTTTTTCCAAAAATAACTCAATTTTTCTGGCGCACCTAATTTCTGGCGCAATATGATTGAAGTGCGCCAAAACCCGCTTATATCACCTACTAACATATAACAGAAAAACTGTTCTTGGATGAATGCTCTATCTTCTCATGGGAAATGTTTTGAGAAAATATGGCTCCAGTACTGAGAAATCGCATGTAAATGTTGGCGAAAATAGCAATTATTCCGACAGTACACATATGGGAAGTCTCAAATCTGCCAAGGGTTAAACTTCTAATAATAACATGTAATCCAAATTTTGACATACTTTGACTGCTGCATGCAACCATGGAAAACATTCCGCGCTCAATCAATTGGAAATGGAGTAAGTTTCCACTTAAACTTACCAAATTCAGAAAAAAATTGAGTTTTTTGGGCGGTACCTACTTTTTGCAACCAGAAAGGGCATAGGGTTAAACTTTACAACCAAGCTTACAACAGCAAATGTGCTCGATAGTCAATTGTGAATACGGACATGCAAAGTGTTTGATATCATCCCTTTCCAAAATGATAGAAAAAAGCAACCAAAGTTGTTTAATTTTGGCATTTTCAAACAAACTGTACTCTTATTCGCACCCTCATTGTGCTTGAGGGTTAAATCTAAGATTAAAAAATAAACAGTAACTTTCTTCTGCAATCATTGTTGCATCTATCCATTCCAAAAAAAATAATTGTTACAATGACCTTGCAATTAAAGAAATTTGGCCTTGAAGTTGGTCAATTTTGAAGACAAAAATTCTAAATTCATAACATTTTTGGCCAATAGGGTTACCACTAATTCACTATCATGGAGTCTGTTGAGGGTTTTGTTTTCTAGGTCTTTTAATCGCGTTCTAATAGCTTCTGTTTTTTGCTTTCCCGTGAAGTTCTGGAGATTCGAGTGTGCGCACTTGTAGTAGAATACCCCCCACCCCCCCCCCCCCCCCCCCGACAACCTCGAACCATAAGGTGATTTCACCTTGAAACGTAGGGATATTTATGATGATACTCAAACCGCAGTTTAATTGTTTGTTTTAGAGATAGAAAAGGAAACCCAAACAGGTGGCTGGTTGGAGAGCAGTCCGGCATGTCATCCATAACGGTTATAAAAAGGTGAAGATCCACCAATATGTGTTTTTGAAACCTGGGAGTCATCCATCATCCTTTTCGGGGGAGTGGATTCTGAATATTGGCCATCTGGTCTGCCTTCAGGGGGAGCAGATGACTACGGGATGGAAAAAAAAATAATTAAAAATAAATAAATACATAAACACCACACACATCGCCATAAGCACTCATACCGGAAATATACAGTGTCGTCTGCACACATCCACCCTCACATTCACCTTAAAAGGGCTGCTATATCATTATTTATCTGTGTATTTTTCAACTTCCACCTGTGAATTTCCAACTATTAAGACTCTAGGCCCAAATAACCCATTTTGAAGTTTATTTTGAAATTTTACGAAACTCTTAGTTGAAAAGTAATAAATTTCACAATTTTTTCTTTCATTATTGACGGAGAAGTACATAGTTGACAAAACTGCAAAAAAATGACGCCATTTGCCCATTCTGGTCAGGAGATATTAGTCAATGGAACGTTGGGCGTTTGGGGGCACTTTTCTGAGTCAGTCGCGTGGGAGCGCAGCGAAACGAACACTTACAACCGTCTGTGACAGTGCAATATGTGAAAAAACCGTGACATATCATTTGCCCTTTTTTTGTCAGAACATATTAATCAATGGAACGTTGGGCGTTTTGGGGCGACTTTTCTAACCCATGGTGTATAACACAAGTTTTTGCATTTAGGGCAATGTGCCATTACGTTCGTACTATTCAAGACCTTACTGGAATCCGGCCAATTGACGACATGTTGGCCAAAATGGGCAATTAGGGACCCTATTTCTTAATTTTTTGATAAATTTTGGCAAAAAATGAATAAATAAATACATTCGACAATTTTTTTTATTATTGATGGAGAAGATTTCAGGTATTAGTCCATTCGGACACGAGGTATTGGTCAATGAAAATTTGAGCGTTTTTTATTCACGTTTGGCAGCCTTTTTGGACACATTGTGGATAAAATTGAGGTTTCTTTTGCATTTATGATAATGAGACATTACATTCTTAATATTCAGTCTATTACTGGTGTTCTGCTAATTCACCGTGCCGAGATTGTAGGCCAAAATGTTCGATTTGCAGGCCTATTTTTGATGTTTTGGAAAATGTTGGCAGCAAAAATAATTTTGGTAAAGTTTTGTTACCAGTTAGTTATGGAAAAGTGTATTTGTTACAAATCTATATCATGATACAACAAAGCTATATCATGATACAACAAAGTATAAAGTCAAGTTTTGCCAGTCTTGTGAAAACTTCAGGTACTTAGCCCATTCGGACCAGCAGATATTGATCAATGAAAATTACGGTATTTTTTCCACGTTTGGCGGCCATTTTGAAGACATTGTGGATAAAATCGAAATTTCTTTTGCATTTATGATAATCACACATTACAGTCTCACTTTTCAGTCCATTACTGGTGTTCTGCTAATTCACAGTGCCGAGACTGTAGGCCGAAATGTTTATGCTTATTTTGTCCACCTACCTAAGGACTGCACCCCAGTGGCGTTAGTTACCAGGTCCTATTTTACCAGTGGAGGAAAACAAATCTATTTCAGTCGACATACATACCTTCACTTCTCAGGCATCCCGGGGATTCTGAAGGCTCAGATCAGAAAGAAAAAATATTAACAGTAACTTTGTATAATTATTGCTTCATCTGTTTAATGATGTTCAGCGTCATTATCAGTATCGGGCTATATCCTGACAAAACATAAGTATAAAGTCAAGTTTTGCCAATAGATTATGCTTATGTTTCCCACTTATTGGGGCCGCAACCTGGGGCATTGCTTACCAGGGCCTATTTTACCAGTAAAACAGAACTTATTTACCTTAGTAAACAAGCACTGCTTCACTTCCCGGGTTTCCTACGTGGGTGCTGCATTTATATATACCTGGGTCCCAATCAGGAAATAATGACCCTTCAATTCGCTCAACTTTGCAGAAAATCATGATTTTTTATGTTTTTTCACAGGATGAGCTCTTTGGAAGGGCCCATATCTTAATGCCTAACTTCTAAAATTTATTATTTTGACTTATTCCGAGTCACTCTAACGAATTTCATAATTTAATGAGATTAAAACTTTTGAACAACAACGTTCTGCTACTTGTGCAAAACATTTTCCAGCAAACAGTAAGTTATTTTAAAAGCCATTTCAGAGGAGATCAGGTTGTTTGGGTTTGGATTTAATGACAGGAAAAAATGAGTATAGAATACAGCAAAATTCCCGAAAATTAGAGTTTTTTTCTGAATAATGCTGTCGAAACATGTGTTGGAAGTATGTAAGACACCAAAAGTTAACACAGAAAATCTTCTTCCTTATAACACATAATACAGATATGCAAAGGAAAATAGACTATACGAATCCTAACTAGAGAAACTGAGAACAAAAAAGTACGGAATTAATTGGTAAATGAATTTTGTCTGACAGTACTCATATATGTACGGCAAAAACTGGTATTGGATAAAACGGGTCACCAACAGATATAACACACATTTATTCTCCATTGATTTTTGAATGCAGTAATGGAAAAACAACCAGCTCTTTCCTTTATGTTTTTGGATAAACGAGTACAGAAATTTACAACATTGACTGAAAATCATATGTTGGGTTAAGCCCCAGATCATAACTCACAACAGATATGTTCATTAAGCATCTCTACCTATAGCAAAGCAAACTGCTTGAAATTAATCCCTTCCAAAATGATAGAAAAAAAGCAACCGAAGTTAGCTCATTTTGACATTTTCAGGTGGCACTCTTATGCTCGCCCTCGTTGTGCTTGAGGGTTAAATATGAGATTAAAAAGTAATCAGTATTTTCTTCTGCAATCATAGTTGCATCTATTCATACCAACATAATTGTTACAACAACCTTCCAATTAGATAAATTTGCCCTTGAAGTTAGTCAATCTTGAAGATAAAATGATATTTTCATATCATTCGGGGCCTAGGGGTTAATTTTGAAATATTTGTGTGGTGAATTTGGTGTATCATATTATGCTCTAAATGTGTGGACATCAATCACAGATTAAGTTTCTGATAAGAGGCTTGGATGAATCTTGAATCTTGATATTTGGATGAACATGTACATTTTGAGGGTCCTCCAATTCAAGGCTCGACAACTGGGGGAGGGTTAAAACTTTGAATGAAACATATGACAGCAAAATTGATCGTGGATTATTGCTGAGAAATCGGATGTAAAGGTTGGCGAAAATAACAATTATTCCGACAGTACCCTCGTGGAAAGTCTCAAATCTGTAAAGGGTTAAACTTTTAATAATAACACATAAAACAAAAGTTGTCATACTTTGACTGTTGCACGTAGTCATAGAAAACATCCAGCACTTAATCATTCAGAACTGGAGTAAACTGTCACTTAAACTTACCAAATTCTGAAGAAATGGGAGTTTTTTGGATGGTACCTACATTTATGCAACCAGAATGGGCATAGGGTTAAACTTTACAACAAACCTTACTAGTAGTAGGACATTTTTATTTCGGGCCTCACCAGGTTGACCCCGGCTGGTGGACCCCGGGTGTGACGTCATCCCACAATGTATTATGTGTATGATGTGGTAACCCACCGGACCGGCCATGTTGTGACGTCATTGACATGGTGATGGGTGATGTGAGTGTACATGTGCATGTGCAGCTCGTGAGTGCCACTTTGAAGTTTTGAGAGAAAAAAAAATTCTCTGATGATCAAGATTGCATTGAGTTTAGTAAATTGACCAATCAGATTGCAGAAAGTTACAGATCTGTGAATTGTGTTGAAGCCAGTAGTGCTCAAATTAGTTGCAGATCTGTGTTGACCTTAATAACAAAGTGTTTTTCATAACCTTAACGTTTGAAAAAACCTAGTGAAAATGTTACGACATGGTTCAAAGCAAACTTTTATGAATGTCACTCGTCATCAAGGTGATGGGAAGATTCACATCCGAAGATTTGTTGACGATAAAATTTCTACAAAGACAGGAATTGCTCTGTCTATTGAAGAATGGAATTCGTTAAAAAATCAAGTTGAAGAAGTAGAAGCAGCCATTAATGCCAATTTGTTTCCACAACAAGATAGTAGAGTTGTGATAAGTGCTGAACCACGAAACCCAAATGGTGTGGTGAACCAAGTGGCGACCTGCCACTCGACATAGAAATGAAAAGGACAAAGTGGGATGAGTTAAAGTCTCAGAAGATCCCTGTAAGGGTAACACCTCGCCCAAACTATGGAAGTATTGTTGAAGAAGTTGATAGAGAGTTAAGACTACACAGAATTGAGAATGAGATGAATGTGGCATATGCTCATTTTGTCGAAGAATTGAATGACACTGTGGCTGTTGAGAAGTGTTATGGGTGTAGCGTGAATCATCCAAGCCAACTACAACACGATGTTTGTCTAATGATGACTCTAAAAGAGAGAATTGATAGTGCTTTGATGCAGCTCTGGAGAGAGTCTGTAAAGACAAAGTTTATACGTTGTGGCACACGCACATGAGTCTCATGAACCCACCACCAACACATTGTGAATACTCTCATCTCATTAACAAACAGTTGAGTGTTGAACAAAAAGCAAGCATACATGATATGGTTGTTAGTTCAATGACAGCCACAAGACCATTGACAACTGGTTTCTAAAACGTTGCAATAAAAAATGAAAAAAATAAATAGAAAAGAATAAATAAAAAAAAATGAAAAAAACATATCGTGGTTGCCATTAAGCCACCTGATGAATTTCCCTTGGACAAGGACGAAACATTTTATTCTGAATTTTATTTTGGCAACCACTGAGTAAGGTGCCGTGGATGTCTTTAAGTCGCTTGATAGGTTACTTTAGGCCAGTACTTTTAGTTACTTTCTTTCAACAAAAGTAAAACTTAGTTCCCCTGCATACAGTACACGCATACACATTTTTTTGAACTCGCTAGATGCCCCTTCCCAAAAATGTATAAAAGGGTGAGTAGATCGTGTTCTTAGGTAAACATGGATCCCCGAAGGAAGCACCCTTTTACTTGTTTGTTGTGTGGTCCAACTGGTACTGGTAAATCATCTTTTGTGAAAAAAGTCATCCAACACATTGCAGAATTATTTACTCCTAATCCCAATCATATAATATGGTGTTATAGTGAATGGCAACCGTTGTACGATGCTTTGTCCCAAGTAGAATTCGTAGAGGGTCTCCCTCAAGAAATAAAGCCTGACAGTCTGGTAATTTTAGATGATCTGATGCTCGATGTGGATGAGCGAGTGTCTCGGTTGTTTACAAAAGGAAGTCATCATCGTAAAATTTGTGTGATTTATATCGTCCAAAATTTATTTGACAAAAACAAAGTTCATAGAACTGTGGCTCTCAATAGTCATTACATGATTTTATTCAAAAACCCCAGGGATCGTTCCCAGATTAAACACTTGGCAGCCCAGATGTATCCTGGTCATTCCAAATTTTTGCGAGAAGTGTTTGACGAAGCCACATCTCTCCCATATGGTTACCTTTTAATAGACCTTAAACAGGACACACCCGAACACATGAGACTAAGAACCCAACTGCTTCCTGGAGAAACCCAATATGTGTACCCCCGGAAGGTATAAAAGGGGAGTACAAATCTGCCGTCGAGTCGAAATCTTGTCTGGCCGTCTTCACCGCAACATCGCGATTCTGAAGCTCCTGAGTAAATCAAAACCCACTGTGGTATCGTCTGTATCAGAACACGCCGACAAAGACTTGATCAGTTGTATTTGTGAGTGTACCTTAAACATAGTGAAAGGTGCCGTACCTCTGAATAAAGCACACAAAGTTAAATTAGTTCGACACAAACAACTTGTGAGAACAATTGCCTAGAAAGATACACCCGAGAAAAAAAGAAGCAAATTTTGCAAAAAGGAGGATTTTTAGGTGCTTTGTTATCGCCTGTGTTATTTGGTGCGGCTACAGGTATTTTCGGACAATTGTGATGGAATACGCAAAAAAGATGGCCTTAGTAGAACCGAGGTTGCTCGAACGTTTGCGGGGGGTCCCTGTCAGCAAACAGTCCAACGAGATTGCCGCAAGTTCTCTTGACAGGGAATGCGTGAAATTTTAGATTCGCAGAACAAAGCAAAGAATCGGATTTTCAAAGTTTTTTAACATTTCGCGAAAAAGCCATGGCCCCTCGCCCTATTAGGGTCGAATTCGAGAAAGATACTAGAGACAAAGATATTATAGACTCCGTTCCAATAACCAGGAAAAAAAAAGAAAAGCCAAAATGCTGCTGAACCGTATAAAAGCAGATACCAATCTGTCATGGAATGAGAAGGGAGAGTTGGTCCACAAAGACGAGACAGTCGTAGGTTCCAACATAACCGATCTCTTGAACGATCTCTTGAGAAGGCGAAAGACTTTTCAACCCAAAGGGAACGTTGGGATGTTATGCGACGTGAACATGTAGTAGAGAAAAAGCCCCCAAACCACCCCTTCTGCAAAAAGAAAGGTAAAAGCTAGACTCGTAGCCGGTACGTCAATGTGGTCGAAATATTAATCCAATGGAAAGCGTTTATTACGATTCCGAAGCTCCTGGGAGTTTTGGTGGTGTGGATTCTCTTCGAAGAGCATCCAAGAAAAAGACTAAGCAAGTTGTTGCAGGGTCAAGACACGTATACCCTTCACAAACCCGTCCGACGCACATTTCCAAGAAAGACAGTGATCGTTAGTGGTGTCGATGCGCAATGGCAAGCTGATTTAGTGGATTTAACAAACATCAGTAAATACAATAAAAACACAAAATTCCTTGTGACTTGTATCGATCTTTTCAGTAAATATGAGTGGGTGATGCCATTACAAAATAAATTCCATAGTGCAAGCTTTGACAGTCAGTGAAGTGAGAAATGCAGAGTGAATTATAAAGGTTTTTTTTTGTGTTAAGTCCAAGAGCTCTATGGGGATTTTCGGCTTTAAACTATTGTTATTATTATTATTATTATTTTAGCTTTTGCTAAAATTTTCAAACAGGGTCGAAAACCTTTAAAGTTACAAACTGATCAAGGCAAAGAATTTTTGAATTCAAAATTCCAGAAATTTCTTAAACAACGAGAAGTATAATTTTTCACGACCCATAACGGGGAAACAAAATGCTCCATATTTGAGAGATTTAACAGAACTTTGAAGACCAAAATGTGGAAATATTTTACAAAGAATGATACACTGACTTTCCCACTTCAAACTTTGGTAAAATCGTATAACAACACCCGTCGCAGCATCGGTATGCTCTCTGTTGACGTGAGTTTGGAAAATCAAGAAGAGGTGTGGCAAAACCTACTTTATGGGAACCCCATAAAATACAAGTCTCCAAAGTTCAGAGTGGGCGATAGGGTGAGAATTAGTAAAGTCAAGAAAACTTTTGAAAAAGGTTATTTGCCCAATTGGACAGAAGAATTATTGACAGGGGCATCTGTCAAGAAAGGTCACCCCGTCACTTGTGTTCTAAAAGACGATAGTGGGGAAGTATTGAAAGGGTCCTTCTACACAGAAGAGCTTCAGCGTGTCACACCAAAAAAACATTTTTAAATTGAACACGTACTCGAAAAACGTAGTCGCGGAAAGAAGAGATAACTGTTTGTAAACTTGGGTTATCCAGCATCGTTCAACTCATGGATCAATCAGAGTCAGCTAGCCTATAAAAGGGTGTGAACGAACTCAATTTCCCCTAAAATGGAAGAGGGAGGAACTCCGAACGGATCGTGGCCTTTGTTTGGAAATGTTTGGTAAAATATTTCCCAAATTATCATACTATTCATAATCATCAACACTAGCATCGTTAACCTTATCCTCGAAAATACGGGCAGCAAGTTGTGGACGGCTCTTCTACGGAGTAGTATAGGATATTTATTGCCCAATCCTACAATTAAGAAAACGTGATGTTTTATCTTACCCTGCCAAGTAACAGTTCCATGGACGTGTTTCCCGAAAACACACTGACAACGTACACCACCCAGTTATCGCAACCAGTGAACCTCACAGGGGAATGGGAGGTGGGTTTGGCAGAGATCCAGTATCCAAACACTTGGTTTAACATTCGTGGCAAGGAAGTTTTTTTCACAGTGTACTGGTCTTCGAAAAAACATTATCAGATCATTCTGAAAGAAGGTCGATATTCGGAACCTTCGGATGTGATACGGGGCATCAATGGTGTTAAAGAATTGTTGCTACCGCATCACGATGAGATAGAGTTTGAATTGGACGACGTCACTGGTAAAATTGGAATGAAGGTACGAGATGAGGTCGTACTCACACTGTGTCCCACTCTGCAAAAACATTTTGGGTTTTAACGAGTGTGTGTTCAAGTCGTGAGCTTTTGAATCTTCTCGAGTCGCCGATGTCAACCAAGGATTCTATTCACTCCACGTCTATTGTGATTTGGTTCGTGATCAGGTAGTGGGAGATACTAGGGGACCGTTACTTCGCATCGTACCTGTGAGAGGAAAATATGGAAACATCATTTCCAAAAACTTTTCAAAACGTGCACTATGTACCGGTTGAACGGAAGAATTCCAGCACCGTGCGGGTGTATATAAGGAACGACACAGTAGCCATAGGGCCATTTGAACTTTGGAAGGTGACAGTGACACTACATTTCAGAAAGCGCCGATCTTTGCATTTTTTTGAAAAACAAATGCCTTACTGTTGTAATTCTAAATTATACGAAGAGTATTACACGAAACAGGATGGTAGCGGTCTGCCAGCTTTTTCGGGATCCCAAATACAGATGGGTCATGGGCTGGGTAGTTTACTTGGTGGACTGAAGAATGCAGCCTACCCTTATTGAAAACGTCAGTCAAAACCATGGGTAGACAGTTATTGAAAAAAGGATCCGCATTTGCTGGAGATGTCATCAGAGGTAAAATTGTGAAACAGGCAGCTATCGGGAGACTTAAACAAGCTGGAATCGGTGCCCTGAACGAAGTGGTGGGTGGGTCGAATCCTCCCGGTCGCAGAGGTATAAAAAGAGCTGCACCACGCAAAACTGGCAGATCGATAAAAAGAAGAAACTGTGAAGACACTTTACGCTCTGGGTGCATAATGTCTTTGATCAACGAAAAATCTTGTGAGAATGTCAATAGCGAAATCGACTTGTTTTCGAATATACCCACACAGACTAGTGTAGAACATGGTCAATGGATAGAACATCGACCTTTGGCCACCATAGGGAATAGTGGACCGATAGAATTTAACATTTTTTGATCTGGGGACGACCATCAGAACTTGGCTCAAATTTATCGGTACGTGAAAGCACGTATCGTCGATTCCAGTGGTGAACCTATCACAGACGACGCCAAGGTGGGTCCCGTCAATCTATGGCAGCATCTCTTTTCAACCAGGTTGACATCAGTCTAAACGAGAAACTGGTGTCACCGTTCAATAATACTTACCACTACAGAGCATACATAGAGACTTTGTCGAGTTATGGTTCCGATGCCAAAAAGTCAGAGCTGACTGGTGCTCTCTGGTACAAGGACACGGTGGAACACATGGATGATCGGACGGATGACAACAAGGGATTTGCCACAAGAAAAAAGTTTACTGCTGAAAGTAAAGTCGAGGATATGACTGGGAGGTTACACTTGGACATGTTCTTTCAAACACATTATCTTCTAAATGGCGTTAACGTTCACATTAAAATGAATAGGTCAAAAGATGCATTTGCCTTAATAGCCGATGGGGAAACGTTCAAAATCAAAATCCAAGACGTATCCCTGTTTGTGGGAAAGGAGAGACTGAACCCTTTTGTGAGAGTGGCTCGAAGGGTTCGAAGAAAGAATGAGCCTAACGGGGTTGGTATTCGCAGAAACTGGTCCTCGACTGATTATTGCTCGGAGAAACTCTGATATCCGTCGACCCAAACAGTTAAAATATGCTTTGGAGGCAGACTAAAAACTTTTGAATCTATGTTACCAAGTGAATGTGCGAAAACCCCCAAAGAACTTGCAGGAGCAGGATTTTTCTACCTAGGAACTAAAGACGGAAGTGAATGTTTTCACTGTGAGGTTGTTGTGCGCTGCTGGCAGACAAAAGACATTGTCAAAGAACAACAAAAAATGTATTTCCAAGAATGTTGTTACATTCTCAACTTATCTGACAGAATCGACGAAGAAGAAATGGAAACCAAAGACGAGTTACTAAAAAAAGTTCAAACGGATTCACAGAATTGCTGTGTGTGCTTAACAGCAGAAGCCAATGTCGCACCGCGACCATGCCATCATTTATGCATATGCAAAGACTGTTGTAAACAACTGAAAAGATGTTCAATATGTAGAAAGACTGTTTATGATTATTTGACAATATGTGTTCCATGATGTTTAGAAATAAAAGAAATTGAAATTTATATTGAGTGTTGTTATTTGTTTTTGGGAATGAAATGTGTTTGTGGGGTTTATTTGGGTAATTATCTAGGGAAGTCGTTCCAGAAAGAATACACCACTTCAATCGAACACGACCTTTTAAGGGTCTATAGCACTACGTGCTACTCGTTTCGGTTAAAATGTACTTTCCGGTGATTTACGGGCTTTCTCGGGCTCTGATGGGTCTACGAATCGGGAAACTACTCTTGTACAATCGAATATACCTGTTAGAGGCCTCTTGGTCCTGTTGTAGACCTTCAGGCTCATAGCAACCACGTGCCACCATAGAAACAAAGATGGCGGCCCCTTCATACAAAATGGACGACGGAAACACATATCACCCTAACAACACGAGCTGCGCATGCACACTCACATCGCCCATCACCATGACAATGACGTCACAACATGGTCGCTCACCTGGGCTATCATGACAACCACGTGATACCCATAATACATTGCGGTATGACGTCACCTCCGGGGGTCCACCATCCGGGGTCCACCTGATGAGCCCCGAAATTAGCATGTCCTACTACGCTTATTACAGCAAATATGCTCGGTAGTCAATTGTGAATACGGACATGCAAAGTGTTTGAAATTAACCCTTTCCAAAATGATAGAAAAAAAGCAACAAAAGTTGGCTAATTTTGTCATTATCAAACGGTACTCTTATTCTCACCCTCATTGTGCTTGAGGGTTAAATCTGAGATTAAAAAGTAAATAGTAACTTTCTTCCGCAATAATTGTTTCATCTATCCATACCAAAATAATTGTTACAACAACCTTGCAAGTAAGGAAATTTGCCCTTGAAGTTGGTCAATTTTGAAGACAAAACTGCTATATTCATTTCATTTTTGGGTACTAGGGGTTAATTGTAAAATTTGTGTGGTGATTGAGGTGTATCATATTATGCTCCAATTGCATGGAAAATTTGAGATAAATGACCGTAAACAATTTTGAGACTTTTGAAAAATGGTGAAATTTTGATGGTTTTGGCAGAAAATTTTTAAAATAAGCGTTTTCACGAATATGACAATACCTCTTTTCACTAGATTTTGTGACAATACATAAGTTTGGCAAATTTTCTTGAAATCGTACAGCTTGTTTTTGAGCTATGTTGAAAAATGGTGAATTTTTGAAGGTTTTGGCCGAATATTTTGAAAATAAGCGGCGATACCTCTTTTCTGGAGATTTTATGGCATTACCTAAGTATGCCGCATTTGATTGAAATGATACAGCTTGATTTTCGAGCAGTGCAACAAACATAATTGACGGCGGGAAAAAAACTTAATAACAAAAAATAAAAAGAAAAGTTTTTGAAAAAGACGAATAACAAGAGTCTTTTCCAAACTGGGTTTGGGAAATCCTAACCAGAGAATTGTAATTTGTTGGACAAATTACGGACTTTCTCAACTTTTTAATGGGAAAAGGCAGGCTGTATTGTACACAAAACTATCAATCATTTTGATTATCTTTACACACGATTGTTTGGCACTGGTATGAGAAATCTGTTTGTTTTACGTTTGGCGGGTAAGAAAAACTGCCTACATTTTTTATAACTGCGTTTTGTAACAATACCCGGATGCTTTGTAAATGGAAAGCTCTTTATCTAGAGAAAACTATGTCAACAGTTTATGGTACAATAATCCCTAACATAAAGAACTGATAGTGCTTGGTGTACAACATTTCGCCTGTGCTCCTTCCGCTAGAAAATCGTTCATTCATCATTACAATACTTCACCGGACTTATAATCGGCGGACAGCGGTATGTCCCCGGTGCCTGATGAGGTGGTAGATGCTAGCGTGTTCGGATCTACCTATCCAACTTCTTCTTCATCGGAACAAGAACTTTGTTGTGGAGGCAGCATACTTGGAGCCTGACAGGGAGAATCTTGACGAGTTAAAGGCTATAGGCGGACAATAGAAACAGAAATAACTAGAGAAACAGAATTTACTACATCCAGTAAATTCAAGTCTGTGTGAGAAGGGTTAAAGTAACAGGAAAACACTATATAGAAAGAAAATTTATGGAGGCTTATTTTCATAAATGGATTTTCGTTAACAGTATTTACAGATATTCATACAGGAATCAGAACAATTTTTCTAAGAAACCAGAAAAGGAATACATGTGCACAACGTTTAAAGGCTTCGACCAAGGAATCAGAAATGGACACTACTGGCTCTGCCATTTATTTGAATGAGGAGATACATGTATAATCTTCAAAATTACATTAGTTGGTGTAAAATGCAATTCCTAATCGGCCTGAAAACCAGAAATGTGATTTCCAGCAATTCCAAAAAATGCACTCAATGATCCCTGGGTGACCTCAGTGACCTTGACCTATATTGTAAACCTCCATCGAGTGTCAACTCATTTGATGTTGGTCCCGGGTCATCATACCATGCTTGAGATATGAGCGTGACCCACTTTCAAACATTTTTGGCCACGCCTACTTTCTTTTTCGTGAAAAACATGCATGTACGAACTTTGGGAAAGCATTTGGAGGTAAAAAAAATATGATTTCCAGCAATTCTGGAAAATGCACTCATTGACCCTGGGCGACCTCAGTGACCTTGAAACATATTTTGAACCTCAATCGAATTTTGACTCATTTGGTGTTGGTCCCAGGTCCATGCATCATACCATGCTTGAGATATGAGCGTCACCCACTTTCAAAAATTTTGGCCACGCCCACTTTTTTTCGTGTAAAATTGCATGTATGATCTTCCGGTAATGCATTATGGAGTCAAAAAACGTGATTTCCAGCTATTTTGAAAAATGCACTCAATAACCCCTGGGTGACCCCAATGACCTTGACCCACATTTTGAATCTCCATTGAGTTTCGACTCACTTGGTGTTGGTCCCAGGTCCATACGTCATATTATGCCTGAGATATGGGCGTGAACAACATTCAAAACACACCTACGGACACCTCTAAAGCCCAAGGAATCTGAAAAACATAGGTGGACGAGAACTTCTGACTGTCTATCAGTATGCCAAAAATCAGCGAGATACGAAGATTCCTTTTCGAGTTATCGTGCGGACAAGGAAGAACATAGAAGACAGAAGACAGGAGAAGTAGAAGAAGAAGAAGAAGAAGAAGAAGAAGAAGAAGAAGAAGAAGAGAAGAAGAAGAAGAAGAAGAAGAAGAAGAAGAAGAAGAAGAAGAAACAGTACAAAAACAATAGTCTGTGTGTTTCAAACAGACTAATGATGCAGATACAGGAGGTGAGAAAACGTAAAGATTCTGACGTGGTACCACTCACTCAGGGAGATCTTTTTAATTCGGTTTCTCCTGGTGTAGAAATGCAATAAAACGAGAACCTAAACGTCAGTCTTTGACTAGTTGTTGTAAAGATACGTCGCAACGACAGCATGCTGCTGTAAAACGAAGTTGTAGATCACTTTATACAGTTAAAACTAGAAGTCCAGTCACGAATTGACTGTAAATAGCACGCCACTCTGCGCATTGATCTGCGTGCTATGTAGTAAAGCCAACAAATTCTGTACATTTGCCCCATATACAGACAATGCTTCAGCCAATACACCACAGATTGTAACCCAGACGTCATTTGGCTTAAACGCTGCTTGTGTTTGATATCAGCAATCAAGAGAAACTATCGTGCTTTGGATGTTATTCGATGGGGAAATATTTTCCTTTGCAAAATTATGCCAAGACTAGAGAAACAGAATTTACAGCCACCAGTAAATTCAAGTCTGTGTGAAAAGGTTTAAAGTATCAGGAATAGACTATAAAGAAAGACAATTCATGGAGGCTTATTTTTCGGGAGAAAATATTTTTGAACAAATCAGAAATGGGTTTTCGTTTGCAGTATTTACAGATATTCATACAGGAATCAGAACACTTTTATAAGAAACCAGAAATGGCATATATGTGACCAGCATTCAAAGGGTTTGATACACGAATCATAAATGGACATTTTTGGATCTGCCCACTAATTTGAGTGATGAAATACATTCATAAACTTTAGAAATGCATTAAGGTGTAATAAAATGCATTTCCCATTCTTTCTGAATGATGCCCCCATATTAAGATCCTTAGGGGGTTAAAATATTCCTTTAAATAGGGGCGCAGTGGCTCAGTTGGCAGAGGTGCAGGCTGCAAGGCGTGAGGTACGTACTCTGCCCTTGGGCAAGACACTTCACCCCATAGCCCACGTGGGTGCATGGTGGCGCTGTGTACTAAAGCGTACTGCACATCGATGGTGTACCCGTCTTCAACCAAAGCTAACCCTGCTTGTGTGGAGTTAGTATGTGGGGGATCTGACAGTTGCCCGTTGTTGCCCGGTGGTTTTTCCCGGGTGCTCCGATTTCCTCCACCTGAAAAACTGCCGTGGTCAGGATTAGCCACTGTGCAGAAATATGTGACATTAAACACCAATGAATAAATAATCCTCTAAAAATGAGCTCAATCCAATAAAGGGACATAAGCTATGTTTTTCAAGCAAAAATGAAAAGATAATTAAAACTGAATAGACGTTTCTGTGAATAATAGAAACAGAAAAACACATTTTTTACCCCCAAAGCATTCCCGAAGTTCATACATGAATTTTTATGTAAAAAAGTGGGCATGGTCCACGTTTTTAAAGGTGAGTTATTCTCATATCTCAAGCATGGTATGACGAAAGGACCTGAAACTAACACCAAATGAGTCAACGCTCAATAGAAGTTCAGAATATAGGTCAAGGTCACAGAGGTCACCTAGAGGTCATTGAGGGCATTTTTGAGAATTAAAGGCAATCACATTTTCTGACCCTCCTAATGCATTCCTAAGTTCATTCATGCATTTTTACTTGAAAAAAGTGGATGTGGGCAAAAATTGAGAGTGGGCCACACTCATATCTCAAGAATGGTATGACACATAGACATGGGGACCAACACCAAATGAGTCACCACTCCATAGAGGTTCACAAATGGACAAGGTCAAGGAAGTCGCCCAGGGATAACTGAGTGCATTTTTTAGTATTGCAAGGAATCACATTTTTGGACACCTAATGCATTCTCTTGGCAAAACTTTTGAATGCTGTGCACATATATTGCCTTTTCTGGTTTCTTAGAAGAATTGTTCTGATTCCATTATGAATATCTGTAAATACTGTTTACGAAAATCCATTCCTGATTTGTTTAAAAATATGTTACTCCCGAAAATAACCCTCCATAAATTCTCTTTCTATATAGTTTTTTCCCAATAGATATTTTAACTTTCTTACAAATTGAATTTACTGGATGCAGTAAATTCTATTTCTCTAGTATTAACATTATTTTCTATTTCAATGATTTTAGTCTGATGGATTCTTTACTATTCTACTGAAATTTGGCACATACATAGAGCTTCGTTAAAAGTTTCTCACCTGGATCAGGGCATTTCTGAAGTTTTTCGTTTTCTGCCAAACCCGTGCAAAATGTTGTCAAAAATGTTACGTTTTGCCACAATTCTCAAACAAGACCCTGGACGATTTGGCTGGAGCTTTCATTATATTTGTAGCATGACGTACTACATCTGACTACATAAGCTGTATTACCCACGTTCCTCCCTTTTGACCTCAAAATTCCGAGCAAAGTGCAATTTTGGAAAAACTGGTCAATTTTCACATGCAATTTCTCAGCTCCTCGGCCAAATTTTTTCAAACCGTTTCCTATGAGAAGTTTGGGCATTCATCCAAGAATAATTTGGCTGTTATATATTCTATTCAAAGTTTTAACCTTCAACTCGTTTTCGTGCCTCGAATTCGAGTACCCTTAACTTGTTCATAAAAATGGCTCATTTTTAGTTCATTTTTCTTCCATTTACGAATGGTATGTCGAAAAATGATTTACATGTTGGTATTCACAATTACCTATCGAGCATATTTTCTGTTGTACGATTGGTTGAAAAGTTTAACCATATGCCCATTCTGTTTGCATAAAGATAGATGTTGTCCAAAAAACTCACACTTTTTCAGAATTTGGTACGATTAAGTGACAATTTACTCCATTCCTTATTGACTGAGTGCTGAATGTTTTCAATAGCTGCATGCAGCAGTCATAGTATGAAAACTTTTGTTTTATATGTGGGTATTAAAAGTTTAACCCTTACCTGATCTGAGACTTCCATATGGGTACTGTCTGAATAATTGTGATTTTCGTAATATCTGAAAATTCTGTTGACATTCAGATTTACAGTTCAAGTCCAAGAAGATTTTCCTTGATAGGGTAGCTGTAACGTTTAACCTAATCCCTGTTTCGGTTGCATAAAGATAGGTGCCGTCGAAAATAACTCCATTTTTCAGAATTTGGTAAGTTTAAGTCGCAATTTACTCCATTCCTAATTGATTGAGTGTTGAATGTTGTCTATGGGAGCATGCGGCTAGCAAAGTATGACAGCTTTTGTTTTACATGTTATTATTAAAAGTTTAATCCTTGGCAGATTTGAGAGTTCCCAAGTGGGTACTGTTGAAATAATTGTTATTTTCGTAAAATCAGTACCTGAATATTGGTAAGCATGCAGTGATCTTTCGGTCCTATAGAAAGGTGCAAATAGTTAAAGTTGAACAGTTCATCAGACAGAAATAAGCCAAACTCTGCCTTTGACAGGTAAATAATGAATGGAAATTTCATTGCATTGAAAATAAAGTGGCAACGAACCGTTTCCACGGTTTCCACGCGAGGCGTGGTGTTTTCCACGCGGTCAGGACACTCGATTTCATGCCCAAATGTCGGCCAGGCTTCGTAGAACAAGTTCTGAAAATTGCAAGTCGCTGCCTTCAGCGGACTTGACACAGTGAGCGTATGTCTGAAGTGCTATTTTAATGTCTTATATGCAAATTCTCATTAATCTTTTCCCGCCAAAAACCTACTCACCGCCGTTTTTTTCTCACTTTTAACTTCCGACGATTCTCGAATGTTTCAAGGTTGCGATGGGATCCCTGGGTGCTGTTCTTAAAGAAACTACTTTGATTTACAGCCATCTCTCCGTCAGTCACACTCTGTTGTAACTTTTAAGTGGACCTACCCCACAGAGGGGGCACCACGAGACATTGCGCCTATTCCCGCCCTCTTCTTTCGCTCCGACTTGAAAAAGACCAAATTCAGAAAATTACCTCCTCTCTTCAAAAACGCTATATGTCAGCGAATTTTCCGCGGATTTCCACGAAATTTTCACTCAGCATTCACGAATAGTTGCTCCATCGGATGCCTGGAAAGGCGACTCGAATTGCGCATTTTCTCAAGTCCAATTCGAAAAGAGCGTATGCACATGCGCGTGAGGCTCCCACTGGCTACGTGTCGGTTGTTGGATTTTTCAGGCACTGGTCGAGTTGGACAGAGCTTCTAGAACAAACGTTGAATATTTCGAGTCGCTACTCCCAAAACTCTCTCCACATTCAACTGTACATGTAACAGAGTGTATACTTTTTATGACCTGCCGGCAGTACCAACCATCCTTCTTGATTTATATCATGTTATTAATAAACGTTTAACCCTTGGCAGATTTGGGACTTCTCTTAAGGGTACATCCACGGTGTTTTCACCCGATTACAATACTCAAGAAAGATACTACACTGTGGAGCGGGGATAGTAGAACACATTCTCAGAATTTCAAGTGGCTGCCTTGGACGGTCTGGTTACAATTGGTGTATGTCCTTGTTATGCCCACAACGAATAGTCAGGGGGCATATTGTTTTACCTCTGACTTTCCCTCTATCTTTCTGCATATAGGGTACATTGTTTGTCCGTCTAACCTCTCTTCTTAGCTCATCTTGACAAAGTCAAGCTGAGCTAATCTCATCGCTCTCCATCCGTCGTCCGTCGTGCGTCAACACCATTTTTTGGTCTTCTCCTCCAAAGCCACTGGGCCAATTCAAGTGAAAGTTTGTATGAATGATGATTCCAAAGGGGCAATACATTTTTGCTCAACTCAACATGCCCAGTCCCATAGGAAGGGAGTGGGGAAAATGCTCCAAAGTATTTTTAAAATCTTCTTCTCAAGAACCAGTGTGTACAATGACTTGACATTTCCTTTTGGGGAGTAGAATCAACTTTTTCAAACTAAGTTCGTGAAGCAATATTTGGCTTTGTAATGGGAGGGGTAAGATTTTTGACCCCACCCAAAATTTCTATTTTCTGAACCGATGGTCCGGTATGAACCAAATTTGGTATACGGAATCATTGGGTCATAAGTACTTGACCCATGCAAAAAAAAAAAATTCCCGCATCCCCATGGAGTACTTTCGCTTAGTTAGAATGCTTTCACTTTCATATTTGGTATACAACATCTCTAGGGGGCGGGGGGGGGGGGGGGGGGAGGATCAGATTCAAGTTTGTTTAAATCGGATCCATGGGATAATATTTGGGCTCGCTATGGTAGCCCAAATTTTAACTTGATGCAATATGAAGAAATTTCTTTAAAATTTCTCTTCTTCAGATCCAACAGTCAGAATGCTTTCATATTTGGTACACAACATCTCTAAGGAAGTCAAATTCAACTGTGTTCACATCGAGAGCTTGGGTTAATATTTGGGCGCCCTATGGAGCCGGAATTGGCCATTTTGCTGAAGAATTAAAAATTTTGTATTCAGTACTCTCCAGAGATGTGTAACTAAGATTATTCCACAAAGGTTGTATCAAGGGGCTTCATTGGGGAGCTCAACATTTTACTTTATGATCAACTGAAGAAAAGGCATGATGCCCGTATTATTTTTGTCACTCCTGAGGGACTCAAGAATTGAGAGTGTAGCCTGTGAAGATGGCTAGCTTAATGTACTCATTCTTGGACTCTGTTTAAATTGTGTTCTGTTCAAGATGAGCGCTTCGGGCCTCGTGAGGCCTCTTGTAATTTTCAAGGTATTACTTTTTTTATTTCACAGGATGTTTCTACATTTTCCAGATGTGTGCATATTGTCAGAATTTTGACTTGCCTCAATATTTTCCAAAACTACTGGTTGTTAATCTTAGTCCATTTTTAGCTCAACTTTGGCGAAGCCAAATTCGAGGTATTGTCATGGCCCGTCGTTTGTCTGGCCGTCTGTCGCGCCGTACACATGTCTCGGACTAGATGCCGTATTTATAAAACGAAACTTCTTGGGTACCTTTGTTGTCACTGTGAGACGAGAACAAGTGTTTTTGGGCCCGGTCCGAAATTCAAGATGGCCACTGGCAGCCATTCTG
This sequence comes from Pictodentalium vernedei, assembly GCA_031216915.1. Taxonomy (NCBI): domain Eukaryota; kingdom Metazoa; phylum Mollusca; class Scaphopoda; order Dentaliida; family Dentaliidae; genus Pictodentalium; species Pictodentalium vernedei. Next base: position 445,737,297 of record CM062297.1, on the reverse strand, counting down.
TACGAAATTAGGTGCAATAAGATTTTTTGGCGCAGAACTTCCATATGAAAGCTCTGATTTGATTAATTTTTTGTATGAATGTTTAGTACCATGGAATACATCACATATAACACGGGGTTTTTTTTCTCGTGCGTAAATTATGCAAATTAGACTAACTTTTGAGATAATTAGTGTTACTTTCAGCACTGTAAGTGCCAATACCAATACGGCTCAGGCTAGAGGCCGTATTTATGAACCGATCTTAACGAAACTTCTTGGGTACCTTTGTTATTACCGTGGGACGAGAACGAGTGTTTGGGGTCCATTCTGAAATTCAAGATGGCCGCTTGCAGCCATTTTGTACAAAATTAGGTGCAATCAGATTTTTGCGCAGAACTTCCATATGAAAGCACTGATTTGAATAATTTTGTGTGTGAATGTTTAGTACCTTGGGATACATCACATATAATACGGGTTTTTTCTTCACATACATAAATTATGCCAGTTAGACTAACTTAGATCTGTTTAATGTTACTTTCGCCACTGTAACTGCAAATGCCAATACGGCTCGGGCTAGAGGCTGTATTTATGAACTGATCTTTTCGAAACTTCTTGGGTACCTTTGTTATCACCGTGGGACGAGTCGTTTTGGGTGCAGTCCGAAATTCAAGATGGCCACTAGAAGCCATTTTGTTAGTGCATCAGTTTTTTTTGTACAGAATATGTATGAAAGTTCTGATTTTAATAATTTTTGTATGAATGTTTAGTACCATGGGATAATCACATATAGTACGTTTATTTCTCGAGCAGAAATTATGCAAATTAGATGACCTTTTGATTTATTCAGTGCTACTAATACACAGTAAGTGCACGTGTCAATACGACTCGGGCTAGAGGCTGAACCGATCTTCACAAAACTTCCTGGGTACCTTTGTTATCACCTTGGGACGAGAACAAGTGTTTCTGGGTGCGGTCCAAAATTCAAGATGGCTGACAGTGGCCATTTTGTACCAGGTCCAATCAGTTTTTTTGTACACAACTTCCATACGGCACAGGCCAGAGGCTGTATTTATGAACCGATCTTTACGAAACTTCTTGGGTATCACCGTGGTATGAGAACGCGCGTTTTGGGGTGCGGTCCAAAATTCAAGATAGCCGCCAGCAGCCATTTTGTATCAAAGTTAGTGCAATCAGTTTTTTGTACAGAACTTCTGTCTGAAAGTTCTGATTTGAATAAATATTTGTAGGAATGTATAGTAACATGGAATACATCACATATAATACGGTTTTTTTTTCTCGTGCGGAAATTATGCAAATTAGATGAACTTTGATTTGTTCAGTGTTACACAGTAAGCGCATATGTCAATACGGCTCTGACTAGAGTCTGTATTTATGAACCGATCTTCACAAAACTTCTTGGGGTACCTTTGTTATCACCTTGTGACAGGAATGAGTGTATTTCGATGCCTTTGTTATCACTGTGCTATGAGAACAAATATTTTTGGGTTCAGTCAGACCCACTCTGGGACTCAAAGATTTCTTTTTATGTCCCCCCCCCCCGACTAAAATCGGGTGGCATATAGTGATTGAAGTGTGCGCGTGTCCGTCCGTGTGTGTGTCCATGTGTGTGTGCCCGAGCCAATAACTCGAAGACTGTTAGGGCCACAGTCATCAAACTTCACACAATTATAAAGGACCATGGGAGGATGTGCCACACACCATAGCCGGGGTTTCTCTGGTTATACAGTAGTTTTTGCTCATACTTCAGGCTTGGTGTGACCTATAGAAATAGTACCTGCACCAAATGAGTTGAAACTTGCTGAAGGTTCAAAATGTGGTCCACCTCTATGCGGTCAAGAGAGGTCATTAAATACATATTTTTTGCGACCTATTAGGAATTTCATTTTTATACCAATTAATGCAATTCTGAAGATTATACATGTATCTCATCATTCAAATGGCAGCGGTAGTAATGTCAATTTCTGATTCCTTGATCGAACCCTATAAATGGTGTGCACATATATGCGTTTTCGGGTTTCTTAGAAAAATTGTTCTGATTCCTGTATGAATATTTTCTCCATGAAAGAATTTCACAAAAAGCAGTTATGGAGTAAACTGTGACTGTCACATACAATAACATGATCTGTTTATTTAATCTCATTGTACAGAATTAATTCCCAAACCAAGTTAATATAAAAACAAACAACTTGATCATGAAGAACTCCAGTATACATGTAATTGTAAAACTACACTGAAGATTTGTTATTGAAACCTATCACAATACTGTCAGGATGCCGGTAAAAGATGCAATACTGACATAGGTTACTGTACTGTTAACTGTGTTAGTGCTACGACTGTTTAAAATTAATTTATTAGAGAAGTTCAAGTTTTATGTATGCCTTGTTTAGGTCACTAGATGCCCTTTTAAGAGTAGGCCTTCAAATGATCTCTTGGGGTTTTTAAGGTTTTTATGACAATATTTTCGATATAGAGTCTATGCACCCTTTGTCAAGGCGACAACCCAAATACGGATCGTCCTATCTCTGTGCATTTGGGCATGCTGGATAACAGTACCCAGTTTGCACTCATCTATGTTTTTTGCACCCGTTCGATCTGAATGACAGATAACAGATCTGAAGTTGGTGGAGGCATTATTTCAAAGTGGGTTGCGCTCATTCTTCAGTGTAGATATAGACATGGGACTACACCGACTGAGTTAAAAAAATGCTGGAGATTCAATATATAGTCCACCTGAATGGGGTCATCAAGTGCATATTATTAAGAAAGACTGGGAAATGAATTTACGCTTTAATGTATTTCTAAAGTTTATGAATGTATTTCATCACTCAAATTAGTGGGCAGAGCCAACATTTTTCGTTTCTGATTCGTGTATCGAACCCTTTCAATGCTGGTCACATATATGCCTTTTCTATTCTTATAAAAAATTGTTCAGATTCCTGTATGAATATCTGTAAATACTGTTAACGAAAACCCATTTCTGATTTGTTAACAAATATTTTACTCCAGAAAATAAGCCTCCATAAATTCTCTTTCTGTACAGTTTATTCCTGATACTTTAACCCTTTTCACACAGACTTAAATTTACTGGATGCAGTAAATTCTGTTTCTCTAGTTTATAATCTATTTACTGACATCCCATTATCATAACAAGGTTAGTAGATTATATTTCATTTTTTCACAGCTGGCTCCACTGATGTTTACATTATCTCCAGTGCGAATAACATAGCATCCTATTGCTTGGGGAAAATTTACTGTATCAGGAAATTGGAGGCTGTGAAAGCCCTGTGGCCGATTAGGCCATACTCAGAAGAAGAAGAAAAATAAAAAAAGAAGAAGAAACCGTACAATAACAATAGTCTGTGTGTTTCACACAGACTAATTAGCGCACAATTCGTGACAGGATCTCTATTGTTAACTGCATATGCCAAGGCGTGGATTTCGTGAGACAGAATAGAGTATTCCGTCTCCCACTTGATCAATCGTTGAGCTCGAAATTGGTCGACATACGAATAGAAACGTGTTCTTTCAAATTCGCAGAAAAAACAGCAAAATTGTGTTTAAAAACATCGTACATGTACTGTTTTTTAAACATTAGTCTCAATTTTGATTTCAAAACCAAAACAGTTTGTGTTTTTCTCCGTTTCCCAACCTTATTCATCTTGAAGGCCATTTTCACTGAGTATCTGCAATAGAGCCTGAACTTAAGGGGTCGTCCAACCTAACTTTGGTCAATTTTTTGACATTTTTCCCAATGCCTCAGAAACAGATAAGAGAAGTAAGGAAAGGCAAATTATATATCAAAATAATGAGTGAAGTGCATAGAAAAGGTACATATAATTTGTTTCAGGAAAAAAAGTGAATTTCAGGATTTTGAAGAAGATTAATTTGCAAATGGCATAAGTAACGAACCGGTAAAACCACAAAATAATCGGTAATTCGAAAGCCTTGTCCTCAATATAATGATAACATACTACAGACTCGGAGAAAGCATTTTTTTGACACACACTCTGGTGGGTTTTGACGTTTGAATGTAATAACACCAACACAAATTTTTGATGTTCCGGATGTGGCCATGTTCAATGATGTTTTCCGGTCATGTGATTACGATGTGGTTCTTGCAGAAATACTCAATTTGGGCAATCGTAAGAATGCAAGGACGTGATCACGCCCTTTATTTGTTCGAGACAATGTATTAGCGGATTTGCAAACAGGTGACAGCAAATACTTGAGCTGTTAATGTCATAACTGCAAAATATGGTTCGAAATTCCCTCTCGTGTTTACAGGCCGTCTGAACTTTTTTGTTGACAAAAACCTGAATTATTTCGCACTAGAAAGACAACATGAACCACTTGTAAAAGAAAATAACCGAGTGTATAAAATCGGGACGATACACCTAAAATAAGGCAATATTCATAACAGAGTAAGCAGAATGCTTCAGAAATCACTTTTTCACGAAATATATTCCAAGTGACCTGGAACTATATTGAGCGTGTTAATTTCCTCCTGTCGCTGCGAAGTTATTTACTTCCTAGTAACCATGGAATTTGAAGGCGGGTATGTTTGATGTCTGCAAAGGACCGATTGAAGATGGGTTGAAAATGATGTATTCGTGCTTTTAAATAAGGTGCGCTTGGACGATGCTGAGAATTTAGTTTTTTCTTGCAACCAACCATAGTAATACAAGCGTCGATCAGTGTCTTTTATGATCGTTTTACTCTGACAAATGTGACAAATCTCCTTCACCGGAAACCATCCCCCAATTTGCATATCGCAATAAACATAACCGCTGTCACTGAGTGTCAGCGTGGCCGTGTGGTCAAAACCGAAACGAATTATCGAATGCACGGTCAATATTAGCTGCAATTGGCTTTTAAACAAATGAAATACACGAAATATTCGCAATTTCATCATTATTCATGCCGAGTTACTTTTTAACCAGACCGCATGCGTTCAGTTTCGTTTGTCGGCATCAAACTGATATTGTTTGTGGTAATTAAATAGTACGAGAAGGCGAAGAAAGTCAAATATTTTCCATCATCTATTAATTAATTCAAATTGATAATTTCTTTTATTTTACTGAAATTATGAACTGATAAGGTGGGTGTGTTGCGATTATTATGCCCCAGACCTGGAATTTGGAAAATCAAAGGTGCATCTAGGGCCGTGCAGTGGTGACCCCTGTCCTCTTAATCTTAGTCTTACCCTTTCATCATTACATGCACCAACATTCTCCCTTGTATCTCAACCATTGCTACTCCAATTTGAAGGATATTTGGTGTTGTGATCGAGCATCATGGGGAAACAATGCCTGTGAAGCTGCTGTAGCATGTGTTTCTTCCCACATTTTTTCAGAGTTGTGGTACTTTTTCACTCTTTTGAGTTAGAAAATTTTGTTTATAACTAGTTGATTTGTTACAATTTGTTGCAAAGTGCCTGCTAATACCCTCAATTGTATTGCTACAGAATTTTCTGGTGAAGATTTTGTTCCTATTACTTATCAAGCAACAACCTAATGAATATTCTGTATAAAGCCACCAATCTGATGTTTGACACTTTTATCGGAGCTGTTTTGAAGGCTTTTGGAACTCAAAATGTTGATTATGGCAGGACTTTTCTATTCACCCATTAATCGATAAATTAAGTGTTATAGTTGGAAGTAAGAAGCATGAAAGGTCCAGAACTAAAACTCTAAAAAGAATGTTTTGCAATGTAACATGATTTTTGCAGATACACTTATTTGGAGGGTTACCTGTCTGATAGTGTTTGGAACATGTGTGGCCGGGATCTTCAAAAAGAAAAAAGAGTTCAACTTTGAGAAAAAAGGCATATGCCTTGAGTGCCGGAGGTAGAGTCACACAAGGAAGAGAGCCCCCCCCCCCCCCCCCCACCCCAGGAAATTTTTTGTGTCAAATGGAGCTCACTTGTCATCTTTTGGGGATTGCTTTGTGTACTGCGTTCTTGAAAAAAATATGTGAGACCCTCTGGATGTGCCCTTCTGATCTCAATATGTCAATAAGCCTCCTTGGGGAAAGTACATGCAATAATGGTTATGTAAGGTTGATTAGATGTGTTTTGAATAACAGTGTACTTTTAAGTACATTAGATGGTTTATTGCAGTCACAGGTTACAGTTACCCTTATTTCTTCTCCAACAGATATCATGAGTGTATTGGTGTCCAAGAGTTAAACAAAGCTAATATACTTATTGATAAACCAGACAAATTTAACAATTTAATCACTATCAAATTGATGCATGGGATAAAAGGGGTTACAGTGCAAGGGGTTTGTAAATATATTTATTCAACTACAATGTATGACTTTGCAGTGCATTCTACATAGGAGAATATCATATTTTCTTTCCAAATTTCCAAACCATTACAGTAACACATACGTCTTGATATTGGGAGACCCTCTTTTGTCCTTCCATACTTCTTCTGCTGGACTCCTTCAAGTTGACCTTTGTTGAACTCCCCAAATCAAAACATAAACAAAAGAAAATGCCTGCCTTCAATCAGTGGGCACTCCACTTATAACATTTGGTCTCAATCTTTATTACTTTCATGAATTAGGAAAAGATTTCTTCGAGTATGTACTTAAATGTTTATAGAATACAGCTGTTATTTTATTTTGAGGTATTTTATTGTAAAAATATTGTTCTCTTACTTATGCCACAGCAGACTTTCAGGTGGTGCTATTTACACATGGCAGCAGTTCCATGGCAAATTTCAGTTTCCACACGTTCTATGTTTCATTCCAAGCATTTTGGTATATAATTTATTGGGGTTAGTCATTTTGGGCCTTTTTTAGACTTGAAAGAAAATTACATGAAATTTGACCAAAGTTAGGTTGGACGTCCCCTTAAAATCTGCCTGGTATTAAATTCTTTATTTAAAAACAAATGTACTGAAGATATAAAGATATGTGCTAGATGTTCTGCATTTTTAAGATTTTTATCGCTTTTCAAATTATTTAAATGATGATAAAATATACTTAAACCTAAAGGTTTTAATTGAAAATTCAGATTTGAGACATGACATATTTGATGTGGATAACTGCTGCACATAATCTTAGCATAATTAATTCTTCCAGTACGAGTTTTTCTGTGGTGGAATAAACTGACATGCACTTAGCAAATAGTAAGTTATTAACCCTTGTAGAAACCAGTTTTGAAAAAAAACAGCTTTTGAAAAAATAAAAAAAACGTCCACATTCCAGACTTTTCCTTGAGAAGTACAGAGGCTATAATTTGGGAGCCTGGTGCACTCCAAAACAACCGAAAATACTTTTCTACAAACCTGACTAACTGACATGTAGAGCTACGCGCTATCCAACCCCAATGAGTGCTATCAACGATAAGGGTCTGTGAAAGGCTAGGGTTATTTTGGTGTCATCGTTGGGTCGCAGTTTGATATTTTCAATTGAGCTTCAACAACAGTTTCAACAAAATGAGTTATATCGTGTCGGGCAATTTTGCGGAGGTAGGATGAGCCGAACAAACAGGAAAGATCCGCCCAGTGGCGGCAAGCTATCGTGAAGCTTTACTAGCCCGACAAAAGCATGCCGCTTATCAGTAGTTGAAGACGAGTACGCCATCTACGTGTTGTACCACTCATTACCCAACGTCACTGTAACCGAGCCCTGGCAGTTGAGTATCTCGCCGAAGGACACAATGCAGATGACGAATCGCAGGATCAAACCGTTCCTTAATGGTATTTATTTTTTTATTGGTGTTCAAGGTCACATTTCTGCATACTGACTAATCGTGACCACCACGTGGAGATAAAGTCAAGGTTAGTCAACCGATTATACTCAGGTTGTTCATTTTAGAGGACTTCCACCCCAAGTAACCTTGTTTTAAAACGCTAGCAACTTTTTATGCCCCGACTGATCTAGTCGGGGGGGGGGGGGGGTATCTAGTGGAGAGCTTCGTCAGTTCGTTCGTTCGTACGTTACATATGTTCGTTACACAAATGTGTCTGTCCAACATATATGCCGCTCCAGCACTGTCATTATTTGTCGGATTCAAATAAATTTTGCTATGCCTGGACCTCAACATGCTTATGCTTATACATCAATATGGGGGAACGGATCCTGAAACAGAATTAACATCTTCGCATAAACATTTACATAGTTATTTGCCCTTGTTTAACTTAGGAGATGATTGCAAAATGTGTCCGTCCAACATATTTGCTGCCATCATATGTTGGATTTAAATAATTATTTCCCCGAAAAATAATTTCGGGGGAATGTAGTCGTGGCGTCGTCTATCTGTCAGTCAGTACGTGTCCAACATATATGCTGCTCCAGCACTGTCATTATTTGTCGGATTCAAATAAATTTTGCTATGCTTGTACCTCAACATGGGGGAACGGATCCTACCGCAGAATTAATAATTTTGCCGAAGAATTTACTGAGTTATTTGCCCTTGTTTAACTTAGGGGATTATTATTGAAAAATGTGCCCGTCCAACATATTTGCTGCTGTGGCACTGTCATTATTTGTTGAATTCAAATAATGTTTGCCATGCTTATACCTCAATATGGGGGAACGGATCCTGAAACAGAAATAACATCTTCGCATAAACATTTACATAGTTATTTGCCCTTGTTTAACCTAGGAGAAAAACAATTTCGGGGGAATGTAGTCTTGGCGCGTTCTATCTGTCAGTCAGTACGTCCAAGCTAACGAAATGGGTTTAAGTGTTTAGTCGTAAGTACGGAAGGGGTTTATGTCTGCCCCGGCTGTTTTTCGGTTTATATGGCTATTTTTGGCTTATGTGACTTATTTTCAAGTACAGGTGGGGGTTATGTGTCTTTTTTCACCTTTAGTCACATAGTGCAAATTTATGATCGTGGGGGGGGGGGGGGGAGGGGGGTGGGGGCGGGGGGGGGGGGGTAGGGTCAGTAGTAGAGTAGAGTTAGGGTTGGCTACCACCCGAAAAATTTCCTAAAAATCACTTTTTTGACTATTTGGACATGTTTTTTTTAGAATAAACACATAAATTTAAACACATAAACCCAATTCCGTCTGTCCGTCCGTCCGTCTGTAGACGGAATTCGTGTCCGGCTCAGAACTGTTTTATCTTTTGACCTAGGCTTATGGTATTTGGCATGTGGGTGTATCACCATGAGATTATGTGTCGCGTATCATCATGACGCACATATAACACTGACCTTTGACCTCAAATGATTTTTTGGCAAGTAAGAGGTTTAAAATTCTGCTAGACCGTATTATTAGTTATAGTATCACAGCATTACAGTATCGAGACATTACAGTATCAAGGAATTAATTCGGGAGAATTAGCCATCCTTGGCGGCCCCCCTCTAGTTCTTTTTAGGTTACAGCGACTTCTATAAATTTGGCGTTTGATACACTTGGCATTTTGGGAGGGGGCATATGCCACGCTTCGCGTTGCTCTTGTTTTAACGAGTTAGTATTAGAAGAGGCGGCGGTTCTTCGATGTCGTACAAAACAATGCAGATATCTTCTGTCAACTGTATAGTCGACACCCAGCATCCTGCACAGGTCAGACAGATTCAAGTCGGCACCAGGCGACATCCGGTTTTGAAGGCTGAAGATTGGTAAAAAGTTTGAAACTAAAAAAGAACTATTTTCCATTAATTTTCTCCAGTTTTGAAAAAAAAATAACCACTTTTGATTAAAAAAATTTCCAGTTTTGAAAAAATAACCAGTTTTGAAAAAAAATAACCAGTTTTGAAAAAAAGTTCCAGTTTTGAAAAAACGACAATTTATTTCAAAAGTGGTAATTTTTTTTTCAAATGTGGTTAGAATTTGTTTTTCAAAAGTGGTAAATTTATTTTCAAAAGCTGTTTTTTTTTTCAAAAACGATGATTTTTTTTTCAAAACTGGTGATTTTTTAAATTTTTTTTTTATTTTTTCAAAAGCTGTTTTTTTCAAAACTGGTTTCTACAACCCTCTACAAGTTTATTTTAAAACGCCGGAATTTTCCCATAACAAATTTTTCTCGATAATCCAGCTAGGAATTTAACCAATCTAATTTTGTTTAACAGAGAGAGCTCTGTAAAACAAGTCTGAACTGGTTAAATTCCTATAGTTATATCATGAGAAAGATTTGTTGCTTACAATATTGAGAGTTCCTCCTCAGTATGCAGCTAAATTAATAGACAATAACAAATTAACAATTTGCCGATCACAGACAGAGCTCCAGTTGAGTTGTGGATATAAAATATGTTCAGCATATCAGCTCACAACCTACGGAATAGAAGTAAGGTAATGACCGTGGCAGCTTGGGATTAGGGTTGATCCCAGCGGCAGCGTCCCTACTCAATATTCTAAGAGTATGTGTTTCTTTGAGCCCCATGGGTCAATGACTTTTTGGCAATTGTGGGCCATTTAAGACCACATCCGTGCCATTAATCTTTCGCCAGTTCCAGGCTAATATGAAGCTACCTCGGCCTGATATCTCGGCCGATAGGAAACTAACCAAGTAATAATATCAGAATACAGCAGAAGAATTATATGAAGAAAAAAATTAAACCACCAGGAAGAACGCGCGTTTTCTGAGTAGCTTACGCACCCCCATCCCTGTGTATGGAAACAGTTTTAGTAACCCCCCACCCCCCGCATCGCCCCCGCCCCGCTCCCGTCAAATTTTAGTGAAATTCTTGTTGCTAGAAGTTTTCATCAAAGTAGCTTTGTTACACATTATGGTATTTTTTTTATTGCCATGTGTATGTTCTTGAACCATGAAAGCTTTCAGCCAAAATGAATTCCTGCAAATGTATCTGTTCAGCTCAGCATTGTTGGATGAATTTCTGTGTAGGTTTGCAATGTTGGATGATATGGATATATGACCCCCGATTTCCTCAGTTTTCTCTATCTTCTTCATTTCTCTGTTTCCTCCAGTTCTCTGACTTCCACTGGAACTTTTTGTAATTCTTGTTAGTCTGCGTGAAACAAGCAGAACATTTGTTTTTGTACTGTTTCTTCTTCTTCTTCTTCTTCTTCTTCTTCTTCTTCTTCTTCTTCTTTCTTCTTCTTCTTCTTCTTCTTCTTCTTCTTCTTCTTCTTCTTCTTCTTCTTCTTCTTCTTCTTCTTCTTCTTCTCCTGTCTTCTGTCTTTTATGCACGTCCTTGTCCGCACGATAACTCGAAAACGAATTGTCCTATCTCTCTGATTTTTTGCATACAGACAGGCACAATTTCTCGCAACCTATGTTTTTCAGGTCGCTAGAGACTTTGAGTATGGCCCAGTTGGCCACAGGGTTTTCAAATCCTCCAATTTCCTGTAACAGTAAATTCTCCCCAAGCAATACTATGTTATAATGGCAGGCACGCTGTCAGTATACACAAAATGTTGAGATAGGATTGGTTGCATTCGGTTATCGTGTTGACAAACAGTGCATAGAAGACAGATATATTCCAACTACACCATCAAGTCGTCTTCTGAGAATGTTATTTATTATTTATTGGGGTTTAACGACACTTTCGACAGCTAAGGTCACCTCGTGTCGGACAGTTTTACGGATGGGGGAAGCCAGAGTACCCGGGGGAACCACTAAGCAATGGCGAGCAACTGTCAGGCACCCCAACATACTTACTCCACACAAGCAAGGTTAGTGCAAGTTCATCATCGACGTGCAGTACGCCTCAGTACAGAACGTCACCCTGCCCTCATGTGGGCAGTGTAGCTGAAGTGTTTTGACCAAAGACACAAGGCGCTTGTCACAGGTGGGATTCGAACTGAGGACCTCGCGGCTTGCAGCCTGAACTTCTGTCTACTGAGCCACCGCGCCACTCTGTGAATGTAACAGGAATACTTTGGAGGCTAATTTTCGGGGATAAAATAGGTTTATAGAAATCAGAAACAGGTTTTCGTTAACAGTATTTGTATTTAAAGATATTCATTTAGGAATCAGATAAATTTTCCCAAGAAACCAGAAAAGGCATATATGTGTACAGAGAATTTATGGAGGCTTATTTTCGGGAGTAAAATATTTCTAAACAAATCAGAAATGGATTTTCCATAACAGTGTATGCAGATTATCAGACAGGATTCAGAACAATTTTTCTAAGTAACCAGAAAAGGTATATATGTGCTCAGCATTCAAAGGATTCGATCAAGGGAATGCATTAGGGGTCCAAAAATGTGATTTTCAGCAATTCTGAAAAATGCACTCAATGACCCGTAGGTGACCTCAGTGACCTTGAGCTACATTTTGTTCCACGATTGAGTGTCGACTCATTTGTTGTTGGTCCCAGGTCCATTCGTCATACCATGCTTGAGATATGAGCGTGATCCAGTTTCAAAATGTCGGGCCACGCACTCTTTTTTTACGTAAAAATGCATTTATGGATTTTGGGAATACATTAGAGGTTAAAAAATGTGGTTTCCAGCAACTCTGAAAAATGCACTCAATGACCCCTGGGGGATCTCAGTGACCTTGACCCATATTTTGAACCTCATCGAATGTTGTCTCATTTGGTGTTAGTCCCAGGTCCATAGGTCATACCACGCCTGAGATATGGGCGTGGCCCACATTCAAAACACCCATACGGACACCCCTAATGCCCCAGGAATCCGAAAAACATTAGGTGCTGAGAACTTGTGACTCTCTGTCAGTATGCTAAACATCAACGATATAGCACAATTCGTTTTCGAGTTATCGTGCGGACGAAAAAGTGCTTAGAAGACAGAAGACAGGAGAATAAGTATATATTTATTTAATGGTGTTTAAGGTCACATATTTATGCACAATGGCTAATCATGACCGTGACAGTTTTACGGGTGGAGGAAGCCGGAGTACCCAGAGAGAACCACCGAGCAACGGCGAGCAACTGTCAGCTCTCCAACAAACTAACTCCAACAAGCAGGGTTAGCATTGGTTGAAGACAAGTGCACCATCGACGTGCAGTACGCCTTAGTACACAAGGGCAATGGAGATGAAGTGTCTTGCCCAAGGACACAACGCGGTTGCCGCAGGTGCGATTCGAACCGAGGACCTCTCGGCTTGCAGCTTGCTCCTCTACCCACTGAGCCACCGCGCTCCCCCAGGAGAATAAGAAGAAAAAGAGGGGAAAAAAGAAAAAGTAACCGTCCAAAAACAATAGTCTGTGTGTTTCACACAGACTACCAAGAGAAAAACAGAGTGATTGCTGGTGAGTGGAGAAAATTATGTTGCACTGCACTACCGGAGTGCTTGGAGTTAAGAGGTGCGCGTTGTAATACGCATCCATGCAGGGGGGGGGGGGGGGGGGGCGTCAGGCAAAAAATTACGGATACAAGGTGGAAATTTTTACATTTTCAATTTTTGGGACCCACCACCCTCGGAATGCAAATTTTTGCCAGTCATGTCTTGGACACCCACCCCTCACGTACAGTTTTTCCTCAAAGATAGTTGGGGGGCCACCCCCAATTTATAAAATCTGTTTAACGAAGTAGTCAAATTACCTAAATCAAAAAAAAAAAATAAATACTTTTCCCAAACATGAAAGGTGCCGCAAACCAACTTCTCCGATACCCCAGCCCTGCTCTTGGGCATCCAAGGCATCCCTATCCACAGATGGCCCCAAAACAATCTCTCTGTATATAAAGCCACAACGGAAATGCAGCATCAGACCCCCAGGTAACCACCGGAACCCGCCTTCACCAACTGAATTGCAGATATACACCCATTCATGTTCCAAGCAACACATCCCTTACCCCGATGTACAACCTGTCTATGCTGTTCAGACGTCAGTCGAATCCCACCACTAAGAAGCCCTGCGCAAAATATATTGTTCCCACCTGGATATCTTCAACTGTCCACAAGAAATAGTTGTTTTTCATTTCATTACTTTTCAAATAAATGTGCTGGTCTGAGAGAGACCTAATACTGAATTTCTTTGACCCATGCCAGGGTGGCTTGTCTGAGATGAATTGCCTCTTATTTATTTTTTTATATTAGTGTCACTAGAATCATATTTACCTTGAAATTATACAATCAAGATTTTTTTTCTATCAATCATTCCAATTATTCCATACATGGAAGCACACTAGACCCATGGCATGAGGCACCCTGAGGCTTACAGAAGAATCAAATAATAGGAGCTACAAAGCACTAATAAGAGGCAGACTGCTTTAGTAGAAATATAAAGGAGTGAAAATCATGACCAAATAGCTGGGGCTCACTTTTTTGTTTTGCACATTTTTGCCAGACCCAGAGCAGGACCCACCCTTAATGAAGTGTAAAACATGGGGAAAAAATTCTTAACATGGAGCCCCCAACACATTACCAATGCTCTTTTCTGTTCTAAGTTATGAAGCTGAGCACTTGAATTCACTTTGGTTGTAATTACTTGTCTGTAAAATGATATTTGGCATGCGGAATTCTTGTCTCCAACGAAACCTCTTCCTGTGCCTTTAAAATTTTACGTTAACAGATGTTTGATAACTGTTCAGCATACCTACACACCCGTAACCCAAATCATCGAAATGCTTCAACTCTGTCGGTATTAAAATAAATAAGTTACATTCTAAACCAATTTACCAGTGTTTTGGCTGGAATTATCAAACTATTTCTCTAAAAATTAAACCTGCGATAAATATTACCTGACAAGATGTACTTGGCAAACATCGTGGTAACGAGAGGATGAAGGAAATTAAGATGTTCTGAGATATTGATATAATGAAAGTTAAATAGTGTTTCAGTTTTTGTTTTAAATAATGCAAGACGGTAATTTTGGACAGTCTATATAGTTCAGCGATCAGAACGTAGTGGCTTCCCCTCTACGTTCAGATTCTTACCATTCAATCCTATAGAAAAAGATCCCATCAAGTTTTTATGGGAACTCAAAACTCGAAATTAGGAATATATATCAAGCTTTAGCACTTATTACCGGCTGCAGTCGATAGTACACGTATTTCCTTACATTTGGGCAGAGTTTATTGATCCAAACTATGTTTTATCCTTTAATTATCGTTATTTGAATACTAGCGAGGCGTCAACGAAAATTTCGAGATCGTCCACGTTTTTGGAAAAACAGTAAAAACAACTGGAGAAACAGAATTTACTGCACCCAGTAAATTCAAGTCTGTGTGAAAAGGGTTAAAGTATCAAGAATAAACAATACAGAAGGAGAATTTATGGAGGCTTATTTTCAGGAGTAAAATATTTTAAAACAAATCAGAAATGGATTTTCGTTAATAGTATTTACAGATATTCATACAGGAATCAGAATATTTTTTGATAAGAAACCAGAAAAGGCATATATGTGACCAGCATTCAAAGGGTTCGATACACGAATCAGAAATGGGCATTTTTGGCTCTGCCCACTAATTTAAGTGATGAAATACGTTCATGAGCTTTTGAAATGCATTAAGGTGTAATGAAATGCATTCCCCAGTCTTTCTGAATAATATGCACTTGATGACCTTGGTGACCTCTTTCAGGTGGACCATATATTCAACCTCCAGCAATTTTTAAATCAGTCGGTATAGTCCCATGTATACACCCACTTTAAAGAAATGGCTCCACCAACTACAGATCTGTCATTTTTGGGCGATGATAGCAAATATCTATTAAGATTTAGAAGCCTCTAAGGCAATCAGCCTTGACAGGGCACCTAAGGCCCCGTAAGGCCTGGGCTGACGTGGGTTTATTTAGTCCCGCTGATGAAATTGCGGGAAAATTAGGCTGACGTGGAGAGTCGGAATCCTGGTGCCGCGAACTCGGTGCTGGGAGCTGAGTTCGACCGGCGCTGTGATTTCTCCTCTGCCAAATTGGCCTAAGATAGGTTCGATTTCCGTTAGGTTTGATTCCTAATCACTTCAGGCTGCGTAATGGAAAGAATGATTTAAAGTAACAATGATTCTTTTATTTACACATAAAAATAAAGCCGTTTCAATATTTTAACAATCAACAATTCGATTCTTTTCACAGAAAATGGGTTTCTAGGGTTAAACAATTCTCAACAATTATATAGTCATTCTATAGCCCTGTACTGGCACTATAGTCTACACACTGGAAATGTTACTGCCGTGAGCTCGCCATAAGAGCTTCACAAATCTGAAATGTTATTACCGTGAGCTCGCCATAAGAGCTTCACCCGCTTAGGCTCAAATGTCAACGTCTGCGCGTAACTGTACCTCTGGGTGTCGGAGGGTTCCGACCAGCAATGTTTGTCATCTATAAAGCCACCGTACTTCTGATTTGGGTCAGATATTGTCTACTCATACCTTATGTGCCTTTTGAAAGTCTTCCGTGAAAGTCCTATTGAAATATTCGCCGTTCCTGGTTGAATTCACGATTCACAAATGCCCCTTTTTGTGCTAGGGCGAAATTGTCACTCACACCGATCTCCTGTCGGTATTACGATGCTTCGACAGCAAAACAAACGCAATCAGTCGGACGCTTCAAAGGGTCAATACGCACAATACAATTAACCTATACTTCTGACTATTGCAGGCTGGTACCTGCTACTCGACAATCTAAACTTTAACGTTTCACTGGGTTTTCCTTCTCAACTAATTTGGCACTGAAGCCGCCTATCCACCTTAAGCTAAATCAATCGTGGAATGCCCTCTCTGGCGATTCCAGCCGTTTCAAGGTCCTGTGATCGAAGGTACCCCTATGCCAGGAAACAGAGTCCGCCTGTCCTGGACTTCACCAACGTGTGTGTGACCCCAAGTGTGTGTCTATGCTCTGCTCTTCAAGGTATATATGCTTTTTACCCTAAACTGTCAGGTGGACAGACGCTCATCTGTCCACCTGTCAAAACGGTGGAAGATGACGTACATCGAGGCAGAATCAATACAAGTCATCTCGCGCGTGACTTAACGGTGATTTCACTTGTCGAGAAAACCGATTCATTCCTGCCATTCATTGCTACCTAATGATCAGGTGACGACACGATAGACATTTTAGAATCTCGTTTCTCAATTGGCCGTGACGATATCCTGCCACCAACCGATTACGTCTCGTAAGACTCGCGACTACTGTATAAATTAAATGAGATTAGACCTTATCTAACATACCGTTTCTCCCCTGGGTCCCTGCGCTGAAGCTGGATACACACCACGTGTGTTTTTTCCATGTCCAGCTTCACAGAGAAGTGAAATTCACGTAGAGTTTTCGCCTTGATGCGGAATATCTTTTGAACTTACACTATCTTTATATATGAGGCCCCTTGCCCCTACATTTAGGCTGGCTTTGCCCTGGCAAGCCTACTGTATCACACACAAGGCCTCAAAATAGCTGAAAAACAAAGATGAGTGCAAACTGGTTGTTGGTAACCAGCATGCCAAAACAAATAGAGATAGGACGATTTGTATTTGAGTTGTCGAGCCGACAAAGGGTGCATAGACTCTATATTGGGGATAGTGCCATAAAAAAACATAAAAGCCCCAAAAGCTCGTTTAAAGGCCTACCCTTAAGAGCATCTAGTGCCCTGAACAAGGCATACATAAAATACGATGGTGGAATATTGAATAATGGCATTTGCGTAAAGAGCGGCAATATGGCAGGAAGCGTGCAAAAGGTTCCACAGTCATAAGTTAAATGATGTTGTTTGTTCTTCGCGGTGAAATATGAAGAGGGCGGTGAAGTATGAAGAGGGTTAAAGACAGACCATTTAAATATTCCATTTCATTAATTCATAATTGTGATAACTGTTTCGAGAAAGTCGCTTACCACTCGGCCCGAAACCTGTTGATCTTGAGTTATGATTGAAAATGAAAAAAAAAAAAAAAATTAAAAAATGCAATGAAAGGTGAAGGGTTATTTATTCAACTACAATTAATCAAGTGTTGTAAGAAAGATCTGTATAATAAACAAATTTTGGCCACTCAAAGGGTTTCTTTCAACTTGGTTTGGGGATGGAATTTAATTCTGATCTGACAGCTGATAAGAGTAAATGTGTGTCAGGCTGTCAGTTATAGGAACTTCTCTCTAATTTGATTGTTTACATTATTCTCTTGTGTGTATAAATATAAACAGCTATTTCTTTATGATGCTTTTCTGTTACAAAGATATTAGGGGGTATAAAAAGCTCTGTGGCCCAATGCCACTCGAAAGGTTCCCTGATAACATAGCTGGGTCAGTACTAGTGACAGGCTAGTAGTATAGCTCGCACGTTTCGAGGGTAGTTTAGGGGACCTCGGTGGGGGACCTCGGAAGTGACGTCATGTCACGTGACGTAGTGGCGCCATGTTGTGTTGTCATGGTAACCCGCGTGAGCGGCCATGTTGTGACGTCATCTCCATAGTGATACGTGGTGTGAGTGCGCATGCGCAGCGCGTGTTGTTAGGGTGATACGTGTTTCCGTCGTCCATTTTGTATACTGGAGGCCGCCATCTTGGTTTCTATGGTAGCACGTGGTTGCTATGTTACCAATGGCTTCTAACAAGACAGGGGTATGTTCGGAGGGTATGTTCCTTTGTAGAAGAGTAATTTCCCGATTTGTAGAATTACCACAAACAACCCGACAATCCTTCCAAATCACCAAAATCCACCCGAAATCACCGAAATTGACTTTATTTCCCTATGTTATCGGCTTAGCGGTAGTGCTATAGTACCGAGTGGGTATCGTTCGACTGAGTGGGGGTGCATTCGACTGAAGTGGAGTAATTTTCTGGTTCGGATTTTCCCAGAATCCTCATTTAATTACCCAAATAAACCCGTCAAGTTGTATTATTTCGAATTCTTTAAGAATCCCTTTTTTTGGATCCCATGACGTGTTATTTCCCTATTAAGAGTAGCACGTAATACCGAGGGGGTGTGTTCGTTTGAAGTGGAGTAATGTTTCCATTTTTTTTTTGGATCCCATGACGTTTTATTTCCCTATTAAGAGTAGCACGTAGTGCTATAGGACAAATTTACCCAGAAATCCTCTGCTTCTACTTAGAACTATATTTTTTATAAATTCCTACGCTCTATTTTTAGTAACATCCTTAACTGACCCTCTAACTAATTGTTAGTGTCTATATTTAGCAATTTCTTTAAATGCCCACCCCCCCTAACTACATGATTTTAAATAATAAAATTAACGAGGATCAAGATGTTTTTACACTGACCAATCAGAGCGAAGTTAATCCACCAATCAGATTTCGGGATTCCCATTGTGTTTCTTTCCCATTGACTTCTATACTAATTTTCTAAATTTCCCAACTTTAACCTATAATCCTATAGGAAACAAACACAAACGCCCATTGAGAATGAAAATATCGATGAAAAAACGTTGTGACGTCGTGACGTTTTCAAAAACGTCCGTCACGTCGAAATAAATTCCGGAGAAGAATAACGTCGCGTCATGCTGCTTCGATCCTTCGAACTGAACACATCGCTAGAGAGTTTTCTATAGCAATTTTGCCTTTGCAAAAAATTTATGAAGATGTCTGAAGCTGCTACTGCCGTTACCAGTACTGATGTCTACGCCTGTGAAGAGTGTGGAAAGACCTTTACGGACCGCTGCAACCGGAATCGCCATGTGCGTACCAAGCACGCCGCCGAAGAGAAGAAGACCCACGATTGTACCAACTGCAACAAGACCTTTACGAGGAAAGAGAAGCTGGATCAACACCTGATGAAATGTTTGGAGACATACACATGTATGGAATGCGGCCAGGCGTTTAACCAACTACTCCATTTTAATCGACACAAGAGCGTTGCCCACCGACCAGTTCCTGTACCATCTAAAAGGAAGACTGATGAACCGAAGAGAGGACAACCTAAACAACCACGGACCACGACGACCACCCATTATGATGTTGACCCAATTGAGTTTGAAAAAAATATGATGTCTGAAGAAGAGCCAGATGAGATGTTAACCGTGTACGAAGATAACTGGAGTTCTATTAGAACTCGCCACATGACGAACAGAAGAGTCCAGGACCAATATAACTACCGGATCAACGATGTGAACCTGAAGATGATGACTGAGGAATTGATGACTACCATATTTCTGCCACAACAGCTAAGATTTAAAATTAATCTGAGTTTTGGTTTTATCCTGCGACACAATGAAACGAATGAACTGAAGTATTACCATCCATCACAAAACAACGCCCGGGTACTTGATGTTCCACAACTTGTATGCTGCCAAGAAGACTTTGAAGAATTCCTTGATGATGTCATGGAAGAAGATATCCTGGAATGGGCCAAATTAAAACGACCCAACACCAAATGGCTTGTGGAGAGAGTTACCAACGTCACATTTTATGTGAATAAGCTGAAAGACCACCCAATTGGAATGGCAGAAGATCTTCCTGACTACATTCTCCAGAACAAAGCAGTAAATGCTTTGGTGAAAGATAGAAATCGCTATTTTACCTACGAAGACAACCTGTGTATGTTCCGCTGTTTAGCTTTATGGAGTGGTTCCATAACAGACAATTTGAATAAAACAACAGATGCCATGTACAACAAGTATACAGAGAAGCCAAAGAATGAATTCCGTGGAGTAACTTTAGCCGAATTACCTGACTTGGAGAAATGTTTTGAAGTAAATATCCAAGTATATGAACTTGTCAAGAATGATGATGACCAAATTGTTGCCAAATTAGTACAGAGATCTCACAGAAAGTATGAAGATACCATGTATGTGAACGTTTACAAAAAACATTTTAGCTACATCATCGATATAGACCAATACTGCAAATCCTTTGAATGCCGCAAATGCGGCAAATTATGGAAATCTGCCCGATATCTTCGGCGTCACGAGAAAACCTGTACAGATGAAGGCAATTACCAGTATGTTGGCGGTGTATACCATCCATCCCAGTCCATATTTGATCTGTTAGAAGATGGAGGTATAGAAGTATCTGAAGAGAAGAAGTTTTATCCATACCGTGCAACGTTTGATTTTGAAAGTTACTTTGTCAAATCCAATCTACCTGCTGACAGTGATAAACTGATATGGAAAGCAGAACACCGACCATTGAGTGTGAGCATATGTAGTAATGCTCCAGAATACCAAGAACCGAAATGTTTTATTACAAATGGAAATTCTCAAGAACTTGTTGAAGAAATGATGACATACCTCACAGCTATTTCATCTCATTGCCACCAACTGATGCAGACCTACCATGCTTGGACCCTGTTTAAACTCAGACAGAAAATTGATGAAACGCTAGAAGCGGAAGCCAGAGCTACTGGAGAAGATACATCCAAGATGCACCCTTTACAAAAATTGGAGAAGAAATTTCAAGACTACCTGCAAGAGATGCCCGTCATCAGATTCAACTCTGGAAAATATGATATGAATGTAGTCAGGCGTGAACTGATGACATACCTGAAGAGACAGAATCCACTCAAGTTTGCAATGAAGAAATCGAATAACTACATGTGCGTCTCGACAGAATCTTTCAAGTTTGTTGATATTTGCAACTACCTCGCTCCAGGATTCAGCTATGACAAGTTTTTGAAAGCATTTGGCTGCTCCGTGACGAAGGGATTTTTACCATATGAATGGACCGACAGCTTGAACAAATTGGATCAAGACCACCTACCAGACCATGAAGCCTTCTACAGTTCTCTCAAGAAAGAAAATATATCCAATGAAGAATACCAGTACTGCCGGCATGTATGGAACGACCTGGAGATGACAACTTTCCGTGATTTTCTGATCTAACCGAGATGTAAAACCATTCCTTGAAGCAGTTGACAAGCAGTTTACTTTCTACCAAGAACGCCACATCGACATGTTTAAAGATGGTATCAGTGTTCCGGGCCTCACGTTGAAATACCTGTTCCAGACCATGAATGATGACACTTACTTCACATTATTTAACCAGAAGAATAAAGACCTGCATCACTTGGTGAAAGATAATATCGTTGGTGGACTTTCAATTATCTTCAACCGATACCACGAGAAAGATGTTACCAGAATCAGAGAAACAAAATATGGCAAAGAAGCAAAACCATGTGGAAGTATTATAGGCTTTGATGCGAACACATTATATCTTTGGTGCCTAATGCAAGAGATGCCAACGGGTTGGAGTATTAGACGTCGTGAAGCAAACCAGTTTAAACCAGAACATCCAATGAAGTATGGTAAAATGGCTGAACAATGGTTAGAGTTTTTATACATGAGAGATGACATCCACATCGGACATCAGTTTAACGAAGCTGAAAAAATGATTGGTCGAAGACAGTTGCCTGTTGATGGTTGGTGCAAAGAGACACAGACTGTATACCAATTCCATGGCTGCTTCTGGCACGGACATACCTGCATGAAAGATAAGAATGACCTTCCTATCATCCATAATGAAGTCAGAGATAAACCGATGAAAGAACTGCTACAAGACACCCGTACCAATGCAAAGTACATCACCGATTTGGGCTATAAACTTATTGAAATCTGGGAGTGTGAGTGGAGAGAGATGAAGAAGACCGATGCCACACTCAAAGCCTTCCTGAAAGAGAACTTTTCAGACAAAATAGATGGTGCGATGACAGAGGAAGAAATACTGAACAAAGTGAAGTCCGGTGAACTGTTTGGTTTAGTCGAATGTGATATACATGTACCAGATCACATGAAAGAGTACTTTGAAGAGATGACACCTATCTTCAAGAATACAGATATTTCCATAGATGATATTGGTGAACACATGAAGGCCTTTGCCGAGAAGAATGGAATCATGAAGAAACCCCGTAGAAGTTTGATCGGAAGCTATGGAGCGGAAAAATGTTGTTTGCAACCCCTTTACTGCTGTGGTACCTCCAGCATGGTATTGAAGTTGATCACGTCTATCAAGTTATCCAATATAAACCAAGAAGATGTTTTGAAAAATTTGGAGATGAAGTATCTGAAGCAAGAAGACAAGGAGATGTTGACCCTGACAAGTCGATCGTTGCCGACACCATGAAGCTGTTGGGAAATTCTGGATATGGCAAAACCGTCACCAACAAAGAGAAGCATCGACGTGTGTGCTATTGCGACGACGAAGAAGTTACCAAAGCTGTAAATGACATGTCCTTCAGAGCCTTGAATCCATTAGATGAAACATTATATGAAGTCGAACTCAACAAGAAGACCATCAAGTTGGATCTGCCACTTCACATCGGATTCTTTGTTTACCAGTATGCGAAACTCCGGATGCTTCAGTTCTATTATGATGTCATCGATACTTTTATCAACCGCCAAGATTTCGAATATGCTGAAATGGACACAGATTATGCATATATCTGTACTTCGTCACCATCCATAGATGAATTAGTGAAACCAGAGAAGAGAGTATAATTTTACAAAGAGAATCACAAGTGGTTTCCATCAGAGTGTTGTGATTTCCACAGAGATGAATATGTGAAAACCAAATTAGAAGGCAAAGAATGGCTGTCACCCTCATGCTGCCAAGAAAGAAAGCGTTTTGACAGGAGAACTCCAGGCTTGTTTAAGGTAGAATGGCAAGGAACCGGCATTGTTGGACTGTGTAGTAAAACATATTATTTTTTCGGAGCCACCAATAAATTCAGTTGTCAGGGAATCAGCAAACGCCACAATGATTTGACGAAAGACAGATATTTGCAAGTTTTGAAGACTCAACAAAGTGGATCTGGCATCAACCGAGGATTTGTGATGAATGACAACACTATGTATACCTACCAGCAGAGCAGAGATGGACTATCATATTTCTACCCAAAACGAAGAGTTTTAGAAGATGGAGTTAGCACCATACCACTAGAGATTTAAAGAAGAAACAATTGAGTGAGTGTCATATTTTTCTACAACCTGAACCAAGTCTAGCTTTTGCCTACAAAAAAGTTCTGTTTAGTTGACCAAAAAGTTCCTAAAAAAACCGAAATGGTTTTTAGGTGGTCTACTCAATCATATTAGGCTCATCAAATTTTTAAAGTCCTTTATGGCAGTTTTTCTCTAAAGTCCTTTATGGCAGTCCTCATAAAGTCCTACATGGCAAGTTTTTCTCAAAGTAAAAAGTCCTATATGACATTCTCTAAAGTCCTTTATGGCATTCCTCATAAAGTCCTGTATGGCTTTCTCTAAAGTCCTTTATGGCAGTCCTCATAAAGTCCTACATGGCAAGTTTTTCTCAAAGTAAAAAGTCCTATATGGCATTCTCTAAAGTCCTTTATGGCAGTCCTCATAAAGTCCTACATGGCAAGTTTTTCTCAAAGTAAAAAGTCCTATATGGCATTCTCTAAAGTCCTTTATGGCAGTCCTCATAAAGTCCTATATGGCAAGTTTTTTCTCAAAGTAAAAAGTCCTTTATGGCATTCTCTAAAGTCCTTTATGGCAGTCCTCATAAAGTCCTATATGGCAAGTTTTTTCTCTCTAAGTAAAAAGTCCTATATGGCAGTCTTCAAAAAAAAAATTCTAAATGGCAAGTCTTACAAGGCAATACATTTTTTTCTAGTGTAAAAATTTTTCAATTTTTAAATTTATTCTGATACAGAGAGTTTTTTCATCATCATCATCATCATCGTCATCATCATGTTCCTGGTATACTTTAGGCTAACCCTATTGGAAGTGGAGGATACTTCTTTACTTTCATTCAAAACTTAGTTTCATTCAAAACTTTTTAGTTCCATTTATTTTTACAAAAATGTTGATTCATGGTATCTTTTAGGTTACACCTATTGGAACCAGATGATACGTCTTTATGCAAAATTTAGTTTCATTCAAAACTTTTTAGTTCCATTTATTTTAAAAAAATGGTGATTCATGGTATCATTTAGGTTACACCTATTGGAACCAGATGATACTTCTTTACTTTTTAGTTTCATTTCATTTTTTTTAAAGTTGATTCCTGGTGTCTTTTAGGCTACCCCTTTTGTATAACCAAAGGAATAAATCATCATCATTACTAAGAAATTCTCTGTTGTGAATATTTAAAAGAAATGAGAAATTTTTATGATAGAAAAACTAAATTGCTAAGTTGGACATGTTGTTTTCGTTTTCTTTTTTGATGAACAAAAAACAATCCCTCAAAGAGGATACGAACTGTAGGGGGTGGGAATGCACTCGAGCCATTTGGCTTATCTCCATTGGACAAAGGTTTGCAGCTTGACCTGTCCCAAGCCAGTATAAAATGCAGAGGGCCATGTCCTACAGTTTAAGGATCAAGATTGCAGTTTGATCGCCAAACTGACCAATCAGATCGAAGTTAATCAACCAATCAAATTTTTGTATTCTCATTGTGTTTCTTTCCCATTACTTTCTATACTAATTTTCTAAATTTTCCAACTTTAACCTATAATCCTATAGGAAACAAACACAAACCCCAACCAAGAATCAAAAACTCAATCAAAATTTGTTCAACTGGGGGTGATGTTTTCAATC
This sequence comes from Pictodentalium vernedei, assembly GCA_031216915.1. Taxonomy (NCBI): domain Eukaryota; kingdom Metazoa; phylum Mollusca; class Scaphopoda; order Dentaliida; family Dentaliidae; genus Pictodentalium; species Pictodentalium vernedei. Next base: position 445,712,041 of record CM062297.1, on the reverse strand, counting down.
ACGTCCGTCAAAGATATATAAGATTAGGCAAAGCATGGACTTGGCATCATTCACGATCGAACCATTGACCAGAGAAGATGTTTCCGAATTGGCACCAAGCAGACTTATGCTAACGTCACCCAGTACCAGAGTGAACTGAAGATTCATCTCAGAAGATACTTTGAGGGAAAAGACCAGAAACCTTATCCTACGAAGACTGGTATTGCTCTATCTTTAGAAGAATGGAATGCCTTGAAATCTCAAATAGAAGAAGTAGATGCAGCCATCAAAACCCAACAAACAACTTTAACTGAAGACACTAAACCTACTAACCATGAAGACTTCAAAAAACCAAATCAAGAACCACCTTTGAAGAAGAAGAAGAAGATCACAGTGAGAATAACCCAACCACGACCATTGATCGTTGATGAAATTGATAGTGAACTCAGGCAAGTTCGCTTGCAGCATGAACTTTGCTTGGCATATGCTCATTATGTTGAAGAGAACATTGACGCTGTAATGAAAGAAAAATGCTATGGATGTACAGTCGATCACCCAAGTCAGATTCAGCATAATGTATGCCTAATGATGTCCGAAGAAGAGAAGATTATAACATGTTTTAGTGACGCACTTGAAAGAGTTAACAAGAATAATGTTCATCTACTGTGGCACCATAATTCTTCTGGAATGAATCCACCACCAGTACCGAAAGAATATGAAGATATGTTCGAGAAACCTCTCACAAATGAACAGAGACGTTGTATTATGGATTTGGTGATTGAATTTATGACCATCAAGAAACCTGTTACAATTGGATTCTAATTGAAGATGTAAATAGATGTTGTAAATAGATGATTTTTTATAAAAAAAAGAAAAAAAAGAAGAAAAAAAGTATAAAATGAAGAAACAAGAAAAAAAGGTGGTAATGACGCTTAAGTTATTTGATGTTTATCTTCTTGACAAATATCAAACAAACTTAAACTGTCCCCAGCCAGTAAGTCAGAGGGCCACCAATTTTAAATATTTTTTGGATGGCAGTTCATATTGACCACCTCTCCAAAAGGTATAAAAGGGGGAGAAGTCCCCACGTTCAGTGGGGGCCACCTCCCCAAAAGGTATAAAAGGGAAGTAGTACCCACATAGAACAACAAAGATGGATCCTCGTTGGAAGCATCCATTCACTTGTTTATTGTGTGGTCCCACGGGTAGTGGTAAATCATCCTTTGTAAATCGGGTTATTCAAAACATTCAAAATATTATATCACCTGTCCCAAGTCACATCATTTGGTGTTATAGTGAATGGCAACCATTATACAATACTTTACCCCAAGTAGAATTCGTAGAGGGTCTCCCTCAAGAATTAAAATCTGATAGTTTAGTCATATTGGATGATCTGATGCTCGATGCAGATGTTCGAGTGTCTAGATTATTTACTAAAGGTAGTCATCACCGTAACATTAGTGTGATCTACATTGTTCAAAATTTATTCGATAAAAATAAAGTCCATAGGACTGTAGCTCTCAATAGTCATTACATGATCTTGTTTAAAAATCCTAGGGATCGTTCTCAGATCTCACACTTGGCAGCACAGATGTATCCTGGTCATTCCAAGTTTCTGAGAGAAGTTTTCGAGGATGCCACTTCGACACCATATGGTTACCTTTTAATAGATCTCAAACAAGATACTCCTGAACACATGAGATTAAGAAGTCAAATTTTTCCCGGGGAAACCCAATATGTGTACCTCCGAAAAGTATAAAAGGGGATCAACAAGTCTGACTCGAGTCAGAAGCATGTCTGACCGTCTCAAGAGCAACATCGCTCTTCTCAAGGTTCTTATTAAATCGAAACCCGCACTCGTCAAATCCATACTAAAACATGCAGACAAAGAATTGATAACTTGTTTGTGTGACTGTGCCTCGAATATACTGAAGGGAGCAGTACGTCTGACCAAAGCTCAGAGAACCAAACTCGTTCGTCAGAAACAACTAGTGAGGGCAGTGGCAAACAAAGGTACCTCTGACAAAAAGAGGAGACAAATCTTGCAGAAAGGGGGATTCTTGGGGGCATTGCTACCTCCTGTACTATTGGGTGCTGTTAAAGGTATATTTGGATGATGGAATATGCAAAGAAGATGGCTTTGGTAGAACCAAGGTTATTGGAACGTCTACAAGAGACTCCAAGACAACCGAATGAACTGGCTGTTTCATCACTGGATAGAGAAATGAGAGATATTCTCGATGCCCCTTTTCTTTCGGCTGATGAAAAGATGACTCAATATAATCAAATTTTACAAAGATACTTGACATTTCAACAAAAGGTAATGGCTCCTCGACCAATTAAAGTCGAATTCGAGAAAGATAATAAAGACGAAGACATTCTTGATTCTGTACCTATGACAATGAAGAGAAAGGGAAAGTTGTTGTTGAATCGTATTAGAAGTGACCCAAATATATCTTGGAATGAGAAGGGTGAATTAGTCTACAAAGATCAAACAGTGGTAGGGTCGAATGTAACAGATCTTTTAAACGATTTACTTAGAAGACGAAAATCTTTCCAATCAAAGGGATGGGAAATGTTGGCCGAAGCTTTGAGATATAGTAACATACCCCAAGAATTAATTGGTCATAAAGAACGTTGGGATTTTATGAAACAGGCACCGATAAAGTCGGAACCAAAACAACCAAAGAAAACAGAAACGCCAAAGTGGACCGAAAAAAAGGTATAAATAGAGTTGACGCTTGAACAAGGCAGTCATGGAAGCATTGTACTATGATTCTGAAGTGCCTGGCAGTTTTGGTGGTGTAGACGCTCTTCGTTGAGCGTCCAAGAAAAAAACCAAACAAGTTGTAAAATGGTTAGAGACTCAAGACACATACACTCTTCACAAACCTGTTCGTAGAACATTTCCTAGAAGAAAAGTAATAGTTAGTGGTATAGATGCACAATGGCAAGCTGACTTGGTAGATGTTTCAAACATAAGTAAATTCAACAGAAACATAAAATTTTTGTTGACATGTATAGATGTGTTTAGTAAATATGCTTGGGTGATACCATTACAAAACAAACTTGGTGATTCCATCGTGAAAGCTTTTAGTAAAATTTTCAAACAAGGTCGTAAACCAGAAAAATTACAAACTGATCAAGGCAAAGAATTTCTAAACAGAAAATTTCAGAATTTTCTCAAAGATCACAAAGTCGACTTTTTCACAACACAAAATGTGGAAACAAAATGTTCCATAGAAAGATTCAATAGAACTTTGAAAACCAAAATGTGGAAATATTTTACCAAGAACAATACAATAACTTTTCCACTTCAAAACTTGGTGAAATCATATAATCATTCTCATCATCGCAGTATAGGTATGGTCCCCATTGCCGTGAACTTTGAAAATCAAGAAGAGGTTTGGCAAAGGTTGTATGGGCAACCCATAAAACACAAGACACCAAAGTACAAAGTAGGAGACAGAGTGCGAATCAATAAAGTTAAGAAAACTTTTGAGAAAGGTTATTTGCCCAATTGGACTGAAGAGTTATTCACAGTAGTAGCCATCAAGAAAGGACATCCAGTCACATACATGTTACAAGATGATAATGGAGAAATATTGAAAGGGTCATTCTACACTGAAGAGCTTCAGCGAGTTTCACATAAAACTATTTACAAAATCGAACACGTACTCAAGAAACGTGGTCGAGGTAAGAAAAGGGAATTGTTCGTAAAGTGGTTGGGATACCCAACTTCGTTCAATTCGTGGATCAGACAGAGTCAGCTCACCTATAAAAGGAAGTGAACCTCTGAAGTTTCTTCAAAATGGAAGAAGGATCGAACGGTTCTTGGCCTCTGTTTGGTAAAAGAATTCCAAGGAGCGAGATCACTTATTTTTCACAAATAATCATTTTGTATATCATCATCATTACCAGTGTCGTTAATCTCACTCTCGAAAACACAGACAGCAAGTTGTGGACTGCTCTCTTGAGTAGTAGCATAGGATATTTGTTACCAAATCCAACCATTAAGAAAAAGTAATGTTTTATTTGACTCTACCAAGTAATAGTTCTATGAACGTGTTTCCAGAAAACACGTTGACTACGTACACCACTCAGTTATCACAACCAGTGAATCTCACGGGAGAATGGGAAGTAGATCTGGCAGAGATTCAGTATCCAAATACTTGGTTCAATATTTGTGCAGAAGAAGCTTTCGTTACAGTGTTCTGGTCTTCGAAAAAGAATTACCGACTTACTCTCAAGGAAGGTCGTTATTCGGATCCCATTGATGTGGTTCGAGCTATCAATGGTGTTAAAGAATTACTCTTGTCTCGTCACGATAAGGTAGCTTTTGAACTGGATAGAGTGACTGGTAAAGTTCGTATCACGGTACGTGATGGAGTCGTGGTCACATTGAGCCCTACTCTTAAAAATATTTTGGGATTTAATGAGTGTGTTTTTAAATCAGGAGCTTACAATTCTTCCAGAGTTGCCGATGTCAACCAAGGATTTTATTCACTCTATGTATATTGTGACTTGTTTCGTGACCAAGTCGTAGGAGATACAAGAATACCACTTCTTCGTATCGTACCCGTGCGTGGGAAATATGGGGATATCATCTCTAGAACATTTGAGAATGTGTATTATGTACCAGTAGAACGAAAAAATTTCAGTACCGTCCAGGTGTATATAAGGGGTGACACAGGAGCCATAGTACCATTCGAGTTCGGGAAAGTGACAGTGACACTTCATTTCAGAAATCGTAGATCTCTTCATTTCACATAAACATGACTTACTGTTGTAAGTCCAAATTATACGAAGAATATTACACGAAACAAGCTGGGAACGGTCTACCGGCTTTTTCTGGAGCTCAAATACAGAGAGGATATGGTTTGGGAAGTATACTGGGAGGACTGAAGAATATGGTGTTACCTTTATTGAAAACTACAGCCAGGACCGTGGGAAAACAGTTATTGAGAAAAGGAGCAGCCTTTGCCGAAGATGTCATTGAAGGGAAAAATGTAAAAAAGGCAGCAATCAAAAGAGTCAAAGAGGCTGGTGCAGGAGCTTGGAATGAAGTGGTTGGTGGTTCAAAACCACCCGGTAGGAAAAGTATAAAAAGGCCCGCACCACGCAAAACTAGCAAATCGACAAAAAGAAGGAGAACTGTTCAGACCCAAGACCATCTCGGTGCATGATGTCTCTCATTAATGAAAAATCTTGTGAGTGTGTCAACAGCGAACTCGACTTGTTTTCCATACCACCAACACAGACTAGTGTGGAACATGGGCAATGGGTAGAACACAGGCCTTTGGCGACTATAGGAAACAGTGGTCCAATAGAATTCCACATTGCAGGATTAGGAGATGATTATTTGAATTTGGCACAGACATACTTGTATGTTAAAGCAACGGTTGTAGATTCCAATGGGGCCTCAATTGCACCCGATGCCAAATTGGGCCCAGTCAATTTATGGACGCATTACTTATTTAATCAAATCGATATCAGCTTGAATGAAAAACTGGTATCTCCTTCCAACAACACTTATCACTACAGAGCTTTCATAGAAACTTTGTTGAGTTATGGACCAGCTGCCAAGAAGTCACAACTGACTAATGCATTATGGTACAAGGATACGGCCGGACACATGGAAGATTTGACAGATGATAACAAGGGATTTCTTCTTCGAAAGAAATTTATAGAGAAAAGTAAAATCGTGGACATAACTGGAAGATTACATTTGGACATGTTTTTCCAAACCCGTTACTTGCTGAATGGAGTTAATGTTCATGTTAAAATGAATAGAGCCAAAGATGCTTTCGCATTGATGGCCGATACCGCTACTTACAAGATCAAAATTCTAGATGTATCCATGTTTGTACGCAAAGAGAGACTCCAATCATTCGTGAGAATGGCTCACGAGAAAGCACTAACAAAAGCAATTGCAAAATATCCTATCGACCGTGTGGAAACCAAGGTGTTTTCAGTGCCGAAAGGAAATCTGAGCATTACACAAGAAAACTTATTTTTAGGCCAACTACCTAAACGCATCGTAGTGGAATGTGTAGACAACGATGCTTTCAATGGAAACTTTTCAAAGAATCCATATAATTTCAAGAACTACAAAATCAGTTACTTGGCATTGTACGTGGATGGGCAGCAGATTCCAGCCAAACCATTACAACCTAGATTCGAACAACAAGAAGTGGCGAGATGTTATGCAACTCTGTTTCAAGGAACTGGACAAATGTATGAGAATGAAGGAAACCACATCAGCCGAGAAGAGTACATAAATGGATACACCCTATTCGTATTCGACCTGACTCCAGATCTATCACATGGACAACACTTCGATCTGGTGAAGAGAGGAAACTAGAGACTAGAAGTCCATTTCGAAAACTCATTACCAACCACAATCAACGTACTGGTGTATGCAGAATTCCAGAACATCATAGAAGTGGATAAGAATAGACAAGTAATCTTCGATTACTCAACATAAACACGTTGCAGTTAGAAAATGCACTTCGATCAGATAGTTGTTTGAAGAGAATATGTTTGGGTGTATTTTCAAGAAACAAATTACCAAGAAGATTACCAGATCACAGACCAGTGGCTTTGATAGTCAACACGGATCCAGACCACGGAAAAGGAGAACATTGGGTGGCTCTCTTTGTGAGTCACCACAACGCAGAATACTTTGATTCCTGTGGATTACCACCACAATACAGTCCATTCGAGAATTTCCTGAAGAAGAATTCCAGATATTGGAAGTATAATACGAAACGCCTTCAAGGACCATTACCAGTGTGTGGACAATACTGTCTGTTTTACTTGAAACGTCGCTGTCGCGGTGTACCGATGGAAACCATATCCAACATGTTTACCACTGATCTAATGGATAATGATCTGTTGGTTAATGACGTCATAGAGGAAACCAGCCACTAGATGTCGCTGCATTGAAGGAAAACTATAAAAAACTGGTGCACTTGGTGTTCAGCTCATTTGTGTTTCGACAGCCAAAGAAGAAGGATGTCTACTAATGTGACCGTCTTCAAACTTAACAACGATTTACAGATTCAACTGTTCAAGAACGACCTTGGGTTCCAGTTTACCACCAGAGATTGGGAACAAGTGACCAAAGCAGTGGATATTGCAAAGAAGAGAAGTCTTGAAATAGGAGAACCCAAACCAAAAAGAGAAAGAGAACCAAAGAAGAATGAAGATAAAAAGGATTGAAGAATGTTCACTATTCCATGTTTGATCAGGATGGCACTGAATGATTATCAATCAAGAAACCAAGAAACAAGAAATCCAAGAGACTTTGTAGAGAGAATGAGCGTTTCATTCGAAACGTATTTTCGTGATGTTCCGCCACCGGTACTAGAGCAGTTATTACGCGGAGAAGAAAAAATAAGAAGGACACCAGAACAAAGACCACCAAAACACATCAAGTATGCATTGGAGGAAAATCGTCTCAAGACATTTCAATTCATGTTACAAAGTGAAAGTGTGAAAACCCCGAATGAACTGACAAAAGCTGGATTCTTTTATTTGGGGACAGGAGACAGAACTCAATGTTTTCATTGTGGTATTATTGTTCGTTTCTGGGAAACAGAAGATGATGTTATAGAAGAACACAGAAAATATTCTCCAGACTGTTATTACATTCATAATTTACCACCTGAATTCATGGACGTTGAAAAAGAAGAAGAAGAAATGGCCATCAGAGAAGAAGAAGAAATGGACACATCATTTCAAGAAGAAGATTCACGGAGGACAAAATGTAGTGTGTGTTTATTAGCTGAAGCCAATGTCGCTCCGCGACCATGTAACCATTTGTGCCTGTGCAAAGACTGCTGTAAACCACTCAGAAGATGTCCAGTCTGCAGAAAGACTGTTTATGAATATCTGACAATCTACATACCATAAAAAGATGTATTTTTGTTGTTGAATAAAAGAAATTTAAATTCATATTTAGTGTTGTTCTTTTTTTAAACTTTCCATCGAAGTACAAAGAAAAATCAAAATGAGGGATAGTAAATTAGACCTCGTACGACACATCTGTTGGGTAGATCCTCATATGAGTATATGGTGGAACTTAACTTCATGGCCTTCATGTACACATATGGGTCCTACTTATAATTTTAATAATGGATTCTGGGTAAATTTGTCCTATAGCACTACGTGCTACTCTTAATAGGGAAGTAAAACGTCATGGGATCCAAAAAAGGGATTCTTAAAGAATTCGAAATAATACAACTTGACGGGTTTATTTGGGTAATTAAATAAGGATTCTGGGAAAATCCGAACCAGAAATTAACTCCACTTCAGTCGAATGCACCCCCGATACCCTCTCGGTACTATAGCACTACCGCTAAGCCGATAAAATGGGGAAATAAAGTCAATTTCGGTGATTTCGGGTGGATTTTGGTGATTTGGAAGGATTGTCGGGTTGTTTGTGGTAATTAGATTTACTCTTCTACAAAGGACCACACCCTCCGAACATACCCCGTCCTATTGCAGAACAATTGGGTAACATAGCAATCACGTGCTACCATAGAAACCAAGATGGCGGCCTCCAGTATACAAAATGGACGATGGAAACACGTATCACCCTAACAACACGCGCTGCGCATGCGCACTCACATCACGTATCACTATGGGGATGACGTCACAACATGGCCGCTCACGCGGGTTACCATGACAACACAACATGGCGCCACTACGTCACGTGACATGACGTCACTTCCGAGGTCCCCCACCGAGGTCCCCCAAACTACCCTCGAAACATGCGAGCTATACTACTCAGGCTAACAGTATGCCAAACAGCCCCAGGACAGATTATTTATTTATTGGTGTGTAATGTCACATATTTCTGCATAGTGGCTAATCATTACCACGACAGTTTTACGGGTGGAGGAAGCCGGAGTACCCGGAGAGAACCACCGAGCAACGGCGAGCAACTGTCAGCTCCCCAAATGCCAATTCCACACAAGCAGTGTTAGTATTGGTTGAAGACAGGTGCACCATCCACGTACAGTACGCCTTAATACACAGCGTCACCTTGCCCCCACGTGGGCAATGGGGATGGAGTGTCTTGCCCAAGGACACAACGCGGTTGCCGCAGGTGGGATTCGGACCGAGGACCTCTCGGCTTGCAGCCTGCACTTCTACCAACTGAGCCAACACGCCCCCCCCCCCCCCCCCCCCCCCCCCCCCCAGGGCAGATGATTTGTTTTTGAGTTATCGTCAAGACAAAAGGAAGGGAATAGAAAAAAGAAAATATTCATACAGGAATCAGAACATTTTTATAAGAAACCAGAAATGGCATATATGTAACCAGCATTCAAAGGGTTTGATACTCGAATCAGAAATGGATATTTTTGGATCTGCCCACTAATTTGAGTGATGAAATACATTCATAAACTTTAGAAATGCATTAAGGTGTAATAAAATGCATTTCCCAGTCTTTCTGAATAATGCCCCCATATTAAGATCTTCAGAGGGTTAAAATATTCCCTTTAAATACTCCATTTTAATCCCTTAAATGGTGGCGCAGTGGCTCAGCTGGCAGATGTGCAGGCTGCAAGGCGTGAGGTCCTCACTCTGTGCTTGGGAAGACACTTCATACCATTGCCCACGTGGGTGCATGGTGGCGATGTGTACTAAAGCGTACTGCACATCGATGGTGCACCCGTCTTCAGCCAATGCTAACCCTGCTTGTGTGGAGTTAGTATGTGGGGGATCTGACAGTTGCTCGTTGTTGCCCGGTGGTTCTTCCCGGGTACTCCGACTACCTCCACCCCAAAAACTGTTGTGGTCATGATTAGCCACTGTGCAGAAATATGTGACATTAAACACCAATAAATAAATAATCCTTTAAAAAATAAGCTCAATCCAATAAAGGGTCATAAGCTATGTTTTTCAAGCAAAAGGAAAAGGTAATTAAAACTGAATAGACGTTTCTGTGAATAATATTGACCAGTTTCCGCCATTGTGTTGGCTAAAGGGATAAGAATCCCTTACATTGGAAGGCACACTGAAAGGGTGTCCCATTCCACATAGAATTAAATGTTAAGAAAATAAAGCGAAAAGCATTATGTTTCTCAGCTGAGAGTACCTGCTTTTGCACTCCGGGGGATGGTACGGCACAAATCAGAGACATTCTCTTAATGGCACTTTGGCACCAAAGGTTTCTGCACTCTCGGTGAGACAGAGCCGAGCGCAGTGAAAGACTATAGAAATCCTCTAAAAACTGAGTTTTAAACAGTCATAGCACTAACACAGTTAACAGTACAGTCGACCATGTCAGCATTGCATTGTTACCGGCACCCTGACAGTTTTGTGACAGGTTCCAACAATTATTCAGTGCAGTTTTATGGAAAGGGTTAACTTTATTCTGCCTGAAATAAAATATGTGCAATCCACATTGAAGTCTTGAAAGGGTTAAAAGCATTGAACTAAATAAGATAGGTTTCAACAAATTTTACAATTATTCAGTGCAGTTTTATGGAAAGGGTTAACTTTATTCTGCCTGAAATAAAATATTTGCAATCCACATTGAAGTCTTGAGAGGGTTAAATGCATTGAACTGAATAAGATAGGTTTCAACAAATTTTACAATTATTCAGTGCAGTTTTATGGAAAGGGTTAACTTCATTCTGCCTGAAACAAAATATGTGCAATTCACATTGAAGTCTTGAGAGGGTTAAAAGCATTGAACTGAATAATTTGTAATTTATTTCCTTGCAAGACAAAGGGTTTCTCTCGGTGAGACCGAGCCGAGCACAGTGAAAGACTATAGAACTCCTCTAACAAAATGAGTTTTAAACAGTCATAGCACTAACACAGTTAACAGTACAGTCGACCATGTCAGTATTGATAGGTTTCAACAATTATTCAGCGCAGTTTTATGGAAAGGTTTAACTTTATTCTGCCTGAAATAAAATATTCCATGACTATTCCATGTCAGTATTGCATCGTTACCGGCACCCTGACGGTTTTGTGCTAGGTTTCAACAATTACTCAGTGCAGTTTTATGGAAAGGGTTAACTTTATTCTGCCTGAAATAAAATATGTGCAATCCACATTGAAGTATTGAGAGGGTTAAAAGCATTGAACTGAATAAGATAGGTTTCAACAATTATTCAGTGCAGTTTTATGGAAAGGGTTAAGTTTATTCTGCCTGAAATAAAATATTCCATGACTATTCCATGTCAGTATTGCATTGTTACCGGCACCCTGACAGTTTTGTGATAGGTTTCAACAATTATTCAGTGCAGTTTTATGGAAAGGGTTAACTTTATTCTGCCTGAAATAAAATATGTGCAATCCACATTGAAGTCTTGAGAGGGTTAAAAACATTGAACTGAATAAGATAGGTTTCAACAATTATTCAGTGCAGTTTTATGGAAAGGGTTAACTTTATTCTGCCTGTAATAAAATATTCCATGACTATTCCATGTCAGTATTGCATTGTGACCGGCACCCTGACAGTTTTGTGATAGGTTTCAACAATTATTCAGTGCAGTTTTATGGAAAGGGTTAACTTTATTCTTCCTGAAATAAAATATGTGCAATCCACATTGAAGTCTTGAGAGGGTTAAAGACATTGAACTGAATAAGATAGGTTTCAACAATTATTCAGTGCAGTTTATGGAAAGGGTTAACTTTATTCTGCTGAAATAAATATGTGCAATCCACATTGAAGTCTTGAGAGGGTTAAAAGCATTGGACTGAATAAGATAGGTTTCAACAAATTTTACAATTATTCAATGCAGTTTTATGGAAATATGTGCAATCCACATAGAAGTATGGAGAGGGTTAAACGCAGTGAACTGAATAATTTACAATTTATTTCCTGGCAAGGCAATGGGTTTCTCTCAACTTAGTTTCAGGAACTAACATCCCATTATGACGACAAGGTCAGATTTCATTTTGACAGCTTACTCCACTGGTGTTTACATAGTCTCCAGTGTGAACATAACATCGTATTGCTTGGGGAGAATTTACTGTATCAGGAAATTGGAGGCCGTGGAAACCCTGTGGCCTAATGGGCCATACTCAATGGCCCTAGCGACCTGGAAAAGATAGGTGGACGAGAAGTTGTGAATGTCTACCAGTATGCCAAAAATCAGCGAGATAGGACAATTCGTTTTCGAGTTATCGTGAGGACAAGGAAGTGCATAGAAGACAGAAGACAGGAGAAGAAGAAGAAGAAGAAGAAGAAGAAAGAAGAAGAAAAAAAGAAGAAGAAAAAGAAAGAAAAAGAAACCGTACAAAAACAATAGTCTGTGTGTTCACACAGACTAATTATGGAAAGCAAAACGAGCTATGTCCTTGCTGTTTTAAATAAGTACAGAAAACTTAAAAATTCATTGAAAACCCAAGTTTTGGGGACAGTACTACGTTTTATGCAGCCAAAACAGATATTAGATGAAGCGGGACACCAAAACATATAGGACAAAATTTGTTCCCAAATAATTGCCCAATACAGTTAGAGAAAGAACATAGGGGAGCGCGGTGGCTCAGTGGTAGACTGTTGGACTTCTATGCTAGAGGTCTTGGGTTCGATCCCCGTCCGGGACGACCCGCATTGTGTCCTTGGGCAAGGCATTTTATCCCCGTTGTCTACATGGGGGCACGATAACGCCGTGTACTAAGGCGTACTGCACGTCGATGGTGCACATGTCTTCAACCGCTGTAACCCTGCTTGAGCGGAGTTTGAAGAGAGTTAGAATGTTGAGGAGCTGACAGTTGCTTGTCGTTGCTCGGTGGTTCTCTCTGGGTACTCCGGCTTCCTCCACCCGTAAAACTGTCACGGTCGCGATTAGCCATTGTGCATAAGTATGTGACCTTAAACCCCAATAAATAAATAAATAAATAAATAAATAAATAAATAAATAGAGAAAGAACACTGAGCTATGTACTTTTGGTTTTGGAAAAAATGAGTACAGAAAACTGCAAAATCCACTGAAAATCGCAATATTTCAAACTGTACTGTTCTTAAGTGGCCAAAGCCAAGTTATGTTGAATTAAGCCATAGAGACAAACTTACAACAGAAGATTTGTTCAATGAGAATCTCTAAATGCAGCAAATCACACTGTTTGGAATTAACCCTTTCCAAATTGACAGAAAGTAGCAACCAAAGTAGGACAATTTTGCCATTTTTAAATGATACTCTTTTTATAACAATCAGCGTCCTTTGCGGGTTAAATGTGACACTAAAACGTGAACAGCAAGGTTCCTCTACATGCGCGAAACATTTTTGGGCAAACAGTTAGTTTCTTTATTAGCCATTTCAGAGGTGAACAAGTTGTTTGGGTTTGGATTTAATGACAGGAAAAAATGAGTATAGAATGCTGCAAAATTCACGAAACTGAAAGTTTTTTTTCTGGATAATGCGGTCATAACATGTGTTGGATTATGTGTGACACACCAAAACTTATCACAGAAAAGTTCTTTCCCAATAACACACAATGCAGATATGTAAAGGAAAATAGACTATGCCAATCCCATTCAGGGAAACTGAGTACACAAAAGTACGAAATTAATCGGAAAATGAATTTTGTCTGGAGGTACTCATATTTGTACCGCCAAAATTGGTATTGGATAAAACGTATTACACAAAATTTGTTCCCCACTGTTTTTTATTGCAGTTATGGAAAGCACAATGAGCTCTTTCATTTTTGTTTTTGGACAAATGAGTACAGAAATTTGAGAAATTCACACAACAAATCAATTCTTTTTCGTACGCTACTTTTTTTTAAGTGGTCAAAGCACATGTTGGGTTAAGTCCCAGAGCATAACTTACAACAGCGTATTTGTTCACTATGCATCTCTACATCTACAAATCAAATTGTTCGAAATTATCCCATTCCAAAATGCTAGAAAAAAAACAACCAAGGTTGGCTGATTTTGGCATTTTCAAATGGCACTCTTATTCTCGCCCTCATTGTGCTTGGGGGTTAAATTTACGAACATTAAAGTTTTTTTCTGGATAATTAATGCTGTCAAAACATGTGTTGGTTTATGTGTGACACCACAACTTATCACAGAAAAAGAAATTGTTTCCCTATAATACATAACACAGATATACAAAGAAAAATAGAATATACCAATCCTACCCAGGGAATCTGAGTACAGAAAGGTACGAAACTAGAGAAACAGAATTTACTGCCAACAGTAAATTCAAGTCTGTATGAAAAGGGTTAAAGTATCAGGAATAAACTATAAAGAAAGAGAATTCATGGAGGCTTATTTTTTCGGGAGTAAAATATTTTTGAACAAATCAGAAATGGGGTTTCGTTAGCAGTATTTACAGATATTCATACAGGAATCAGAACATTTTTATAAGAAACCAGAAATGGCATATATGTGACCAGCATTCAAAGGGTTTGATACACGAATCAGAAATGGACAATTTTTGGCTCTGCCCACTAATTTGAGTGATGAAAAACATTCATAAACTTTAGAAATGCATTAAGGTGTAATAAAATGCATTTCCCAGTCTTTCTGAATAATGCCCCATATTAAGATCTTCATAGGGTTAAAATATTCACCTTAAATACTCCATTTTAATCCTTTAAATGGGGCGCAGGCTGAAAGGCGTGAGGTCCGCACTCTGTCCTTGGGCATGACACTTCACCCCACAGCCCACGTTGGTGCAAGGTGACGGTGTGAACAAAAGCGTACTGCACATTGATGGTGCACCCGTCTTCAACCAATGCTAACCCTGCTTATGTGGAGTTTGTATGTGGGGGATCTGACAGTTGCTCGTTGTTGCCCGGTGGTTCTTACCGGGTACTCCGATTTCCTCCACCTGAAAAACTGTCGTGGTCATGATTAGCCACTGTGCAGAAATATGTGACATTAAACACCAATGAATAAATAATCCTCTAAAAAATTAGCTCAATGCAATAAAGGCACATAAGCTATGTTTTTCAAGCAAAAATGAAAAGGTAATTAAAACTGAATAGACGTTTCTGTGAATAATGTTGACCGGTTTTCGCCGTTATGTTGGCTAAAGGGTTAAGAATCCCTTACATTGGAAGGCACACTGAAAGGGTGTCCCATTCCACATAGAATTAAATGTTAAGAAAATAGAGCGAAAAACATTTAGTTTCTCAGCTGACAGTACCTGCTTTTGCACTCCGGAGGTATGGAACGGCACAAATCAGAGACATTCCCTTAATGGCACTTTGGCACCAAAGGTTTCTGCACTCTCGCTGAGACCGAGCCGAGCGCAGTGAAAGACTATATAACTCCTCTAACAAATGAGTTTTAAACAGTCATAGCACTAACACAGTTAACAATACAGTCGACCATGTCAGTATTGCATTGTTACCGGCATCCTGACAGTTTTGTGATAGGTTTCAACAATTATTCAGTGCAGTTTTATGGAAAGAGTTAACTTTATTCTGCCCGAAATAAAATATGTGCAATCCACATTGAAGTCTTGAGAGGGTTAAAAACATTGAACTGAATAAGATAGGTTTCAACAAATTTTACAATTATTCAGCGCAGTTTTATGGAAAGGGTTAACTTTATTCTGCTTGAAATAAAATATGTGCAATTCACATTGAAGTCTTGAGAGGGTTAAAATCATTGAACTGAATAAGATAGGTTTCAACAAATTTTACAATTATTCAGTGCAGTTTTATGGAAAGGGTTAACTTTATTCTTCCTGAAATAAAATATGTGCAATCCACATTGAAGTCTTGAGAGGGTTAAAAGCATTGGACTGAATAAGATAGGTTTCAACAAATTTTACAATTATTCAATGCAGTTTTATGGAAAGGGTTAACTTTATTCTGCCTGAAATAAAATATGTGCAATCCACATTGAAGTCTTGAGAGGGTTAAACGCATTGAACTGAATAAGATAGGTCTCAACAAATTTTACAATTATTCAGTGCTGTTTTATGGAAAGGGTTAACCTTATTCTGCCTGAAATAAAATATGTGCAATGCACATTGAAGTCTTGAGAGGGTTAAAAGCATTGAACTGAATAATTTCTAATCTATTTCCTTGCAAGATAAAGGGTTTCTCTCAACTTAGTCCCAGAAAACATCCCATAATCATAACAAGATTAGTAGATTACATTTCATTTCTTGACAGCTGTGACAGCTGACTCCAGTGGTGTTTACATGATCTCCAGTGTGAATAACATAGCATCCTATTGCTTGGGGAGAATTTACTGTATCAGGAAATTGGAGGCTGTGAAAGCCATGTGGCCGATTAGGCCATACACAGTGGCTCTAGCGACCTGAAAAACATAGGTGGCCGAGAACTTTTGACTGTCCACCAGTATGCCAAAAATCAGCGAGATAGGACGATTCGTTTTCGAGTTATCGTGAGGACAAGGAAGTGCATAGAAGACAGAAGTCGGGAGAATAAGAAGAAGAGGGAAGAAGAAGAAAAAAGAAAAGAAAAAGAAACCGTACAAAAACAATAGTCTGTGTGTTTCACACAGACTAATTAATCAGGAAATGAATTTTGTCTGACGGTACTCATATTTGTACGGCCAGTATTGGATAACGTGGGACACCAAATCATATAACACAAAATGTGTTCCACAATGATTTTTGGGCGGGCGGGCGGGCGTGTGGTCGTATGGGCGGTCGCGTGGGCCGGCGGAAGGGCGGGCGGATCTGTATAACATCTCTACTGACTGTACTCTTTCACACTGGCGTGTCTGGTGTATGTTTAAATTCGAAGTGAGGGCAGGCAGGCTGACTGCATTTCATATTATTCCATTCATAATTGCTTAGAATCCATATCTACATCTCTGAAAAAACGTGTGCAGGTTAAGTTAGAAATGAACAGTGTCATAGCAATAGTATTTAGGAAATAGTGCCAGCCCACACTTATGAATTCTGTTGCAATAAAAATCAGTAAAAGAAGGTTAAAGAAAATTTTGAAAATTAACAGTTTTTCAGACAGTACTCTCAAATAGCTTTGGTTACGTAAAGGTTTACAGGAGGCACAGTGATATTCAAATGATCTGTGTAAGTGATAAAATGAGAACATTAATGGACTGGAGAATGGATGCTGGTCATCTATAAATTATAGCATAAATAAATAACGCATCTCAGTTTCTAAAGACATGTCATCAATCACAGCTTGAGTTTCTGATAAAAGACTTGGAGGAATTTTGAATCTTGATATTTGAATGAACGTGGGGGTTCTCCAAATCAAGGCCCGACAGCGGAGTGAGGGTTAAAACTTTGAATAAAACATATAAAAAGCAAAATTGTTCTTGGATGAATGCCCTATCTTCTCATGGGAGCCGTTTTGAGAAAATATGGCTCCAGTGCTGAGAAATCGTATGTAAAAGTTGGCGAAAATAACAATTATTCCGACAGTACCCTTATGGGAAGTCTCAAATCTGCCAAGGGGTAAACTTTTAATAATAACATCTAAAACAAAATTTGTCATACTTTGACTGTTGCATGCAGCCATAGAAAACATCCAGCGCTCGATCAATTAGAAATGGAGTACATTGCCACTTAAACCTACCAAATTCTGAAAAATGGGAGTTTTTTTGGACGGCACCTACTTTAATGCAACCAGAATGGGCATAGCGTTAAACTTCACGACCAAACTTACAACAGCAAATATGCTCGGTAGTCAATTGTGAATACGGACATGCAAAGTGTTTGAAATTAACCCTTTCCAAAGTGATACAAAAAGCAACCAAAGTTGGCTAATTTGGGCTTTTTTAAAAGGTACTCTTATTCTCACCCCCATTGTGCTTGAAAGTTAAATCTGAGATTAAAAAGTGAACAGTAACTTTCTTCATTGTTGCATCTATCCATACCAAAAACATTGTTGCAACGGCCTTGTAATTAGAGAAATTTGCCATTGAAGTTGGTCAATTTTGAAGAAAAAATGCTATATTCGTGTCATTTTTGGCCATTTGGGGTTAATTTTGAAATATTTGTGTGGTGATTTTGGTGTAACATGTTATGCCCTAAATGTTTGGAAAATTTGAGCTAAATAACTGTAAACAATTTTGAGACTTTTGAGAAATGGTCAAATTTTAAATAATAATAATAATAATAATCAATTTTATATAGCGTAAAACCACCAAAGGTGCTCTAAAGCGCTTACAACAAAGAAAATCAATTCAATTTATGTATTCCGGAAAGGAAAAAAAGCTTTGTTGAATAAATGAATTTTTAATTGTTTTTTGAAATTTTCTATACTTGTTAGAGATCTGATATGCAGTGGCAATGTATTCCACAGTCTGGGCCCAGCAATTGCTTTAGGTGACGGAAAAACTACCTTGCTTGTATTGCTCGACCTTTCGGCTGCCTTTGATACCGTTGATCATTTGTTACTACTTGATATTCTGAAACAACATGGGGTCCACGGGACTGTTCATAGGTGGTTTGAGAGTTACTTGAAACTTCGAGCCCAGTAAATAGCAATCAGTGGTTCCAGGTCTGAAAGGAAACTATTGACGTGTGGAGTCCCCCAAGGCTCAGTTCTAGGCCCTGTGCTTTTTACAATCTACACAGCATCACTGGGGGCAGATGCTGATAGAGCTTGGTATCCCTTACCATCTGTACGCTGACGATACACAACTCTACTTGGCTTTTAACCCGCGTGACGCTTCTGGTGTTATAGGAACAGTGTCTGAAATGGAGCGATGTATCGACGCAGTCAGACACTGGATGACCAGCCATAGGCTTAAAATGAATGACTCCAAGACAGAAGTTTTAGTCATTTCCAGACAAAGGATTTTTTTCTCCGAAAAGATTTCCTCAGTCAATGTAGGTGACTCCGATGCTACGGTAAATGATAGTGCCAGAAACATTGGAGTGATATTTGACTCCAGTTTAAATCTTGAGTCCCATATCAAAAAAGTCTGTAGATCATGTTATTGGCAACTTAGGAAACTTAGCCGACTTCGCCCATTCCTAAGCACTCGAGCTCTTGGGCAGCTGGTTCATTCTTTTATCGCTTCACATTTGGACTACTGCAATTCGCTTTTCATTGGTCTGCCGAACATACTGTTACAACGGCTGCAAAGAATTCAGAACACTGCAGCTCGAATTCTCAGTGGTTCTAAAAGCTATAACCATATCACTCCTATTCTGAAAAATCTTCATTGGCTGCCGTTCAATATAGAATTGAATTCAAAATTCTCGTACTAGTTTATAAATGCATTCACGGCCTGTCCCCAGAGTACTTGAGAATGCTTGTCATTCGCTACTCTCCCACACGTCCCCTAGCTGACTGTTGTTCGTCGATGCTCGGTGGTTGTTCGTCGATCCTTTGGAAGTGTCGTCTGCTTTTCATGCCCAAATTTTGAAGGTTTGGGCAAAATATTTTGAAAATAGGCGTTTCCACAAATATGACGATACCTCGTTTCATTAGATTTTATGACATTATATAAGTATGCCAAATTTGGTTGAAATCGTGCAGCTTGTTTTTGAGCAGTGCAACAGACAAAAGTGACGGCAGAAAAAAAAATATAAAAAACTAGAGAATTGCAATTTCTTGGACAAATTACGGGTTTTCCTAACTTTTTAAAGTGAAAGATATAGAGCAAAGCAAAGTGTTTGATATGTAGCGCTTTCCAAAATGATAGAAAAGAAGCATTCGCAGTTGGTTAATTTTGGCATTTTCAAATGGTACTCTAATTCTCACCCTCATTGTGCTTGAGGGTTAAAGTAACCTTGTTCTGCAATCATTATTGCATCTATCCATATCAACATAATTGCTACAACAATCTTACAATCAGAGGAAATGAGTACAGAAATTTGCAAAATTCACTAAAAATCATTTTTTGGGGGACAGTACTATTCTTTATGTGCCCAAAACATATGTTGGGTTAAGCCCCACAGCATAACTTACAATAGCGGACTTGTTCATTAAGCATCTCTACATGTAGCAAAGCAAAGTGTTCGAAATTAGTGCTTTCCAAAATGACCGAAAAAAGCAACCAAAGTTGGCTAAATTCAGCATTTTCAAACTGTACTCTTATTCTCACCAACATTGGGCTTGCGGGTTAAATCTGAGATTAAAAAGTAAACAGTAACTTTCTACTGCAATCATTGTTGCATCCATCCATAGCATAATTTTGACAACAACCTTGCAATTAGAGATATTTCCCCTAGAAGTTGGTCAATCGTGAAGAAAAATGCTACATTCATGTCGTTGTTTGGCCATCAGGGGTTAATTTTGAAATATTTGTCTGGTGATTTTGGTGTATTATATTATGCTCTAAATGTATGGAAAATTTGATCTAAATAACTGTAAGAACTTTTGAGGCTTTTGGAATGGTGAAATTTCTATGGTTTTAGCAGAATATTTTGAAAATAAGCGTTTTCACAAATATGACAATACCTCATTTCATTAGATGATATGACATTACATAAGAATGCCAAATTTGGTTGAAAATCGTTCAGCCTGTTTTTGAGCTATGTCGGAAAATGGTGAAATTTTTATGGTTTTTGGCAGAAATGTTTTGAAAATAAGCGTTTTCACAGATATGAGGATACCTTATTTCACTAGATTGTATGACATTACATAAGTATGCCAAATTTGGTTGAAATCATATTGCTTGTTTTGGAGCTGGTCAACAGACAAAATGGAGGGAGAATTTTTTTAAAAAATAATAATAGAGAAGATGTTTTGAAAAAGAAGAATAACAAGAGTCTTTCCCATACTGAATTTGGGAAAGCCTGATAAAAATTCTAAAAAGAATTAAGAAAAAGTTTTGAAAAAGAATAACAAGAGTCTTTCCCAAACTTGGCTGTGATGTTTTAGGCAGAAAATTTTGAAAATAAGCGTTTTCACAGATATGACCACACCTCATTTCACCAAATTTTACATTACATGAGTATGCCGAATTTGGTTGAAAGCACACAGCTTGTTTTTGAACTGTGCAACAGACAAAATTGAGGGAGAAAAAAAAATTAAAAATAAAAATAAAAGTAAAAAAATAAATTAAAAAAAAGTAATGAAGAAAAATTTTTGAAAAGGAAGAATAATAAGAGTCTTTCCCAAACTGGGTTTGGGAAAGCCTAAAAAAATATAATGAAGAAAATGTTTTGAAAAAGAAGAATGACAAGAGTCTTTCCTACAATGGGTTCGGGGAAGACAAACAAGTATGGAAGGTGGGTGAAGGTGAATGAAAGGTTGCCATTAAGTCAACCAGACGATAAAATAAATGACTGGAATTTCCTAAATAAAATTCCTTTATGCTTTATGGTTAAGCCGAATTTACCATACATAAAGTAGTTCATCTACATTAGTGATCTCGTACCTAACGAGAGCATTCAGCAGTACAGTCGGTTGGTATTGAAAAGGGAAACTAGATGCATCGACCATACTACACCCACTATCACTAGCTTCTGCTAGTAGTTGTTTGTTAAGATACCAATCCAATGTTCCCATTTTCCACCACTGATAACACTACCACTCTGGCGATTGGCTTCTGCTATTAAGATATTTCTGTTGTCTTCTATCGCAAGCGTGATCTGCTAAAGCTGCCAGTATGTGTTAGGGGAGCGTTTAGCACAAGCAGCACATTAGCACATGCAAGATGTGCCAATATGTACCAGTGTGCAAGTGCACAATGTGCGCAAAACACATGCAGACAATATTTTGGGGACTAGTGTGGACCATGCTTGGGGACCAGTCGGGACCAGGCTTTGGGGACTAACTGGGACTAGTGGGAACCGAAGCTTGGGGACCAGGATTTGAGGACCAGTGTCAGAAATATCACTGTCGTGTAACCACCGTCTTAACCTTGTACAAAATTGTCGGCTACCAACAGTGTTACCGTTTACACCCACGGTTCTGGCTTATACCACTACCACTGTTAATAAATCCATCGCCACTACTATGAGATGTGCTTGTGAGTTTCTGCTGGTGGTTTGGGGAAATGGTTGGGTTGTTTGTGGTAATTAGTTTTATTCCAATTGAATCGAACACAACATTTTAGAGGAATCTTGGCCCTTTAAGAAGCCTTCCAGGCTCATAGCAGCCACATGAATTATAGAAACAAAGATGGCGGCCTCCTTCATACAAAATGGACGACGGAAACACGTATCACCCTAACAACACGTGCACTCACATCACCTATCCCCTTGGCAATGACGTCATAACATGGCCGCGCATATGGGTTACCATGACAGCTACGTGATACCCATAATCCAATGCGGCATGACGTCACATCCGGGGTCCAGAAGAATAGGGACGAGCAGATCATGTCCTACTACTGACGAATCTCCGCTTACGACACCGATTCTCAGTTTGCGTTGGAGTTTGTGTAAAACTCTCTTCTTTTTTCTCTTCTCCCATCTAATTCTTACTAACTGCCGTCATTAATTGATTCCCCTGTAAACAAAATGGGTGCGCTCAATAACGCATTAGGAGGGGGGCTAGCTTGGTTCATATTGGCCGAAGACGCCGTCATATCAGCCGAGTTTGAAGTTATATCAGCCGAGCTCGATAATGCGAAATTCTCACTTTCTTCACCACCTTGAATCCAAACAATTTTGATCTTTTCCCTTTTATCCTATCCAATTTGGTCATGTTAAGAGGCAGTGAATGAATGAAGAAATTATTGGAAAAATACGGCTAATCAAATGTAAGAGACAATAAGCAAGTCTCAGACAAATTTTAGCGCAAGCGAAGTTTGAGGAAACGAACACCACAACAGTCTGGTCTCTAAGTGCATAGATAAACGATACGGAACCTGTGATGTCCTAATTGAGGGGAATTCATTCAAATTTCAAATGTCCAACTCACCCTTCGTTGTGAAAGCACCCTTCATGTGCGCATGATCAAACGTTCTGTACGTTATAGAAGATTCGGGATGGTACATTGGGAAAAGTGATTACCTCAGAAAAAGAGTGTTTGGTCACAAGAAACATATTAAAGATGAAAAATCAAGAAAATTGCACCTGAGTGAAACTATAACATCTGTAACATAGGGAAAAACAGGTTTTAAAATTTCCCCATTCTTTCAATGCACCAATGAAATAATACTCTTGGCGAAGGAAAGATTTTTCATAGATATATTCAAGCCCAGTTTAAAACGGGGCTGGGGGCGCTCTGGAGTTGCGGTAACCGGTTCTCGACAGATCACCGCAGTTAAGCAACGTCGAGCCCGGTTAGTCCTTGGATGGGTGACCGTCTGAGTGATCTATTCGGATTCCCGCGTTGTGTCCTTGTGCAAGGCACTTCACCCCGATTGTCGACACGGGGGCACGATGACGCCGTGTACTAGGACGTACTGCACGTCGAAGGTGCGCATGTCTTCATCCAATCTAACCCTGCCTGTGCTGCAGTACGGAGTTACGGTGTTGGGGAGCTGGCAGCTGCTCGTCGTTGCCCGGTGGTTCTCTCCGGGTACTCCGGCTTCCTCCACCCATAAAACTGTCATCGACACAATATGACCCTGGCTGTTAATGTGTCGTTAAACCTTAATAAAAAAACGGGCTAAAAGGAATTGCTCTGTCAACTACGAACACAACTACAACCACACCCCACTACATAATTAAAGTGTACTTCCCTAAAATTACACATTACAATTTACAGGGTTATCGCTGTGACACCCTTAATTGTCGCAACTACGCGGTTTGCTTTTTGGGTTACTTATACATGTTAACTACAAATACTGGAATACTCTGGCTGAGCTATAGCTTTTACGGCTAAATTGGGGATTATTGTGTACTGGTTCTGTCCTGCTCACGCATAACGCGACAAATCTAAATTATAGTTAATTTATTTGGGAGGAGATCTCCGAGCCTGTGTGGGAGTGGGGCTGGGGAAGACAAAAATCTTGTTCTGGAGTAACCTTATTTATACACAAAATCTCCACCTGATCATTATCCTGGCAATACCGTAACACCTTCGTGGTTTCCCCAGCCAGCAATCCCTAATTATGAAAACCTTGTTTATGCACACAACTCTCGAAAGCAGACAAATGTTTATTTTGGAGATTATATGCCATTATTCAAGTGTGATTGCATTAGACGACTCTCACCTTTCTCAAAATGTAATGTTTTCAGATGAATGGCAACTAAATATCTTATATCGAACCCTTTATTCTACATATGTATAAAGGAAGAGTCGGATTTAGATATAGTTTAGAGATGAATACATAGAGGATATCTACGTTGTTTTAGTGAATAGCGGGAATTATCTCATGAGTGTGGACCTGAAAGTTTTATTTTTCACGAGCGCGTATCCACACGAATATCCGATATTCAATAAAACAGCGTAGATTTTATTTTTATTATACGCTACGTGACATTTTACTCTGCAATATTCAGCCTAGTTCGACTGCAAACAATTTCAAGACAATAACAAAAAGCTGCTGATCGTTCCTTCAAGGCGACGTTCAAGGCGACGTCATGCGCCGAAGCGTAACTTCGTTTAGGAAGATACAGGTACTGAATAAATTCATCGTTTGGACCTGAAAATATTATTTTTCACTCGCGCACGCGCTCGTGAAAAATAAAACTTTCAGGTCCACACTCATGAGATAATTCCAGATACTGACTAAAATAGAGTAGATTTTCTTTTTTTTTATTATATGCTACAAGACATTTCATTGTTCAACATTCAGCCCGATTCGACGAGAAATGCGTACGTTTCAAAACAATAACAAAGATCAGCTGATCGTTCCTTCAAGGCGACGTGATGCGGCGAAGCGTGACGTCATTTAGGAAGCTACTGAGGGATATTCCTCGATATCCATCGAGTCGCTGGATATCGAGAAATATCTTTTAGATAATTTGCGATAATTCACGGGCTATCATATAATAAATTGGAATACATCAAGGAAAAATATCTTTTTATTTTTGTTTAATATTTTTATTCAGATTAAATGTTGTATACATCTCTAAGTAAAAAAATGATACAGAATGAGTGTTAAATGCAGTTGTCTACTGACGTGCAAATTTTGAGAACAGAAGTATTTTCTTCCTCAAGAATTACAGAGAAACTGTAGTTTACCAATCAGTATCAGGGTAGTGTTGCATAAGGAAGTATGGGCTTTTCATGAAAAAAAAGGAAAATACTTGTAGTGTCGAGGGGTGTTGTCCCGTGCGTACAAGGAAATTACTGAATAGGTTGATAGATCAGGGCTTGCAGAGATTCCCATCTGGACTTTATCGATTTTTTCTTCTTTTCGGAGCACATATGAAGTGAATATAGCTCAACTTCACGATACTGACGAAGGACTTCAATAAAAGCCTGGAAGCTCGGTTGACACTTTCTCACTCTGCATGAATAAATAAACTTTTTATATAGGAGAGTTAGAAGACTGGGGGAGTGTTCTTGTGAACAGGGACGCTTATTAATATTATTATTATTATTATTATTATTATTATTATTATTATTATTATTATTATTATTATTATTATTATAACCAATAAGGATGAAATGTGATGTCAATGGAAGTAGAATATCACATTTTTCTTGAAGTCGGTCGGCCAGTTGTAACAAAATTGTCCTTGTCACCGAACATTCGAAGAACAAGTGTAACACTGCCTCCTTAGTGTTACAGCAAAAAGAACACAATTCAGTCTCCGAAAGTCTACACTTAAAAAGTCGAGTATTTGTGAATAATGCTCCCTGCAAAATTTTATATTGCAAAGTTTGGAGATAAGTATCATCAGTTGTTAAAAAAACACATTTGTATATCGACCTCCAAGCATCGGCTTCGACATCGATGTGTAAAAGTTTGTTCCATTTTTCCTGAGACCGGGCTGGAAGCAAAGCAATTTGTTGTAGGAATAATGGATAAAATGTTTTGTTAACCATGGTGGTTTCATTTAATTTATCTATCAGTGTGTTCTGGATCGACTCCGATTTTTTATTGAGTTTAATTTCGTTTTGCCATCGTTTTGGAATCGCATTTCTTATGCCTTGGAAGATAGTGTAGGGTGTTTTTATGTTAAATTTTGTGGAGAAGGCTTCAAAGCTGAGGAAACCTCAGCTCTCCCTCAAGAGGTCGTTAAGAAAAAATATACCTTTGTCACACCAAGTTTGATTATAAAATAGATTATTATTAATTTTTATATTATTATTGTAGAATACAGGTTGTGAGCAGATTTCTTCAAAGTCCGTTGGAGACTTATCTTCTAAAAGAGACCGGACCATGAGAACGTTTTTCCAAAAACTGTTTGAGTGTTCCCCAACCTTTCTTAACCCTTCTTTGCGTAAAAACCATGTTTTGAATCCGCCATATTTTTCAAAGTCGTCTAGAATAAGAGTTTTCCAAGGCGCCATTATGTTCGGGTCTATCAACTTCTTAATCCAAATCATTTTTAAGGAATAGCTCTATGATCGAATGTTTGGAAACTTGATCCCCCCATTCTCCATTTCGTTTATTAGAATAATGCGTTTAATCTTTTCACCCTTCCCAGACCATAGAAACTGAAATAGTTGTGTCTGTATTGTATCAAACATATTATCCGGTGGATTTGGCAGAACAGAAAGGCAATGTTTCAGCAGTGGAAGTGCCAATGTTTTAACGACTGTAGTTTTTCCAATTAAGCTAAGTTTTCTAAACGACCAATCCATTAAAAGTTTTTCCATCTTTTTGGTTTTTTCGATATAATTATTTATTATGTCATTTTCACTAAATAGATCATAGGAAGTGCCCAGAATGTTGAATTTCCCGCTGTGGTTCCATTGGACATTGTGATCGGTAGAGACTCTCTCACTTGATCCACGTTTCGATCCAATCCATATAACTTGTGTCTTTTCAAAATTAACTTTTAGGCCTGACTGTTCAGCAAAAGTGTTAATAACCTCTAAAGATAAATTTAACGAATGTCCATCATCACTCAAAAATAAAGTTGAGTCATCTGCATATTGGCTTATTAGGTATTCAGATAAGTTTATCTTTATGCCGTTGATATCCGGATTGTATTTAAGTGCAGCACTTAATATTTCCACACTTAAAATGAAAAGGTAGGGAGAGAGGGGGTCGCCCTGCCTCACTCCTCTCTGTAGGTTATTTTTTTCTGAACAATGGCCATTATTTAATACATAACTGAAAATATTGGAATAAAAGGTATGAAACCAGCTAATAATAGAAGGACCGAAATTAAGGAACTTTAGTGTTTTTTCAATGAATGACCATTCGAGGGAATCAAATGCTTTTTCAAAGTCTATTAGGACTAGCATTCCTGCCATGTTTTTTTCCTCACATTTTTTAATTAAGTCAAATGTTAATCTTGAGGACTCTCCAATATATATCCCTTTCATAAACCCAAGCTGGGTTTCCGATATTAATTTTGGTAAGACCATTTTAATACGATTTGCTACAGCCGTGGAGGCAATTTTGGTATCAACGTTAATAAGCGAGATCGGCCGCCAGTTTTTAATGAATTCCTTTGGTTTGGTTTGTATTGGAATGCAGGTAATTATACCAGTTCTTTGTGGATTCGATAGCTGTTTAACACTGTATCCATAATTTAGAGAGTTGATTTGGTAGTTGGCAATATCTTTCCAGAAGAATTTATAAAACTCTACTGTAAAACCATCGGATCCAGGGGTTTTATTATTTTTCATTGCTTTTAAGGCTCTTAAACACCCAGAACTAGTTAGCAGTCCCTCCAAAGAATTGCTTTCCTCATCATCTAAAAACTGTAAAAAGGGATTGGATTTATCAAAGAAAGGATTATTGTCCTCGAAAATACTAGATAAGTTTAACTTTGAAGTATATAAATTTTCGTAAAACTTTTTTTGTTCATTTAATATTTCAGATAATTTTTCAGTTGTACTCCCAGTAGAAGTTACCAACTTGGATATTATTTTTTCGGTGTAGTGTCTTTTTTCCAGGTTACAAAAGTATTTGGTTGGCTTTTCTCCGTCAACTTTCCATTTAGCTTTAGATCTTAAGATTATACCTTTAATTTTTTTATTTCTAATTGTTTGGAGTTCAGTATCAAGAGCATTAATTTCGGGAATTACTGACAAATCTCCCTCATCCATGCGAGAGTTTAAAAGTTTGATTTTCTCCTCAATTTCTTCCAAACGATTGTCAGTTCTTCGTTTAACCTGGGTTGAGTAAGCAATAGTTTTGCCTCTAATCATTAGTTTCAGGGTTTCCCAGAACAGCTGATCATCAATAGTAAATAACTGTCGATTATTATTATTATTATTATTATTAGTATTATTATTATTATTATTTTTATCATTATTATTATTATTATTAGAGTACTGAGTAACAGTCTCTGCGATTACACACTTTACTGCTGTAATATATTCTGGGTCGTTCAGAAGACTATTGTTGAACTTCCAAAAGCCTTTTCCTCTGGACTGGCTAATAAAGGACAGGGTTATGGTTATGGGGTTGTGGTCTGACTTGTAACGTATATGAATATCCGACGTCTGATGAAAGATTTGTAGATCCGTTGGAAGAAGAAAATAGTGTAATCTAGCCATTTTATTGCCGGCACCTTTCCAGGTATATCGTTTTAAATTTGTGTTTTCCATCCTCCAAACATCGCTGAGGTCAAATGTATCCATTAGACCAAGGATCTTTTTATTTGCTTTAACGTTATTTTTATGTAGGTAGTTTACCGTATCGAGGTTGTAGTTTTGAGGTACATTCCAATCGCCTCCTACAAGAATAGAAGAATTGCCAATGCTATCAATTTGGTTGAAAATGTTGTCGAAAAATGTGGGGTTATCTTCATTGGGGCCATACACTACCGATAGAGCAAGTCTTTGATCTTGAATCGTGATGTCAAGAATAAGGTACTTTCCTCCTACATCACTTATTGTATTATGAACCTGATACATAAATGTATTTTTAAACAGAATAGCTACCCCCCACTAGAACTTGAGTGAGAGCAGAATACAGCTTCATAGCCCCATTTACATTTCCAGGTGTTTTCTATTTTTTTACAGGAGTGGGTGTCGACCAATAAAGTTATATCAAATTTATCCCTGAAGCGTGAGAAAATATCCCTGCGCTTATTTGTGTCAGAGGACAAACCTCGACTATTTAAACTTCCGATAACAATCTTATTCATAAAAATGGAAGTCAGGGGTGATTTTCGCTTTTATGCATCAGTTTCTTACTTCAATTGTTTGGCAGCAATAACTATGAGGAAATGTGGAGGAGATGGTCTGAAACAAAGTACACATGCTAATTATCTGAAATTTTGATGTTTGAAGAACAATAAACAACAACGGCTTTCCGAATGGAAAAGTTAGTGTGGAGTGACAAAATATCGGGTTTACCTGCCATGATCATAAGAGAACTGATATGATGACTGATCTGATCATTGATCTGCGGTTCAGTCAAAGGCAAATAGAGATCAATGGGATGTAATGATTAAAATAAATAAAGTAAATAATAGACGCGACCAATTTGACCTTCAATATAGTCAAAACGAAGACGCAAGAGTTCAAGTTCAAAGAAAATTGTTTAAAGGAGATGTTCGGGACGAGGGTGGGCTATACAAAATATTTCTGTTTCGGAACCGCATTTGCTCATCACAATTACTACTCACCCATTCACCCATCCCTCACTGCATCCACGAATGGAATAAAGGATGGAGGAACAGACGAGTGAATTAGTGGAAAAAAAACCTTTTATACAGTGAAAAGTGGCTGTAGGATATTCTAATGTGTAAAAGAATACTGTTCTTACTGACTTTCAGCAGCAGCTCAATGCGTTTCAGTTCTGATCAATCCTTGATCAATACACCAGCGAAGGAAGAATGGATGGGTGGAGGGATGGATGGATGGATCGAATGATGACTGGATTGATGGCACCTCAAAGGGTCGTCTTGTGTGAGCATATCGCAAGTAAGCAAAACCCACCAAAGGCACAAACATAACCACTCCCCCACCTCACCCACCCACCCACCCACCCACCCGTGGATGGATGGATGGATGGATGGATGGATGGATGGATGATGGATGGATGGATGGATGGATGGATGGATGGATGAGGTATAATTAAAGGAAATAATATATGTGACAAATTCAACTTACAGTATTATAAAACAACAAGGGCGCAAAGACGTCAAACTCAAGTGTGTTTGTTTAAAGGCGGTGTTAGGAGGAGACACACTGAACATAAATACATTTTGTTTCCGGCACCACCTTTGCTCATCACCCCCCCCCCCTCCCACCCCCATCCGTCCCTCGCTCCATTCACAAATGCAATCAAGGATGGAGGAGTGGGCGAATGAATTAACGGAAACAACATCATGCATGAATCCTAGATTCGCCCACTCACTCACAAATTCCAACTACACAGCGAATAACAGGGTAGATGGATGGATTGACAGCCCCCCTCCCACCCCCAGAGAGCACCTTGGGGTGTGACTTCGCAACCTGACATTTCTAGTTTAGGCTTTCCATTTTTGATTTGAAAAATTGGCACGCGTTTTCTTATTGGAACGATCCCTCTGATCCTAATTTTTTACGAAAACTCGTGCCAGTGCTACTCATATTGTGAAATGGGTCTTTTATAGACTGTGACTCTATCGTCCTTTGGACTGAGTTGAGAGTACGTTGGAGTGAGAGGAACTCTTATTATTGAGAGGATCCTAGGTAAAGTGATTTACTGCACCGAGTTCTTAAGTAACCTATTTACCCTGTGCCCAGCGCAACCCATAACAATCTTCTGCAAATTTTATGTTTCAGTTTGTATTTCGGAAAGTTGGCACATGTCTCTACACAGGAGGGGGCTTGGTGGGCTCGCGCCAGTGGGGAGTTTTGAGTCAACTTTTGCACAAGGAATGACAATCTCTGAGTCCCCCCCCCCCCCCTCCCGTAAACCATGACGCTAAAACTTTGACGATTTGCGTATAGCTGGTATCAAATAAATAATTAGTTTCGATTATCCTATAAGCCAGAATATATCTATAACATCGCTGTGACACACTTCCTCACCCTACAGGAAGGGCAACTGTTTATCCTTCATGATAATTGTACATATGTTTTTGCTTACTTTTTTATGTTTTATTTGTTCCGCCGTTTTCAGCTTCTCAACACTGCAGTACACCCTTTCTATTCGAGTTGAATATTCTTGTTGCTTTGCCCTTGGCCCCCTTTCATCAATCACAATCCAGCCTGAATGTAAGGCATATTGCTCTCTGCGAGCACCCCTGGGTGGCCACATGTTGGACGATGGCGGGTAATATAACCATAGACGAGATCCAGAGAAAGACAGAATACGACTTTAGATATATATGTGATCACATGTACCCAGATTCGGATGAAGACCCGGCTACCCCTCCAGAACAACTCCTGAACGAATGCCAGTACTACTCACCAAACGAAATCCCAGAAAACTTCAATATCCAAGAAGGTGGGTTTTCGTTACTCCATCTCAATTGTCAAAGTCTCAAAGCACACTGGGATCCACTTAAAGGGCTTCTCTGCGAAGTACAGGATTCTCGCAATCAGTTTGAAATTATTGGTCTTACAGAAATATTCCAAATTCCCCTTAATATGTCATATCAGTTAAACGGTTATCACAGCCTGATTAAAAACACAAGGCCCACTGGTGGCGATGGACGCGGTGGTGTTGGAATCTATATCAAGGAGGATATAGCCTTCAAAATACGCCATGACCTTTCAATTTTCATTCCGCACGTCTTTGAATCCCTTTTTATTGAAATTCAATTTAATAAATGTACTAAAACAGTGGGGGTAATATATAGGCCCAATACTCAACCGAGGGCAGATATAGATCTCTTCCTGTCCAAATTAAATGAGTTAGTAGATAAACTAAATAATGAGAATAAAAAAGCTTATATTATGGGTGATTTTAACATTGACCTCTTGAAAGCTGGCACTCACAGTAATACCGCCAAGTATATCGATATGATGATGAGCCATGGCTTTCTTCCTCACATCACAAACCCAACGCGAGTAACCTGTCACTCGGCTACTTTAATTGATCACATTTTTTCAAATAACCTATGTACATCCCTATCAGGTATCATTATTACAGATGTATCGGATCACTTTGCCACTTTTTATGCAGAAACTCACCCCAAATCTAAAGATATTCCAAGGAGCACGTTGAAGCGTAAAATAAATAAAGTCAGTGTAGCAACCTTTAAAACACTATTATCCCAAACTGATTTTTCACCAGTATTTGAGGCTAATTGCCCTAATTTAGCATATGATATATTCTCTAACATATTTTCATCAGCTTTTGAAAAGGCATTCCCATTGAGTCGTATATGTACGTCAATAAGCAAAAAATTCATAAAACAAAATCCGTGGATGTCTAAAGGGCTCCTAACTTCATCACGTAATAAATCAAAATTTTACAATAAAAAACTAAAGGCGCCAACAGAACAGAATATTAAAAACTACAAAAACTACTGTAGGATATTCAACAAGATAAAAAAACAAAGTAAAGCAATGTACTACAAAGAAATACTCATGAAAAACAAAGACAATTTACGAAAAACATGGCAAATTTTAAATGAAACCATACACAGGACCAAATGCGTTTCCTCCTTGCCATTATCCTTTATAAAGGAGGATAATAAGAAAATAAACAATCTCAATGAAATTGCCCAGGAATTCAACAATTATTTTTCAAATGTAGGAAAAATTACAAGTGAACAAATAATCAACCCCCAAAAACATTTTCTGGATTACATGGATAATAATTATTCACATAACTTTTTTTTAACACCCACAACACCGACAGAAGTTAGAAATGTTATAAATGCAATGAAATCGAAGAATAGTGAGGATTGTGAAGGTATGACCACATGCCTTCTTAAACATACATTTGATAAGATTGTAGAACCTCTGACTCATATAATTAACAATTCATTTGCCCATGGGATAGTCCCGAACAAAATGAAGATAGGTAAAGTAATCCCTATTTTCAAAGCAAGCGATGAGCATAAATTTAATAATTACAGACCGATTAGTATCTTGCCAGCCTTCTCCAAAGTGTTAGAAAAACTTATGTCAAATAGAATAACAAAATACTTAGATTCATTCAACATTCTCTACAAGCATCAATACGGATTCAGAAAGTTTCACTCAACTGTACATCCTGTGATGCAACTTCTAAAGCATATAGGATCGGAAAAAAATAAGGACACTAAGAATGTTACCTTAGCAACATTGTAGATCTCTCTAAGGCCCTTGACACTATAAATCACAACATTTTGTTGTGCAAACTGGAAAAAATATGAATTCAGAGGCATAAGTAATAACTGGTTTAGGAGCTACCTATCCAACAGGTACCAATACGTCCAATATGGTGACAAAAAATCTGATTTAGCTAAAATGACTTGTGGTGTCCCACAAGGATCAATACTTGGTCCCATACTATTTTTGTTGTATATTAACGATATCAGTACCTCAACATCGTTAAATCTTCTTTCATTTGCGGACGACACTTCTATGTGTGAATCGTCATCGAACGTTGAGCTTCTTGCGGCACGTACCAATGATGAACTCAACAAAATGTATGAGTGGTGCTCAGCCAACAAGTTAGTTCTAAATGCAACTAAAACAAAATATATGTTGATAAATCCTACACCTAATAATAGGAACACTGTTAATCCTGAAATTTTTATAAACAACGAAAAAATTGAAAGAGTAGGTCCCCATGAGGAGGAACAAATTTTGAAATTTCTGGGTATAAACCTCGACGAAAATCTGTCTTACCAAGCCCACGTATCTAAAGTCAGCTCCAAAATAAGATGGGCAAACTATGCACTAAACAAAGTAAAAAAAGATATTACCGCATGAAGCTCTAAAACCTTATATTACGCCCTAGTCCATTGCCATCTGGTATATGGTATCCATATTTGGGGCTCTTCAAGAACTGTAAGGAAACTTTTCAAACTACAGAAACGTTCACTCCGAATTATAAATAATAAAAAATATAATTCGCACACAGACCCTCTTTTCTTGAAAGACAAGATTCTTAAAGTTAACGACATGTTTGTTTACCAGGCTTGCCTTTTTATATTTGTCTATAAACAAAACAAACTCCCCCAGTCCCTGAATAATTATTTCAGCATTGTTCACAACCCATCATATATGAACACCAGACAAACGGGGCAATTACGGATAAGCAAAACACGGACAAGATCGTTGGATAAATTACCCATGTATGCGTACCCGAGGTTATGGAATGAACTGGGTGACAAATTTCATAACTTAAGTAACCGCAATGAATTTAAAAGAAAACTAAAATTGACATATTTGTCGCCATATGCCGATAATGTCCAATGTAACAATCCATATTGCCCGACTGTAATGCGTAGTTACTTCTAATACAGACGCCATTATTATCATTCATAGGGCCATCTAAACTCTCCTCAAAATATCACCTCTCTCACCAGGTCAACCATTATCCACATCTGCCCCTTAGTTTAAAACAATATTTTATCCAAGAAGGAGTAGGATCTTAGTTTGAAGTACCTCTGAGTATCTCGTCCCATCCATCGTTTCTCATAGTGGCCTTCCGGGTGTGCTGAAAGCGGACTTAAATTAATGGACTACTAATTTATATTGGGGTCAGGGGTCAAGGCATAGTGAACATTGTCTAGTCTCGAGTTAATCTGCAGTGTTGAAGATAGCATACTCACTTCAAGGGGATGGCAGGTAGACAGCCAATCTGGCTATGTCCTCTCCATGCGGTATGTTCATTTGCACTATGTTTTGTAAGAACAATTTTGTAATCTACCCTGTTATAGATGTACGTTTATACCGCAAAAATAAAGAATCTAATCTAATCTAATCTTGACGGATGGAAAGATAGATAGATGGATGAATAGTGGACCTCATTCAGAACATTTTGTTTAAACTTTGTATTTTAATTCAATTTATATTAAGTCCACTTATGTCTGCTTCTATTTGTATTTTAACAGTTCTCCCTGTTCACAACATCAACGGTGCAAAGATTTCGAATGGAGAGAAAATTGTTTAACACACACATCCGTCCCTCACTGCATTCACGAATACAATAAAGGATTGGAGACATGGCGAGATAGTTAACTCGAATGGAAAGGAAATTGTTTAACGGCGAGGACGGTCTGTAGAGAACGTTTTGTTTCCGAGATCTCTTTTGTTCATCACATTCCCCCACCCACACATCCGTCCCTCACTGCATTCACGAATACAATAAAGGATTGGAGAGAGGGCGAGTTACTTAACCCTTTACCCAACGTAACGACCAAAACCGGCCAGCGCTATTCTCAAATATCACCAATTAATTTTCAAAATATTTTCATTTTTTGTCTCAAAAACATAGGTTATGACCCCTCGTTGGAACGAGCTCGTCGAGCTCGTTCCAACGAGGGGTCATAACCTATGTTTTTGAGACAAAAAAATGAAAACATTAGTTATTCAAGAATTTTTTTTGCAAGTGTCGTCTGCTTTTCATGTTAGGTAAAGGGTTAACGCAACATACACAGTTTATGCAGTCAATAATGGCAGTGGTATATTCCATTGAGTGATATAATCTGTTGAGTAAAAAAGTACTGTTATTACTAATTTCCATCAACAATGTTGCATACGTTTCGGTTCTTTTCAATCGTCGATCAACTCGCACCATTGGAGGAAGGATACATGGGTAGATGGATGGAAAAATACCTTAAACGACTATCTTTTGTTAAGTGTGTGTGTATATCTTTGTGAACTGAACTCTTATGACCGATTTTTCTATTCAAGGCATAATTTCGTCCATATTTGTCTTCTTCTAAGCGGTTTATGCACGGGACATTGATGGTAAAATAATAACGCTGCAGCCTGCAGTTGTTATTATATCCTCCCTGTATAATGATATTGGACTGTCCCATCTCATTGTAAGTGTACACAGAGGCGATACCATTCAGAAACGAGGATTCAAAGGATTAAGTGTGGCTTTTTGTGGCAAGCTAATTAGAAGCAACTAGTTCAGAGGTATTCTGTCATTCAGAACATCTCAGTATCACAATTTCCAACCCTAGGAGTCCACTTTAGCTCTTTATTTAGCAAATGTGCTTTACAATAATTTGCAAGTTTTCACAGGAAAAAATGCAAATCTCACCTCCTAGACTTTTAAATTAATGGAAACGGCGGAATCTGAATTATATGTCACGATGGGCACACTGTCAGGGCCTGAAAATAAGCAGCCTGACATTTGCAGAATGAGGTCCCCAGAGGGTGAATTTGATGATGATATCGCATACGGTGGGGCAATTTATCCTCTGGGTACCTCTTTCTGTTTAGTTTTGAGACCCTGATTCAGACTGAGGTTCACATAGGGTAAGTTTAGTGATGCCACCCTGCTGTGCAGGGTACCATCACTAAATTCACCCTCTGGAGACCTCATTTTGCAGATGACAGTCTGCTTATTTTCTGGCTTGCACACTGTTGATATAATGAACATGAAAAAGTTACAGAGCATCAAAAGATGGCGAAAACGCCGTTCGATTCTTTTAAAAGGGATTCAACGAAAAATAATAGTCAAACGTTCAAACTGATTGGGGGAAAATTATAAATGATTGAAGTTTGTGAAATGATACGCACATCGATGATGTACATTCTCTAACATTTCGAAATTTCAATCTTTATATGATATTCCCATACTCTTATCTTATAATTTACTTACGGCTTTGGAAAATTAAGTGGAGCTAACTTTCCTGTAAATCTCTTCCAATGACGAAAATTGTTAGCCATGAATAAATCTAACAGAAGTTTGCGATCCTTGTTACTTTTTGTTGTGTCGCGTGCATTTCGTTTGGATTGTTAATCAAACACCAATGAGTTGCCAGGTGCAAAGTACGTTGAGAAGTTGTTATCAGAACCACTGATAATGTTTTGAAGTATCCGGCTAAGTTCGTAAGTACCATCGAGTGAGAAACATCGTATCCCGACAGAAAAGGCATGCCGTCATTCAGGGGTGAACTGGGCCTAGAAAAGTAACCGAAATATGTATCAAGGCGGGCCTCGGAGGGAATTTTGATATTTCGAACTGAACGAACACTGCTTCCTTGTACCTGAGCGATCAATGACAGTTCACACAGAGGACATTTCGATAGCATTTGTGTTTCATCACTCATTCGCCAAGAATGGCATCAATAGGGCGTGGGGGAGGGGGTGCGCGACCCCAACGCGCCGACCATAGTTCGGCCCAATGGGAAAAAATTTATTTTGATTTTTCAAATTAAAAAAACGCTGTTTCCTTGCATCTGAGTGATCAGTGGCAGACTAGTCTGCTGGTATATCGAAATGTTTCAATATACCGGTATTCTATGCAATCAGATCCATTTCGGCTGTTGGGCATTCGCACGAAATTTCAGACACCAACAGGTTTTTGGCTGCATTAAATTCGGGGGCATAGGGGGTCACCCGATAGGGGGCCCACCGGAAGGTTTCCCGGTAGACCATACGGCCCGTCCGCCTCTGCCGTCATTAACACAAGTTGTCCCTTTGTCAGCACTTAAAGCGTCTTCTGATTGGATAAAGTGGCCAAAACAAAATAGCAATGACGCCGAACATTCTAACACATGCAGGTAATAAGAGCTTGCGCTGTTGATGCGCGTTTGTCGCACGAGAAACATCCAGCTGTTAAGAATAAACTTTGACCTCGACTAGCTCGCTTCGACTGGCGAAACTCTCGTTAGAATTGTAAAGTTATCTCCAACTCGTACGCCAATAAAAACTTCCTAACACCTGTTGGTGCTCGAAAATTGCTGGAACAGAAATTACATAAAAATGTCATTCCATAATTATCAGTTCCACCTACACTGGCCTACACTCCGCAGACATTGTCTGAATTTTGTCAACAGTGCGTAAAATGGCGTCATTAACCCTTTGAGACTTTAATTATCCTGACGTTGAAACGTCACTGGGAGTTCAATATCTTCAACGTTTTTTTTTTCAAAATGCGACGTCAATATACAGAACAACACTTATGTTTGAATGGGTTAACGATTACTGGACGAGAGCGAGTGGCCCAGGGATACCACGAGAGCCGGTAGACTCGAGTGGTTATCCCAGCGCCACACGCTCGAGTCCAGTAATCGTTAACCTATTCAAACATAAGTGTGGTTCTGTATTTATTACATTCCCAACCATGAAAAAGAATTCACTGTAATTAATCGGTAATTTAATTTAAATAGTCGACAATTTGAGCAGTTGAAAAAATTTCAGAGAGTAACGGACAATTTTGTCAGAGAACCAGTCTTAAGTCTTTGACCTTGCCACCTGAAGAACCACTGTTGATTCATTTTATTCGCAAAAAACTGTCGATCCGAACACTCAAAATTCAAAAGATTGCGTTCAGCATATCAGACGTCACAAATTATGCGGTATCAAATGTGCTTTCAAAAGTGTGTGTGCAGGCATTATTATATCTGGCGGATGGAAAATGTACTACAAGGATTTTTAATTTGAATATGGTGCGAACTGTCCGCTCTGTTCAAATTTCGTGCTTTTTGAACTGAAAATATAAGTTTGAACTCGGCTTGACGATACATGCACTACTGCCACTAGGCTATCGCATGTGGACATCGGTCATTTCTGTTCTGCACTGTAACAAAAGTACACACTGGACGAGAAAAGACATTTTGTGCAATAATTAACCTTCCGGGGCATTCATTCGATCGTTTGGAGTAACTGAGCCTGAGGCAGTTTGAGATTCCATTCTGACTCTGAGTGAACTCTGCAGTCTTGGTAAGTTTGCACTTTACTTTTCAACATTACATTATAAAGTTTCTGACTTGAAATTTAGCCTTCTTTTCATTTTACTTCAAGTCTTGATAACCTTAGTTTGAAATGGCCTGCACTTACAAATAAAAGTTTTAGTTTAGGTTGTCCACATAATACTACAGATATACTAGTACTACAAAGGGAGAAATATATTGCATGATAGCTGCAAGAAAATGTCATGTCTTGTCTCCACAAGTAATTTAGTTTGTACACCTTTTTTACAAACTTTCCACCCATCTTTAACCTGGTTGATACTATTTTCCAAGATTGATTAATGTTTACATTATTTTGTACCAGTATTACTATACTTCACCAGTTTGTTATCTGAACGGTTCTGTCAATATTTTTTCTTGGTATCTGGTTCAAAACAAAACCAAAAATTGTATGTGTCTGCTCCAATATCTTTTCAATCTTAAATTTGGAATTTGGTATTCTGAATTTGCATTTACTAGTAAGTAGTTATAAGGAGGACTGATAGAATGTGGCTAAAATGATAGGCTTTTTCATTTTCTTGGGGATAGAGGCTGACCAATCAAACTGCCCTAAACTTTTGTTTCAAAATCAAAATGCAGGCCCTTGCCTCGAATTAGCCTAGGAAAATGCTCAAAATCAAAATGCATGCCCTGATATTTGCCGATATTATAAAAATACCCCTTCCATCTGAACAATCTGAAAATACCAGCCCCTTTCAATGAAAACTGAAAACTTGACAGCTTATTGGTGAAGATGGGTGGCCTCAACCCCCTCCCCATCTCATACACCCATGTAGCTAAGTCACATAGGTGGCATTCGATTTATGTTTTGTTGCTGAGAATTAAAGCAAAATAATATCCTTGTTTTAAACAGAAATATTAGCAAAAATCCTTAATTAGTCGTTTAAAAATACACATCAATCTGTGTCTGGTAAATATTGTCATATTGTCTATGTTTTAAATATTCTAATAATTATTTTCGAATTTCATGGAAGTCATCTCATAAAACTGACAATATACTGCATTCATCAGACCACATATATTTACCACCCCTCCCCTCTACATGGTCTTATTCCCACCCTACTCAAGACTTTTCAGAATTTCTGTAGTGGGCAGCTGGTAACATTTTTTAATTTCTCCAGTACAAACTCCAGAAAGTCATATTTTAGCAATACAATATCCCCCTAAAAAGCCCTTCCCCCTGCTCCCACAAAAAAAAAAATTAAATAAAATAAACCTGTTGCCCCAACACCCACCAGCACGTAAAAAAAACATTGGTTCCACAAATGTAAACTACCGAGTTTTTCTTATAAAACCAGGCTTTTCATTCTTCCGAATTTATTTTCTTTATTCAGCTAGTGTGGGGCGGAGGGGGGGGGGGGGTCATTTAATAAGGGTGGAATTGGAGATAGTTAATTAGTAACTGCATGTACTAGCTGTCAAACATCTCCAGGCGCCGTCGGTGTGTCGCCGTCTGTTTTTCCGCTTCATGGTAACCAGCATTCGAGATCCATTTATTGCTTCCTAAGAACTACTTCAACTTAACATGCTCTTCAAAGTATGTTTGCGTTGGCAAACGCGCTGCTTCATTGCCGAAGTGTAAATCGAATAGGATTACAGTTACACAGTAGGCCTCGTGTCGACTCGTCGGCAGCACGCAGCGGTGAGGGCAACATTGTAACAAAGTTTTATACTATGGGAACTGTTCTAGTGGCTGGCTGCAATATTGAACCCAATTGAACTTTTTTGGCCCTAAAATTAATTAAGTTTTCCTCGATTTTCAATAACGAAAGCAAAGGTTGAGTTTCACTGTTCATTTTCTTGGCAGAGATCATGTGTCTTTCATGACTTTCAACAGTTTTTAGCATAGCTGTGCATCAAACATTTTGTAATGAGTATCGGTAGTTCCGACAGATAAATATAGCCGATGGTTCTCATTGGTTATATTACACTGAACGCTGCAAACTATAAGAACCAGTCTAACGAGAGAACTTGTGCACGCGAAGGGTACTTTTTATCGGATTGCACTAGAGCTTCGTGGTTAAAATTACCGCATGCCTCTAAAATCCAGTTACGGGTGTGTAATAAAACGTTGGAAAGTACAAATAACAAGATATTTCTCACATTAATGATCATCTGGTTGAGGGATAGATTATTTTTGGTGGTCTGAATTTGTTTATATAAAACAGATTTTTATAAACAAAATATTATTTGTGCTTGACTGAATATGAAATATAGGCAAGGAACGTGTTGACTTTTGCTCTGGTATCCTCGTTTTTTGAAAGGCCTGATAGTGGCTTCTTGTACTCAACCAGTTAAGAAGTCTTGACAGCAGGATTATATTCGTTTTTTAAGCTGCGATAACATTTGGCTCAACGGTTGTCACTGAGCACTGGGAGAAAATAAGAATTTGAGGTTAAAACTTCAAAAAATCTAAAAATAATAACAAAACAAATGACCACAAAGTATCAACGTTCTGTTTGATTTCGTATGTCATAAGACGTGCAAACGTATCAAAGGGTTAAATTCAATGGTTGATAACCTTTTTGGGGTTTCTGATAGTTAACATTAAAAATGTTCACTATTATTAAGTGCATCTATCTCCTCTAAATTCCACAGGCGCTGGTTAATACTCCGTGTTCAAATCCGAGCCGAGACTGCAAAGTCATTCGAGTGATACACAAATTTCCATGTCACAATGTCACCCCCGCCTTCTTCCCCCGGCGCAGCTTCTGGGTTTGACAGCATCGTTTTAAATAACAATAAACCACCTTCAGACATGAATATGACACACAACATGCAGTCCAGAAACCTCTAAAATTCTGCAAAGTTTATTCCATGGCAATAAGAATTATACGATAGATATTGGAACGCTGAATATACACCACCGATTCAAATTCGCGTAATTAGCAAACTTCCCCTCAAGAAGTTTGGCCTAGTTCCATAAACAAACTCAATCTATTTTCTGTCCCGTGAATGGCGTGATAACGTTTCTTTTTGGTCGCCTTTTCATGGCATTGACTCAATGTGTGTTCAATTAAACTGAGTAAATATGCATTTAGGAGAGACAAAATTCATTTTTCCTTTTTTTCACCGAAGAATGAGAAAATCGACAATAGAACACCGGTCTATTTTGTCTTCTCGCTACTTAGTGGCATGTATATGTGGTGCGCATGAATCCGATAAAACCGATTGCTTCTAAATTTGAGGCTTAGGGCAGGACTTCGGTTCTATCGTTTGAGGCTACATTTGAGATTGTTTATGATAGTTATTGAAATACGCATTATTTCCATGAAAAGAGGCGGGACAAAATCGTTATCTCGGGAAACATCCAGTGTTCATTATAAGTTATATTTATCTCCGCCAACATGTATAATATTTGGAGATTTAATACCTGGATGTCGGTTTTTAAATACCGAGCCGCAGGCGAGGTGTTTAAAAGAGACATCCGGGTATTAAATCTCCATGTACCATCCATGTTGGTGGAGATAACGTTTTTGTCCCGTTTGTAACACAATACAGGCATAGTGGAAATACATTTGTGGACGCATTTATGATTTCTCAGCTCCACAATCACTTGGACCAAATTCGTGATAATTATTTTGTTTTTACAATCGCAGAAGACAACAGATAGAGTTACGCCCCTTGGGTCGTTAAGAAAACGAGTAAACAGTATTTTGTTGCCATATCGTCCACTGAGTTCCAATGTGTTCTATGTGCCTACTGGCACATAGAACACATTGGTACTCAGGGGCTATTTGTCCAAGGCATTCTGACCAATCATAAAACCGAATTTATCGGGATATAAGGACAAGGTGGTTTAATACACTGATGTCTCTTTTTCGACCTTTCGCCTTGCGCCTCATGGTTGAAAATCGACATCCATGTATTAAATCTTCATGTATCCTGAATGTTGCCCGAGATAATTTATACTATTTCTTCCAAACACATTGCACTGTACATGTGTAATAATAACACTTCATCCAACCGCTGATTTGTCGCGGTACTCGGGTGAGAAGGCCTTGATTTCATCTGTGTTCCCAAATGGTTCTCTTTTCCCAACACCCCAAAACGAACTCTTTGATGATATTCCATACCCCATTCTTCCCAATTTCTCGGATTTGCAAAATAACCCAACCACTGTATCAACCACCAACCACATAACCTTCATTCTCCTTTCCAACTTCCTCATTGTTCTGCCAGTGGATCAGGTTTGATAATTTTCGTCACTCGAAGAGATTTGCAGGGAAGTTAGAACTGCTCTATAACGAATTAAAGTGCTACCGTGTCGAGTCTAAACTCTGAAAGCTCAGGCAACACCGATAGTTTGAAAGGTAATTGTAAATACAGCAATTAGGTTTGTGAAGATAACATTAACCGTAGATGAATACCTGCTTTATCAATGAACTTATCTGTGCACTAAATAAAATGCTGGTTTACTATCGGCGAACTCATTCATACCAGCATATTGTTTATAAAATTTAGCTTAAGTTGTCAATCATAGTCTGTTGTATTAGCTCTTAGAAGCCAGGATTGAGTTTTCTTGCCTGTGGTGTAATACAGCAGGTAATCTGGTTGTGACGGTTCGGCTATCTTTGGCCTGGGGAAAAATTAAACACTGAGCAGGTGCTTCTAGTCAAGTGTCGTCTGCCTGAATAGGCAGACGACACTTGACTAGAAGCACCTGCTTACTGTAAGTTTTTCGCGGTATGTCATGTTCAATAAATTCATTCTGATTCCCCGGCTTCTAAGAGATAATGTATAGGGAGGTCAGTTATGTGATTTATGTTGGTTGCCACTCTAAGTGCTACTGCTTTAAACATGGTATTTCACTATGTTGGGATTGGAAAGATGCCTAGCTATTAGTGATTTAGTAAAGGTGTTAATCAGATTGCTGATAGTGATTAGACGTTAGCTCCAAACTTACAGATTAGATTAAACATATTTTATTTGTTTAGAATCAACAAAAAGGATTGGATAACAAAGTGCCCAGCACTTAGATTATATCCTTTCCTTAAAATACGTTTACAATTACAAATTATGACATGTTTACAAGCAGTTACGTGAATTTATATGTAATGGCGAAACAAAACGTATGTATATATTGAAACAATTTTGTGTATGTACAAA
The DNA here is from genome assembly GCA_031216915.1 of Pictodentalium vernedei. Lineage (NCBI taxonomy): Eukaryota > Metazoa > Mollusca > Scaphopoda > Dentaliida > Dentaliidae > Pictodentalium > Pictodentalium vernedei. The sequence goes on along the minus strand of CM062297.1, from coordinate 445,668,281 downwards.
GTTAGAGAAGAAAGCTGATGGGTACTCAACTTTGCAAGATACAGAACAAAGAAGTGAGTGGGGGGGGGGGGGGGGGGGGAGGGGGGTAAGAAAAAAGAAATGCCACACTACAAGACTGCTGGCTTGGGTCAACAAGCCTACGGGCCACATTTCGGTACTACCGCGACTCCGACGGAGTCCACACCACTACTATTGCCAAGACAGACAGGACAAACAAGTGAATAGAAGTGTACCATGTGTGAGGTGAACAGAGATGAAATTCCTCACCTGACTGGTGGGTTGCAAAAGCTAATGTGAATTTAAGCAACCAGATTTCACAGCAAAATTGGCTTATTTCCACCAGAACTGACGTCTCTCTTCTCTCTTAGATCTGCCAGACCTAAATATAGAGACTAAAGAGCTATATCCCCTTGAAGAGCTCATCCAAACACTAGGTTAGTCTTAAGTTATACCACTATAAGTTTGGCCAGGACTTGCTGTGGTACTGAGGTTAGGTAAAACCATTTTTGCCATATAAGTTCTGCCAGGATTTGCTGAGTAAAAAGATTTTAAAAATTGACTAGGTCACCCCTAATCCTTTCACTACCATGCCCACTTTAGCCATATATGGAGGACCTCTATGTACGCCTTTATGCGAGGAAGTTTAACCCTTTACCCAACGCAGACGATATCAAAATGTATTATTTTAAATATCATTTTTTAAATTTTTTCAAAACATTTCAACAAAACCATATCATGTGACCCCTCATTGGAACGAGCTCAATGAGCTCGTTCCAATGAGGGGTCACATGATATGGTTTTGTTGAAATATTTTGAAAAATTTCATTTTTTCAACTGTTTAATTTGCATATTACGCGGGCGGATGTGGGCGATTCGTTAGGTAAAGGGTTAATAAAAATTATGACATACTTGAAACTCTATTTTCTGATTAATAGTTGGAAAGGGAAAGAGTTCTTTGAGCCCTTTCCAACAATTAATCAGATGGTAGGTTTGATTTGCGCATACCAGAACGTACAGATAACCATCATAAAATAGGTGACAATAATCGCTTTCGGCAGCGAAAGTGTTAAAACCCCGCGGGTGTGAGATGTGATTCTGTACTTATCAACCTGAATGCAGTAGTACTTCTAAATGTAATGCATTATATGATTTGATAATAAATTTGACAATAAAGATTGCCCAGTGTAAATTTTATGAATAATTTGTAATAATTTCGAGAAGGTTAACCCATGTTCTATTCAGTTATTTCTGCATGATAATCCCCCAGAGGTATCCTTAACCCTCTCTGGCCAAGTCCGCAAAATAGAACCTCGGAGATTTAGCCCATCCAACATTGGATCTCTTGGGGAGCTGGTCCAAAAGGAAAAATATCCACAACGTTGGACCCACCCCGCGAACCTCTATTTAACCACCAGCTAGCCCCTATGGTGCTAGGGAACACTCTGGGGCTCTGTTACAAGCTCCCCTTAATTTTCTAAAGTTGTCACCCCTTAATTTTCTAAAGTTGTCAATAAATCTAACACTAAGGGTATGTGAATTTCACATAACAATTGAAATTTAGAAATGTTAACGTATTTGTATTATCGAAGTGCTAGGAGAAAAATAAGTAAATATGTCACTGCTGATATTTTTTTTACTAACGTATATATCTTTTTATTGGGATTAAACGGCACTTTCAACAACCAGGGCACCTCGTATCGCACAGTTTTACGGGTGGAGGAAGCCGGAGTACCCGGAGAGAACCACCAAGCAACGGCGAACTCCCCAACGTACTAACTCAGCACAAGCAGAGTTAGCATTGGTTGAAGACAAGTACACCATCGACGTGCAGTACGCCTTAGTACACAGCACCACCGCGCCCCTACGTGGGCTATCGGGATGGAGTGCTTTGCCCAAGGACACAACACAGTTATCCTTAGTGGGGATTGAACGTGGACCTTTGGGTTTGAAGTCCAATGCCGTAACCACTTGTCCGCCGTGCTACCTTACAGATAAGCAGAAAACTTCATCTTAACGCAGAAATTATGTAATCATTATGAGCAGACCAACGCTCCCTCTGAAATCCCCCTGAAACCTAAATTAAATCTTATTAAAAAACTTGGAGCGCGATGGCTCAGTGGTGGACTGTTGGACTTCTATGCTAGAGGTCCCAAGTTCGATCCCCGTCCGGGACGATGCGCGTTGTGTCCTTAAGTAAGACACTTTATCCCGGTTGCCTACATGGGGGCACGATGTCGCCGTGTACTAAGGCGTACTGCACGTCGATGGTGCACATGTCTTCAACCGCTGTAACCCGTCTTGAGCGAAGCTTGAACAGAGTTAGAATGTTGAGGAGTTGAAAGTTGCTCGTCGATGCTCGGTGGTTCTCTCCGGGTACTCCGGCTTCCTCCACCCGCAAAACTGTCACGGTCACGATTAGCCTCATTGTTCATAAGTATGTGACCTTTAAGACCAATAAATAAACAAATCAATATTAAGAAATTTGCGATCTGGAAAAGGTTACATAATAGTACACTAGCTTAATCTTTAACTCTTTACCTAACTCGAAAAGCAGACGACACTGCAAACAAAATCATATTTTTTTTTATTTTTTGCGTCATAAACATAGCTTATGGACCTTCATTGGAACGAGCTCAAAGAGCTAGTTCCAATGAAGAGTCATAAGCTATATTTTTTTTAAAAAAAGAAGAAAAAATAAAGAAAACTGAATGACAGTTTTTGCGAATGGCGCTGAAGGGTTTTTGGTCGTTACGTTAGGTAAAGGGCAAAACCGCCGTTCATCAAAGAATATTACCTGATGAATCCGTTCTGGTAAACAGCATGAATTGCGACTTCCAATTTCCACTTCAGTCAGTTGCAAATTATGAAATGTCATTGATTTTTATACTCTAATATTCAGAGCGATTTGTTCGTCCTTTAATGGGAATTCATGCGTTCATTCCGAATGTCGACGACAGGTGTGAACGCCTTAACACACCAGGCAGTGTGCGAGAGAAAATGATTGCCGTTCAGCAAGTATGAGCAGAAATTAAATTTGTCTTCGTTTTGACAGTTAATATTAATCGGTGTTCCCCGCATCGCGTCCAATATGGAACATTCTTCAAATCAGTGGTGTAGCCATTTGGAGGGCCTTGGGAAGCCTTAATAACCCCCTCCCCCAATCTCCACCAGTCTCCTAAAAATTTTCTCGATTTGCATGGGGCGTCAACTAATGAAATTGCAGATGACATATTACGCTTGACGTTCTTTCGAGCTTCAAATTAGTAAGATTTTGGGAATATTTTTAAAAGTTTTTCCAGGCTGGGTCTTCCACCGAGAAATTTAAAAGAAAAATACTACCACACCCTCCCCACCAACGCAAGAAGGATGTCACCTTTTTTCTTTTTTTTAAATCCATGCGCACCCCACCACACTAATGTGGATACCTGGCTACACGCCTGCTTCAAATCAGGAACCACAATATATCTCAAATTGTTGCAAGTCAAGTCACAGGTTGTCTTCGTTTAGGACATTAATATTATTATTTTCCGCATCGCGCGCATCGTGTCCAGTGGATAATATCTCTTGAAAAGGCACCAGAAAAGTCACTAAATGTCAAAAAGTCTTACCTGCAAAGCAAAGCTACCTTAGAGTATTCTGCAGTGAGAATGTGTTGACAAAGTAATAATAGTAACCAAGGACACCCGAAGGGGGTATCTGCCCTATTCCCCTAAGACTAGGGGGCAAAGGGGCAGTGCGTGCTCTTTTTTACCAGAAATGCACAAGTGGAGAACTGTAACCTGTAACTGATAAAATCTCGAGCGTCCTTTTCTAACGTACTTTACATGTACCAGTGCCAAAGGGGTGGGCGTCACAGGTATGACGGAGGCCGATCGATAATCACCAAACAAAGAAGCTTCACAGATCTTCCATTAATTGAGATCCCTGTGTTTAAAAGTTTGACCACAGACCATTATAACAGTAATCTGTTTCAGTTGCAACGAATTTTAAGGCAAGCGATCCGCAGGTACATGTAGACAGTTACGAATCACCACTATTAACACAATTCCAAAAATTCAGTAACTGCCAATTCTCGAATATCCGCCTGGAGTTGGGTTGTAAATGTTAACTGACACCGGCTGAGTTAATTACAACCATTTTTGGGGGTGGGGGGAAGGGGGGGGTTAGTGGTGCCGGTAGCTCAGTTGGTATGGTGGCAGAGATTTATGGCTAGGCGATTGAGTGCCAGAGACCCGGGATCAACTCCGGCCTGGTGGAATTCCTGCTTGATATCGGCGATATAAAATTAAATTCAAGCAGTTGCAGCTTCACAGATCTTCCATTAATGGAGATTCCTGTGTTTAAAAGCTGTGACTTAGAACACTGTATTACCGTCTCTGGAGTGGAACAAGGTAACATCTGTAATGCTTCAGCAGGTCTCTATTCATACACAGAGTCGAGTAGCTTTTTATACGACTACCCCCCCCCCCCCCATCCCCACCCCACTGGCCCTCGGATGCTTCTGGCGCTATTGATAATAATTATCTGTTAAAATATATTGCCCAATTTTCTAATCGGAAAAAAACTCTGTCAGTATAATAAAACAAAAGTTGTCATACTAATATGACAATACGCAAGGCGTAAGAAGGAACCCCAAAGTATCCAACGTATTGAAATATTTCATTCCGCAACCATTACTCCAAAAACATTTTGGTTTATTCAGTCGAATTCCTGCACTTGTTTAATTTCAGCCAAACAAGAATACGTTTCACAGTACTAAATATTTTCTCATAGGCGACCATTATAACGTTCAGGCGAAAAAAAAATATGGTCGCATCATTTTAAATTTAGCATTCAAATATTTTTTGTCAACTATAGCCCTTCAGACAACCTTTTAATGATTTTTAAACAGGGGTCATGCAACAAATAAAAGAAAAACTAACAGAAAGGGAAGTGCTGGTCACATGTTCATATTTCTCAGGGAATACCCAAACAAAACACACCAATAGTCAAACAAATTTTTAGGTTCTAAAAGTCCTCAAATCATCGTCTTTATTCATCTGGAACATTCAAAAGTAATGCAAAATGTCAGTAGACTTCTTCAAATGTTTATTGAAACAATATATTTCCCCAAGACTGCTTAGTTTTGGGAATTACATAATTTCCGAGCGCAACTTTTCGAGGCATGTAAATCTAATTAAATATTTACAACAGTTATACCTATGAGCAAACCCAACCCTACCAAAGATACAGTTACCTCTTTCATGTGATGAAAGAGTCATTTCTGCAATAGAATTCAACTTTTGGCTTCTGTCTAGTCCAAAGCATGGGAAATTTGTTCTTTTGAAGAGAACTGTCCAATCTGTGTCAAATAGGCTTAAAAACTGTTATTGCCTCCGACAGAATTTCTACTCTGTTACCCAATAAGGGGGATAAGAATTCACAGCTTTCTTTGAAACTACCCAAATCCCAAAATAAAACTCAAATCTGCATCAGCACACAAAACCTTTTCACAAAATCTGTTTTAATTAATCATACAGCAAGATAAATAGGGCCCCACCACCATGAAACAATATGTCAATTTTGTTTCAAAATTGGGGTTGTGCAGGGCTTATAGTTCCTCTAAATTTGGGAGAATCCATTTGGATTCTTGCGGAAATACTTCCGAGAATTCAGACCTGTTATGGGGCAGGATCCTATTAGGTCAGTATGATTGAACCCCTGTTGCATACTGATAATACATGTTAACCCTTTACCCAATACAGCTTTTTTAATTTTTACAACACCAACTACTGATTTTTTACCCCCTCCCCCCTGAGCCCTTAATCGCTCACCTGACGAGGTGGTTCAGGGAAGTATTTTGGGTCAGATTCAGTTAGTCAAGGTTCATGGACACTACATAGGAATAATGTTATGAAATTATTCATAATTCTATTGTCCATGTTAGATGATTATTAGCATAGGTCTTCCTGATTGCTTCCAATTCTGACAGCTGTAGACAAGTACTGCCAAACTTCCAAGGGTTGTTGTGTCATTGCACTTTGAAAGGCAAATTTTATGGAAAAGCTCTAAGGAATGGATTTGAACATTTATGAACAACCTCGAACCTAACCCACCCCTGCCCAAATATTAAGCCACAGACCTGAAATGAACAAACTCAAATCTGCCCCCCCCCCTCCCCCCCCTTCCTGCGATACCAAATATGAAAGGGTTCTGACTGGCAGGAACCAAACTGGAACAAATTTACATCTGACCTCCCCAGAGATGTTGTACACCAAATATTAAAGCATTAAACTAGTGGGTCTGAAGAAAAAGATTTTTTAAAGAAATTTTCTCATGTTGCTTTGAGTTAATCTGCACTCCCATAATGAGCCCATATATTAACCCATAGATTTGGCTTGAACAAACATGAATCTGACCCCCTTAGAGATGCTGTAAGCCAAATACGAAAGGATTCTGACTGGTGGATCTAAAAAAACGAGTTTTAAAGAAATTTCCTCATACTGCACTGAGTTAAACTTTGGGCTTCAATAGATAGACCAAATATTAACCCAGAGACCCGATTCAAAACAAACTTCAATCTACCCTCCCCCCCCCCCCCCCCCCTGCCCACTAGAAATGTTGCATTCCAAATATGAAAGCATTCTGACTGGTGGATCTGAAGGAGGTTTTCAAAGAAATTTCCTCATGTTGCACTGTTGATATTTGGGTGCCCATAGGGAGCCCGAATATCAACTCAGGGACTTGATTTGAACAAACCTGAACCTATCCCTCCCACCCCTAGAGATGCTGTATACCAAGTATCAAAAGATTCTTATACATGGTTCTGGAGAAGATTTTTTTCAATTTTGGAAAACAATTTATGCATGCTATCAGAGAAATGCGTGGGGCCCCCTGTCGGTTGTGGCAACGTTATTTGAACAAACTGGAATTCATATATGATAAGGAACATGAATATCAAATTTGGTTCAATTCGGCTCAGTTGTTTATGAGGAGAGGTTAGTAATGTAAAGTTCATGCCGGACAGGATGGACTGATGGTGGACAGACAGAATGTCATCATTTAAGCGTCCCTGACTTACAGTCAGGTGAGCTAAAAATAAACAATATTCATCAAGCGTAATAATTTTGGATGTTACTAGAACCGGCTGATGAGAGCCGGTTCCAATGACAGCCATATTTGTACAAATTTTATTGCCAGCGTCACAATATTTCAGGTCATGTTAGTGTTGTATTGGTTAATTTGCTGCCTTTGTGTTAGGTAAAGGGTTTAAACTGACTCAGTTCTTTTCATGTGAATCCTAGCAGCAATGTTACGAGAAGATACATGATTTCTCACTGGTTTTGTTGCACGGATCTCTACGGGAATCGATTCTCAGATTCTTATAAGCCCTGGCTGGAGGCTATATAATCCACCAATATCAATAGAAAGAGCCATTTTATCTCAACAAATGATGTCAAAGTATTCTTTTACCTAGGGATGAGGTAAATTATAGCCCTGGATGTACCCCCTCCCCCACCCCCCCCGCCCCAAGCTCTCAGTATGCATTTTTTCCTAAAACAAGAGACCCCAGGGGGCCTGAGGGCGCCCACCTGTACATGGTAACCTAAATATCAACCCAGAGAATTGATTTCAACAAGTTGCATCTACTTATACCAAATATCCAAAGATTCTGACAAGTGGATCTAAAAAAAAATGATTTTTTAAAGAATATTCCTCATATTGAACAGAGTTATAATTTGGGCTCCCACAGAGAGCCCATATATGAACCCAGGGACTTGGCTTTAACAACTTGAATCTCCCCCCCCCCCCCCCTAAGGATGCCGCACACCAAATATTAAAACATTTCAACAGCTGGATCTGAAGAAGAAGATTTTTAAAGAAAACTCCTCATTTTGAACTAAGTTACAATTCGAGCTCCCACAGTGAGCCCAAACATGGACCTAGGGACATGGCTTGAACAATTTTGAATCTAGCCTCCTAAGGATGCTGCATAAAAAATATCAAAAGCATTCATCTGCTGGACCTGAAGAAGATTTTTTTAAAAAATTCCTCATTTCGAACTAAGTTACAATTCAAGCTCCCACAGTGAGCACAATATGGACCTAGGGACATGGCTTTAACAAACTTGAATCTCATCCCCCTAAGGATGCCGTACACCCAATATCAAAACATTCCAACTGCTGGATCTGAAGAAGAAGATTTTTAAAGAAAATTCCTCATTTTGAACTAAGTTAGAATTCGAGCTCCCACAGTGAGCCCAAACATGGACCTAGGGACATGACTTGAACAAACTTGAATCTTGCCTCCTAAGGATGCTGCATAAAAAATATCAAAAGCATTCATCTGCTGGATCTGAAAAAGATTTTTTAAGAAATTCCTCATTTCAAACTAAGTTACAATTCAAGCTCCCACAGTGAGTCCAAATATGGACCTAGGGACATGGCTTGAACAAACTTGAATCTCACCCCCTAAGAATGCTGCATACCAAATATTAAAACATTCTGACTGCTGGATCTGAAGAAGAAGATTTTTAAAGAAAATTCCTCATTTTGAACTACATGTAAGTTATCATTCGGGCTCCCACAGTGAGCCCAAATATGGACCTAGGGACATAGCTTGAACAAACTTGAATCTCACCCCCCTAAGGATGCTGCATACCAAATATCGAAACTTTCCGACTGCTGGATCTGAAGAAGATTTTTAAAGAAAATTCCTCATTTTGAACTAAGTTATAATTCGGGTTACCACAGTGAGCCCAAATATGAACCCAGGGACTTGGCTTGAACAACTTGAATCTCACCCCCTAAGCATGCTGCATACCCAATATCAAAAGATTCTGCTGCTGGATCTTGAGAAGATTTTCAAAGAAATTTGCCTGAAATGCACTAAGTTCAAATTTGGGCTCCTATACTGAGCCCAAATATGAACCCAGGGGGCTGAGTTGAACAAACTTGAATCAGATCCACCCCACAATGTTGCATATCAAATATCAAAAGATTCTGCCAGCTGGATCTGGAGAAGATGATTTTTTAAGAAATTTGCCTGAAATGCACTAAGTTCGAATTCGGGCTTCTATAGTGAGCCCAAATATGAATCCAGGGGGCTGATTTGAACAAACTTGAATCAGATCCACCCCAAAATGTCGCATACCAAATATCAAAAGATTCTGCCTGCTGGATCTGGAGAAGAATATTTTTAAAGAAATTTGCCTGAAATGCTTCTATAGTGAGCCCAAATATGAATCCAGGGGGCCGATTTGAACAAACTTGAATCAGATCCACCCCACAATGTTGCATACCAAATATCAGAAGATTCTGCCAGCTGAATCTGGTGAAGAAGATTTTTAAAGAAATTTGCCTGAAATGCACTAAGTTTGAATTCGGGCTCCTATACTGAGTCCAAATATAAACCCAGGGGGGCAGATTTGAACAAACTTGAATCAGATCCACCCCACAATGTTGCATATCAAATATCAAAAGATTCTGCCAGCTGGATCTGGAGAAGATGATTTTTTAAGAAATTTGCCTGAAATGCACTAAGTTCGAATTCGGGCTTCTATAGTGAGCCCAAATATGAATCCAGGGGGCTGATTTGAACAAACTTGAATCAGATCCACCCCAAAATGTCGCATACCAAATATCAAAAGATTCTGCCTGCTGGATCTGGAGAAGAATATTTTTAAAGAAATTTGCCTGAAATGCTTCTATAGTGAGCCCAAATATGAATCCAGGGGGCCGATTTGAACAAACTTGAATCAGATCCACCCCACAATGTTGCATACCAAATATCAGAAGATTCTGCCAGCTGAATCTGGTGAAGAAGATTTTTAAAGAAATTTGCCTGAAATGCACTAAGTTTGAATTCGGGCTCCTATACTGAGTCCAAATATAAACCCAGGGGGGCAGATTTGAACAAACTCGAATCAGATCCACCCTACAATGTTGCATACCATATATCGAAAGATTCTGCCTGCTGGATCTAGAGAAGAAGATTTTTTAATGTTTTTCCCATTGCCTGCAGTGTTAAAAAGTGTTTTCAAAGTCCCGAAACTGTACCCTATGATAAAACCGATGGCAATTTTTTGGACCAATCCTTTCTGTTGGTCATAAGGAAGCTTCACACTAAATAAAATTCTCAGTGCCGTGGAGTTTTGGAGATATGGCGTTTTACTTTTTTCGATTTTTAGCTCCTGTGGTTTCCATGGGGCTACAGAAAAAGAAAATTTGGCATAAATTAGGTACTTATGACCCAATAAGCCCTCACATAAAATTTGATTCAAATCAGCCTCTCGGTTCGGAAAATAGAAATTTTGGGCCAAAAATTTTGCCCCTCCCATAACGACGCCAAATATGGCCCATCAAACTTCGCTTAAAGAAATCCAAGTCTACACCTTAAAAGGAAGCTGCATACCATATATCAAGTCTCTGCTACTGCTGGTTGATGAGAAGATTTTGGTGCCCCTTGGGGGCATGGCACCACCCAGGAGAAGAGGGCAACTTCATTTGAACAAATCTAAATTGGCATTAGGTAATAAACATTTATCCAACATTTGAATAGTGTAAAGTTAACGCCGGACGGACAGCGGACAGAATGTGATCAGTAAAGCTCCCACTGAGCTTTGCTCAGGTGAGCTAAAAAACTTTATTAATTTATAAATAAATTGATGGTGACATGAATTTCCCATTATTTTTTAATCACATTCTTGCTTCTGAACACATTTCACATTGTGTTTGATATTCTGCAATCTTTGTAAGAAAAAGCCTAAGTTTTCTCAGTTAAGGCACCTCGAGTCATAAAACAGTGATTTTTTCCAACAGAATGACCAGTACCTGCTACTGTGGTGTCTCATGACACTGTTAAAATTCCTAAAATCATCAAATATTGATTCATTAGTGCTGTGCTTGTGCTGCAAATATCCACAAGTGCACTTTCACTATTTTGGTTTTAATCCCCACAGGCATGCATTCTGTCAAAAGGAGTGAAATTGTAGAAATATGTTCACAAAGAGGACAAGTTACAGTACAGCCGCCGTGGACGGGTTGTATGTAATACACGCGTGGGCAGTGATGTCCACTCATGCATTTACCAGTCAATAAAAATCATCATCTACAAAATTTTAATTGATGAAGCATCGGTTTGAACCTGGTGCTTCATTATTTAAATTTTTGATGATTATACCTATAGTTAGTGTTTGGCATCAAATATTATTGGTATGAATTTGTATCCGTGGAAATATTGCCCATCCATGGAAAGTGAGCAGTACACTGCCACTGTACTGTATTTGTTTCAAGTATATAATATACTCTTTGATGTTTAATATATTTGTGATAGGCTGGGTCCAAAGTACTCAGTACTCGTAGTACTCGAGTACCACTTTTTTGATAAAATACTCAATACTTGCCCAGCCCAGATTTTTGTATGTGTGTGTGTATGTGTGTGTGTTTGTGTGTGTGTGGGGGGGGGGGGGGGGGGGGGGAGGTTGGAGGGTGAAAGATAGCTGCAAATTATTTAAAATGTTGACCCAGGCAAATGAAAAGCAAAGAAACATTTCATCCGAAGGACAGACAGACAGGGACATGCAGTAACAAATTTGGGAAGCCTAAATAAAAGTAGTGACTAACTTAAATGAAAAATATAGATAGAAGAGCCAGGGCAATGTTGTCAAACAGAAAACAAACAAGAGCCCCCAGAGGGCCTGATGGCATTCACCTGACATGGTAGCCTAAATATCAACCCAGGGAATTTATTTGAACATTTAGTTGCATCTGCCCCTCATAAGAAAAGCTTTATACAAAATATCCAAAGATTCTGACCGGTGGATCTCAAAAAAAAGGATTTTTAAAGAATATTCCTCATATTGAACTAAGTTATAATTCAGGCTCCCACAGAGAGCCCAAATATGAACCCAAGGACTTGGCTTGAACAAATTTGAATCTCACATCCTAAGGATGCTTCTATATACTAATATCAAAAGATTCTGACTACTGGATTTTAAAGAATATTCCTCTTATTGAACTAAGTTGTAATTTGGACTCCAACAGGAGCCCAAATATGAACCCGGGGACTTGGCTCAAACAACTTGAATCTCACCCCTCTAAGGATGCAGCATCCCAAATATCAAAATATTCTGAAGAGTGGATCCGAAGAAGATTTTTAAAAATATTCCTCATATTGCACTAATCTAATCATAGAGAGCCCAAATATGGACCCAGGAATTTGATTTCAACAAACGTGTGAATAAATCTTCCAAAGATGTTATATGCAAAAATATGAAAGCCTTTGGAGCAGTGGTATGGGAGAAGAATGATTCTTTAATGTTTTTCCCATTACTAAAATGATGACTCCGCATAAGTCCTGGAAAACTTCCCTATGATAAAACTGATGGCAATTTTTTTTGACCATTCTTTTCGGCTGTTTGTAAGGAAGCGTCACACAAAATAAAAATTCTCAGTGCCATGTAGTTTTGAAGATATGGGCATTTTAAATTTTTTCTATATTTAGATCCTGCAGTTCCCACAGGCCATAGGAAAATGTTTTTGGCATAAATACTTACGACCCAATAAGCCCATCATATCAAATTTGCTTCAAATCAGCCTCTCAATTTGAATATAGAAATTTTGGTACAATTCGGGCTCCTACAGGAAGACCAAATATGAACCCAGGGACTTGGCTTTAACAAACTTATATCTCACCTCCCTAAGGGACTTGGCATAAACAACTTGAATCTCCCACAGTGAGCCCAAATATGAACCCAGGGACTTGGCGTAAACAAACTTGAATCTCACACTGGCTCACACCGATTAATCGACTAACCAATGATCAATAGCTTGATTGATAAAAAAAATTAATTGATCGGTTAACCGTTTACCTTTTGAAGTACGGTACTATATGGCAGGGTATTTGATGGCTGGGTTCACATCGCAAAATGCTATACAAAAATGTCCAATTGCTAACCATTTTTCTTTCATATTGGGTAAGCTTATATTCACTATTTATCATCACTTTTTGAAACCAAGATGGAAACTGTTAATCAAATTTTTAAAAACAAAAAATACCCTGTATGGGTTAACTATGGAACAAACTTGCTCCAAAACAGGCAAACATTGTCACACTGGCTCACATCAATTGCATGAGACAAGAGAAATGCATGCCAGTTACGTGCCAAAATACTTGTTCTCTTGCATGATCATTATACTGTTATCAGTAGCTGAAAACGGTCATTCTCAACCTTCACCAAATGCAGGTAGCAGACGATACTTGCACAAGAAATTCTAAAGATTTTCAATGTTTGTCTCAAAAACATAGCTTATGCCCCCCCCCCCCCCCATTGGAACAAGCACAATGAGCTTGTTCCAATGAGGGGTCATAAGCTATGTTTTGAGACAAAAATTGAAAATATAATAAAATTTGAATGGACATGTTTGTATATGGCGCTGCCCGGTTTTGTCCATTATGCTGAGTAAAGTTTTAATTATATAAATGGTCAACGGTACAGCAATTATTCAGCTACCTATTGGGGCAAGTGATTAATCGGTTAACCAAGGTTAACCCATGCGATTAATCAATCACGAAAACCCTTTAATCGTTTCAGCTCTAAAATTAATTTAATTTTATTAAATTTTATCTGATGAAAAAATGCTTATAATTTTGGGGGAATGGTAAATATGGATCTTCCTAACAAGCATTTGCAAGAACATCAGAGGAATGAAATCACCGTTCTCGCAATTTGCAAAACCCTGGTGAGCCAAAATATAGGCTTGGCTTGAAGAAACTTAAATCTCACCCGCCTAATGATGGTGCATAGCAAATATCAAAAGATTCTGATTGGTGGGGTCTGAAGAAAAAGATGTTTAAAGAATATTCCTCATACTGCACTAATTTCAACATTTGGACTCCCATAGAGGCCAAATATGGACCCAGGGATTTGATTTCAATAAACGTGTAAAAAAATCTTGCAAAGATGGTATATGTGAAATCTGAAAGGTTTTGGAGGAGTGAATTGGGTGAAGAAGAGTCTTAAATGCTTTCTTCATTACCCACAGTGTACAGAATGCTGACTAAGCATTATTTCAAAGTCACGAAAAAGTACCCCATGATTGACCTGACAGTAATTTGCTTAGACCATTCCATTCTGTTGGTCCCAAGGAAGCTTCACACCAAATAAGAATTCTCAGTGCCATGTAGTTTTGGAGATATGTGCGTTTTGAATTTTGTTCTATTTTTAGCTCCAGCGGTTCCCATGGGGGGATGGTAACTTATGATCAAATAAAACCAAAAATTAAATTTGGTTCAAATCAGCCTCTTGGTTCGAAAAACAGAAATTTTGGGCGGGGCAAAAATACATGCCCTCCAATAATGAAGGCAAATAAAGACCCACAAACTTCTCTTGAACAAAACTGAGTCTACACCTCAAAAGGAAGCAGCACACCACATATCGAATCTCTGCTACTCCTGGTTCACAAGAAGATTTTTTTAAGATTTAGGCAAAATTTTGGGGCATGGCCCTACTGGGGGCAGGGCAACTTGATTTAAGCAAAATCAAAATGCAATGTCATAACAAACAAGCATCTCACATTTCACTTAAATGATTAATCAGTTCAGCAGTTCTGGAGGAGAAGACGCAAACACCATGTTCACGGACGACGGACGACAGACGGCAAGTGATCACTACACCTCACCCTGACTGAATGTCAGGTGAGCTAAAAACTCAGTGGACCATGAGTGCTGCAATTGGGCGAGATGCTTGGTTCAAGGAGAGAAGAAACTTGTAGCTTCTGGCTTTCGAAAGTGTTGTTAAAACCCAATAAATAAATAAATAAACAAGAGGCCCCACAGGGCCTGAAGTGCTCACCTTGAACAGAACATGATATAAACAGAGAACAGAACACGATATGAGTCCAAGAATGAATCTACATTAAGCAATCCATCTCCATAGGATACACTGCAAATCTTTGAGCCCCTCAGGAGTGACAAAAACAGTCCAAGCATTATGCCTTTTCTTTAGTTGATTATGATGTAAAATGTGGAGCTCCCCTCTCAAGCACCTTGATACAACCTATGTAGATTACTCTTCACCTCTTGAGGGTACTGAATAAAAAATGTCTAATTCTTAAGCTACTTGGCCAATTCTGGCTCCCATAGGGAGCTCAAATATCAACCCAGGCACTCGATTTGAACAAAGTTGAATCTGATCTCCTTAGAGACGCTGTATACCAAATATGAAAGCATTCTGACTGGTGGATCTGAAGAACAAAATTTTAAAGAAATTTCCTCATATTGCACCAAGTTAAAATTTGGGCTACCATAGTGAGCCCAAACTTTAACCTACAGACCCGATTTGAACAAACTTTAATCTCACCCCCACCCCTCCCCCCTTAGAGATGTTGTATACCAAATACGAAAGCATTCTGACTGGTGGATCTGAAGAAGAAGATTTTTAAAAAAAAACTTCCCCATACAGCTCTAAGTTAAATTTGGGCTACCAAAGGAAGCCCAAATATTAACATAGGGACTTGGTTTGAACAATCTTGAATCTGACCATCATTACAATGAGGGTACCAAACATTAAAAAATTCTGACTCGTGGTTCTGAAGAAGATTTTTAAAGAAAATTCCCCATAAAATTTGGGCTCCTGCATTGAGTCCAAATATGAACGAATGGGCTTCATTTTAACAACCTTGTATCTGACCCCTCTATGGATGCTGTATACCAAATATGAAAAGATTCTGAACATTGGTTCTTGAGAAAAGATTTTCTAAAATGTTTGCAAAAATGCTGCACCAACATTATTCTGATGTCCTCTGCAGAACTCTCTAACAACAACAGAGGGCATTTTTTTTACCATTCAATTCTACTGGTTCTAAGAATACCACATAACAGTTCTCTGTTCCAAGTGGTTTGGGAAACATGGGAGTTTGAAAACATTTCTATTTTTTGCTCCTGGGGTTCCCATGGGGATGCAGGGTTTTTTTTGCATGAGGTAAGTACTTATGACCCAATATTACCACGATACTGAATTTCATTCAAATCGGACCATCGGTTCGGAAAAAAGAAATTTTGGGTGGTACCAAAAATCTAACCACTGCCATTACAAAGCCAAATGTTGCTTCACAAAGTACGTTTGAACAAGCGTGATTCTACACCTCAAAATGTAGTTCCATAACGAATATAAAGTCACTGTACCCACTGGTTCATAAGATTTTAAAACTATTTTGGGAGCATTTTACCCCACCCCTCCCTATGGGGCTGGGCATGTTGAGTTAAACAAAAATGTAATACCCATTTGGTACCATTACTCACACAAACTTTAACTTGAATCGACCAAAACATGATGTTGATGGATGACAGATGGATGGACAATGGATGGAGAGTGATGAGATAAGCCCTGCTTGACTTTGTCGAAGTGAGCTAAAAAAAAAAAAAAATTAAACGATTCATGTCCGATATTTTACCCATGTTATTAAAATTGATAAATTTGTCCCTGGAGTGCAACAAGGTTTATGCTATACATGTAGCATTGCAAAGCCTTCTTGCACTCAAGTGATGGAATACACCTCCATCCAAGCTATTCTGTAGATTATGAGGCCTAAAACAAACCAAGAACATGAACTTATGCATTAATATTATTACAATGAATACACTGTCTTACACAAAGGAATACTACACAATCCAGTGTAGACTGATTTCAAAAAGTCCTCCGTAGTGGAAGGGCAATTTTAACAAACATACAGGCCCAAATAAGCTTCATACACAGTGTAAAAATTCCACAAAATTAATAAACATTCATATATGTTTAATAGGAATTAGGAGTATTGTAATTAAAAGTCAATTGTGTGGTTGTTTAGAAACTTATATTACTTTGTTATCAGGTGTTAAAAAATATGAATATTTGTAAACACACCCACCCATTTAGATTAGTCCCTGCTCATAGCAGTGACACAGACATACAGTACAGTTGCTGGTCATAATCCTTGCATGGGCAGTGCATGATGTCCATGCATGTTTTTTCCAGGTAATAGAAAATCATCATCAATAAAATTTTAATTAATGAAGCACCGAATTGTATCCTGTGGTTCATTAATTAAATTTTTGATGATTATCGCTGTAAACAATGTTTGAAAACTAATATCATGGCATCCGCAGAAATATTGCCCACCCACAGAAAGTGACCAGTACACAGCAGCACAGAGTCAAGGTAATTGTGTTTTACTGTCTTGAATTTCAAAGTTTTTTTGTTTTTTTTTTTGGGGGGGGGGGGCGCACCAGACCTCTCCACTGATGAGAGGGTCACACACCCTCTTGTCCTCACCCCTATCTCACTGCTATGTGGCTCAGGTGATACATGTATTAATCTTGCCCCTACATGTAACTTAGATATCCTGGCTTAGCACCAGTATAATGGTAAACTAACATCAAATTGGGGGCGCGGTGGCTTAGTAGGTAGAGGTGCAGGCTGCAAGCCGAGTGGTCCTCGGTTCGAATCCCACCTGCGGGAACCGCGTTGTGTCCTTGGGCAAGACACTTCACCCCGCTTGCCTACATGGGGGCACGATGGCGCTGTGTACTAAGGCGTACTGCACGTCGATGGTGCGCATGTCTTCAACCAATCTAACCCTGCCTGTGCCGCGGTGCAGAGTTCAGAGTTACGATGTTGGGGAGCTGACAGCTGCTCGTCGTTGCTCGGTGGTTCTCTCCGGGTACTCCGTCTTCCTCCACCCGTAAAACTGTCACCGACATGATATGACCCTGGCTGTTAATGTGTCGTTTAACCCAAATAAAAAAAAAACAAAAAAAAACATCAAATTGTGTGCTTATGTACAGTAGCTAACATATTGGAATAGTATAACGTGCTTTGTCAGAAACTTGATCAAGTATTGATGACAAACAACAATTTTCATTACCAGTACCTGGTGCCAGTAATAAAATAAGATTTGCAAATATCACCCTGCATTTTTTTCAGCTATTAACTAACATAAAATTGTGCGCTTCATGAAAATTATTTCGTAACTACCTGTTAAAAATTACCGTTTCTTGTTTTGCTCTTTTAGAAAAAGAAATCACTCCTTTTCTGGCGGGCATACTAAACACCGAGGCAACCGAGGGATACCAAGGTGGAGGAAAACAGGAGAGAAATGGGTATGAGGTGGTGTGTTCTTTTTATTATTTATTTATTGGTGTTTGAGGTCACATTTATCTGCACAACAGCTTATTGTGACCATGGCAGTTTTATGGATGGAGGAAACTAGAGTACCCAGGAGAACCACTGAGCAATGGCAAGCAACTGTGAGCTCCCCAACATACTACACAAGCACGGTTAGCCTTGTTCGAAGGAAGGTGCACCAAGAACATGCAGTATGCCTTAGTACACAGCATACCTTGCCCCCACATGGGTAGTGGGGGTGAAGTGTCTTGCCCAAGGACTCAAAGCTGTTGCTGCGGGTGGGATTCGAACCGAGGATCTCTCGGCTTGCAGTCTGCACCTCTACCTACTGAGCTAATGCACCTCTGATGGTGTATTCTGATTATGTAAATGGATTTAAGCAGTACTAGTATGTGATTGGTTTTAATGCCATATTTGAGAATTATGGGTGCTGAAGTAATAAGAGTGCGCTGAAAAATCTTCCCTTTGGTATTTAGTAGGTAGCTTGGTAATGGTAAAGTGACTTCACCCCAGTAAGCAACAGTGTGAAAGCTGGCAGCCATCTTTAATATCGGGCCGCCACACCCAAAAAACACTCGTTCTCATCTGAAGGTGATAACAAAGGTACCCAAGAAGTTTCATGAAGATCGGTTCATAAATACAGCCTCCAGACTTAGCGTATTGACATGTGCACTTACAGTGTATAAGTAGCACTGATAAATTAAAGGTCATCTAATTTGCATAATTTCTGCAAGAGAAAAAAACCCTGTATTTTACAGTATTTTTTGTGATGTACATTTAAAACTAGAAGTCCTGTCACGAACTGTGCACTTATCTAGGCTTAATTGCACGTATGAATTGCGCGCAATTGTCATATCGAATGGCATCCAAAGCACGGCAGGTTCTCCTGGTTACTTATAGCAAACACGGGCAATGTTTCTGCCAATGGACCTCCGGGTTACCCGGAGGTCCATTGGCTGAAACATTGCTTGTGCACAGGCCATATTTACAGAATTTGATTGCCTTACTATGGTCATATCGCGTAGATTAACACGCATATCGACGTGCTATTTGTGCGCATTTCAGGACAGGACTTTTAGTTTTAACTGTATTCCATGTTACTAAACATTCATACAAAAATTTATTCAAATCAGAACTTTCATACAGAAGTTCTGTACAAAAAACTGATCGCACTAATTTTAGTACAAATTGGCTGCTAGTGGCCATCTTGAATTTCGAACTGCACCCAAAAACACTCGCTCTCATCCCACGGTGATAACAAAAGTACCCAAGACGTTTCGTAAAGATCGGTTCATAAATACGGCCACTAGCCTGAGCCGTATAGAAGTTGTGTACAAAAAACTGATTGGACCTAATTTTGGTACAAAATGGCCACTGGCAGCCATCTTGAATTTTGGATCGCACCCCAAAACACTCGTTCTCGTCCCTAGGTGATAACAAAGGTATGCAAGAAGCTTGGTGAAGATCCGTTCATAAATACAGCCCCTAGCCCAATCCGTATTGACATGTGTACTTACTGTGTATAGGTAGCACTCAATAAATCAAAGTTCATCTAATTTGCATAATTTCTGTACAAGAAAAAAACCTGTATTTTATGTGATGTATTCCATGTTACTAAACAATCATACAAAAATTTATTCAAATCAGAACTTTCATACAGAAGTTCCATACAAAAAACTGATTGCAGTAATTTCAGTACAAAATGGCTGCCGGCGGCCATCTAGAATTTTGGACCCCCCCCCCCCCCCCCCCCAAAAAAAAAAAACAAAAAAAAACAAACACTCATTCTAACATCATGGTGATAACAAAGGTGTACCCAAGAAATTTCGTAAAGATCGGTTCATAAATACGGCCTCTAGCCCAAGTTGTATAGAAGTTCTGTACAAAAAACTGATTGTACCTAATTTCAGTACAAAATGGCCACTGGTAGCCATCTTGAATTTTGGACTGCACCCAAAAACATTCATTCTCATCCCAAGGTGATAACAAAGGTACCCAAGAAGTTTCATGAAGATCAGTTCATAAATACTGTACAGCCTAGCCTGAGCCGTATTGACATGTGCACTTACTGGGTATACATGTAAGTAGCAGTGAATAAATTAAAGTTCATCTAATTTGCATAATTTCACAACGAGAAAAAAACCTGTATTATATGTGATGTACTCCATGTTACTAAACATTCATACAAAAAATTTATTCAAATCAGACCTTTCATACAGAAGTTCTGTACAAAAACGCTGATTGCACTAATTTCTGTACAAAATGGCTGCTGGAGGTCATCTTGAATTTTGGACCGCACCCAAAAACACTCGTTCTCGTCCCACGTGATAACAAAGGTACTCAAGAAGTTTCGTAAAGATCGGTTCATAAATACAGCCTCTAGCCCGAGCCGTATTGAATTGCTGTTCCCGAACAGACGGCCAATGGGCCATGACACAACCTTAAATTTGACTTTCTCAAAGTTGAGCTAAAAATGGAGAGTATCCAGAGTATCACAAAACAAAAACCTATTTGTAAAGGACTCCTCCTTTCAAGGACAATGGGGCAGTGTTGGCATTCACCACCATCCTGCCTTGAGGCTGCATTTTGAATTCCTGTGTTTGTTGTTCTAATGAAATATTATTTTATTATTATCAGTTATGGTACAAATATGGAACCGATACCACATTTTCAGGAACCGCTGATGTCTGATGTCGACTGTGTGTTAGTGCGTGAGGTGCACACATACTTTTGGGGTTCTATACACCACATCCTTCATTTTGCTATATAATTTGTGTAAATTTATTTGGAATTTATAGAATTTCAGACTTGTAAATTTCATAGTATTGTTTTTGCCTTAGTTGTGGTGCTTTATAAGTAATGGGCAATTTAGTTTGATAAAAAGGGGTTCATGAATATTCAGTCACAGGAAGATTCAGCCCTCATAATTTTTCTGAGAATATTCGGTCCCCAATTTCATTCATGCCCCCACCCCTCTCTCCTGTTAACCCATATAATGAACATCCCAAAAGACATTTTAATATCTAGATATTTATGCTTGTTCGCAACTTATTATGGACACAAATGGACACAGAGTCAAGGTAATTGTGTTTTACTGTCTTGAATTTCAAATTTTTTTGGGGGGTGGGGGGGTGGGGAGGTGCACCCGACCCCTCCACTGATGAGAGGGTCACACACCCTCTTGTCCTCGCCCCTATCTCACTGCTATGTGGCTCAGGTGATTCTGTGCATCATATTCTTTATTACCCGGCCCCACTCCCACTAGATATTACTCTTGCCCCTACATGTAACTTAGATTTCCTGGCTAACCATCAGTATATAGTGGTAAACCAACAATAAATTGTGCGCTTATGTCCAGTCGCTAACATACTGGAATAGTATAATGTGCTTTGTCAGAAACTTGATCAAGTATTGATGACAAACAGCAATTTTCATTACCAGTACCTGGTGCCAGTAATAAAATAAGATTTGCAAATATCACCCTACGTTTTTTCAGCTACATGTATTAACTAAGATAAAATTGTGCGCTTCATGAAAATTATTTCGTTACTACCTGTTAAAAATTACTGTTTCTTGTTTTGCTCTTTTAGAAAAAGAAATCACTCCTTTTCTGGCGGGCATACTAAACACCAAGGCAAACCGAGGGATACCAAGGTGAATGAAAACTGGAGAGTCTAAACGGGTATGAGGTGGTGAGTTCTTTTTACTATTTATTTATTGGTGTTTAAGGTCACATTTATCTGCATAACAGCTTATTGTGACCATGGCAGTTTTATGGATGGAGGAAACTAGAGTACCCCAGGAGAACCACTGAGCAATGGCAAGCAACTGTGAGCTCCCCAACATATTACACAAGCTGGGTTAGCCTTGTTCGAAGACAGGTGCACCAAGAACATGCAGTATGCCTTAGTACACAGCATGCCTTGCCCCCACATGGGTAGTGGGGGTGAAGTGTCTTGCCGAAGGACACAAAGCTGTTGCCGCAGGTGGATTCGAACCGAGGATCTCTCGGCTTGCAGTCTGCACCTCTACCTACTGAGCTAATGCACCCCTGATGGTGTATTCTGATTATGTGAATAGATTTAAGCAGTATAAGTATGTGATTGGTTTTAATGCCATATTTGAGAATTATGGGCACTGAAGTAATAAGAGTGCACTGAAAAATCTTCCCTTTGGTATTTAGTAGGTAGCTTGGTAATGGTAAAGTGACTTCACCTCCGTAAGCAACAGTGTGAAGGCCGGCAGCCATCTTTAATTTCGGGCCGCACCCAAAAACACTTGTTCTCATCCCAAGGTGATAACAAAGGTACCCAAGAAGTTTCATGAAGATCGGTTCATAAATACAGCCTCCAGCCTTAGCATATTGACATGTGCACTTACAGTGTATAAGAAGTATTTTTTGTGATGTATTCCATGTTACTAAACATTCATACAAAAATTTATTCAAATCAGAACTTTCATACAGAAGTTCTGTACAAAAAACTGATTGCACTAATTTTGGTACAAAATGGCTGCTAGTGGCCATCTTGAATTTCGAACTGCATCCAAAAACACTCGCTCTCATCCCACGGTGATAACAAAGGTACCCAAGACGTTTCGTAAAGATTGATTCATAAATACAGGCTCTAGCCTGAGCCGTATAGAAGTT
The DNA here is from genome assembly GCA_031216915.1 of Pictodentalium vernedei. Taxonomy (NCBI): domain Eukaryota; kingdom Metazoa; phylum Mollusca; class Scaphopoda; order Dentaliida; family Dentaliidae; genus Pictodentalium; species Pictodentalium vernedei. The sequence goes on along the minus strand of CM062297.1, from coordinate 445,645,491 downwards.
GTGTACAAAAAACTGATTGTATCCAATTTTGGTACAAAATGGCCTCTGGCAGCCATCTTGAATTTTGGATCGCACCCCAAAACACTCGTTTTCGTCTCTAGGTGATAACAAAGGTACCCAAGAAGCTCGGTGAAGATCGGTTCATAAATACAGCCCCTAGCCCGAGCCGTATTGACATGTGTACTTACTGTGTATAAGTAGTACTGAATAGATCAAAGTTTGTCTAATTTGCATAATTTCTGTACAAGAAAAAAACCTGTATTTTATGTGATGTATTCCATGTTACTAAACAATCATACACAAATTTATTCAAATCAGAACTTTCATACAGAAGTTCTGTACAAACAACTGATTGCAGTAATTTCATTTTCAGTACAAAATAGCTGCCAGCGGCCATCTAGAATTTTGGACTCCCTCCAAAAATACTCATTCTAACCCCATGGTGATAACAAAGGTACCCAAGAAATTTTGTAAAGATCGATTTATAATTACGGCCTCTAGCCCAAGTTGTATAGAAGTTCTGTACAAAAAACTGATTGTACCTAATTTCGGTACAAAAAGCCACTGGTAGCCATATTGAATTATGGACCACACCTAAAAACACTCATTCTCATCCCAAGGTGATAGCAAAGGTACCCAAGAAGTTTCATGAAGATCAGTTCATAAATACAGCCTAGCCCGAGCCCTATTGGCATGTGCACTTACTGAGTATACATGTAAGTAGCACTGAATAAATTAAAGTTCATCTAATTTGCATAATTTCAGCACAAGAAAGAAACCTGTATTATATGTGATGTACTCCATGTTTCTAAACATTCATACAAAAATTTGTTCAAATCAGAACTTTCATACAGAAGTTCTGTACAAAAAACTGATTGCACTAATTTCTGTACAAAATGGCTGCTGGAGGCCATCTTGCATTTTGGACCGCACCCAAAAACACTCGTTCTCGTCCCACGTGATAACAAAGGTACTCAAGAAGTTTCGTAAAGATCGGTTCATAAATACAACCTCTAGCCCGAGTCGTATTGAATTGTTGTTCCCAAACAGACAGAAGCCCGAGTCGTATTGAATTGTTGTTCCCAAACAGACGGACAACGGGCTATGACACAACCTTAAATATGACTTTCTCAAAGCTGAGCTAAAAATGGGGAGTATCCAGAGTATCACAAAACAAAAACCTATTTTGTAAAGGACTCCCCCTTTCAAGGACAATGGGACAGCATTGGCATTCACCACCATGCTGCCTTGAGGCTGCATTTTGAATTCCTGTGTTTGTTGTTCTTATGAAATATTATTTTATTATTATCAATTATGGTACAGATATGGTACCGATAGCACACTTTCAGGATCCGCTGATGTCTGATGGTGACTGTGTGTCAGTGTGTGAGATGTACACATACTATACACTACATCCTTCATTTTGCTATATAATTTGTGTAAATTTATTTGGAATTTATAGAATTTCAGACTTGGAAATTTCATAGTATTGTTTTTGCCTTAGTTATGGTGCTTTATAAGTAATGGGCAATTTAGTTTGAAAAAAGGGGTTCATGAAGATTCAGTCACAGGAAGATTCAGCCCTCATACTTTTTCTTAGAATATTCGGTCTCAGTCGTGGTCGAATGTCATCACCTCTTGAGGTCAAATCCTCACAGAATTTTTTTTTTTTTAAATATTCTATGCATTTTTTCTATTGTTTTATGTTAAGGATTTATGATTACTAATTATGACAAAATTACAAGTGCGATATGAAACAAACCTTAATGAAGCTGGAACAAAAAAAACCTTCCCAAAACAAGCTTTGAGAGGTTCTCAGCTCGAATCCCAATTGCGGCAACTGAAATAAGGCGTACTACACATCGATGGTGCACTTGTCTTCAACCAATGCTAACCCTGTTTGCTTGGAGTTACAATGTTGAGAAGCTGACAGTTGCTTGTCATTGTTGCTCGGTAGTTCTCTCTGGGTGCTCTGGCTGGGTTCCTCCCCCAGTAAAACTGTTGGGTGGCCCTGGCTGTAAAAATTGTTGTTAAACCCAATAAATAAAGAAATCAAATTTGCTGAATCCAAGACTTTTGAATGATGGTTTTGATTGGGGTGTGTGTGTGGGGGGGGGGGGGGGGGGAGGGGGGGGGGGTTATACAGTTGTGCCCACTTAATTGGATATATCTTCATTGTATACAGTTTAAACTAGAAGTCCTGTCCCGAATTGTGCGCTTATCTAGGCTTAATTGCGCGCAATTGCCATATCGAATGGCATCCAAAGCATGGCAGGTTCTCCTGATTACTCATAGTAAACACAGGCAATGTTCCTGCCAATGGACCTCCGGGTTACCCGGAGGTCCATTGGCTGAAACATTGCTTGTGCACAGGCCATATGTACAGAATATGATAGCCTTACTATGGTCATAACGCGTAGATTAACGCGCAAATCGACGTGCTATTTGTGCGCATTTCATGTTAGGACTTCTAGTTTTAACTGTATCCCTGTTAATAGAATATAATTTCCCAACACAAAACCATTTACCTCCAGTACAAATTTGACCTGGTAATTGAATATAGGTTATAGAGTAATCTCCTGTTAATTGAATAAAAAATCTTGTAACATGTTGAGAAATTGCCCTGACTCTTCCCAGTTTTCCTTTGGTTATAGACTAATTTGGCCTCAGTACATTCAATACAGGCATTTAATCTATTATATCTTGTTTGACAGAGCTCATGGAGCTCTGTCAAACAAAATATAATAGAACTAGACTTTATGATTCTGGAGAATCATGGCTTTTCCCGATGAGATTCCATGATTTTTCATGACCCCACAGTGTCTGATGAATTGTTTTTAACTGTCTCACTGAAGTTCCGTCATCGATGTTATGAGAAAGGTGAGTATAGTAGTCTCAAATGACTCAGTTTGATAAAAAAATTGTTTAGGTAAAAATCATCATTAACGGTGGAGTGGGTTAATGTCAATATCGTCGTCCAACAAGTTAATGACCGACAAAAGGAGTTATGTTTGTTTGACACATACCTATGTAGTGCTGTGGCTATTTGAAAATGGTCCATTTTATCTCAAATGTATCCAAAATATTGATGTCTGGCAGCTTGTAGAGGGTTAACAAGTGCTAACAGGTATATTCATTCATGCAACTTCTAATGCCACACCAAGAACTGCGAATGTCCATTTTTTCTTTAAAATCTACAAGATGTTTTCAGAGAAATCCAGGGAGAACACGAATTTTAAGCTTTTGATGGGTATCATTGTTTATCCAGCCCAAAACGGGTTAAGTGTTGTTTCTTGAATACTCTTATTACTTCCAAAAATAATTCTCAGTGAATTCTACTTCCACTTATTTTGATCTCTCCTCTCAAATTCGGGTGCTGTGGGTATACAAACATAGCCCATTTTATCAACATTTTGATGTTTGAGGTCCTACATAGGGTTAACAAATGCTTCCAGGAATATTTTGTACATGCAGTTTGTAATGTCACACTAAGATCTGAGAATGGCCATTTTTTCTTGAAAATCTACGAGATGCTTTTTGAGAAATCCTCGGATAACATGAATTTGAAACCTTTTGAGGGGAATCTTTCTTTAATCAGCCCTACACGGGTTAATGCTTGGTTTTGTGAATACCTTCATTACATACAAAAATGATCATCGGTGAATTCCACTTCCACTGAAGGGGGTTATGTTTATCTCGCAGGTACACATTTGGTGTTATGGTTGCCCAAGAACAGCCCATTTTCTCCAAATGTCTATGCGTGGCAGCCTCTGGAGGGTTAACAAATGCTTACCGAAATATTTTGCCCATGCAGCTTCAACTGTCACTCCAAGACCTGCAAAAGGTCAATTTTTCTTGAAATTTAGTTTTGAGAAATCCACAGAAAACTGGAATTTTAAGCTTTTAAGGGGTATATCTCTTTAACTAGTCAAAAATGGGTTAAGACCTCGATTTTTGAATACACTTACTACTTACAAAAATGTTTCCCTGTCTGTTTTGCCTCTGGTAAAGGAAGTTATGCATCTCTGTTGCATTACCATTTGATGTTGTTGGTGTCCAAAAACAGACTACTTTTTCAAAATTTTCACATTTAGCAGCCCATGGAGGGTTAACAAATGATTCCCGGAATAATTTATCCTATCAACTGGTAATGTGACACCAAGACCTATCAGTGGCCATTTTCTCTTGAAAACTCTACCAGATGTTTTTAAAGAAATCCAGGGAAAACATACATTTTTAAGCTTTTGATGGGTATCACTATTGACAACCACAAAAGGGGTTAACGCTTGGTTTTTTGAATACTCTTATTACTTACAAAAATGGCCCTCGGTGAATTCCACTTCCAATAAAGGCGATTATGTTTATTTCTCAGGAACACATTGGGCGCTGTGCGTGTCCGAAAACAGCCAATTTCAACAAAATTACGATGCTTGGCAGTCTATAGAGGGTTAATAAACGCTCACCGGGATATTTTGCCCATGCAACTTGTAATATCACACAAAGACCTGCGAGTAGTCAATTTTTCTGGAAAACCTACAGGATGTTTTTAGAGAAATCCACAGAAAATGGGAATTTCAAGATTTTAAGGGGTCTCTCTGTTTAGCCTGTCCAAAATGGGTTAAGACTTCGACTTTTGAATATCCTTACTACTTACAAAAATGTTTCCGTATAGATTGTGCGCTCGATAAAAGAAGGCTCCCTTCCTTTTTTCGTACCCATTGGGTGCTGTTGGCGTCCAAAAACAGCCCATTTTATCACAATTTTGACATTTAGAAGCCCGTGGAGGGTTAACAAATGCTCACCGCAGTATTTTGTCCATGCAACTTCTATTGTCACACCAAGGCCTGGGAGTGACACATTTTTCTTGAAAATCTACAAGACTCGTTTAGAGAAATCCACGGAAAATACGCATTTTTGAGCTTTATGGGGGTTTGCTGTTTAACCAGCCCAAAATGGGTTAACGCTTGGTTTTTTGAACACCCTTATTACTGACAAAAATGATCCTCGGTGAATTCCACTCCCAATAAAGGAAGTTATGTTTATCTCTCGTGTATTGTTTGGGTGCAGTGGGGGCCTGAAACCGGCCTATTTCATCAAAATTTCGATGTTTGGCAGCCTGTGGAGGGTTACCATATGCATCGCCTGATATGTCATGTGTATCAAAGGGCGTGACACAGACAGGTCTAGCAATGACGAATGTATAAAAGAAATCTACAAGAAAATTCCACTTGGGTACATTTTTAGATTCTGTGCCCCTCTATGCGTGTGCAAAATTTCGTGAAAATCGGTTCGAAAATGGCTTCTGAATCGTACGGACAAAATGTGTGGAAAAAAAAAAAAAAAAAAAAAGAAACCCCCAAAAAAACTAGACTTTATGATTCGGGAGAATCATGGCTTTTCCCGATGAGATTCCATGATTTTTCATGACCCCACAGTGTCTGATGAATTGTTTTTAACTGTCTCACTGAAGTTCCTTCATTGATGTTATGAGAAAGGTGAAGATAGTAGTCTCAAATGACACAGTTTGATAAAAAATTGTTTAGGTAAAAACCATCATTCACGGTGGAATGAGTTAATGTCAATATCGACGTCCAACAAGTCAATGACCGACAAAAGGAGTTATGTTTGTTTGACACATACTCACTGAGTGCTGTGTCAATTTAAAAATGGTCCATTTTATCTTAAATGTATCCAAAATATTGATGTCTGGCAGCTTGTAGAGGGTTAACAAGTGCCAACAGGAATATTTATTCATGCAACTTGTAATGTCACACCAAGAACTGTGAATGGCCATTTTTTCTTTAAAATCTACAAGATGTTTTCAGAGAAATCCAGGGAGAACAGAAATTTTAAGCTTTTGATGGGTATCATTGTTTTTCCAGCCCAAAACGGGTTAAGTGTTGTTTTTGGAATACTCTTATTACTTCCAAAAATAATTCTCAGTGAATTCTACTTCCACTTATTTTGATCTCTCCTCCCAACTTCAGGTGCTGTGGGTACGCAAACACAGCATATTTTATCAACATTTTGATGTTTGAGAACCTGCATAGGGTTAACAAATGTTTACAGGAATATTTTGTACATGCAACTTGTAATGTCACACTAAGATATGAGAATGGCCATTTTTTCCTGAAAATCTACGGGATGTTTTTAAAGAAATTCTCAGATAACATGTATTTTTAACCTTTTGAGGGGTATCTCTCTTTAACCAGCTCTAAAGGGTTAATTCTTGGTTTTGTGAATATCTTCATTACTTACAAAAATGATCGACGGTGAATTCCACTTCCAATGAAGGAGGGTATGTTTATCTCGTAGGTACACATATGGTGTTATGGTTGCCCAAGAACAGCCCATTTTCTCCAAATGTCAATGCTTGGCAGCCTCTGGGGGGTTAACAAATGGTTACCGAAACATTTTGTTCACGCAACATGTAATGTCACTCATAGACCTGCGAATAGTTAATTGCTCTTGAATTTTTTTTTTTTTGAGAAATCCACAGAAAACTGGAATTTTAAGCTTTTAAGGGGTATATCTCCTTAACCAGTTAAAAATGGGTTAAGACCTCGATTTTTGAATACATTTACTACTTACAAAAATGTTTCCCTGTCAGTTTTGCGCCCGGTAAAAGAAGTTACGTTTCTCTGTTGTATTCCCATTTGATGTTGTTGTTGTTCAAAAACAGACTATTTTTTCAAAATTTTGACATTTAGCAATCCATGGAGGGTTAACAAATGCTTACCGGAATAATTTATCCAATCAACTGGTAATGTGACACCATGACCTATCAATGGCCATTTTCTCTCGAAAACCCTACCAGATGTTTGTAAAGAAATCCTGGGAAAACATAAATTTTTGTCTTTGATGGGTATCACTATTAGCAAGCACAAAATGGGTTAACGCTTGGTTTTTTGAATACCCTTATTACTTACAAAAATGGTCTTTGGTGAATTCCACTTCCAACAAAGGAGATTATGTTTATTTCTAAGGTACACGTTGGGTGATGTGCGTTCCTGAAAACAGCCCATTTCAACAAAATTACGATGCTTGGCAGCCTCTAGAGGGTTAATAAACGCTCAACGGAATATTTTGTCCATGCAATTTGTAATATCACACAAAGACCTGCGAGTCGTCAATTTTTCTAGAAAACCTACAGGATGTTTTTAGAGAAATCCACAGAAAATGGGAATTTTAAGATTTTAAGAGGTCTCTCTCTTTAGCCTTTCCAAAATGGGTTAAGACTTCGACTTTTGAATACCCTTACTACTTACAAAAATGTTTGCGTATAGATTGTGCGCTCGATAAAAGAAGGCACATTTCTTTGAGGCGTACCCATTGGGTGCTGTTGGCGTCCAAAAACAGCCCATTTTATCACAATGTTTACTTTTAGCAGCCCGTGGGGGGTTAACAAATGCTCACCGCAGTATTTTGTCCATGCAACTTCTATTGTCACACCAAGGCCTGGGAGTGACAAATTTTTCTTGAAAATCTACAAGACTCGTTTAGAGAAATCCACGGAAAATACAAATTTTTGAGCTTTATGGGGGTATTGCTGTTTAACCAGACCAAAACGGGTTAACGCTTGGTTTTTTGAACACCCTTATTACTGACAAAAATGATCCTCGGTGAATTCCACTCCCAGTAAAGAAAGTTATATTTATCTCTCGTGTATTGTTTGGGTGCGGTGGGAGCCTGAAACCGGCCTATTTCATCAAAATTTCGATGTTTGGCAGCCTGTGGAGGGTTACCATATGCATCGCCTGATATGTCGTGTGTATCAAAGGGCGTGTCACAGACAGGTCTAGCAATGACGAATGTATAAAAAAAATCTACAAGACGTGTTTCGAGAAAGTGCCGATAAACCCCAATTTTGGCAGTTTTTTGCCAATTCTGACGAAATAAGGGTTAAATTGAAAATTCCGCTTGGGTACATTTTTAGATTTTGTGCCCCTCTATGCGTGTGCAAAATTTCGTGAAAATCGGTTCGAAAATGGCTTCTGAATCGTACGGACAAAATGTGTGGGAAAAAAAAAAAAAAAAAAAAAAAAAAAAAACCCAAAAAACCCCCAAAAAACTAGACTTTATGATTCTGGAGAATCATGGCTTTTCCCGATTAGATTCCATGATTTGTCATGACCCCACAGTGTCTGATGAATTGTTTTTAACTGTCTCACTGAAGTTCCCTCATTGATGTTATGAGAAAGGTGAGTATAGTAGTCTCAAATGACTCGGTTTGGGTTTGATAAAAAAAATGTTTAGGTAAAACCCATCATTAATGGTAGAATGGGTTAATATCAAGATCAATGTTTCCCTATTAGCTTTGCATCCGATAAAAGAAGTTACGTTTCTCTGTGGCATTTCCATTTGTTGGTGTCCAAAAACAGACTATTTCTTCAATTGTTTTACATTTAGCAGCCCATGGAGGGTTAACAAATGCCTACCAGAATAATTTATCCATGCAGCTGGTCACATGACACCAAGACCTATCAACGGCCATTTTCTCTTGGAAACCCCACAAAATGTTTGTAAAGAAATCCAGGGAAAACGATTTTTTAAGCTATCGATGGGTATCCGTGTTAACCTCCCCAACAGGGGTTAACGCTTGGTTTTTTTAATACCCTTATTACTTACAGAAATGGTCCTCTGTGAATTCCACTTCCAACGAAGGAGATTATGTTTATCTCTCATGTATACATTGGGTGCTGTGCGTGTCTGAAAACAGCCCCATATTAACAAAATTACGATGCTTGGCAGCTTGTAGATGGTTAATAAACGCTCATCGCAGTATTTTGTCCATGCAACTTGTAATGTCACATAAAGACCTACGAATAATCAATTTGTCTTGAAACCCTACAAGTTACCGTTAGGGAAATTCACAGAAAATGGGAATTTAAAGCTTTCAAGGGATATCTCTCTTTAGCCTGCCCAAAATGGGTTAAGACGTCGACTTTTGAATACCCTTACTACTTACAAAAATGTTTCCGACTAAATTGTGAGCTTGATAAAAGGAGGCACTTTTCTTTGTGGTGTACCCTTTGGGTGCTGTTGGTGTGCAAAAACAGCCCATTTTATCGCAATTTTGACCTTCAACAGCCCGCGGAGGGTTAACTAATGCTGACCGGAATATTTTGTTCATGCAACTTGTAATGTCACACCAAGACCTGCAAATAGCCGATTTTTTCTTGAAAACCTACAAAATGTTTATAGAGAAATCCACAGAAAACGGGTATTTTAAGATTTTAATGGGTATCTCTATTTAACCAGCCCAAAATGGGTTAAGACGTCAAATTTTGAATACCCTTACCACTTTCAAAAATATTTTCCGATCAATTTTGCGTCCGATAAATGAAGGACCCTTTCTCTCTGGTATACCGTTTGGGTGCTGTTGGTGACTAAAAACAGCCCATTTTATCATAATTTTTACATTTAGCAGGTCGGGGAGGGTTAACTAATGCTCACCGGAATATTTTATCCATGCAACTTGTAATGTCACACGAAGACCTGAGAGTGACCAATTTTTCTTGAAAATCTACAAGACTCGTTTAGAGAAATCCACGAAAAACACGAACTTTTGAGCATTATGGGGGTATTTCTGTTTAACCAGCTCAAAATGGGTTAACGCTTGGTTTTCTGAACACCCTTATTACTGACAAAAATGATCCTCGGTGAATTCCACTCCCAATAAAGGAAGTTATGTTTATCTCTCGTGTATTGTTTGGGTGCAGTGGGGGCCTGAAACCGGCCTATTTCATCAAAATTTCGATGTTTGGCAGCCTGTGGAGGGTTACCATATGCATCGCCTGATATGTAGTGTGTACCAAAGGGTGTGTCACAGACAGGTCTAGCAATTACGAATGTATAAAAAAAATCTACAAGACATGTTTCGAGAAAGTGCCGATAAACCCCAATTTTGGCAGTTTTTTGCCAATTTTGACGAAATAAGGGTTAAATCGAAAATTCCGCTTGGGTACATTTTTAGATTTTGTGCCCCTCTATGCGTGTGCAAAATTTCGTGAAAATCGGTTCGAAAATGGCTTCTGAATCGTACGGACAAAATGTGTGGAAAAAAAAAAAAAAAAAACCCCAAAAAACCCCCCAAAAAACTAGACTTTATGATTCTGGAGAATCATGGCTTTTCCCGATGAGATTCCATGATTCTTCATGACCCCACAGTGTCTGATGAATTGTTTTTAACTGTCTCACTGAAGTTCCTTCATTGATGTTATGAGAAATGTGAATATAGTAGTCTCAAATGACTTGGCTCGATCCTAATTAACACCATAATTATGGAAACACTGGAATTACCAGCGCGACTGAAGAGAACAATAGCAGCTCTGGGCATCTCTTGCCCTGTCACCTGGACTGTCCGGGAGACAGGCAAGAGAGTCCATCTGAACTTGGAGTTCGTCATTGAAGAGCACAACACCGCCACACCTTCTTCGGGGAGAGGTAGCACCTTTTGTGAGAGGAACCCCTCTCACACTGGTCCTCACCCGAAGAAGCGTGGACCTGGCCCTGAAAAGAAGAAGAGCAAGAAGAAGAAGAGTCTGTCCACCAAGCGCCGGGATTCCAGGCGCCTGGAGGCCTTCCGGAATAGGAAGAAAGAGGTGAGCGAGAGGATGGAGGTCCTGGAGGCAGCTGCCAGTTCCCGTCCTAGTCCCACTAGTACACTCAACCAACTGGCAGCTCCTGAGCCGGCACTGTTGGATGAGGAACGTCTGGTGGAGACTGAGGAGGAACCGGAGGTTGCCTTTTCACCACCTTCCACCACTCACTCCTCACTTCCTTCTCTACCGGACAGCCCGGGTGTGTCAATCTCAACAACACAGCCACCTAAGTCTGCAGTCACCGCCGAAGAATTAAGGAGAATAATATAGATGGGAAGGCGAGCAGTTGAGATGGGAAACCGAATCGCCTCCGAAACCCACGAGTTCAGGGAACAATCCAAGGCAGATCTCAAAAAGAAATTAGACGCAATCCATTCACCAAACTCAACACTAAACTCAACATCGTCGACTTCCACATCACAATCTCAACCAACTCCAAAGAAAAAGAGCCGGAAGAAGCCTAGATGGGGTTAAGCCACCTCCCTCCTTCCTTTTCCTCCTCCACCGCGCCTTGACGTCCTACAACAACAACAAACAGCTAACGAGGGTCGAAAGGGGCTTGTCCTCCAAATCGTCCCTGCGCGCCTTCGGCGCGTCAAACCATTCAGTCGTTCGTCTCAAATGACTCAGTTGATAAGAAAATTGTTTAGGTAAAAAACATCATTAACGGTGGAGTGGGCTAATATCAATATCGTCGTCCGACAAGTTAATGACCCACAAAAGGAGTTATGTTTGTTTCACACATACCCACTGAGTGCTGTGTCTATTTGAAAATGGTCCATTTTATCTCAAATGCATCCAAAATATTGATGTCTGGCAGCTTGTAGAGGGTTAACAAGTACTAACAGGAATATTTTTCCATGCAACTTGTAATGTCACACTAAGAACTGCAAATGGCCATTTTTTCTTTAAAATCTTCCAAGATGTTTTCAGAGAAATCCCTGCGCATATGCTCTTTTCCAATTCAACGTGACGAAATGCGACATTCATGTCGCTCTTCATGGAAAGTGATGCCACAACTATTCATGAACAAGGAGTGAAAATTTCATGGAAATCTGCCTAGAATTGGTTGAGATATGGTGTTTTGGAGAGAGGAGGTAATTGTTTGAATTTGGTCCTTCCTTTTCAAGCCAGTTCGAAAAAAGACGTCGGGAATGGGCGCAGAATCCTTCAGTGCCTCCTCGCTGGAGTAAGTCCACTTAAATGTTACAATTGTGTGTGACTGGTGGAGAGTTGACTGTAAATGGAAGTTGCTTCTTTAAGACAGCCACCAGGGACCCCAACACAACCTTTAAACCTACGAGAATCTCAGAAGTCAAGAGAAATTGGTGGTGATTGGGTTTCTGGCAGGCAGGAAAAGATTGACGAAGATTTGCATATTGGACATTAAAATAGCACTTCAGACATACACGAACGGTGTTCAGACCGCTGGAGGCAGCGACTTGAAATTTTCAGAACTTGTTCTACGAACGCTGGCCGACATTTTGGGATCTGTTTGGAGTGTCCGGACCGCGTGGAAAACACCACGCATCGCTTGGAATGTGAGAGTACTATTCGTCCCGACTCTATCAGTTTCGAATGGACACCGGCAGTGTTGTAGACGACTGTAGAGCTGCGATTGAGCATAACGTCCCAGGTTTCGGTGCCACATTGCCTAACCAGCCCCAAAAGAGCGGTGGGGGAGGGGTATCCTGACACTATCTTTAAACCTTAGATAATCCTCAGAAGTTGAAGTGAAAAGAAATCGGCGGTGAGTAGGTTTTTTGGCGGGTAACGATTAACGAAAATTTGCCAATTAGACATTAAAATTGCACTTCTCACAAACATGAAGCGTGTCTAGATCGCTGAAGGCAGCGACATCTAATTTTCAGAACTTGTTCTACGCACCCTGGCCGACATTTTGGCATCTGTTGCGAGTGTCGAGGCCACGTGAAGAACACCACGCATCGCGTGGAAAGTGAGAGTACTATTCGTCCCGACTCTATCAGTTTGGAATGGACTTGAGGATTGTTGTAAACTACTGTAGAGCAGCGATTGAGCATGAAGTCGGAGTTTTTTGTGCCAAATTGCCTAACCGGCTCCAAGGTATGATTTTTCGTCTGTACATCGCCCAGATCGACTGTAGTTTATACCGTTACTATACGTTGAAGTAGCCTTTTGTCATTTTCGCTACTTTCGCCCCAGATTTGAGAGTACCTTCCTTCAACCCCATTTTATAGCAAAATCTAGCCATGCTCCCAACAACGCCCTCTCCCCGTCGGTCCGGGTGCTTCTAAAAATAGAAAGGTCAATGAGTAGGGGCCCGTTAGCAAACAAACGGGTGCACGGCAGGTGTACTTGGTGAAAAAACAGTTGTGTGAACATCCCCAGAAGTGAAAACCTATGCTCAGTGGCTGTAATCAAGATGTTAATTTAGACTCCCATTACGGCCAAGATACTACAGAATGCAAATGGGTGGGTGGCGGGCATCATCACTGGATCTAATGTTGTATTTCATGTTTTCTTTATATTCTATTTATTTTTTTGATCTCTCTCTCTCTCTCTCTCTCTCCCTCTCTCTCTCTCTCTCTCTCTCAGTTTAATTTGTGTTTGTCTATAATGTTTATAATATTTAGATTTTGCTAGATTATGTTATTTATGGAATACGTTCTGCCATATTGTAAATTATTAGTCATAGTCACCGTACAGGAACGGAGGGGCTTCTAAGTGGTAAGCACTTGTCCTCCAATCCTGATTTGCATTGTCAAGTGGCAAATAAAATATGTTTAATCTAATCTAACAGTAGGGGGGGGGGGCATGTGTCCTAGGTAAAAAAACAGCAGAGGGCAGGTGTCCTAGGTAAAATAAACAGCATGGGGGGGGGGGGGAGGGTGTCCCCGCTAATTAATTTTAATAGCAGGCAGTTGTTCATGGGGCAGGTGCCCTATCCCACTGCCCAGTATTCCAAATTTTCTATGGTACCTGGCCTTGACGGAAATAACATTTCAACAAGAAACAACGGGAAACCTATTTGCAATAAAGCTGCAAATATAAACTTGATTTTAGGACCATTCCATGGACATTTTAAAGCCTACTGCGATATCAGCGTTTCTTACTCTCGTACTTTCACTACACCGCAGTATTTTACCCGAGTCGAGTTCTGACGTCATGCAAGTTTGACCGACATGCTTTCAATTTTGTTATTGACAACAACATATTTATAATTTCGTGCTTACTGATCCGAATTTTGAAAACGACACACGCAATCGCGAAAGCGTTTTCTGAAAAACACGATTCTGTAAAAGGTTTTAGTGAAATTTGATTATTTTTTTTATTTTCAATTTCCATGGCTCTTGTTGAAAAGGTGCTAATCACTGATCGTCCCAAACGAGATCAAAGACACGCCATAGTTTAATAACAGACAGAGAATCTTCTAAGAATATACATGCGCAATCCTAAAATGCAATAAATCAAGTGTTTTTTCACGTTTTATGAGAGAAATATGTCCAATTGTATCATTGAATCATTTTTAGGTATATGTGGATGAGAAATTTTCTATACGGACAAAATACAGGCTAAATAAAATATTTGCCATTATTTTCCGCAGACGTAATTTTGTCTTTGCTTCTTGGGGAAATTTCTTGCTGCTAAATACAACGAAGGTGTGTTATTTGATGTGGTCAGGAATGTAGGAAAAAAAGTAACAGGAAAAAAAGTAACAGGAACAAAAGAAACGGAAAAAAAGAAACAGGAAAAAAAGTAACAATTATAATAATACAACAGGAAAAAAAGTAACAGTGTTTTTTCATTATTTCATTTTTCATTATAATAATTATAATAATAATTTTATTTTTTATTTTTTTTAATTATTTTGTAATTGGAGATCATGTGTGCTATGACAATGTTGTTACAAGGATATCCATCATGCTTTCTTTGATGTACAACAATGTTCTTGAAACAAATGAACACACATTGTAATAAACACACAGCAAGTGTGGTTACTTTCAAGTATTCTCTTCTTTGATGTACAACAATGTTCTTGAAAAAATAAACACAAGCAAGTGTGGCTACTTTCATGAATTCTCTTCTTTGATGTACAACAATGTTCTTGAAAAAATAAACACACAGCAAACTATATATTGGACAGCAGTTTGAATTAGTCATTAAATGTTCTTGAGTCATCATGGAAGTCATTGAGAGTAATAAGAGGGGCAAAAAACTTTGTCATGAAGGTTTCATGTACACTGTATCTGTAAGAAGGAAGAACAAGGGCTGGTGGAAATGCACTAAACGTGCTAAATCAGACTGCCGTGCAAGTCTCTGTACTACTACAGATTTCAACAACCCAGAAATAGTTAGACAACACAACCATCCTCCAGAAAATGTCAGTATCGCATATACCAAATTGAGAAATGAAATGCGAAAACAAGCAGCTTCTTCCTTAGATAAGCCATCACAACAATGTTCTTGAAAAAATAAACACAAGCAAGTGTGGCTACTTTCATGAATTCTCTTCTTTGATGTACAACAATGTAGTACTTATACTGATATGTAATAATCTAACTAGTTTCAATAATATAACTAAATCATAATTAAGTAATCTATCACTTTTATGAAATAAAAATAAGAAAGTGTGACTCTTTTTCCTGTTTTTTTTTCCTACCCAAATCTGTTACTTATTTTCCTGTTACTTTTTTACCTTATAAAAATAAGAAAGTGTTACTTTTTTTCCTGTTTCTTTTTTTCCTACCCAAATCTGTTACTTTTTTTCCTGTTACTTTTTTCCTGTGACTTTTTTTCCGATTACCTGTGGTCAGAACCGTCAGGCGGTCGGGTCCGAAACCGCACCTCGCAGGAGATTTAGTGGGGGTGTCGATTTTACAAGTAATGTAGGCAGCGTACACGGCATGGACTGTCTGTCTTTAATCCGACAAAACAGGGTTAAGGCTTGGTTTTTTGAATACCCTTATTTATTTATTTATTTATTTATTTATTTATTTATTTATTTATTTATTTATTTATTTATTTATTTATTTATTTATGTATTTATTTATTTATTGGTGTTTAAGGTCACATACTTCTGCACAATGGCTAATCGTGACCGTGACAGTTTTAGAGGTGCAGGAAGCCGGAGTACCCGGAGAGAACCACCAAGCATCGACGAGCAACTGTCAGCTCCTAAACATTCTCACTCTGTTCAGGCTCCGCTCAGGCAGGGTTACAGAGGTTGAAGACATGTGTACCATCGACGTGCAGTATGCCTTAGTACACGGGGACATCGTGCCCCCATGTCGGCAACCGGGCCAAAGTGCCTTGCCCAAGGACACAACGTGAGTCGTCCCGGACGGGGATCGAACTCGGGACCTCTAGCATAGAAGTACAATAGTCTACCACTGAGCCACCGCGCTCCCTTGAATACCCTTAACACTATCATACATTATCCCTCAGGAATTCTGAGTCTGATAAAAGAGGTCATGTTTATCTATTGCATACCCATTTTGCTGCCCGAAAACAGCCGATTTTATTAAAATTTTGACGTTTTGCAGCCTGTAGAGGGATTAACAAACGACTAGCGGAATATTCTATCTATGCAGTTTGTAAGACCTGCCAATGTCAAATTGTTCTTGAAAATCCCCAGCAAGCAGTTAGCGAAATCCACGGAAAATGTAAATTTTAAGCGTTTAAGGGGCATCTCTCCTTATTCAGTCCAAAATGGGCTAAGTTTCATTCTTTTAAATACCCATACTACTTACAAACCTTAAACACCAATAAATAAACAATATCATGCAGTGCAGTGTGGAATATGAAGTGAGGTTGTCCAAAACATTTTAACAAGAAATACGGGAAACCTATTTGCAGTAACGCTGCAAACATGAACTTGATTTTAGGACCATTCCATGGACAGTTTAAAGCCTACTTCGATATCAGCGTCCCTTATTCTCAACCTTTCAGTGCATGACTGCAGTATTTCACCCGAATCGAGTTCTGACGTCATGCAAGTTTGGTCGACATACTTTCAATTTTGTTATTGCTAACTACATATTTATGATTTGATTATTTCTGATCGGAATTTTGAAAATGACACACGCAATCGCGACAGATTTTTCTGAAAAACTCGATTCTGCAAAAAGTTTTAGTGAAATTTCATTTTTTTTTATTTTAAATTTCGATGGCTCTTGTCGAAAAGGTGTTAATTACTGATCGTTCCAAACAAGATCAAAGTCTGACGCCGAAGATTAAAAACAGACAGAGAATCTTCTAAAAATATACATGTGCAATCCTAAAATGCAATAAATCACGTCTTTTTTCACGTTTTATGCATGTTTTATATGAGAGAAACATGTCCAATCGTATCATTGAATCATTTTTAGGTATATGTGGGTGAGAAATTTTGTATACGGACAAAATACACACTAAATAAAACAATTGGCATTATTTTCAAAGCAGCCCATTTTTATCAAACTTTTGATGTTCAGATGCTGGTGTAGAGCTAACAAATCCTGACCGGAATATTTTGTCCATGCAACATGTAATGGCACACTAAGACCTATGAATGACCATTTTTTTCTTGAAATTTACAAGATGTTTTTAAAGAAATCCAGGGAAAACTTGAATTTTTAAGCCTTTGATGGGTATCGCTGTTTAACCAGCCCAAAACGGATTAAGGCTTGGTTTATTTAATACCCTTATTACTTACAAAAATTATCCTCGGTGATTTTCACTTCCAAGAGAGGAAGTTATGTTTATTTCCCAGCTACAGGAGCTGTGAGGGGCTGAAAACAGCCTATTTTATCAAAGTGTTGATATTTGAGAGTCTGTGGAGGGTTAACAAATGCTTATCAGAATATTCTGTCCTTGCAGTTTATAATGTTACACCACGATCTGCGACGGACCAGTTTTTTCTTGAAAATCTACTTGACATTTTTAGAGAAATCCACGTAAAGCATGATTGTTTAAGCTTTTGGGGGAATCACTCTTAAACCACCCAAAACGGTTTAACACTTGGTTTTTTGAATACCCTTATTACTTACAAAAATGGTCCTCGGTGAATTCCACTTCCAACGAAGGAGATTATGTTTATTTCTCAGGTACACATTGGGTGCTGTGTGGGTCCGAAAACAGCCCATTTCAACAAAATTACAAAGCTTGGCAGCCTGTGGAGGGTTAATAAACACTCACCGGAATATTTTGTCCATGCCACTTGTAATGTCACACAAAGACCTGCGAGTAGACAATTTTTCTTGAAAACCTACAAGATGTTTTTAGAGAAATCCACAGAAAATTCGAATTTTAAGATTTTAAGGGGTCTCTCTCTTTATCCTGCCCAAAAAGGGTTAAGACTTCAACTTTTGAATATCCTTACTACTTACAAAAATGTTTCCGTATAGAGTGTGGGCTCGATAAAAGAACGCACTTTTCTTTGTGGCGTACCCATTGGGTGCCGTTGGCGTCCAAAAACAGCCCATTTTATCACAATTTTGACTTTCAGCAGCCCATGGAGGGTTAACAAATGCTCCCCTTAGTATTTTGTCCATGCAACTTCTATTGTCACACCAAGATCTGGGAGTAACAAGTTTTTCTTGAAAATCTACAAGACTCGTTTAGAGAAATCCACGGAAAACATGAATTTTTTAGCTTTATGGGGGTATTGCTGTTTAACCAGTCCAAAACGGGTTAATGCTTGGTTTTATGAACACCCTTATTACTGACAAAAATGATCCTCGGAGAATTCCACTTCCAATAAAGGAAGTTATGTTTATCTCTCATGTATTGTTTGGGTGCAGTGGGGGCCTGAAACCGACCCATTTCATCAAAATTTCGATGTTTGGCAGCCTGTGGAGGGTTACCATATGCATCGCCGAATATCTCATATGTATCAAAGGTCGTGTCACAGGCAGGTCTAGAAATGATGAATGTTTAAACAAAATCTACAAGACGTGTTTCGAGAAAGTGCCGATAAACCCCAATTTTGGCAGTTTTTTGTCAATTCTGAGGAAATAAGGGTTAAATCGAAAATTCCGCTTCGGTACATTTTTAGATTTTGTGCCCCTCTATGCGTGTGCAAAATTTCGTGAAAATCGGTCCGAAAATGGCTTCTGAATCGTACGGACAAAATGTGTGGGAAAAAAAAAAAAAAAAAAAACCCAAAAAACTAGACTTTATGATTCTGGAGAATCATGGCTTTTCCCGATGAGATTGCATGATTTTTCATGGCCCACAGTGTCTGATGAATTGTTTTTAACTGTCTCACTGAAGTTCCTTCATTGATGTTATGAGAAAGGTGAAGATAGTAGTCTCAAATGACACAGTTTGATAAAAAATTGTTTAGGTAAAAACCATCATTAACGGTGGAGTGAGTTAATGTCAATATCGTCGTCCAACAAACCAATGACCGACAAAAGGAGTTATGTTTGTTTGACACATACTCACTGAGTGCTGTGTCAATTTAAAAATGGTCCATTTTATCTCAAATGTATCCAAAATATTGATGTCTGGCAGCTTGTAGAGGGTTAACAAGTGCCAACAGGAATATTTATTCATGCAACTTGTAATGTCACACCAAGAACTGTGAATGGCCATTTTTTCTTTAAAATCTACAAGATGTTTTCAGAGAAATCCAGGGAGAACAGGAATTTTAAGCTTTTGATGGGTATCATTGTTTTTCCAGCCCAAAACGGGTTAAGTGTTGTTTTTGGAATACTCTTATTACTTCCAAAAATAATTCTCAGTGAATTCTACTTCCACTTATTTTGATCTCTCCTCCCAACTTCAGGTGCTGTGGGTATGCAAACACAGCCTATTTTAACAACATTTTGATGTTTGAGAACCTGCATAGGGTTAACAAATGTTTACAGGAATATTTTGTACACGCAACTTGTAATGTCACACTAAGATATGAGAATGGCCATTTTTTCCTGAAAATCTACGAGATGTTTTTAAAGAAATCCTCAGATAACATGAATTTTTAAACTTTTGAGGGGTATCTCTCTTTAACCAACTCTAAGGGGTTAATGCTTGGTTTTGTGAATATCTTCATTACTTACAAAAATGATCGACGGTGAATTCCACTTCCAATGAAGGAGGTTATGTTTATCTCGTAGGTACACATTTGGTGTTATGGTTGCCCAAGAACAGCCCATTTTCTCCAAATGTCAATGCTTGGCAGCCTCTGGGGGGTTAACAAATGGTTACCGAAACATTTTGTTCATGCAACTTGTAATGTCACTCGAAGACCTGCGAATGGTTAAGTGCTCTTGAATTTTTTTTTTGAGAAATCCACAGAAAACTGGAATTTTAAGCTTTTAAGGGGTATATCTCCTTAACCAGTTAAAAATGGGTTAAGACCTCGATTTTTGAATACATTTACTACTTACAAAAATGTTTGCCTGTCAGGTTTGCGCCCGGTAAAAGAAGTTACGTTTCTCTGTTGTATTCCCATTTGATGTTGTTGTTGTTCAAAAACAGACTATTTTTTCAAAATTTTCACATTTAGCAGCCCATGGAGGGTTAACAAATGCTTACCGGAATAATTTATCCAATCAACTGGTAATGTGACACCATGACCTATCAATGGCCATTTCCTCTCGAAAACCCTACCAGATGTTTGTAAAGAAATCCAGGGAAAACCAAAAATTTTAAGCCTTTGATGGGTATCACTATTAGCAACCACAAAATGGGTTAACGCTTGGTGTTTTGAATACCCTTATTACTTACAAAAATGGTCTTTGGTGAATTCCACTTCCAACAAAGGAGATTATGTTTATTTCTCAGGTACACGTTGGGTGATGTGCGTGCCTGAGAACAGCCCATTTCAACAAAATTACGATGCTTGGCAGCCTCTAGAGGGTTAATAAACGCTCACCGGAATATTTTGTCCATGCAACTTGTAATATTACACAAAGACCTGCGAGTAGTCAATTTTTCTTGAAAACCTACAGGATGTTTTTAGAGAAATCCACAGAAAATGGGAATTTTAAGATTTTAAGGGGTCTCTCTCTTTAGCCTGTCCAAAATGGGTTAAGACTTCGACTTTTGAATACCCTTACTACTTACAAAAATGTTTGCGTATAGATTGTGCGCTCGATAAAAGAAGGCACGTTTCTTTGCGGCGTACCCATTGGGTGCTGTTGGCGTCCAAAAACAGCCCATTTTATCACAATTTTGACTTTTAGCAGCCCGTGGAGGGTTAACAAATGCTCACCGCAGTATTTTGTCCATGCATCTTCTATTGTCACACCAAGGCCTGGGAGTGACAAATTTTTCTTGAAAATCTACAAGACTCGTTTAGAGAAATCCACGGAAAATACAAATTTTTGAGTTTTATGGGGGTGTTGCTGTTTAACCAGCCCAAAACGGGTTAACGCTTGGTTTTTTGAACACCCTTATTACTGACAAAAATGATCCTCGGTGAATTCCACTCCCAGTAAAGAAAGTTATATTTATCTCCCGTGTATTGTTTGGGTGCGGTGGGGGCCTGAAACCGGCCTATTTCATCAAAATTTCGATGTTTGGCAGCCTGTGGAGGGTTACCATATGCATCGCCTGATGTGTCGTGTGTATCAAAGGGCGTGTCACAGACAGGTCTAGCAATGACGAATGTATAAAAAAAATCTACAAGACGTGTTTCGAGAAAGTGCCGATAAACCCCAATTTTGACAGTTTTTTGCCAATTCTGAGGAAATAAGGATTAAATCGAAAATTCCGCTTGGGTACATTTTTAGATTTTGTGCCCCTCTATGCATGTGCAAAATTTCGTGACAATCGGTTCGAAAATGGCTTCTGAATCGTACGGACAAAATGTGTGGAAAAAAAAAAAAAAAAAAAAAAAAAAAAAATAATAATCCGTAGAAAAACAATAGTCTTTTCCAGAGGGAAAAGCCTAAAAAAAAAAAAAAAAATAATAATAATCCGTAGAAAAACAATAGTCTTTTCCAGAGGGGAAAAGCCTAAAAAAAAAAAAAAAAAAAAAAAATAATAGTCCGTAGAAAAACAATAGTCTTTTCCAGAGGGAAAAGCCTAATAAATGCTAAGTTTATCTCTGGAATACAGGAAAGTGACACAATCCCTGTTAATTGAATACTCCTGCTAACTGAATAATGTTATTGGCAAAGTGGCTCTTCAATTAACAGGGTTCCACTGTACAGCAAAAACAAATATCACAAACTAATAATGAAACTATGTACTTGTGAAATTTTCATGTGGTCATTCTACAAAATGTTTTAGCTGGTACTATACAGTTTTGAAGGTTAAAGGTCTCAGTACTTAGAGGTGAAGGCTGTAAGCCAAAGGGTCCTCTATCAAATACCACCTGTGGCAACCACTTTGTTTCCTTGGGCAATACACTTCATTCCCACTGCCCACGTAGTGCCATTGCGTACCAAGGCATACTGCATGTCAATCGTACACTTGTCTTCAACCAATGCTAACCCAGCGTGAGTGTTGTTTGTACGTTAGATGTTTGTAATTGCTCTGTGGTTCTCTCTGGCTTTTCCCACCTGTAAAACTGTCCGACATGAAGTGACCCTGGCTATCGAAGTGTCATTAAACCCCAATAAATAAATCAATAAGAATCATGTGTCCCTATTCTGGAGAACAGTTTGGGGCAAATTGCCAAAGGATGGTTTGGGTTAGATTAGTATCCAGTTTGGGTCAAATTGTTGGAGGACAGTTTGGATGCAATTCTCACGAATTCCAGTCACTTTGGCCCCAAGTCATTTTGGCCCCAGTCATTACAGCCTCAGGTCAATTCAGCCCCAATTTACCAGGTCATTTCGGCCTCTTTAAATATTTTCAAATATTGTTTGAATTTTAACATTTTTCTATTTAATTTTTTTTCAACATATATATCTCTCAATTAGATATTCAGGTATACATGATATATGTCTAGTAGATTTTCTTTCATGATGAATAAATAAAAGAAAAGTTTCAGCATGTCGAAGATGCACATGGACTATGTGGGATTTGAAATCACTTGTGACCTGAATAATTTTATTTGCTTATAAATCTATGAGAGCCGGAAGCGAGGGTAAGTAATGTGATTTGGTTTGAGTGTACGCCTTGGAAGTGGGGCACTGGGATCAGACCCCCGTGGACATCGAACTGGAAGGGGACTAGGAATTGCACATAACTACAAGGATTCTGCTCTGAGTTTTAGAAAATGTGGACATATTTATGGTAGTATCAAAGTCGCAGTTTGGTGGTTGTTTCAGAAAAAAAGAAAAAGAAACCCTGAGAACCTCAAACTGGAAGGTGACTAGGAATTGTGCATAACAATATGAATAAATGACTGCATATTCCGGTACTTTGCAAAATTTCAAAGTAAAATAATTTCTCTTACTTATACAGATAGCATCTTAAATGTATGTAAAATTGAACACATGGATAATTTTTAATGTCATGTATAACTGTTCTGTACACTGTGTAAATACAAATAACTGAACAATACTTAATAGAGGTAATTACCCATTATTTCTAAACATGAACTATGCACTGATCTTAAAAGATCTCTACACTTAAAATGGTGCCGAAATGACCAAGGGACCAAAGTGACTAGGACAGAGATGACTTTGAGATCGAATTGACCAGAGGACGAAATGACTTGGAGCCGAAGTGATTGGATATCATTCTAACAGATGAGAGACGTTAATTAGGCCCTATTACAGAACACATTGAATGTGAATTTATAGTTAAAACTAGAAGTCCTGTCACGAACTGTGCGCTTATGTCGGCTTAATTGCGCGTAGGAATTGCGCGCAATTACCATATCGAATGGCAGCCAAAGCACGACAGGTTCTCGTGGTTATTCATAGCAAACACAGGCAATATTTCTGCCAATGGACCTCCGGGTTACCCGGAGGTCCATTGGCTGAAACATTGCTTTGCACAGGCCATATGTACAGAATGTGATAACTTTACTATGGTCATAACGCGTAGATTAACGCGCAGATCGACGTGCTATTTGCGCGCATTTCATGACAGGACTTCCTGTTTTAACTGTACTGCAGAGATAATTGCTCGACGATATATTATATTAATATCTTTTCAATAAATATCGAACAATCTATTAATATTTTTTTTAAGAATTATTTTCAGGAGTTAAAACGAATATCGTAGTGTATCTAAAATATCCTAACAGATGTGTACTGCTTTTCTTTTGGATGATTCTTCCCTGGGCCTAGTTCTCCCCAGGCTGAAGATTCCCCCTGTTCCCGAAAAAAGATGACATGCCATTTTCAATGGCGGTAAATATCCAAAAGGGTTATTATTTTCCATTTTTTAGTTTTTGAAACTACGAAGCACTGTTCAGAAATACAGATGCACCAAAAAGTAACACATTATTACTTTGTTTTGGTTTCTAACGGGACTGAAAGCAACCTATCAGTATCACTTTTTCGAATTACACCCATTTCGTCTGCTAACCAAATCGTCCGCTGCAATTTTACCCAAGTCGTCCTCTACAATTATACCCAACACGTCCGAAACTCGTTCGCTGGGGGAAAGTATTCAAGTATTGCATTTTGAATCATTTTTTATTTATATAATAATTTTATTGTATAATTTATTGTATATTACCTATTGTAATATATCTTAATGCACCTCCATTGTAATATATCTTAAATGTACCTCCTTGCATTAAATTTCATATATGTGTATAAAATTCTGAAAACAGAAATGTCAGAACAAAATAAACTATCCAGCCATCTAATAAATTTTAATTACTGTTTATTCAATGGATTACCAATGAAAATAATATTATTACAGTAAAAGTTCTTAAAGTATATGTACGTTATATTAAGTTCCACAACATAATCTTATAATTTTGCAATTTTTCATTGAAGAGCTCCACCTTCACCTTGCAGTGAATAATTGCAAAATTATTAGCATAAGTATTATAAGAATTAATTATATTAAGAAATGCAACAAAATTTGTTATATTAAGTTCTGCAACATAATCTTATAATTTTGCAAGTATTCATCGAGGCGCACAGTCTCTTTACAATGAATAATAGCAAAATTATTAGCAAATGTATTATAAGAATTAATTATATTAAGAAACGCATCAAAATTTATGGTTTATTAAATTCTGCAACATAATCTTATAATTTTGCAATTATTCTTGGAAGAGCATCACCGGCGCTTTACAATGAATAATCACAAAATTATTAGCAAATGTATTACAGGAATTAATAATATTAAGAAACGCATCAAAACGTGTTATAATTATATTAAGAAATGCATCAAAACTTGTTATATTAAGTTCCATAACATAATCTTATAATTTTGCAATTATTCCAGGGGGAGGGGGGTCCTGGGGGGGGGGGGGGGGACCAAAAATTTGCAAGACGTGATGTGGGGGTGGGTGAGTCTCTTGAGTGCACCAAAAATGTGCTTTACCAACTTGTGCAATTTTTTAAAAACATATCAATATATCAGCCAATATATGACATCATTTGTTTTTCAAACCTTAAAGATGATGTTGTACATCACACTCTTAACATAAATACAACATTCAGGAGGCTTTATATGTGAGAATATTGGGCTTAATCTGGGGAAATGTCACACGTTAGTAGGGGGTGGGTGTCTTGTTCGAAATGTAGAAAATGTGCAGACATATTTTCCTTGACAAGCGGACGACTCGGCTTGCGGACGAAACGTCCGTATACCCTTTTTTCAAGCAAACTTTTCCTTACTTTTACAACACCTTAACATTCGGATAATTCAACAACTGAGTTTCTGTTCATCTTGATATTTCACGAGATACGTGTCAATGCATATCTGTATACAATCGCACCAATATAACAACAATTATCAGTTATATTATCGGTTACATGTACGTTTTTTCGATTGAGGTTATCACTGGCAGACAAGCTGCAACGAAATCAGGACTGAGAGTTCGATCTGAAATGACGAGATCATCAGCTGAGCTAGTTCAGCGATCCGAACGTAGTGGCTACCCCTCTACGTTCAGATTCTTCCCATTCAATCCTATAGAAAAAGTTCCCATCAAGTTTTTATGGGAACTCAAAACTCGAAATTTGGGATATATATCAAGCTTTCGCCCTTATTACCGGCTGCAATCGATAGTACACGTATTTCCTTACATTTGGGCAGAGTTTATTAATCCAAACTAGGTTTTATCCTTTAATTGTCGTCATTTGTGTATTCGTGAGACGGCAACGGAGATTTCAAAATCGGCCATGTTTTTGTTTAAATATAAAACAGTAAAAACAATAACCCGGTAATGGCGCCGAAACGAATAGACCTTTTCATCGATGCGGAATAGGAAATTCGATCGCAATTGCGCAGAATGGGTTTGATAATCTGCTCTGTGCGAATGCGACCGAGTTTGATGACCTCCTCTGCGCGAATGAGATCGAGATTCCGATACTGCACCGGTGAAAAGGTCTATTCGTTTCGGCGCCATTACCGGGTTATTGTTTTTACTGTTTTATATTTAAACAAAAACATGGCCGATTTTGAAATCTAGGTTGCCGTCTCACGAGTACACAAATGACGACAATTAAAGGATAATACCTAGTTTGGATTAATAAACTCTGCCCAAATGTAAGGAAATACGTGTACTATCGATTGCAGCCGGTAATAAGGGCGAAAGCTTGATATATATCCCAAATTTCGAGTTTTGAGTTCCCGTAAAAACTTGATGGGAACTTTTTCTATAGGACTGAATGGGAAGAATCTGAACGTAGAGGGGTAGCCACTACGTTCGGATCGCTGAACTACAGCTGAGCATATTGACAAACCTCCAGAAGGACAGAACTCGAGTAATAATAGTAACACTTTGGCCGGCCGCTGATTTGTCGCGGTTCTCGGTTGAGAAGGCCTGGTTACCCCTGAAGTGTAGATATGTAGGCCAATGTATCACGCAAAGCTTTGAGGCGAAACAAAAAACATTTGATTCCCAGAGGGGGACAGGCCAATTGCAATTGCATGGGCAATTCGACACCAGAAGTTACGTGGTTTTTTCACTGAAATTTACTGTCCACTTCAAAAATCACATTGACGGCTATAGAGAATTCTGTTCTGGAACACATTTATCTGACTGGGTATGTGGAACCCTTTGCGGGCCTACGGCCCGCTTGGGGTTCCTATGACTGCTGCATACAGCCATAGAAAACGTTCAGCGCTCAATCAATTTGGAATGGAGTAAATCGTCACTTAAACTTACCAAATTCTGAAAAACGAGAGTTTTTTTTTGGACTGCACCTATCTTTATGCAAACAGAACGAGCATAGGGCTAAACTTTACAACCAAACTTACAACAGCAAATATGCTCGGTAGGCAATTGTAAATACGAACATGTAAATAATTTTTCGATATTCCTTTCAAAAATGGAAGAAAAATGACCTCCAAATTAGCCAGCCAATTTTATGAAGAATTTTAGGGCACTCAAATTCAAGGCCCGAAAACTGGGTGAAGGTTAAAACTTTGAATAAAATATATAACAGCAAAATTGTTCTTGAATGAAGGCCCAATCCTCTCATGGAAAAGGTTTTGAGACAATATGGCTGAGAAAGTGCATGTAAACGTTGGCGAAAATAACAATTATTCCGACAGTACCCTTATGGGAAGTCTCAAATCTGCCAAGGGTTAAACTTTTAATAATAACATATAGAACAAAATTTTCATACTTTGACTGCTGCAAGCAGCTATAGAAAACATTCAGAGCCCAAGCAATTAAAAATGGAGTAAATCGCCACCTAAACTTACCAAATTCTGAAAAATTGTAGTTTTTTGGACGGTACCTACTTTTATGCAACCAGAATGGGATAGGGTTAAACTTTACAACCAAACTTACAAAAACAAATATGCTCGGCAGTCAATTGTGAATACGTACATGAAAAGTGTTTGAAATTAACCCTTTACAAAATGATAGTAAAAGCAACCAAAGTTGGCTAATTTTGGCATTTTCAAACGGTATTCTTATCCTCGCCCTCATAGTGCTTGAGGGTTAAATCGGAGATTAAAAAGTAAACAGTAACTTTCTTTCGCAATCATTGTTGCATCTATCCAAACCAAAATAATTGTTACAACAACCTTGTTATTAGAGAAATTTGCCCTTGACGTTGGTCAATTTTGAAGAAAAATTCTAAATTCGTGTCATTTTTGGCCAGTGGGGGTTAAAGTTGAAAGATCTGAGCGGTGATTGTGGTGTATCATATTATGCTCTAAATGTGTGGAAAATTTGAGCTAAATAACTGTAAACAATTTTCAGACATTCGAGAAATGGTGAAACTTTGAAGGTTTTGGCAGAATATTTTGAAAACACGCGTTTTTACAGATATGACGATACCGCATTTCACTAGATTTTATGACATTACATAAGTGTGCCAAATTTGGTCAAAATCGTACAGCTTGTTTTCGAGCAATTCAACAGACAAACTTCAGGGAGGAAAAAAGAAAAAAATGGAGAAGAAAAATTTTGAAAAAGAAGAATAATAAGAGTCTTTCCCAAACTGGGTTTTGGAAAGCCTAATTTTCAAATAAAAACTAGAGAATTGTAATTTGTTGGACAAATTACGGGCTTTCCCAACTTTTCAATGTGAAAAGGCAAACTGTATTGTACACAAAACTATTGATCAGTTTTGAAAACAGAAAATTTAGTGGAAATCAAAGTTTTTGTGATGCTACTAGTTTTTAACCAGCCAAAACAGATATTTGAGATACAGCAGGACACCAAAACATTTAACACAAAATTTGCTCTTCAATAATTACAGAATATTTTCATAGAAAGCAAAACAAGCGATGTCCTTTCTGCTTTGGAAAAAATTAGTACATATGAATTATAGGCGTACGGGCCGGGGTTTCATGAAGGACTGTGCCCCAACCCACCCCTGAGTCAGGAAGGAGCCGATTTTTCAGCCAATATGCCAGAAAATTTCGGACAATTCAGTTGCCAGAAATGACCACAAAACAGTTTGGTTTTCCACACAAAATGTTGTTTCCTATCTCATCACTTAGAAGTAGCAAGTAGACTGACCATTATACTGTACAAATTGATTCAGTGGAACCGTATCCACGTTAATATTATTCATTTATAATCACACAAGTACATATAAAGACTTCTATTACTGCATATTACGGGAGCACGGTGGCTCAGAAGGTAGAGATGATTGTTGCAATCCAAGAAGTCCTCGGTTCGAATCCCGCCTGTGGCAACCACATTGTGTCCTTGAGCAAGACACTTCATCCCAATTTAATTTCCCACGTGGGGGGGGGGGGGGGGGCATGATGGCGATGTGTACTAAGGGTATTTTGAGGGTGTACTTGTCTTCAACCAATGCTAACCCTGCTTTTGTGGAGTTAGTATGTTAGGGAGTCTGAGTCGCTTGCCATTGCTCGGTGGTTCTCTCCAGGAAGTCAATGGGAGGGAGACCGCCACCCTCCCTCCCATACCCACATTTGGCATTTCCTCCTGAGATTCAACTTTTTCGGGCTAAAAGGGTTCATCCCCCCTCCCTGAAAAATATCCCTGTACGCCTATGCAACGAATACCTGGACTTGAATAAATATCTATATTATGGTCATGATATAGCTGTAGATGCTGAAAGTGACCTTAAATATCAATAATTAATTTATTCTCTATCATTCTGTCTGTTTGTGAATGTGTGGGATTTGTCAACAAACGAGGGTAAGCTTCCAACTTCATGATTTCACAATTTTTCCAACATATCTGTTTCAGATACAATGAAATACATGTAATATGAGTTACTGTCACGCACAAATTAGTTGTTTATTTGATATGGTTTAAACCATCTAGAGAGCTAGAACACACAGTGATGGGTACAGTTCAAGTGAAAATGAGTTGATTAAAGGGATGTTGCACAGCTTGTTAATATTTCTTGCATTACATTACTACTTTGCTATTTATTGACAGAAGGATTTCACAGAGCGTTTCCCTGACGGTATTTATTTATTGGTATTTGCGGTCACATACTTATCCACAATGGCTAATCGTGACCGTGACAGTTTTACGGGTGGGGGAAGTCGGAGGATCCAGAGAGAACCACCGAGCATCGATGAGCAACTGTCAGCTCAACATTCTAATTATGTTCAAGCTCAGTAGGTAATAAAGGCCGATTCTAACTCAAATGTACATGTACATGTACACGTACATCGATGTACACCTCCATAGGATTTAGTATTAAAATCGTGTACGGGTACACGATTTGTCGTTTTTAGGGTGATTTAGAATCGGCTTTGCCGATTCTACATTACTGGATTCTATATACACATCGCTCAAGAGTGAAAAAATGTATGACATTTTAAGGAGAAAGAGGTGTATCGTCTGATTTAGAATCGGCAAATGGGTTTCCCCCATAGGATTCAGTGTTAAAATCGCGAGCAAAAAACGTGTTGCCGTTTCTAAATCATCATCAGAAAGTGGTTTGCCGATTCTAAATCATCCGTGTCTGTACACGATTTTAACACTGAATCCCTATGGAGGCGTACACGGAAAAGAGGTGATTCTGAACTGGCAAACCCACTGCCACGATGAGAGTAAAAACTGACACTTATGTTTTTGTTGTGACTGAATGAAGGTTTTCATTCAAAAGAGTCGACTATAAATATGAGTGTCAGTTTTAAAAGAGTTGCGTGAATGAAAGGCATTCGTTCAAAAGAGTCGACTATAAAATATGATCTGTAAAAATAGACATTCATGTTTTTTTTCAATGTAACGAAAAGAAATTGAGTTTAGAAACATTTAGAAAAAATCAGAGGTAAAAATCGTTTGTTTGCATTTTGTCACTGTTAATTTTGTGAAGTAATCTTAATAAACACTTTATGGAATGTTTGATGAAATTGTCGCTCATGTTTTTGTTGTGGTGTGAATGAAGGTTTTCGTTTTTAATGGATCGTTTTAATAATGTATAATAAAACGCATTTTCCACTCAATTAGGTTTGAGTGGTAAATTTTTAATATATTCATGATAATGATCAGAGATTTGAAAGAATCCCTTTAACGTTAAATTAGAAAACCGGTTTCTTTTATGTGCTAGAATTTTTTTAACTGTCTTCAAAGGTTCTCTCTTAATTCGACATTGAGTGAAAGGTTTTTTGATATATGAATGGAAATTCCTTTTAACAAACGTAAAATAACTCTCAAATGCGTTAAATCAGAAACTGATTTGTCATGTGCTTAAACGTTTTTAAACTTTTCAAGTTTTCCCAATTCAATCAATACTGAGTTGAGATATGAATTTTTTAGTTATTATATTAAAGACAGAAGATTTTTATTAACTTAAAACATAAAAAAATAATTATACATTTAATTTTGAAAATAATAAAATAACTCACATTAGCATACTCAAAGGAACATTAACAATTGAAAACGAAAAATGTTTTTACAGATGGATTCTAGATGCCGAGATCAAATTTTAGATGAGTATGAACGTGCTAAGAAGAGCATTCAATCGGCTGACAGAAGCAGACATCTCGGAGAGATGGATCTCAGACGCAAGGCCACAAAAATATTTAAACCCGTGACGGAGGGCCAAGAGCGAAGCAAGAAGGAGATAGTCGAAGAATTGAGACCTATAAAAGAGAGTTCTTTGAGAATGGGTTCGTTGCCCGGTAGTTTTGGAAATCGATATTCCTTTCAATCTACACCGGATTACATTCCCACAGGAATTCAAACAGACGTGAGCGACGATGCAACTTCAATTATCACCACTGATAGCGTCTCGTCGTCCGAGGATGGTGGTAAGAGAGATCTGTTGTATGGATTTTATAAGGATTCGGACGGTAGAACTTTTTTCGGCGATACAGAAGTCGAAATAGGTGATGATGAATTAACCGTCGGCTCGAATAGGTACGAATTAACTTCCGGACTGCGCAAATTGCTCCTTTACGACAAGCCTAGTGATTACACGGAACAGGATTTCGACAATTATGGCGACATTCTGGTTCAGACCCACGCCATGAAGAGAAATAACGATGCCAGAGAGATGAGACCCAAAGCCAACAGAGGTTACAAGTGGACGAAAATAGTGAAACCCATATGGGATATGAATAAGAAGTTCGTCGAATCGGTGACTGGCAAAGGGGTGAAAACCACTTTTCTTCCGAGCGATTCTGATGCTCTGTCTCAGAGATTGAGATTGTTGATGGCTAGTAGACGGGCTGGTAACACAGGGTTAGATAATGAGATAGTTAGCATATGTGACGAAATGTTAAGACAGAAGGTTTTGAATAAAAACCATTATAAAAGGCTGATGAATGAATTGTAGGATTGATGTATATATAATAAGTAGAGAGAAACAAACAAACAAACAAAAATATATAAAATAAAAACAGTAAATTTTACACTAGAATAATAAAAGTATTTAAACAACAAAACGATTTACCAGTGAAACAACAAAATATATTATAAAAATAAAATATGTTGGTGATAAAGAACAGGGGCTACGTCAGAACTTACGTTCAAGGCGGTCCTGGCATCGTTGATTCTATAATGCGAGCGTTCACGAGCGATGCGGGTAGAAAACTCGCATCGACTGCGTTTGAGGTCGGTAAGAAGATGGCTTTGGATGCTGGTAAGAAAGCCGCTTCCGAAGCCAGTGGTAGGATAGCTTCTGTGGCTGGCAAGAGGGCAGCCGACGCGTTGATCGACAAGTTGATCAGTCCACCGGCGAAGCGAGCTGCGTTAGAGCGAATGCCGAAAAGTTGGAAAGATTTTAAGGATGCTGTGGTACCCATACAAGATTTAGCTAAAATGACGAGTGGATCCGGATTGAAGAGAACTCACGACGGTGTAATATAAATAAATAATAATATTAAAAACTTAGTTTGAAAAACATAAAAAATTGTGTTTGAAAAAATCTAAAATAACAAACAAAAAAAATAAAACAAAGATGAACATTAAAGATATGTCTTGGAACGATGCCGCGACTAAGAGGTTGAATAATGAGTTCTTTCCCAAAAGCATAAGAGGCTTGATAGTGGGAAAATCGAATTGTGGAAAGACTAATCTGTTGATGAATCTGTTGTCCCGACCCGACTGGTTGGATTACGACAGATTGTTTGTGTTTGGCAAGAGCTTGTTTCAACCTGAATACAGATTGCTTCGAGAGTGTATGGATCGTAGATTGCCCAAGGACGTCATAGCCAAAATCTTTGACAGTAGGGAGGAATTCGACAAAAGTGAAGCTCCTCTTTCGACCATTTTGGACGGTGCGGCGATGGAACTCATGAAGAGAAATGCATCTTCGAACGTCGAGTGTCAATTTTATGAGAACGCTTGCGACGTTCTGGATCCTAGAGAATTGAAATCGGAAGATAAGAATCTCATGATTTTCGATGATCTCTTTTGGAGAGACAGAACCGATGCGAATCGTATTACGTTAGGGGTCGACACAGCAACGTGGACTGTTTCTACCTGTCGCAGAATTATTTTCGATTGCCCAGACAGACGATAAGGGAGAACGCTAATTTTCTATGTCTCTTTCGCCAAGATCTCAAGAATCTCAATCACATCTACGGCGATCACGTCGCAAACGACATGAGCGTGGCGGAATTCAGGAGATTCTGCAAGAGGGTTTGGGATGGAGGACTTTACAATTTTGTCGTGATCGATTTGACTAGCGAATTTACTCACAGAAAATATCGGTGTGGATTCGACAAGTTTTATGTTTCTGATGATAATAAAATAGAGCATGAAAATAAAAAAAAATTTAGAATATAATAAATCTTCAAATAATTAGTTTTGAAAAAATAAAATTAAAATATAATGTTCGAACAAGGAGAATTGTTAGAATGGATAGCCGAGAATACGGCTGCAAAACTATCCATTCAAATCGTGGTGAGTGGCGATTTGACTCGATTCACTACGAAATTCGAACCTTCTATCGAATTGAATAGAGAGAAAAGATACGAGATGGTGTTGGTGAATCTGGAGACTTATTATTCCTTTCCCAACGTCACCGAAAAGAATAACTCGTTCAAGTATTCTGACGGAGTGGATTGGTTGGAGATTCGAATTCCCAAAGGAAGTTACGACATAGACGATTTGAACAATTACATTCAGACGCAAATGAAGACGGATGGAAAGGGAAGCAACAAGATCAGACTCGCTTCCAATCCTAATACCTTACAGACGATGTTGGATTTGGAAGATAATTTTTGAGTGGATTTCAACACGGACGATTCTATAGGCAACAAGCTGGGATTCGATCGAAAGATGTATCGAGGCCACGCAGCATCTGAAGATACGGTCAACATTCT
Organism: Pictodentalium vernedei; assembly: GCA_031216915.1. Lineage (NCBI taxonomy): Eukaryota > Metazoa > Mollusca > Scaphopoda > Dentaliida > Dentaliidae > Pictodentalium > Pictodentalium vernedei. The sequence goes on along the minus strand of CM062297.1, from coordinate 445,611,667 downwards.
CGCAGTCAATAGCATTCTGGTGAACGTGGATGTGATTGCTGAAAGCTACGTGAATGGTAGCACTCAACCGACGATCTATTCCTTCTTTCAAAACGTGTCACCGGGTTATAAGATCGTGGAGCGACCTCGAAATTTAGTTTATCTACCAGTGATTTTAGACATGTTGTATAGTCTCGAAACCACATTGACGGATCAAAATGGTGAACTGTTAGATCTTCGCGGAGAGAGGGTGACGATACGATTTCACATAAGAGAAATATAAAAGCAAAAAAAAAATATTGCGTATAATATATATAAATAACAAAAATAAATAAACGCAATATTAATTTTACAAAAATTATTTAATATAAATAATTATCATTAAAACAAGAAAACAATTGAAGATAATATATTTTAAAAAAAGAATTATGACAGAATATGTGAAAAAAACGTGAACATATCCACAGGACAGAGGAAGAAACTTGAGAGAGCGTTAAGAACTTGAGGCGAGGCGGTGAAATTCAAATTCACTCATGAAGATCTGACGAGAGGCAGTCAGGATTCGATCGCCTGGACCAAAAGTCAAATCAAAAGGATGGAGAAAGCGATTCGTGATGGAAGAGGGTTGACAGTGAGATTGAGTCCCACTCAATTGAGATACAATTTGAGAATGAAAGGTGGTTTCATACCGCTATTGGCAGGAAAGCATTACCCTTCGCCGCAAAGGCACTATCCTTTCTCGGAAAGACTCTCGGCATGGGAGCTCTCACGGGACTCACGAGCTCGGCAGTTGAGAAATTAATGGGTGGCAGCGGACTGTTTTCGAAGAAGGGAGGAGCCATGTGTCGCATTCACATAGACGACAGCAGTAAAGGATTGTATCTACAACCCGTTAGAGGTGACAACTCTTTGAGTGGAAATGGTCTCTATCTGAAGAGTGGATGGAGCGTTGAGTGACTCGGCAAGGGTTTGTTGTTTGGTGTGAATTCACCATTTAAGAATATACCGATTTTGAATATGTTATTATAATATAAAAAAAAAAAAAATATAATTATATATAAATATCAATCATAGAAAAAATATAAAATAATATATAAAATGGATAAAAAGGTGGAGAAACAATTAGATGATAATGGTGAATATCGGGAGATAGAGTGTGAAAAAGATGTGGAAAACTGGTTAGACGCTAATGATGGATATCTAAGGAAAGAACTGATAAAAGAGTTAAATAAAGAGCGGGATAGACAGTTGAAATTGAAAAGAATGAGACGCTTTCCACCATCACCACTATTTTCTGAAGAGAATGGTAATGATGCAAATGTTACCAAGAGATGCACAACATTCGTTCATAATTATGATTCGGATAAACAAATGTGTTGTTATAAAAACGTATCATATTACAAAAAAAAAGAAAAAAAAGAAAAGATGAATCGATGCTAAAATTTAAGAAAAAAGGAAACGTTATTATAATATATGGGTAATAGTGAAAAGGAAAACAAAAAAAAAGTAATGAGATCTAAAGATGATCTCATTACTTTTTTTTTCCTTCTTCTTCGCTAAAAAATCAATCTCTCTATTGTTTATATTTCCAAGTCCGTTATTAGCATGTTGACACTCGTGTATTCTCCTTTTTCAAAAATGTGTTGAATGTTTATCTTTACTCTTTGGAGTTTTTTTACATCGGTGAATGTGCTCTCACCACCCGATTTGTCCACGAGTTCGAGTGAGATTTTTGGATATATGTAACTTCCATAGAACAACGTCAAATCATCCTTGTCGCATTCTTTATCTTTAGCGATGACGATTTTCTGCAGATCGCTTTGGTACTCGTAAAACAAATCGAGCATGGTTTCATCCAATTTCAAAGACATCTTATATCTATCGTATTTATACTCTAAGTACTTCATCACGACCTCATTCAATTCGATGGGATCGTGTTGTTGTAATCTATAGATTTTAAAACCTAATTTCTTATTTGTTTCGACTCGTTTCAATTTCAATTTTGATCTTTTAGGTGTTGCTGTCATGATCGATTATTTGGGTTTTTTTTGTTTTATGAATTCTTGCAATAATGTATATTTTAAATTTTGTATTTTAATAATTTGTTTAAAAAGTTTTTTTTTTTTTTTTTACTCTTTATATATATATAAAAAAGTTTTTAATTTTTAATTTTCTTTAATGTGAAAATTTTTTTGGTAAAAAGTTTTTTTTCTCTTTATATATATATAAATAAAAAATTAAATTTAACATCATTTTTTTCTCGTATTAATTCAATTTTTTTCACGTTAAGAACATAAAATTGTTTAATTTTTTTTGAAGGAATTAAAACATATATAAACAATTTTAAAACTTTTTAACAAATTATAAAAAAAAGTAATGAGATCATCTTTAGATCTCATTACTTTTTTTCCTTCTTCTTCGCTAAGAATCAATCTCTCTATTGTTTATATTTCCAAGTCCATTATTAGCATGTCGACATTCGTCTTTTTTCCATTTACGAAAATGTCTTGAATGTTTATCTTTACTCTTTTGAGTTTTTTTTACATCGGTGAACACGCTCTCACCACCCGATTTGTCCACGAGTTCGAGTGAGATTATTGGATATATGTATTTTCCATAGAACAATGTCAAATCGTCCTTGTCGAATTTTCTGTCTTCGGCGATGATGATATTATTCACCAGATCGCTTTGGTACTCGTAAAACAAATCGAGCATGGCTTCATCCAATTTCAAACACATCTGATATTTGTTGTAGTAGCGCTCTAAGCTCTCCATCTCAACCTTGTTCAATTCGATGGGATCGTGTTGTTCTAATGTATAGATATTAAAACCTAATAGCTTACACACTTTGACTTGTTTCAATTCCAATTCGCATCTTTTAGGTGTTGTTGTCATGATCGATTATTTGTTTTTTTTTTGTTTTATGAATTCTTGCAAATAATGTATATTTTAAATTTTGTATTTGAATAATAATTTGTTAAAAAAAAGTTTGTTTTTCTCTTTATATATATAAATAAAAAGTTAAATTTCAACATCTTTTTTTTTTCTCGTATTAATTAAAAAAATTTTTCACGTTAAGGAACATAAAAAAAATTGATTAATTTCATGAAAAAAAAAAACATTTTTCACATTAAAGAAAAAAATTAAATTAAAAAAGAAATCTTTTTATATATATAAAAGAGTAAAAAAACAAAACTTTTTAACAAATTATTTAAATACAAAATTCGAAAAAAAACCCAAAATTCTTACAAATGAAGCAAACAGATAAAAAAAAAATGGAAAATTTAAATGAGAAAACCGTACCTCAGTTAAATGAGATTGGTAAACTATTAAAAATTCCACATTTCAAAAATCATAGAACTAAATCAAAAAAAAATTGAAGTCATACAGAAAAATTCATGAAACGATGGAAAGGCAAACGAAATGTCGATAGCAACGATGTCAAAAATGCATTGGTTGTGAAAAATGAGAGAAGAAGAAGAAAAAGATAGTAAAAGGAATCGAAATGCCGACATCGAAAAAAACCAAAAACGTTTCGATTGTGTGAAAAATAAGAAGACGACTAAACGAAAAGCCGTTGAAGAAGAACTTCAAGTTTCAAAAGAAAAGAAAAGAAAAACTAAAACGAAAATGAGTGATGCACTTCAGATTCTAGACAAACGAGATATATCGAGCGAAATTCGATGAGCAATAAACGAAGGGAAAGGAGAAGAATATGTAGCACGACTCGTCATGGAACTATTCTAATCGAAACCCGTAGAACAGGAGAGTGCGATCAAAGGCATTTTTAAAACTTTCGACGTGGTTCCCTCGTTCAAGAAAATCGATCCGAAATTGTTCATGGAACAGGTGAAGAAAAAAGTATTGGATTTGTTTCGCAAATACATAAACGTGGGACTAAAAATTAGATGATACTCCATTGCATGATGAATAAAATCGACGTGAAGTCCGGCGAGAGCATCGCAAAAAATACATATTTCAGATCTAACGTCAAACCCATATTTCGAGGTTCAGATTTTTTCGAAAAGATGAAAGACAAGATGTTGACGTCTCTCGCGAATTATCAACATGAAGGTAGTAATTGGACGTTCGATGAGGTGTTGAAACTTGAAATTCATATAACTGAAAACGATTCATTGAAAGGGTCTTCCTACGTGAAAGTACCATATTTCCTAGCTAAAAAACACGCCGTGGTCAACGTGAGAAATAAAGATGATCAGTGTTTTAAATGGGCAGTCACCTCCGCTTTATACCCTGTCAAAATGAACACCGAAAGAGTTTCTTGTTACGAGGAGACTTCTAAAAATCTCGATTGGACTGGAGTGACTTTTCCAACAGAGTTAAAACACATCGAACGTTTCGAGACACAAAATCCCACCGTAGCGGTGAACATCTTGGGATACGACGATGAAAAATGAACGATATCTATCCTCTCAGAACACTTCGTATCTCGAAAGAGAAAAGACGATTATTTTATTATTGATTTCGAATGGTGACAATTGTCATTATTGTTGGGTTAAAAATCCGAGCCGATTACTGTCCAGACAAAATAATAAACATGAACATAAGATATGTTTATGTTGCAACTGCATGAACGCATTTCAGAGCAAAAAATTGTTAGCGAAACATCAGGAATATTGCAACGAAAATCAAGGTGTCGCCGTCGAAATGCCCAAACCCAACACCATCATGAAGTTTAAAAATCAAAATAGAAGGTTAAAAGTACCATTCGTCGTGTACGCCGATTTCGAATGTTTCACCACGAAAATGAGTTCCAGTCAACCCAATGCTCTTCAAAGTTACGTCGAAAGATATCAAAAACACATACCTTCAGGCTATTGCATTTACGTGAAATGCGCTTTCGACTCGCAACATGACATGGGTCCCTTCACCTACACGAAACAGTGCGAAGACAACGACGTGGCTCAAAGGTTCGTGGAAGAGGTAGAATCAAAAATTCAAATGTTATACGACAAATTCAAAACTCAGGCGAAAATGATCATCACGCGAGAGCAGCAGGACAAAAATAACAGAGCCACCGAATGTCACATATGCAGACAATCGTTCGACGAGAATTCGGAGGAAAATAAGAAGGTCAGAGACCACGATCATTACACGGGTCTGTATCGCAGTCTGGCTCACAGCAAGTGTAATTTAAAATATCGAGACGCCGTTTTCTATCCGGTGATATTTCACAAACTCTCGGGTTATGACAGTCATCTGTTCCTGAAAAATCTCGGCACCTCACACGAAGAATTAAATTGCATCGTGAACAGCGAAGAAAGATACATTTCCTTCACGAAATGGAAGCTCATGGAGAAGAAAAAAGTAATCGACGGAGATACGTTGGAAGAAAAAAAGAAATCCATTTGTAGAAGCATACGTTTCATCGACAGTTTTAAATTCATGTCGACTGCTCTGAAAAAATTAGTTGATAACATGAGCAAGGATAAATTTAAAATCACGAGCGAACATTTCGGAGAATGAGTAGACATCATGTTGAGGAAGGGAGTCTATCCTTATGATTACATGAACGATCTAAAGAGATTCGAAGACACCGCACTACCTTCGAAAGAATATTTTTATTCGAAATTATACGAATTTCCGATGAGAATTACGAACACGCCAAAAGCGTGTGGAAATCATTCAATATGAAAACCATGAGAGATTATCACAATCTCTATCTGAAGTCCGACGTTCTGCTCTTGGCAGATGTGTTCGAAAATTTTTGAGACGTCTGTCGTCGAAATTACGATCTGGATCCCGCTTGGTATTTCACCACACCCGGTCTGGCGTGGGATGCTCTGTTGAAGACCACTGAAGTCCAATTGGAATTATTATCTGACGTGAACATGTTGCTCATGTTCGAAAGGGCTGCGAGAGGTGGCGTCTCGATGATCTCCCACAGATATTCTGAAGCTAACAATCCCTACATGAAAAAAGGTTTCGATTCGAAACGGTCGAATAAATACATACAGTATTGGGATGCTAATAATCTGTATGGTTGGGCTATGAGTCATCCTTTACCGATTGGAAATTTCGAATGGGTGATGGAACAGGAAGAGATGCAAAAATGGAGAGACTATCCTTGCATTTTAGAAGTCGATTTGAACTATCCGGAAGAATTACATGATCTGCACAATGATTATCTGCTGGCTCCCGAATGAATGGAACCGAATGAAGGAGACGAGGAAAAACTCATTCCCAATTTATTTAACAAACGTAACTACGTCATCTACAGCGAGCATTTGAAACAGTACGTCGATTACGGGATGAAATTAGTCGACATACATCGCATCATTCGACGAAGAGCCTTGGATGAAAAAATACATCGGTCTCAACACCAATCTCAGAATTCGAGCCAAGAACGATTTCGAAAAAGATTTCTTCAAACTCATGAACAACTGCGTGTATGGTATATCGATGGAAAACATCAGGAAGAGAACCGACGTTCGACTTGTCACGTCTGAGAAAAGAGCTAAAAAATTAGTGGCGAAACCCAATTACAAACACCGAACCATATTCCACGAAAATCTAGTGGCCGTTCACATGCAAAAGACGCACCTGAAGTTCGACAAACCGTATTATCTCGAACCGATCATCTTAGATATCAGCAAGCAATTGATGTACGAGTTTCACTATGATTACGTCAAACGAAAATTTGGTGATAAAGCCAAACTACTGTTCACCGACTCAGACAGCTTAGTTTACGAGATAGAGATGAAAGACGTCTACCGAGATATATCTCCAGACGTGGCCGCGTGGTTCGACACAAGCAATTATCCCATCGATCACCCGTCCAACATTCAATCGAACGACAACAAGAAGGTGTTGGGTAAATTTAAGGATGAGAGCGGCGGTAAACAAATCGTCGAATTCGTAGGCTTGAGACCCAAACTGTATGCTTATCGTCTAGAAGATGAAGAGATCAAGAAGTGCAAATGGGTTAAAGCGTGCGTGGTGAAGCAAAACATCTCTTTCCAAGAGTATAAAGATTGTCTGTTAGGAAGTGGTCCGGTGTATAAGACTATGAAATCGATTCGAAGCGAAAATCATGACTTGTATACCGAAATAGTCAACCAGATTTTGCTGACGGCCGACGATGATAAGAGATTCGTGTTATATGATAAAATAAGCACTTTGGCACTCGGACATTGGACTTTGAATCTAATTTTAGACGAAATGGATGTGGATGATTGGATTCCAGATATGATTGTGGATGATAGGATTCCAGATATGAGTAAGGATGATAGGATTCCAGAAAATCAAGAGGAATTAGATGGATTCGAAATTATAGAAATTGATAGAGACATCGAGAAAGTTTGTTTAAAAAGAAAAATTAAAAAATAAAAAAAAAATAACGTCATTTTAGTGAATTATAATAAAATAAATAAATAAAAAAAAATAAAAAAAAAAAAATACATATACGCATTTATGAATAAGAAAAAAGAGATATCCATAGAAGGTGTCGTCTTACCTAACGAACCCCTATCCAACATTGATCTGTCGAATGCGGCGAAGGATTTGAAAATCAAAGATTTTCTAGGTGTGTTTTCCAGAGATGCCTTGCCAAAGAGAAGACCTCGACAATCGGAATTTTAAATCTAGACGATTTATCGGGTGAAGGCACTCACTGGGTGGCGTGGTTCAAGAATGGGAAGAAGAATTATTATTTCGACAGCTACGGAATCTTGCCACCGAAAGAAACAAAGAACTATTTCAACAAATTAATGGTTCGTTACAACACAGAACGAGTGCAATCACCAGATCAAGTGTTTTGCGGTCACCTCTGTCTCTACATTCTCAAGAGATGGTCTGAAGGAGATCGGTTTCAAGACATTCTCATTGATTTACATTAGAGAGAGATTTTTTTTATAGTATATATAAAGATAAAAAAAATTATTTTAAAAAATTTTAATCGAATAAAAACGAAAAATAAAATAAAATAATTCATTTTTTAATAAACTGCGTTTTGAAATATATTTCTTTTAAAAAACAAAAAATCTCAAAACAACATGCCATTCGATAAATTTGGTAGAAGTGACGACGAAAAAGTCAACCTAAGAAAGAAGAGGAAGACGTTCAAAGTCGACGATGGTTATGACGTTGCCAACTTGGACGAACATTATGTTCAGAGATACGAACCTCAAGAGGAACCTTTGAACATGAACGATAAGAAGCTCTACAATCTTCCCGAGCTGATAGATCTCACAGATGCTGCGACTAAAAAATACGTCGACAGGGGGAACGCCGATTTCGAACGAATCATGCTAGATAATTACGTGGATAAAACCATGACCGACAATCTCGATCTGAAATCCAAATGTTTGGTGAACGTCGCGAATCCCATAGATCCCACGGATGCCGCGACCAAAAAATACGCGGACGACTCTCACGCGAGATTCAGCGAACACCTGAGAAATAGATACATTCAGAAAATGATGCACTTGGAATTGAATGCCAATTCTAACAAGATAACAAACGTGGCCACTCCCACGAATCCCAAGGACGTGGTGACCAAACACTATGTAGATCTGGAACAGAGAAAGTCTGACAGATGAGAAATGAAATCGAATCTGAATGCGGGATTCAACAAGATATTGAATCTGTCAAAGGTCGACGACCAGGATGCGGACTCAACCGCGGTCAACAAGGGCTACATAGATTCTGCTGTGTTGCGATCACAAGGATACATAGAAGCAAAAGTGGACGATCTCTACCTGAACAAACAATCTGGCGGAACTATGGAGGGTGGTATCGACATGAATGGTGAGAATTTATTCGGACTCAGTCACGATCCCGAATTCAATTCCAGCGCAGTCAGCAGGAAGTACGTGGACGACAACTCGGTCTGGAGGAAGGTCGACATCATGGAAGGTAAACTAGACATGGGTGGACACGCGCTCACGAATCTACTGGATCCCGTGAACATGACGGATGCCTGCACCCTGATTTCGGTGGTGGAGAAAGTCAAATATGCTAGACAATTGATCACCATGTGGGCCAAGGAGGCCGGCACCTTAGATGAGGGAAAAGCTGAGTGGTCTTTCGGAAATGGAGGTAGCGGATCGAAACATGGTCAGGTGGGATATCCCATGCCGCTGGGAGGTGAAATCCTTCGAATGAGTCTGGCATCCTCGGATTTGAATACCAGAGCAGTCGTCAATCTCATAGTGAATGGAGTAGAGAGCGATAAGAGATACAGCATCGAAAAGACTGAGAATCAACACGCGAATGTTAGCACGTTCGGCACGCCTCTCAAAGTGAACGCTGGAGACAGGATTAATTTCGTTACGAAAACCAATAATCCTGAAGCCGCCACTTCCGTGGTGAGTCTACTGATCAAACTAGTTCCTTTGAACAAACAGTGAACGCATTGGAAAATAATGAATTAAAAAAAAAAATAATGTGTGATTTATTAAAAACAAAAAAAAAAAGTAATGAGATTTAGAAAGATGTTCAATCTCTCTAGATCACATTACTTTATTTACTTTTTTTTTGTTTTTTTTTGTTTTTAATAATTACTCATTACTTTTTTCTTTTTTTTTTCTTTTTTATTTTTTTTCACACTCATCTCTCATCGAATGATCGACATCCTATTTCCATCAGATTCGAATTGTAATTCTCTGTCGGACAGGACCAGGACGAAGGCTTCAGTTTTTCTCGGCACGTTCCTATCGAATTGCATCTTGATCTGAATGTCTAAGACGCTACTCTTGAGTCGTTCACTCTGTTTACTGACGTCGAATACGAACATGGGATACATCGACTTGTATTCGCCGGGAGATATGTTAGGGTTGCTCATCAATTCGTCTAGACCGTGATTTCTAAATCAGCGGCGTCGCTGTACAGTCTGCAGAAATCGTTCTTGTCGAACAACGCGTTGTAATCGATTGCTGGATATCTCGTGGTGTTCAGAAACACTTGCATGTTTCTCAAATGGCAGTGATCGAACAGCGATGCATTCTTTTCCTGAGACCCGTCCCTATCGGTCTGAAATGCAACCACAATGAAACGCGGTCTCTCGGAAGCGGATTTCACCATCAATCTCCAATCGAAGTGATTCATGGAGAGAGGAATGCTAGCTGTGTCGCACTGTCTCATTCTAAATCCCACGGGTAATTTACTCTTGGATTCTATGATCTTGTAGAGACGCGCTTTTTCCACGATCGAAGGCTCCATGTGCGGAACGAACCACGATATCTTGTGTAGAGTTATCTTACCTGCATTGGTCGCAGTGAGTCTCACTATTGCGTCGTCGTCTCCTTTTCGAATCAACGTCAGATTGTGTTTGAATCCGTACATGATCTTGTTGTAATCGTCTGCAAATCCGAAGATGTGTTTCAAAGGTATCCTGAACGAAAACATTTCTTTAGGTCTGGACGTCTTGACGACGTAGTCGAATATCAAGGCGGCGCCGGCGCTAGCAGGGCCGATGGTGTCTTTCCCCCACAACTGATTAAGTCCTTTGGATTTCGAAAAATCATCAGGATACGTCAAGAGTCCAACATCATGGTGGCCTGACCGGGATGAAACACAGATTCTATCTCTTGTCCGGATAGCATGTATTTTATATTACTGAATAGATGCATGATGCCATTATTGGCTAGAGTAACCGTGTCGTCGTCGGTGTAGTCGCTCCCATCTTCCTTGGTGAGACGTCCCTGCACCACTATGTAACTCTCACTAGGATGTATGAATAGATCTTGAGTTTCGACGTTGATTCTTATCTCTCCCGCATTGTTCAAACTCGTTCCAGTTACTGGTTCGTATTCGTGAACCTCATATTTTTGAATACTTTCATCTTTCACTATGCTTTGTGCTATATCTAGTATATTTGTCATTTTTAAAGGATTTTTGGTTTTTTTGTTTATTAATTAGCTTGCTTTTTTTTTATCTAAAAATAGTTTTTAATTATTTTTTTTATTATTATTTTTTTTCTCTCCTTGATATATATGTGTAAATACGAAAATGTTAAAGAGAGTAAATAAAAGAAATTTGTTTTCTTATCAAAACTTTGTCTTCTGTAATTGTTGTTCATAAAACTTTCTGACGATCTCTTCTCCATCCAAAGCTTCGATTTCGTAAGTCACCGGATCAGTGTGAAATATTTTGATTATCACGAAGATTTCCGAGGTCCATCGAAGAGTATAACCCTTTTTGAAGTGCTTCTTATAAGCGTAGATTCTCACTCGATCACCGACCGCAAATTTCGGCGTTCTAGACTTCTTCCTAATCTTAGATCTTTCAGGATATAGATTCGCGTAGACCCGTTTTTCATTTCGAGGATCGCTAGCTTCCACGGGAGTCATCTTGATCGATCTGTGTCGTGTGTTGTTGTAATCTTTGACCAGACCGTTCAGAGCGTATATGTATTTCTTGGTCGAATTCGCCGTGAAGTATCTGTACCACGCTGGCTTTCTCTTCGTTTTCGATCGAGTAGAGGTCGATCAATCGATGAACGTGCTTGTTGTAGAATTCCTTTCCCTTATCCACCCACAATTTACTCGGTTTTCGAGAAGACGAATCAAACACGCTCTTCAGAGCCTCGGCGACGCAAGGTCCCGATTTATTCTTCAAAGCTCTGATCCAACCGTATTTGGAAAACACGTCGATGACCGTCAATAGATATTTGACACCCTCGTTCCACCTCGAAAACGATCTCATGTCGACCAAGTCGGCAGACCAAATATCATCCAAACCCTTCACGAACACCCTTCTCTTTCGAAATTTACGCACGATGGGTTTGTGTAACTCCTTGGCCAATTCGCTCGTCAATAATCGTTTCTTCTTCTTTTCTGATTCGCATTTTTTTTTTTGAACACCCCATCCGAACCGACGTTTCGCACCGATCAGATTGCCGACCAACGAACGTTCTATCTTCTCTCTCCTGGTCGGATTCGATATGCCTCTCAATTTCCCCAACATGTTTTTATCACAGACGTCGTTGCGAGTCTTGGTGTCGGGATGTCCGGCGTAGCACAGATCGTGATCATACGCGGCCGCGTCCACCCTATTCACAGGTTTGCTCCAAGATTTAGGAGTCAGATCGGCGTTGAGTCTCTTGTTCAATTTCCTTCCAGGTCCCGTGAAACTGTGACCAGGCAGATGCATTTCGAAAGGTAGATTATTGATCATTTTATTCACGATGCCTTTACCTTTGCTCGCGTTCTTTTTTTTTGATGAATCGAGTCTTGATAGAACCACAGACGTCGCAAATTCCGCGAAGAATCTGTCTATCGTTTTTAGTTCGTACTTCTCGAGAATTACTCGTCTCGGTAACTCTCTTACACTTTACGCAATAATTTTTTAAGAGTTATTTAAATTAATTTCGTTTTTTATTTTATATATAAATTTAATAATTAATTAATTCTGTTCTTATTATATATATATATTTTTTTTTCAATCGCTGCTCTTGAGTTCTATCATCTTACTGAATTTCTCCCTGGCCTCTTTCCTCCCCTTTTCCACAAGAGAATCCTTCATCTCTTCTTTGATGATCTGACGAGTCTTGATTCTCACGGCTTCTTTCATGGCATCGTATTTCGTTTTCTCGCCCAATATCGCGAAGTATTCTCTGTCTGATATCCTACTGTCTTTCAACGCCATCGAGATCATTTCGGATATCGTGTCGATATTGGAGTCGGCCAAGACGCGAATCTTGTCGTGTTTCCTTGCCTTCAGATATAATTTCCTACTCAAAAAGTTTCCGAGCGTGCTAAACAATCCGCCGGCGAGAGCCACTCCTTCTATGGTTAACACGATCAGAATACCGACCGCGGTCTACAACAATCCGATGCCGGCCGCGTGTAAACCCATGGAAATCGTGATGAGTGTCGTGTCGATCGCGTTGACGAATTTCACGAAACGCGAATACTTCTTCTTGAGAGAATGACAAGAATCTCTCTCGAGTTAGATACTCTTGGCTTCTACTGATTTGATCAATGCGATACCACTCTCCTCTTTCTTTTTCTTCTAGCAACGGTGCCGTTGGCAAAACGCCGTTCGGATTCTCATCCTCATCGTCCACTAACGTCGGATACAATTTATTTGTGGTTCTCATTTTTGTGTTTTTTTTCTTTCTAATATTAGATAAAAAATTTATATATGTATTTATTTTATTTTCTATTCTCCCTTATTTATATCAACGAGAAAACTTAGACGTATGCTTCATTGAACAATAATTTCATGACGCATCCCTTGTCTGCTAAAGTCAGACTTTTATGCGCCAATTTCAGTTCTTCCGAAACTGTGGGCTTGCTTTGATCCTTACAGAAGAGTAATCTCTCCCAAAACGCGATCACTTCGTCGATTTGAACGCGTTCGAACGCCGGTTCGAAATACTTGACGACCATATCTTCCCTTTCCATCGACAGACACGAATGATTTTCGTGATCGAAGTCTAGGTGATCCCGACATCCGACGCATCGTTCTAACAAGAGACGACCTAGTTGTTCGTTCACGCAGAATGCGTAGTCTCTCAACAGCATTTTTAAAAGAAACCTTGCTCTAATAATCTGAGAAGCGCTCATGATTTACATATTTTTTATTATCTATTTGATTTGATATATTTATTTTTTAAATAACTATTTATTTATATATTTTTTTTCTCTCCTATATATATATCAATCACTTTTTTTATTTCCTCGGGAAACGTGACAGTGGGTTTGCCGGTTCAGAATCACCTCTTTTCCGTGTACCGTACACGAGTCGATTTCTGACGTAAAATCCGCAAATGGATTTCCGTGTACGCCTCCGTAGGGATTCAGTGTTAAAATCGTGTACAGACACGGATGATTTAGAATCGGCAAACCACTTTCTGATGATGATTTAGAAACGGCAACACGTTTTTTGCTCGCGATTTTAACACTGAATCCTATGGGGGAAACCCATTTGCCGATTCTAAATCAGACGATGCACCTCTTTTTCCTTAAAATTTCATACATTTTTTTCACTCTTGGGCGATGTGTATATAGAATCCAGTGATGTAGAATCGGCAAAGCCGATTCTAAATCACCCTAAAAAACGACAAATCGTGTACCCGTACACGATTTTAACACTAAATCCTATGGAGGTGTACATCGATGTACGTGTACATGTACATGTACATTTGAGTTAGAATCGGCCTTTATTACCTACTAAGCTCCGCTGAAGCAGGGTACCAGCGGTTGAAGACATGTGCACCATTGACATGCAGTACGCCTTAGTAAATGGCATCATCGTGCCCCCATGTTGGTAACCGGGTTAAAGTGCCTTGCCCAAGGACATTACGTGGGTCGTCCCAGATAGGGATCAAACTCGGGACCTCTATCATAGAAGTCAAATAGTCTACCACTGAGAAAATGTGCTTTCTTTCCTGGCGGTATTCATATTTGTACGGCCAAACTGGTGTTGGATAACACGGAACATCAAACCATATAACACAAAATTTGTTCCCCATTGATTTTTGAAAGCAGTTATGGAAAGCTCAAAGAGCTCTTTCCTTTGTAATAATGTAATGTAATGTAATAATAACTTTATTTGCAAAAGACATTATAATACATGTTTATAACATAATTGCCCAAGACACAACAAATAGTATTAATAATATATCACATCTAGGATTTATGAAGCTACATATTTGTCTTCTGCAGGGAGGTGACATAGCCAGCTGGCTGTATTACTGTCACCCACCTCAGGGAAAGGGAAAATGTAGAGTATGAGAAGACAAAAAAGTGGGAAATAAAAAAGCAACGAATGAGGGAAAAAAAAATGAAGAGAGAGAGAGAAAGAGGGAGGGAGAGGAAGAGAGAGAGAGAGAGAGAGAGAGAGAGAGAGAGAGAGAGCGAGCGAGCGAGAGAGAGAGAGAGAGAGAGAGAGAGAGAGAGAAAGAGAGAGGAGAATCGGCTGCAACTGAAAATAACATGTGCAGTAGAAAAAATGAAGTAAAATATATATATATGTAGGGAATGAACTCTGCAGTCCTGGTGATAAGTGGAATTTGGTTTCATTCTTGCACTGAGAAGGGGGGCATACATGGGAATGTGATATTTAGCCCAGAGCCAGCTGAGAGATTTGAGTTCCTCGTTGGCAGTTTGTGTTCTGGAGTTTTCAGGAACCAACCCTAATTAATAAGGACTTTTCGGACTTATTCAGTGAGTATGTAGTGTCGCGGGAGTCGGTACTTCCCGACATTCGTGGCATGATCTGTTACTACATTTGACAGAGGCTTCATACGAACCTAGAAACGTGTTGGTCATCTTTTTTTTAAACTGTGCTCGTGGTAAATTTCGAACCAGTGGGTCAATGTCATTCCACGTTTTTGGAAATGTGTGTAAGGGGAGATTTGCCGTGAACTGTGTTCGGGGCTTGAGTTGTTTAATCTCACCTCTGTGTCTGGTAATCCTGTCGGTTTCGTTCTTGTTAAGATTATATAGACTATATAACGATAGTGGTAAGTTATTGTGGGTCCAATCATGCATAAATAATAGGATATTTAGCTTATATAGATCGTCCAGTTTCAGGATTTTATTTTTCTTGAATAGGGGCTCAGTATGTGTGTTGTACTTTTTATTGTTTATTATTCGAATGGCACGTTTTTGAAGGATACTTAATTTCTTTATAGCCGGCACGTGTCCCCAGATGTGTATCGCATACATCAAATGACTTTGCACTAGCGTAAAATACAGAATTTTCAGGGTATCGAATGGTAAAAACTTTTTTACTCTATTAATAGCCCAGATGGATTTGGCTATCTTTGAGCTCAGATGAGAGATGTGGTGCTTGAAATTTAAGTTTTCGTCTAAATCAACACCGAGGAATTTTACTGTTTGGACTTCGTTTTTGTTCCCTACTTGTATTACATGTTTATTATTTATAGTTATGGGAGTGGCAACTAAGTCCCATGTGTCATGTGGGGGATGTAATAGCATGCATCTTGTTTTGGTGGCATTGAGTGACAGTTTATTCGCGGAGCACCAGTCTGCAATTTTGTCAAGTTCCTTATTTGTTGTTTCTGTCAATGTGTCAAGGTTGTTGTCGGCCGTTGATATTGTGGTGTCGTCGGCAAAAGACAAAAGGTTTAGAAGTGTTGATTTACTGATGTCATTGACATATATCAGAAAGAGAAGTGGCCCCAGGATTGAGCCCTGGGGAACTCCACATGATATATTTTCAAAAGTCGATGAACACTCTTTATACTGTACATACTGTTTTCGACCTGACAAATAACTTCTAAACCATGAATTAGGTATCCCCCTTATTCCATAGTATTCGAGTTTATGTAAGAGTATAGAATGGTCTATAGTATCAAAAGCTTTAGAAAATTCAAGGAAAACTGATAAAGTTCGGTCCTTTGTAGGCTTGTCATTGTTCAGGGCAACGTTGTGGATGAGTTGTAATATAGCATGTATTGTAGGATGTTTTTTTCTGAATCCAAACTGAAACTGATATAAACTATCATGAGCCGATAAAAAATTTAACAGGCGATTATACATTATCTTTTCCATAACTTTTGAGAATGCTGGAAGTATGCTGATTGGCCTGTAGTTGTTAAAAATACTGGAATCTCCCCCTTTGTGGATAGGAATCACCTTCGCTATTTTCAGTCCGTCGGGTATTACACCAGATGAAAATGTAAGATTTATTATGTGTGTTAGAGGTCCAGCTATCTCTGATATAGTTTCTTTAAGTAACTTTGTGGATATATTAGTGCAATCTTTACTTGTTTTAGTACGGAAATTCTTTACTGTTGAGATAACTTCCTGTAGATCTGTTGGATAGGCGAAAAAGGACGACGAATTATTATTATTATTATTATTATTATTATTATTATTATTATTATTATTATTATTATTATTATTATTATCATTATAATTATTATTATTAATATTATTATCATTGTTATTGTTATTATTATTATTATTGTCCTTTTTGTTTTTGGACAAGTGAGTATTCACTCAAAGTCATTTTTTGCAGACAGTGCTATTTTTAAGTGGCCAAAGCACATGTTTCATTAAGTCCCAGAACATAACTAAAGCCGGATTTATTGATTAAACATCTCTGCATAGAGCAAAGCAAAGTGTCTCAAATTAACCCATTCCAAAATGATAGTAGAGAGTAATCAAAGTTGGATAATTTGGGTATTTCCAAATGGTACACTTATTCTCACTCTCATTGTGCTTGAGGGTTAAATCTGAGATTGAAAAGGTATACCAATCTTACTCAGGGAAGGCGAGTACAGAAAAGTACGAAATTAATCAGAAAATGAATTTTGTCTGACGGTACTAATATTTGTACGAGCAAAACTGGTACTGGATTTATTTATTAGGTTTTAACGACACATTAACAGCCACGGTCATATTATGTCGTTGACAGTTGTATGGGTGGAGGAAGCCAGAGTACCCAGAGAGAACCACCGAGCAATGACGAGCAGCTGCCAGCTCCCCAACATAGTGCCTCCGCATTGTAGAACAGGCAGGGTTAAATTGGTTGAAGACATGCGCACCATCGACGTGCAGTATGCCTTAGTACACAGCGTCATGGTGCCCCCATGCGGACAGTCGGGGAGAAGTGATCGGGACATAATTGGAATATATCCGACAGATACAATGTCGGATATATTCCAATTATGTCCCGATCATGCAAGGCAGCAACTTGAAATTCTCAGAATGTTTCCTCCTGTCCCTGCCCGACAGTTTAGTATCTTTGTCAAGTGCTGCGACCGCGTGGAAATACCGTGGATCAGGTGGAAACCGAGGGCACGATTCGTCCCTACTTTATTCTCAACTCAACGACTTTTCCATTCATTATTTACCTGTCAGCGGCTGAGTTAGGCATTATATTTGTCTTTTCGATGAACTTTTCAACCATAACTATTTGCGGCTTCATGCAGCACCACGGAAAGTCCACTGCACGGTTACCGATATATTCAGGGATTGATTTTACGAAAATAACAATTATTCCGACTATGCCCACATGGGAACTCCTAAATATGCCAAGGGTTAAACTTTTGATAATGACGTATAAAACAGAAGTTATCATGCTATGCTTGCTGCATGCAGGCATAGAAAACATTCAGCGCTCAATGAATTAGGAATGGAGTCAATTGTCACTTAAACCTACGAAAATTTTGTTTTCGACGGCATCTACCATTATGCATCTGAGACAGGGATTGCGTTAAACTTTACAGCAACCTTATAACAGAAAATATTCTTGGAATTGAACTGTGAATCCGAATTTTGAAAGCATTTTCGGATATTCTGTTCCAAACTACCACTGCACGCTTATCAATATTCAGTGATTTTATGAAAATTAAAATTATTCCGACTATACCCATATGGGCAGTCTCGAGTCTGCCAACGGTTAAACTTTTAATAATGACATATAAAACAAAAGTTGTCATACTATGACTGCTGCATACAGTCATAGAAAACGTTCAGCGCTCAATCAATTAGGAATGGAGTAAATCGTCACTTAAGCTTACCAAATTCTGAAAACGAGAGTTTTTTCGGACTTCACCTATCTTTATGCAAACAGAACGAGCATAGGGTTAAACTTTACAACCAAACTTACAACAGCAAATATGCTCGGTAGGCAATTGTAAATACAAACATGTAAATCATTTTTCGATATTCTCTTCGAAAATGGAAAAAAGTGAGCTCCAAATTAGCCAATTTTATGAAGAATTTTAGGGCACTCAAATTCAAGGCCCGAAAACTGGGTGAAGGTTAATTCTTTGAATAGAATATATAACAGCAAAATTGTTCTTGGATGAAGGCCCAATCCTCTCATGGAAAATGTTTTGAGACAATATGGCCCCAGTGCTGAGAAAGTGCATGTAAATGTTGGCGAAAATAACAAATATTCCGACAGTACCCTTATGGGAAGTCTCAAATCTGCCAAGGGTTAAACTTTTAATAATAACATATAGAACAAAATTTGTCATACTTTGACTGCTGCAAGCAGCTATAGAAAACATTCAGAGCTCAAGCAATTAAAAATGGAGTAAATCGTCACCTAAACTTACCAAATTCTGAAAAATTGTAGTTTTTTTGGACGGTATCTTCTTTCATGCAACCAGAATGGGATAGGGTTAAACTTTACAACCTAACTTACAACAGCAAATATGCTCGGTAGTCATTTGTAAATATGTACACGAAAAGTGTTTTAAATTAACCCTTTTCCAAAATGATGGAAAAAGCAACCAAAGTTGTTTAATTTGGGCATTTTCAAACGGTACTCCTATTTTCACCCTCATTGTGCTTGAGGGTTAAATCTGAGATTAAAAAGTAAACGATAACTTTCTTCCGCAATCATTGTTGCATCTATCCAAACCAAAATAATTGTTACAACAACCTTGTTATTAGAGAAATTTGCCCTTGAAGTTGGTCAGTTTTGAAGAAAAATTCTATATTCATGTCATTTTTGGTCAGTGGGGGTTAAAGTTGAAAGATCTGAGTGGTGATTGTGGTGTATCATATTATGCTCTAAATGTGTGGAAAATTTGAGCTAAATAACTGTAAACAATTTTCAGACATTCGAAAAATGGTGAAACTTTGAAGGTTTTGGCAGAATATTTTGAAAGAGAAAGAGAAGAATAACAAAAGCCTAAAAATATAAGTATTAGAAAAAGAAGCATGTCATTGTAAAGATCAAAGATCCTAAGTTAAGAGACGAGAAGGTTCGACGATTTCTAGAATTGAAATATTCGAGAGAGCAATATGGCTAAACACATGGGCGAGATGGAGATGAAACGAGAGACGAGGAAGTTGTTTTAACCTGTGACAGAAACTCAAGAAGAAACTAGAGAAATAGAATTTACTGCCACCAGTAAATTCAATCCTGTGTGAAAAGGGTTAAAGTATCAGGAATAAACTATAAAGAAAGAGAATTCATGGAGGCTTATTTTCGGGAGTAAAATATTTTTGAACAAATCAGAAATGGGTTTTCGTTAGCAGTATTTACAGATATTCATACAGGAATCAGAACATTTTTACAAGAAACCAGAAATGTCATATATGTGACCAGCATTCAAAGTGTTTGATACACGAATCAGAAATGGATATTTTTGGCTCTGCCCACTAATTTGAGTGATGAAATACATTCATAAACTTTAGAAATGCATTAAGGTGTAATAAAATGCATTTACCAGTCTTTCCGAATAATGCCCCCATATTAAGATCTTCAGAGGGTTAAAATATTCCCTTTAAATACTCCATTTTAATCCTTTAAATGGGAGCGCAGTGGCTCAGTTGGCAGAGTTGCAGACTGCAAGGCGTGAGGTCCTAACTCTGTCCTTGGGCAAGTCACTTCACCCCATTGCCCACGTGGGTGCATGGTGGCGCTGTGTACTAAAGCGTACTGCACATCGATGGTGCTCCCGTCAACAACCAATGCTAACCCTGCTGCGTGGAGTTAGTATGTGGGGGATCTGACAGTTGCTCGTTGTTGCCCGGTGGTTCTTCCCGGGTACGCCGACTTCCTCCACCTGCAAAACTGTCGTGATCATGATTAGCCGCTGTGCAGAGATATGTGACATTAAACACCAATAAATAAATAATCCTTTAAAAAATAAGCTCAATCCAATAAAGGGTCATAAGCTATGTTTTTCAAGCAAAAATGAAAAGGTAATTAAAACTGAATAGACGTTTCTGTGAATAATGTTGATCGGTTTTCGCCGTTATGCTGGCTAAAGGGTTAAGAATCCCTTTCTTTGAAAGGCACACTGAAAAGGTGTCCCGTTCCACGTAGAATTAAATGTTAAGAAAATAAAGTGAAAAACATTAAGTTTCTCAGCTGACAGTACCTGCTTTTGCACTTCGGAGAGATGGAACGGCACAAATCAGAGACATTCTCTTAATGGCACTTTGGCACCAAAGGTTTCTGCACTCTCGGTGAGACCGAGCTGAGCGCAGTGAAAGACTATAGAAATCCTCTAACAAATGAGTTTTAAACAGTCAGAGCACTGACACAGTTAACAGTGCAGTCGACCAGGTGCATTGTTACCGGCACCTGACAGTTTTGTGATAGGTTTCAACAATTATTCAGTGCAGTTTTATGGAAAGGGTTAATTTTATTCTGCCTGCAATATAATATGTGCAATCCACATTGAAGTCTTGAGAGGGTTAAAAGCATTCAACTGAATAAGATAGGTTTCAACAATTTAATTTTGACAGCTGACTCCACTGATGTTTACGTAGTCTCCAGTGTGAACATAACATTGTATTCCTTGGAGAGAATTTACTGTATCAGTAAATTGGAGGCTGTGAAAACTCTGTGGCCTACTGGGCCATACTCATTGGTTCTAGCGACCTGAAAAACATAGGTGGCCGAGAGGTTGTGAATGCCTACCAGTATGCAAAAATCAACGAGATTGGACAATTCGTTTTCAAGTTATCGTGAGGACAAGGAAGTGCATAGAAGACAGGAGAAGAAGAAGAAGAAGAAGAAGAAGAAGAAGAAGAAGAAGAAGAAGAAGAAGAAGAAGAAGAAGAAAAAAGAAAGAAAAAGAAACCGTACAAAGACAATAGTCTGTGTGTTCACACAGACTAAATATAATAGGAAGTAAAAAAAAAATTAAATTACAAAATAATTATTATTCAATTGAAAAAAAACGAAATAAGAGAAAAGAAACAATTATGTTAGTGATAAAGAAAAGAGGATTTATGAGATCTTAGGTCTACAGCGGATCGGGTTTGCTGGATTCGATGGTTGGAGCTCTGTCGTGTGCCTTCACCGGTGATGTGGCGAAATAGATCACTTCCACCGCCGTGAAGGTCGGAAAGAAAACCGCCATGGACGTGAGTAAAAAAGCCGCGAAGGAAGCGAGCACTAGAATAGATTCAGAGGCTGGCAAGAGGAGTGCCGATTTAATTCAGAAGTTGATAAGACCGGTTAAGCGAGCTAAATTTTTGTTGAAATCGGCAGAGATTCTAGCGAACATGAAACCTGGAAATTTCAAGGGTTCTAGTGTTGTATCGATATAGAAACTCGCGAAGACGTTGAACAGCGGATCTGGATGGAAAGAAATATAAATTGAAAAAAAGAAATTTATTTTCTATAATAAAAAAATAGAATAATTAGTTCTAAAATAAAAGCTTAAAAAATAACTTGGAAAAATACGCAAAAAGAATGGAAACTAGAGAAACAGAATTTACTGCCACTAGTAAATTCAAGTCTGTGTGAAAAGGGTTAAAGTATCAGGAAAAAACTATATAGAAAGAGAATTTATGGAGGCTTATTTTTCAGGAGTAAAATATTTTTTAAACAAATCAGAAATGGAGTTTTGTTAACAGTATTTACAGATATTCATATGGGAATCAGAACAATTTTTCTAGGAAACTAGAAAAGGCATACGTGCACATCATTTAAAGGGTTCGATCAAGACATCAGAAATCGACATTACTGGCTCTGCCACTTATTTGAATGATGGCATATGTGTATAATCTTCAGAGTTGTTATAATATGCAATTCCTAGTAATTCTAAAAAATACGCACTTAATTACCTCTGTGGACCGCATTGAGGTGGACCATATTTTATACTCCAGCAAGTTCAACTAATTCAATATAAGTCCCATGTCTATAGGTCATACCAAGCCTGAAGTATGAACACAATCCACGTTAAAATATCGGCTCCACCAACTCCGGGTCTGCCATATTTCTAGATGATGTCGAATATTTATATTAGCTAGAAAATGTTAAGGTACATGGTATCTCTGGAAAATATATTGCAACTGAAAGAATTCAGTAATGTAAAAATGCCTTAAAGGCCCCCATGAGCCTATCTGAAGGAGTATTGGTATTGGCAAAATACCGAGGTCCCAACGATGGCCATATGAGTTTAGAGCAACATTGTGGGAATGGAAAGGGTTATCTTTACTCATGTATTGCATAAAATAAAATTTTTGTGACTCACATTAAGATCGTGAAAGGGTTAAAATACTCAATTTAAATACTCCATTTTAACCCATTAAAAACGAGCTCATTCCAATTAGAGGTCCTAAGCTATGTTTTTCAAAATAATGAAAATTGAATAGGAATGTCTGTGAATAACGCTAGCCGGTTTTCGCCGTTACATTGGGTAAAGGGTTAAGTATGCGTTATTGGGAGGGTTAAAACCAAGCCATTTAAAAGTACACAGTGCCACCGTGCACCTTCGTGAGCAATCGAGATTACGTGCCTTGCCAAGGACATAACACAGATACACATGGCGACGTTACTACCATGAACCTCTCTCTTTGAAGTCCAACTTCGTAACCTCATCGTCATCACGTGCCTGTCTGATCCAATTAACTCTTTACCTAACACGAAAAGCAGACGACACGTGCAAACAAAATTCTTGAATAACTCATTTTTTCAGTTTTTGTCTCAAAAACATAGGTTATGACCCCTCATTGGAATGAGCCCGATGAGATCGTCGCAAAGAGGGATCATAACCTATGCTTTTGAGACAAAACACGAAAAAATAATGAAAATTAATTGGCAATTTTTGTGAATAGCGCTAGTCGGTTTGGCCGTTACTGGTTAAAAGGTCATAACATGCATCTAGGGCCCTAAAGAAGACGTGTGCAAAATAAGATGGTTGGATCTCAAGAATGACGGTTGTGAACAGAGGGGCAGTGTGACAGAAAATGAACAAAACGTTCTGCGGTCATCAGTTAAATGAAATCATTTGGACTCACAATGAAGTATTACGAGGATTAAAAGAGACCATTTAAATATTCCATTTTATTAAATTATAATTGTGATAGGTGTTTCGGGAAAGCCACTCTCCATCCTTGCTTCTTGAATGGTTGACAATGACCATAAGGGGTTAATCAGAACCGATTCTCAAGTGCTGTCTAGGAGTTAAATTAATCCTGTGCACATTGATGTCAAAAAGGAAATGTTTTCAGCAGCAAATATTTTCCAGTAATGACGTTTGATATTTAACCGAATATACCTTGTTTGACAGAGCTCAGTGAGCTCTGTTAAACAAGATATAATTGGTTAAATTCATAGTTACACAAGAGAAAAACAGAGTGATTGGAGAAAATTATGTTCGGGGGTTAAAGGACAATACTCAGACTTGAAGTTGGACTTGGCCACCAAGTGTTGAAAGATATTTTCAGCTAATAGACCAACAAACACTAGTTAAAATTTCACGGATGATTCGGTTTAATTGGTCTAATACATGTTATTCATATTATGCATTTTAATGTAAAAATCAAACTATTATTCTACATTCCAGATGAGAGAAATATTTTAGAACAGACCAAAGTACAATTTAAAGGAGCTATAGTTCTTCAGGAGAGCTATAGCTCTTCAAGGGCAGTAGATCAGAAATTATTAACTTATTATAATAAAAACAAGGTTATAAGCTCTTTAGCCTAATTAGTCTAACAGAGGTAATTAAAACTAACCCCAAAATATTAGCAAACATGAGCTCTTTAGGAGAGTTTAGCTCTTTAAGAGGTTTCAGTGGGAGTAGTAGTCCGCACTAGCTGTAATTTGAAAGTAGTGAATGTAGTCAGCTTGGCAAAGCTATGAACTGAAGTTTCTCAGTTGACAGTACCTGCCTTTGTGTAAAACGGCACAAATCAGAGACATTTTCTTAATGGCACTTTGCCACCAAGGTTTCTGCACTCTCAGTGAGACTGAGTCGACCATAGAGAAAGGCTGTAGAACTCCTCTAATAACTGAGTTTTAAAAAGTCATAGCACTAACACAGCTAACAGTACAGTCGACGATGTCAGTATTGTATTTTTACCGGCATCCTGACACTTTTGTGATAGGTTTCAACAATTATTCAGTGCAGTTTTATGGAAAGGGTTAACTTTATTCTCTCTGAAATAAAATATGTGCAATCCATATTGAAGTCATGATAGTTGGCACCAAGGTTTTCTGCATTTTCAGTGAGACTGAGCCGAGCACAGAGAAAGACTATAGAACTCCTCTAATAAATGAGTTTTAAACAGTCATAGCACTAACACAGTTAACAGTGCAGTCGACCATGTCAGTATTGTATTTTTACCGGCATCCTAACAGTTTTGTGATAGGTTTCAACTATTATTCAGTGCAGGTTTATGGAACGCGTTAACTTTATTCTCTCTGAAATAAAATATGTGCAATCCACATTGAAGTCTTGAAAGGGTTAAAAACATTGAACTGAATAATTATTTATAATTTATTTCCTTACAAAACTAAAGGGTTTCTCTCAACTTAGTTCCAGGAACATACATCCGATTAGAATAACAAGATTCCATTTTATTTTTGACAGCTGAGTCCACTGATGCTTACATTGTCTCCAGTGTGATTAACATAACATAGTATTGCTTGGGGAGAATTTACTGTATCCGGAAATTGGAGGCTGTGAAAACCCTGTGGCCGACTGGGCCATACTCAATAGCTCTAGCGACCTGCAAAATATAGGTAGCCGAGAACGTTTGACTCTCTACCAGTATGCCAAAAATCAGCGAGATGGGACGATTCGTTTCGGAGTTATCGTGAGGAGAGGGAAGTGCATAGAAGACAGAAAACGGAAGAAGAAGAAGAAGAAGAAGAAGAAGAAGAAGAAGAAGAAAGAAGAAGAAGAAGAAGACTATACTTTATGATTCTGGAGAATCATGGCTTTTCCAAATGAGATTCCATGATTTTTCATGATCCCAGAGTGTCTGGTGAATTATTTTTAAATGCCTCACTGAAGTTCCTTTATTGATGTTATGAAAGATGTGGGTATAGTAGTCTCAAATGATGTTTTGATACAAAAATATTGAGGTAAAATTCATCATTAATGATGGGGAGGGTTAATATCAATTTCGTCGTCCGACAAATTAACGACCGACAAAGGGAGTTATGTTTGTTTGACACATACCCACTGTGTACTGTGGCTATTTGAAAATGGTCCATTTTATCTCAAATGTATCCAAAATACTGATGACTGGCATCTTGTAGAGGGTTAACAAGTGCTAACAGGAATATTTTTCCATGCAACTTGTAATGTAACACCAAGAACTGCGAATGGCCATTTGTTCTATAAAATTTTCCAAGATGTTTTCAGAGAAATCCAGGGAGAACTTGAATTTTAAGCTTTTGATGGATATGATTGTTTATCCAACCCAAAACGGGTTAAGGGTTGTTTTTGAATACCCTTATAACTTACAGAAATAATTCTCAGTGAATTCTACTTCCACTTATGTTGATCTCACCTCTGAACTTCGGGTGCTGTGGGTATGCAAACACAGCCCATTTTATCAAAATTTTGATGTTTGAGAACCTGCATAGGGTTCAACAAATGCTTACTGGAATATTTTGTATATGCAACTTGTAATGTCA
Organism: Pictodentalium vernedei; assembly: GCA_031216915.1. Lineage (NCBI taxonomy): Eukaryota > Metazoa > Mollusca > Scaphopoda > Dentaliida > Dentaliidae > Pictodentalium > Pictodentalium vernedei. Next base: position 445,585,396 of record CM062297.1, on the reverse strand, counting down.
CACTAAGATCTGAGAATTCCAAATTTTTGTTGAAAATCTACGAGATAGTTTTAAAGAAATCCTCGGATAACATGAATTTTTAACCTTTTGAGGGGTATCGTTCTGTAACTAGCCCTAAACGGGTTAATGCTTGGTTTTGTGAATACCTTCATTACTTACACAAAAATGATCCTCGGTGAATTCCACTTCCAATGAAGAAGGTCATGTTTATCTCGCAGGTACAAATTGGGTGTTATGGTTGCCCACGATCAGCCCATTTTCTCCAAATGGGTATACTTGGCAGCCTCGGGGGGGGGGGGGGGGGTAACAAATGCCTACTGGGATATTTTGGCCATGCAACTTGTAATGTCACTTCAAGACCTGCGAATGGTCAATTTTTCTTGAAAACTTACTAGACTTTTTGGAGAAATCCACAGAAGTCGGGAATTTTAAGCTTTTAAGGGGTGTATCTCCTTAACTAGTCGAAAACGGGTTAAGACCTAGATTTTTGAATACCCTTTCTGCTTACAAAAAATGTTCCCTATTAGTTTTGCGTCCGGTAAAAGAAGTTACGTTTCTCTGTGGCATTCCCATTTGATGTTGTTGGTGTCCAAAAACAGGCTATTTTTTCAAAATAGTGACATTTAGCAGTCCATGGAGGGTTAACAAATGCTTACCGGAATATTTTATCCATGTAGCTGGTACTGTGACACCAAAACCTATCAATGGCCATTTTTCCTTGAAAACCTCAAGAGGGTAATAGTACTAAGGGGGTAAAAGGCCAACAGACCATTCATCCTATACTGCCAATCTAAACCACCAAGGACTATCTCGCAATACCGCACTGGCCGACCATACATGACCCCCACCCCCACAATACTGCTTGACCTAGCTATAACAGACATAGGATAATATGAAGGCTCAAGGTCTAATAGTATACCTACATGGATATATACCACTACTACCATATCACCCACCTTCTTTACGAGAAGTCCGACACCCCAGATCCGAACAACGTTAAGTCAGATTATATAGTGGACAACAACGGTGGTCAACATCTCTAGGACGTCGCGTGAACACTATGACGTCACGACGTCAATAGCAACGTCAACCGTTTCGCGGAGAAAAACTTTCAAGAAAACTCACCTTGCCCTTCAATTTTTCATCACATACCAATAATATATACCCATAGACCTGGGTGTACATATATCACTATACATTTCATAGCATAATATATATGCAGTACGTACACCACTTGTCGGATCTAGCTTCAAGGAGCCGAACTTTTGCACCGGCAAAAGTTGCACCGGCAAAAATCGGGTTCCTATGGGAATTTAACACTAGCTGCACCAGCAAAAATCCGGGTAATGGGGGTCGAAAACCTCCTGCTATACTACTGATATTGAAGAGAAGCTGCCACTGTATGGGAACCGCTGACTGTTTTCTGCAGAGCGAGAACTGAAGGACAAACTAAGGCTATAATGAGGAGAATTTGTGTCCTGATATAATAAATACACATAAAATCCACTTTTAATTATATAAACCAAAGTAATGATGTCATATTTAATATTATTATACCTTTCATTTTACTGATGATTTAGAAGCGCTAGAAGTGCGTGTATCTCAGTTTCGTCGTGGTTTATTTTTTTTAGGTTTAAACATATTTTATTCGCATTAATTTGCAAAATGGGTTGAAGAACAAGTGCATATCTCTTAGAAACTATCATATCTCATCACCATCTTCGTCATGTATGCGCCGCGGTAACGATAGCGCACATCAGAAATAAATCAGGGTGTGGTACTTTAGAAATTCTGTATGCTGTTGTGAGGTGCTCAGGATCTTCAGAAAAGTGAGGTTGGAGTTTTTGGGTCCGCGCACAAATGTGAAAAATTCATTTTTCGTGGGAAAAATCGCGAAATTGGTAGAATTGTGGTATAATGTTTGTGTGGAAATAGAGAATGGCTAATTTTATAATATTGCGTTTCTCCGTTACATTATTATTATCAATTTGTTGTGGATACCATTCTCAGATTTCTGTCTATCACATTAGCTATTCACCTTTTAATTTTGAAATGGTCAACAACCTTTGTCGAGTTTGTATTATATCAACAAAACATAGGGACCAAAGCAGAGTATGTTCTTTGTATTGTTACGTCATATTGATACGTCATATAGAATTACCTGGCATAGAATTTAATATAACATTATAAAGACTTTACAAGACGTAATTATAAAGACCTACATACAATATTCAAATCGCATTTTAATCAGAGATTATCCAGTAAATGTGGGAATGGTTTTAATTGCCGTTTCTCGTCTCTCGGGGGATATAGATTTGAGCGCCGTGTATAATGGAGGAAACATAAAACATTCTCCCCCGAACTAACGCTCTAAAAGTATTCATGTTGAAATATAACATATTTGTAAGGATTATTTACAAGTTTGTAGAAGATAAACTCTTGGCATCATCTTTGGATGTGTTGTTGGGGTATTAGGTGAAAAAGAGAAATTAATTCTGGGTAATAGGGGTGTCATGAAATTTTAGAGATCTCGGGTTTACAGATTTTAATGGTACTAGAGAAAAACATACTTTATCAGTTACTCCAGTTGTCAGTTTGCAAAATCCTCTGTTCATTTAAACCGTAGGGGAGACTGGGGTAAGTTGGTCCCTGGGTTAAGTTTGGTCATCCCCTCTCAATGCTTAGTGGTATGCATCAGCTCAACGGTGGCGCCATCTAGTGACACCTGGTAAACCCTCCGCTTACCTGAACCGTAAGGGAGGCTGGGGTAAGTTGATCCCTGGGTTAAGTTTGGTCACCCCCTCTCAGTGCTTAGTGATATGCATCAGCTGAACGGTGGAGGCATCTAGTGAGACCCGGTAAACCCTCTGTTCATTTGAACCATAGGGGAGGCTAGTGTAAGTTGATCACTGGGTTAAGTTTGACTACCCCCTCTCAATACTTATTGAGACCCGGTAAACCCCGTGTTCATTTGAACCGTAGGGGAGGCTGGGGTAAGTTGATCCCTAAGTTAAGTTTGGCCACTCCTATCAATACTTATTGATATACATCAGCTGAACGGTTGCGCCATCTGGTGAGACCTGGTATACTGACTTTCTGTCTGATGCAATAGATTCTCCTAAAAGTGAAAATCATGGAAACAGGTATGTTGATTTTTATATACTTGCAACAGACTTTCACGAATACGAGAGTAGTATATAAGCGACGATGCGTCCATCATTACCCGTCGCTTTGCCTATGCAACTTGTGTTAACTTCCCAATAGGAATCAGAGCTTTGCCGGTAACACTTTTTCCGGTGCGAAACTTCAGCATCATTCATGCTGCACTCGGCAAGTGGTACACGTACTGCATAATATATATTATGCTATGGTATGTACGGTGATGTAAACCTGGGGCTTTGGGTATGTAGTAGGGGTATACCATTAAAAATGAATGGTGAAGGTGGATTTTCTTATAAGTTTTCCCCGCGAAACGGCTGTCGTTGCTTTTAACGTCATAATGTCATGATGCGCATAGAGACTTTGACCGCTGTTGGTGTCTACTGTACATTCCGACATAACTTATTCGGGCTGGGGGCGTCGGGCTTCTCGTACGTGCGTGATGCCGTAGGATAGTGTCGGCGTTATAAACACCTGCAAGCTGTTAGTACTACTAATATACCTAATGCTTTGTAATACCCTATGACTGGAAAAGGTAGTCCGTAATGTTGCGCCGGGTGATATAGTGGGGTGGGTGGGCGTAATACATGGTCGTCTTGTGCGGTATTTCGAGATAGTATTTTGTGGTTTAGTTGATAGTACAGTATGGACGTGCAAACGTCGTTTTGACGCCGGGTAATAATTCCTAGCGAACACAAACTACTTCTCAAACCAGCTAAAACTCTCATCATCATTTAAAAAAGCAAGCAAAGGTGCTTATACAAGAAAATAGTGATTAGTATGGCTATTTTTGGCGACAGGCCTTGTATTTTAAAAGGCTACATGGGAAGTGGTGATCTGTTTCACAGGGCTAGAATGAAGCTCATTCTAGCCCAGTGTAAACATTTTCCCCACTTGGCTAATACGATGAACTGTAAAAGTGTAATTAAACTGAACGTTCAGGTATTTACCCGGTGAATAATCAAATAATTCATTTATATTGGGGTCCAGTTTTTATCAAGCTACCAAAATTGTTATATTATTATTAACTCTTCCAGTAATTATCTTAAAAGATACATGTAGTAGTATTTAGAATTAAGAATAAGATATTTCATGGCAAAATTCCAAGTGGATTATTCCACACTTGGTGCAGTTGTAGATATTTTAATCAGATTGCACCGCCATAATTAAATGCTATTTAATTAACCCATTCCATCTTGTATTCAAACCAAACGTAAATGACCAGCTTACGATATTTAGAAGCTGTTTCTTTAATGTATAAGTTTTCCAAAGTTTAATCCCTCGTTGAGCCAAAGCTACACTGAATCAGGACTGATCACGAGTTGGAATTGCCTGAAGGTTTATTGGACAAGTGGACATTGCTGATGCATTGACTTACATTTAGTGAGTCACCAGTAAATATTTATTAACCCAGTCCGTCCAAATACAATACCTGTACATATTCTACATACAAAATATGAATATAAAAATAAATTATAATGTTGTGTTTTACACAAGGCTTCTTTTCCTTCCTTGTAGGACTTCATGTGCTCAATTATATTTCTAGTCAGTCAGATTCCCCTACGGTGTAGGATAGGTTAACTTGGGAGACCACTTACCCGTTACAGTATAGTCGGTATATACCCCTGTGGGGCCATCTTAATACTTGTTGTACAATCTACGGCTTGGTATTATTCTAAGTCTGGCATAGGCAGTATGTAATGCTGGGCAAGGTGGTTTTGTGGGGTGGGTGGGGTAATGCATGGTCGCCTAGTTTGATAGTAAGGATTACGGTCTGTACCCCCGGTGGTCTAATGTTGGCCATTAGTACTATTAATCTTCTTTTACTTTACATTATTCTATAACTGGTATAGGTAGTACATAATGCTGGGACAGGTGGTATTGTGGCGGTGGGAGGTAAGGCCTGGTAGTTCAGAGCGGTAGTATAGGGTTACAGTCTTTAACCATGTGTGCCCTATTTTAACCCTGTATTTTTAACCTACCAAATTTGTTTAGTATTTTCATATGACTGGAATAGGTAGAACGCAATGCTAGGTCAAGCAATATTGTGGGGTGGGGGAATGCATGGTTGTCTGGTGTGGTAGTATAGGATGTGCGGTTTGTACTGCTGCTGGTTCAACGTTAGCCCTTGAATTATTATATGACTTGTAATGCTATGCCAATAATGCTATGCCAAGCGCTAGTGTGTGTGTGTGTGTGTGTGGGGGGGGGGGGGGGGGGTGGTAATGCCTGGTTGTCTTGTGCGGTGGTATAATGTATACGATGTGTAGCCCCGTTGGTGTACTGTTAGTATTTGGTACTACTAACCAAACGGATGTATTTTACCACCGGGGTTGGTGTAGGTGGTGTGTAATGCTAGACAATGATGTATTGTGGGGAGGGGGGTGGGGGGGTGGGGTAAAGCTTGGATTCTAGACCTTTATAGCTCTAAGACCATTACTGCTGACTTATCCATAGTCATCGTGATCTGCCATATGATTAGCTTCCTCTATATTTACCCAATACTATAGTCTTCTATCACGTTTACAGTCTTGTAACATTACTAGCACTAATAAAGGCTTGCTAACTATTGAAGTTTGCTCGAGCGACTAGAATCCCACCGAGCAAATAAGCCATCGAGTAATTTCTCGAATGAGTGACTCCACATACGACACTGATCCCCATCTCGGAAAAAGCGGTGCTGAAGGTCAGTCGTTTTTCAAAAAGGGATTCCGTAAAAGGGATTCCGTAAAAGGGATTCCGTAAGAGGGATTCTGTAAGTGGGATTACATAAATGTGATTCAAGCTCCTACGCAGCTCACGGAGGTCTTACTATCGGCTTCTACCGCGACTTCATCTATCACTCCTATGAGTAGACTTTATTTTATTAACCAATATAATAGTATTCTACCAGCCTTAACAGCCTTGTGCCATTAACAGGATTGTCAACTATCTCAGATTCTTCGATGGGACTCTAGATGTTCGGCAATACCGCACTAGACGACCGATCATACATTACTCCACCCATCCCACAATACCACCTGGCATAGCATTACATACTACCTACACCAATCATAGGATACTGCAAATTATTAGGTCGATTAGAAGTGCCATGGGCTTGCAGGGGTTTATAACGCCCATACTATACTACGATATCATCCCCGTTCGAGAAACCTGAAACCCCTGACCCGAATAACGTTTTGTCGGAATGTACAGTAGACAACAACAGCGGTCAACGACTATATGGCGTCTCCTGTGCATTACGAAGTGGCGACATCAATAGCAAGGACAACCATATCGCGAAACTTTCAAGAAAACCCACCTTCACCACCAATTTCCCGCCGCATACCAATACTGTTTTTCCAGAGCCTCATGTGCACATATATCACTATACATACCACAGCATACTAGATATGCAGTACTTGTACCACTTGTCGGAACTAGCTGGATGGGACCTATGTTTTGCACAGGAAAACGTTACTCCTCCAAAGCTCCGGTTCCTTTGAGAATTTAACACTTGTTGCACCGGCAAAGCTCCGTTAATAAGGGACGAATCGTCCCTTATATAACCCTTATAAATGTGATATAAAATAGTTTTGACACTAGTCTTGTAATGTTGTTATTCCATCACGAATTGCGAACATCACTCACCATGTGTATATGAGTCCTGGAATGCAGGGCACACTTGTAGGTCACTTTGGGACATGTTATGCCAGTCAAAGGGTGTGTGTGTGGGGGAGGGGGGGGGGGGCAAGGTGAGTTATTCCATGGAATATATTGCCCCATTATGGATCAACTTATTATCCCACCCCCTTTAACCCTTTACCTAATGTAACGGCCAAAACCGGCCAGCGTTATTCTCAAAAATCGCCAAATAATTTTTATTATTTTTTTCATTTTTTGTCTCAAAAACATAGGTTATGACCCCTCGTTGGAACGAGCTCGTCGAGCTCGTACCAACGAGGGGTCATAACCTATGTTTTTGAGACAAAAAATGAAAAAAAAAAGTTATTCAAGAATTATTTTTGCAAGTGTCGTCTGCTTTTCATGTTAGGTAAAGGGTTAACAGATTCACGTGTTCGAGTTAACAACCTTTTTAAGATCCGGGATTCAATTAAATTAATTATTATTGCAATCCTAGGAAAAATTATTAAAAAGAAAGGTAATTCCCGTGAAAAGAAAGAATGGAAAAACATTCTTATTGGCATCCCCATGCGAGATGTGATTGCTAAATCGATGTAATAAACCATAGAAAGCGGCAGTAGTCAAATCAAGAGCTAAACGGGTGCTGTTTGTATGTCAGCAAAAAAAATGGATAAATCTAAGGAGCTATCGAGCTCTTCCTCTGACTCTGATTCAAACATAGAATTGAATGATGAATCTGACAGTGAAGAATAGAATGACGTGGGAATTATAGAGGGTGACTTCGCAGTGGTGAGGGTTGCAGGCAAATCACGCATTGTATATTACATCGCGAGAGTTAATGAGGTGGGCGGGGATGACTATGAGTGAATTTTCCTTCAGAAAATGCCGGGTCGTATCGACTAAGAGGAAACAGTTTTTATTCCTAATGCACAAGATGAGACTGTATTTTCCAAACATGACATTGTGCATAAACTTCCTCATCCAACAAAAATGTTAGGGAGGAGGGGCAGTGGCGTAGATAGCTTTTCGCTGGCGGAGGGGCAAGCCCAAAATTTTCCGACAGTCCGAAAATTTTCCCACAGTGTAACAACAACAAAAACCCAAACAAACAGAAAGAATCTGTTGTTTACTGCAAATGTACTGAAAATTGGTCTTTTTTACCCAAAATTTACCCAAAATGGCATGTTTTTATCCCCAAAGCCAGCATTTTAATGCTATTAGGCATAAATTCGCCTAAAAATGGTCCCAAAAAATTTCCGACAAAACTTCTGGTGTGGGGGGGGGGGGGAGGGGCTACGCCCCAGACCCCCCTTTATCTACGCCACTGAGGAGGGGGGCTGTACGACGCCAGGGTCAGCTTATGTGTCTACGTGACCTGACCAAATATAACAAGTCTCTAGATGGCATTTGTGCCATTTATGGGCCTATAGCCTTGACATAATGCCGTACTCGTCCATTGGACTGTAAATGAAGTGCTAACTGCATGTTTGTTTCTTTGTTTGCATTTTGGTTGATCGTTATAGCTTTTGAGTAGGGTTCGTGGTGACGATTGTACCTAGAGTACCTAATGAGATGACCACTATAGAAAGTTTATTTTGTGCAGGGTTCGTGGTGACGATTGTATCTAGAGTACATAATGAGATGACCACTATAGAGAGTTTATTTTGTGCAGGGTTCGTGGTGGCGATTGTACCTAGAGTACATAATGAGATAAACACTATAGAGAGTTTATTTTGTGTAGGATTCGTGATGACGATTGTACCTAGAGTACCTAATGAGATGACCACTATAGAGAGTTTATTTTGTGCAGGGTTCGTGGTGACGATTGTACCTAAAGTACATAATGAGATGACCACTATAGAGAGTTTATTTTCTGTAGGGTTCGTGGTAACGATTGCACCTAGAGTACATAATGAGATGACCACTATAGAGAGTTTATTTTGTGTAGGATTCGTGGTGACGATTGTACCTTGAGTACATAATGAGATGACCACTATAGAGAGTTTATTTTCTGTATGGTTCGTGATGACGATTGTACCTAGAGTACATAATGAGATGACCACTACAGAGAGTTTATTTTGTGTAGGATTCGTGATGACGATTGTACCTAGAGTACATAATGAGATGACCACTATAGAGAGTTTATTTTCTGTAGGGTTCGTGGTGACGATTGTACCTAGAGTACATAATGCGATGACCACTATAGAGAGTTTACTTTGTGTAGGATTCGTGATGACGATTGTACCTAGAGTACCTAATGAGATGACCACTATAGAGAGTTTATTTTGTGTAGGATTCGTGATGACGATTGTACCTAGAGTACATAATGAGATGACCACTATAGAGAGTTTATTTTCTGTAGGGTTCGTGGTGACGATTGTATCTAGAGTACATAATGAGATGACCAGTATAGAGAGTTTATTTTGTGTAGGGTTCGTGGTAACGATTGTACCTAGAGTACATAATGAGGTGACCACTATAGAGAGTTTATTTTGTGTACGATTCGTGGTGACGATTGTACCTAGAGTACATAATGAGATGACCACTATAGAGAGTTTATTTTGTGTGGGGTCCGTGGTGAGGATTGTATCTAGAGTACATAATGAGATGACCACTATAGAGAGTTTATTTGGTGTTGGGTTCGTGGTGATGATTGTACCTAGAGTGCCTAACGAGATGACCACTATGGAGAGTTTATTTTGTGTAGGGTTCGTGGTGACCATTGTACCTAGAGTACATAATGAGATGACCACTATAGAGAGTTTATTTTGTAGGGTTCGTGGTGACGAGTGTACCTAGAGTACATAATGAGATGACCACTATAGAAAGTTTATTTTGTAAGGTTCGTGGTGACGAGTGTACCTAGAGTACGTAAAAAGATGACCACTATAGAGAGTTTATTTTTGTAGAATTTGACTTATCAGTTTCAAACAGTTTGAAGCCATTATTGCAACCCGATCAACATTAAATGAGGATCCTTGGTAGAGGGGGGGCCAAGTCATCAAACATGCAAAGTTTCGAAACATTTGGCCGTGTGGTTTCAGAAGAGAAGATTTTTCAAAATCCGCCAATCAAAATCAAAGAATGCCTCTGGCGGCCATGTTTTCAAAGCCATTGGAACAAAATGAGAATCGTTTGTAGAGGACCTTCCATAGACTATCCCTGCCAGGTTTGGTTCACGTCGGCTCAGTAGTTCCAGAGAAGAAGATAAAAATGTGATTTCCCATAGTGTTTCTATAGTAACTATAAGCCGCAATTGTGGCCATGTTTGTAACTCAGTCTACATCAAATGAGGCGCGTTAGTAGAGGGGGTGTTATTATTTATGTGAAGTTTCAAAACATTTGGCCTGGTGGTTTCAGAGGAGAAGATGTTTGAAAATCCACCAACCAGAATCAAAGAATGCCACTGGAAGCCATGTTTTTCATCCGACGGGGACAAAATGAGGATCGTTTGTAGAGGACTTCCGACAGACCATTTCTGCCAACTTTGGTTTTCACCTGCTGAGCGGTTACAGAAAAGAAGATGAAAATGTGAAAAGTTTACGGACGCCGGACGATGGGCGATGGACGATGATGGACGTCGGACAACGGACGACGACGGAAGCCAAGTGATGTGAAAAGCTCACACGGCTGTTTAGGCCGGGTGGTTTCAGAGTAACATGAGCAAAATAAAAGGCCGCTCGGTGGTTTCAGGGTGAAGGAAGCCGGAGTACCGGGAGAGAACCACCGTGGGACTGTCAGCAACTGTCAGAATTCCCAGCATACATAATCCACACAAGCAGGATTAGCATTAGTTAAAGACAAGTGCACCATCGACGTGCAGTAAGTTAAGTCTTAGTACACAACGCCACCCACGCGGGCAATTGGAATGAAGTATTTTGCTCATTTTTCGATTATAGAGGTATAACTCTGAATGCATTTTACAGACAGTCAGGAGTCCATATTATTTTGAAATGTGAGTATGGATGACTTTAATTCACAAGTATAAAGCAATCACTCTATAATTCTTTTGAAAGGACCGCCGCGGACTCGCCACTTTCCACGGTTGAGCAATACAAATCATAAGTGCTGTACGACCACCGCGGACTCGCCACTTTCCACGGTTGGGCAATATTTCCACGGCTGCAATAATATTAGATTTCAAACACTAATTATAGGAATAATCTTCAAAAATTTAATTAACGATCATTAATTAAAATTTTGCTGCTGATGATTTTTATTACTTGGTAAATGCATGTGTCGACATCATGAGGTCGTCTCGGTTTGCCGACGTCTATTGTTTCCAGAGGTGGTACACGGAGGTGTGAATAATCCTATACATCAAAGAGCAGAGGATTGTAGTTTGTTCTGAAGTTGTAGAGCTAACTTTTGGGGAATGTCGCCGTTTGCCGGCGGAGTGAATAAGTAATAACATGAGCAAAATAAAAGGCCGCTCGGCCACAGTGTCCCCCGAAACGGTGGCTTCATTTGGAGTGGGGGCATTGTTGATATATCCTATATAAACAAAACGAGTATTTGATAGAATTGTGTGTATCAGTTGGAAACGAGCTAAATTACAATGAGGATAAGCGTACCCTGTTTCTTTAAATATTGAGGGTTTTGAGCATAATAAGTTTGTGAAATTGCCAGCATGCTCATTAATGAAAATGTTTTCATTCTCAAATCTCCAATTACTCACACTTATGCCCTGAATATTATATATATGTTATTTGAAAATATTATTATATCATTAGTAATGCATAAACACTGATGGTAATAAAGAATACCATTTGATGTCATCTACTGTTACCACTACTGTCAGAAAGCGAAGAGAGGCTAACGAAAATGCTGTGAATTGTTGGGAATTATGGGAGCAAATGGAGACTTGAACTTAATGAAAGCAAGACCAAAGTTATAATGAAAGCAAGACCAAAGTTATACCTGTGGGCCGCAAAGTGGACCCCACTCGAAGGTGAAGAGTGGGTGAGTTCTGCATTCCGGAAGGGAACAGCAAACTTCTCAGTGTAGGAGAGACAGGTGATTGCGAGTATTTGGGGTAAATATAAGCATTACAGGAAGAGGCATCTACCGAAACCACACAAATAAACTGATTCTGAAGGGGAAGCGAATCCTTAACCAAATGAAACTTATAGGGAGAAACAGTTTCAATAAGGTTTTCGTGGGGAAAACCATTTGGGAAATGGTGGGGCTGCCAAGTATAACATACGGTACGGAAGTGGTAACCCTAAACCAGACGGCCGTAAAGAGCTTGGAAATCTTGCAGAACGATGCAGGCCGATGGATAACGGGGTCGAGTAATGCCGCAGCGCTAGACGCAATCAGGGGTGAGCTTGGGTGGATGAGGATCAGGGACAGGATAGACCTGTTGAAACCCGGTTATCTTAATTATTTGGTAAATTTCCCCGACAGCCGATGGTGTAAAGTAATGTTCCTGAAAATTTTCAACTCAAATATTAAAACGGGGTGGATGGTCCAAGTGAGGGAGCTAGTAGAGAACTACTCATTGGAGACCTTGGACCTGGACGTTGGAGCAAACCATGGTAAAAAATCGTCAGAGAAAGGGCCATGGAGGATTGTAACCGTAATTGGCGAGAGGGGGTCAAATCAAAGAGGTCTTTGGGTGGCCTGCGGGATAAAGAAAGGCCAGGTTTCGAAGAGTACCTTGATGGCACCTTTGGGGGGGGGGGGTCACTGTTGTTCAAGTTGAGGTCGCGATCCCTGGAGTTGAGGGGAAAAATTGGGAAAGACGGTGAAAGGGCGTGCCAGATGTGTAACTTGGGCATGGTGGAGACCCTGGAACACTTTCTTCTAGAATGCCCAAAGTATCAGTCTAAAAGAATGAGATTCACTGGGAGTATAATGGGAAGTGGGATGGGAGAATGAAGGACATGTGGTTAGGGGGAGACTCAAAGGAGAGGGTTAATATGCTAATCGGAGAGATTGGGAAGAATGGGGCAAGGGATTTCATCAAGCAGTTCGTCGAGTGTTGGGAGGAGAGGAGAAGCGTGGGAATAGGGAGGCAGTTGGGAGTGCAGGGGTAACCATGGCCTTCTCGTCCGAGAACCGCGACAAATCAGCGGCTGGCCAAAGTGTTATTATTATTACCACTATTGTTATGGCATTTTGGTCTGATTTTCATTCAAGGATTGTCTGTCTAGTGACATTGGTACAAGTGTAGCCCTCCAAGTAAATGTGACTTAATGACCTGCACTTAGATTTTAACAAGATTCTGCTGCACCTTATGAAGTAATGGTTCGAAAGCCAGAGAAAAAATACAACTTTAAACAAGATTGAGTGTTAAATCTGTATTGTTGTGAGGTATGAAACTATAAAGTTGAATAGTTAAGTAACAATTCCGGCCAGAGCATATTTTGTTGACAGTAACAAGGACAGTGTAGAATACTCGAGGTTATCAGATCACAAGAGAATTCACTATAATTTTAATTGAAAGAATAATCAAATAATCCTAACTGGAGTTATCATGGGGACACCAAGTGGGACGGACGCACAGGCAAGTCGAAAAGTGACCACCGTGACCTTGACCCATATTTTGAATCTCCATCGAGTGTCGACTCATTTGGTGTTGGTCCCAGGTCCATATGTCATACCACGTCTGAGATATGGGCGTGACCCACTTTCAAAACACCTCTACAGACACCACTAATACCCCAGGAATCTGAAAAACATAGGTGGCCGAGAACGAGTGACTGTCTATCAACATGCCAAAAATCAACGAGATAGGGCAATTCGTTCTTGAGTTATCTTGCGGACAAGGAAGTGCATAGAAGACAGAAGACAGGAGAAGAAGAAGCAGAAGAAGAAGAAGAAAAAAAAAAAAAGAAAAAGAAAAAGAAACCGTGCAAAAACAATAGTCTGTATGTTTCACACAGACTAAATATACCACCACTGTTGGTCATACGCCCACTGTGTCCAGACCGCAGAAGGCAGTTACATGAAATCTTCCGAATTTATTCTATTACCCCTGCTCAACACTTTCGTATATTTTTTGAGTGCCAAGGCCCTGCGGGAACATCCTGGATAGCATGGAAACTGAGGCGACGATTCGTCCCTACTCTATTCTCAATGCAATGACATTTCCATTCAATATTTACGTGTCATCAGTCGACTTTGGCATTATGTTGGTCTATTTGATGAACTATTCAACGTTAACTACTCGCACCTTTATATAGGACCGACAGTTTGGACTCAAACTGTTTATTTTAGGTCGTCCCGGCAGAAATTGACAACTCGACCCTGTGACGAAAAAGCTGTCATTTGGTTAAGTTGACTTTAAAATTTAACAGACACCAGTGTTGGATATACGTCAATTGTAACCAGACTGCTGAAGGCAGCGACTTGCAATTTTCAGAACTTGTTCTACGAAGACTGGCCGATATTTGGGCATGAAATCGAGTGTTCTGACCGCGTGGAAAACACCCCGCCTCGCGTGGAAACCGTGGGAACGGTTCGTTGCCACTTTATTTTCAATGCAATGACAATTTCCATTCATTATTTACCTGTCACGGCAGAGTTTGGCATTATTTCTGTCTGATGAACTGTTCAACTTTAACTATTTGCACCTTTATATAGGACCGAAAGATCACTGCATGCTTACCAATATTCAGGGATTAATTTTTCGAAAATAACAATTATTTCAACAGTACCCACTGGGAAACTCTCAAATCTGCCAAGGATTAAACTTTTAATAATAACATGTAAAACAAAAGTTGTCATATTTTGGTAACCGCATGCACCCATAGACACTATTCAGCACTCAATCAATTAGGAATGGAGTAAATTGCGACTTAAACTTACCAAATTCTGAAAAATGGAGTTATTTTCGACGGCACCTATCTTTATGCAACCGAAACAGGGATTGGGTTAAACTTTACAGCTACCTTATAACAGAAAATCTTCTTGGACTTGAACTGTGAATCTGAATGTCAACAGAATTTTCAGTTACTACGAAAATCACACTTATTAGTATTAGTACCCATATGGGAGTAGTAGTAGGTAAAAAATGCGGATTCGGTATCACTTGTACACGATTTTGTACATGTACACGTACATGGATGTACACCTCCATAGGATTCAGTGTTAAAATCGTGTACAAGTACACAAAATGTCGTTTTTTTTATGGTGATACAGAATTCGCAATTGGTTTTTGAGACTCTCAGATCGCACTTTTAACGTTCAAATACCCGTTGGCGAACGCGTACATTGTACACGTCGCTCGAGAGTGAAAAAAATGTACGAAATTTTAAGAAAATGAGGTCGATTTTCAGATCTAGAATCTGCAAATGGGTTTCCCCTATCGGATCGCACGTTAACCGCGCGAGCAAAAAACGTATTGCGGATTCTGTATCAGCATCAAAAAGTGGTTTGCGGATTCTGTATCACCTAAGTATTTTGTATACTTGTACACGATTTTAACACTGAATCCTATGGAGGTGTACAGGGAAACCCATTTGCGGATTCTAGATCAGAAAATCGACCTCTGTACGGTACATGGAAAAAAGGTGATACCGAATCGGCAAAACCACTACCACGTTTCCCGATCGTGTTTGGAACGGTATAGGATGCAATTTGATCGGTGAAAAATCGATTTGTCGATTCATCTCTTGAGTTTTGTGAGACGAAATCGTGATAGAATCGGTTTTGAGGAGAGGAAATAAAAAAAGTGATTGATATATATATATAGGAGAGAAAAAAAATATAAATAAATAGTTATTTAAAAAAATAAATATATCAAATCGAATAGATAATAAAAAAATACGTAAATCATGAACGCTTCCCTGACTATTAGAGCAAGGTTTCTTTTAAAAATGCTGATGAGAGCCTATGCATTCTGCGTGAACGAACAACTAGGTCGCCTCTTGTTAGAACGATGCGTCGGATGTCGGGATCACCTAGACTTCGATCACGAGAATCATTAAAATCGACGAAGTGATCGCGTTTTGGAAGAGATTATTCTTCTGTAAGGATCGAGACAAGCCGACAGTTTCGGAAGAACTGAAATTGGCGCGTAGAAGTCTGAATTTAGAAGACAAGGGATGCATCATGAAATTATTGTTCAATGAAGCATATGTCTAAGTTTTCTCGTTGATATAAAATAAGGGAGAATAGAAATAAAAATAAATACACACATACATTTTTTATCTAATATTAGAAAGAAAAAAAAACACAAAAATGAGAACCAGAAATAAATTGTATCCGACGTTAGATGACGACGAGGACGAGAAGCCGAACGGCGTTTTGCCGATGGCACCATCGCTAGAAGAAAAAGAAAGAGGAGAGAGGTATCGCATCGATCAAATCAGTAGAATCCAAGCGTATATAACTCGAGAGAGAGAATCTCGTCATTCTCTCAAGAAGAAGTATTCGCGTTTCTTGAAATTCGTCAACGCGGTCGACACGACACTCATCACGATTTCCATGGGTTTACACGCGGCCGGCATTGGATTGTTGTCGACTGCAGTCGGCATTCCGATCGTGTTGACCGTAGAAAGAGTGGCTCTCGCCGCTGGATTGTTTAGCACCCTCGGAAACTTTTTTGAGTAGGAAATTATATCTGAAGGCGAGGAAACACGACAAGATTCGCGTCTTGGCCGACTCCAAGATCGACACGATATCTGAAATGATCTCGATGGCATTGAAAGATGGTAGGATATCGGACGGAGAATACTTCACGATATTGGGCGAAAACGAAATACGAAGCCATGAAAGAAGCCGTGAGAATCAAGACTCATCAGATCATCAAGGAAGAGATGAAGGATTCTCTCGTGGAAAAAGGGAGGAAAGAGGCCAGGGAGGAATTCAGTAGGATGATAGAACTTAAGAGCAGCGATTGAAATAAAATATATATAATAAGAACAGAATTTTAAAAAAAAAATATTAAATATATATATAAAATAAAAACTAAATTAATTTAAATAACTCTCAAAAAAATGTATTACGTAAAGTGTAAGAGAGTTACTGAGACGAGTAATTCTCGAGAAGTACGAACTAAAAATGACAGACAGATGCTTCGCGGAATTTGCGACGTGTGTGGTTCTATCAAGACTCGATTCATCAAAATAAAAAAAAGAATGCGAGCAAAGGTAAAGGCATCGTGAATAAAATTATCAATAATCTACCTTTTGAAATGCATCTGCCTGGTCACAGTTTCACGGGACCTGGAAGGAAATTGAACAAGAGACTCAACGCCGATCTGACTCCTAAATCTTGGAGCAAACCTGTGAATAGGGTGGATGCGGCCGCGTATGATCCCGACACCAAGACTCGCAATGATGTCTGCAATAAAAACATGTTGGGGAAGTTGAGAGGTATATCGAATCCGACCAGGAGGGAGAAGATAGAACATTCGCTGGTCGGCAATTTGATCGGTGCGAAACGTCGATTCGGATGGGGCGTTAAAAAAAAGCGCATCTGAAAAGAAGAAGAAACGATTATTGATGAGTGAATTGGCTGAGGAGTTACACAAACCCATCGTGCGTAAATTTCGAAAGAGAAGGGTGTTCGTGAAGGGTTTGGATGATATTTGGTCTGCCGACTTGGTCGACATGAGATCGTTTTCGAGGTGGAACGAGGGTGTCAAATATCTATTGACGGTCATCAACGTGTTTTTCAAATACGGTTGGATCAGAGCTTTGAAGAATAAATCGGGACCTTGCGTCGCCGAGGCTCTGAAGAGTGTGTTCGACTCGTCTTCTCGAAAACCAAATAAATTGTGGGTGGATAAGGGAAAGGAATTCTACAACAAGCACGTTCATCGATTGGTCGACCTCTACTCGATCGAAAACGAAGAGAAAGCCAGCGTGGTGGAACGTTGGCTCGAACGATGAAGGAAAAGATGCATAGATACTTCACGGCGAATTCGACCAAGAAATACATATACGCTCTGAACGGTCTTGTTAAGATTACAACAACACGTGACACAGATCGATCAAGATGACTCCCGTGGAAGCTAGTGATCCTCGAAATGAAAAACGGGTCTACGCGAATCTATATCCTGAGAGATCTAAGATTAGGAAGAAGTCTAGAACGCCGAAATTTGCGGCCGGTGATCGAGTGAGAATCTACGCTTATAAGAACCACTTCGAAAAGGGTTATACTCCTCGATGGACCTCTGAAATCTTCGTGATAATCAAAATATTTCACACCGATCCGGTGACTCACGAAAGCGAAGCTTTGGATGGAGAAGAGATCATCGGAAAGTTTCACGAACAACAATTACAGAAGACGAAGTTTTGATAAAGAAAACAAATTTCTTTTATTTACTCTCTTTAACATTTTCTTGTTTACATATATATATATATAGGAGAGAAAAATAATAATAAAAAATAATTAAAACTATTTTTAGATAAAAAAAGCAAGCCAATTAATAAACAAAACAACAAAAACCCTTTTAAAAATGGCAAATATACTAGATATAGCACAAAGCATAGTGAAAGATGAAAGTATTCAAGAATATGAGGTTCACGAATACGAACCGGTAACCGGAACGAGTTTGAACAATGCGGGAGAGATAAGAATCAACGTCGAAACTCAAGATCTATTCGTCCATCCTAGCGAGAGTTACATAGTGGTGCAGGGACGTCTCACCAAGGAGGATGGGAGCGACTACGCCGACAACAACACGGTTACTCTAGCCAATAATGGCATCATGCGTCTATTCAGTAATATAAAATACATGCTATCCGGACAAGAGATAGAATCTGTGTTTCATCCTGGTCAGGCCACCACGATGTTCGGACTCTTGACGTATCTGGATGATTTTTCGAAATCCAGAGGACTTAATCAGTTGTGGGTGAAAGACACCGTCGGCCCTGCTAACGCCGGCGCCGCCGCGATATTCGACTACGTCGTCAAGGCATCCAGACCTAAAGGAACGTTTTCGTTCAGGATACCTTTGAAACACATCTTCGGATTCGCGAACGATTACAAGAAGATCATGTACAGATTCAAACACAATCTGACGTTGATTCAAAAAGGAAACGATGACGCAATAGTGAGACTCCCTGTGACTGATGCAGGTAAGTTAACTCTACACAAGATATCGTGGTTTGTTCCGCACGTGGAGCCTTCGATCGTGGAAAAAGTGCGTCTCTACAAGATCATAGAATCCAAGAGTAAATTACCTGTTGGATTTAGAATGAGACAGTGCGACACAGCTAGCATTCCACTCTCCACGAATCACTTCGATTGGAGATTGACGGTGAAATCCGCTTCTGAGAGACCACGTTTCATCGTGGTTGCATTTCAGACTGATAAGGATGGGTCTCAGGAAAAGAATGCATCGCAGTTTGATCACTGTAATTTGAGAAACATGCAAGTGTTTCTGAACGCCACGAGATATCCAGCAATCGATTACAATGCGTCGTTCGACAAGAATGATTTCTGCAGACTGTACGGCGACACCACTGATTTTAGAAAGAAGTATCACGGTCTCGACGAATTGATGAACAACCCTAATATATCTCCCAGCGAATACAAGTCGATGTATCCTATGTTCGTATTCGACGTCAGTAAACAGAGTGAACGACTCAAGAGTAGCGTCTTAGATATTCAGATCAAGATGCAATTCGATAGGAACGTGCCGAGAAAAACTGAAGCCTTCACCCTGGTCCTGTCGGATAGAGAATTACAATTCGAATCAGATGGAAATAAGATGTCGATCATTCGATGAGAGACGTGTGTGAAAAAAAAATAAAAAAAATAAAAAAAAAAATAAATAAAAGTAATGAGATCTAGAGAGATTGAACATCTTTCTAAATCTCATTACTTTTTTTTGTTTTTAATAATCACACATTATTTTTTTTTTAATTAATTATTTCCACGCGTTCACTGTTTGTTCAAAGGATCTAGTTAGATCAGTAGACTCACCACGGAAGTGGCGGCTTTGGGATTATTGGTTTTCGTAACGAAATTAATCCTGTCTCTGGCGTTCACTTTGAGAGGTGTGCCGAACGTGCTAACATTCGCGTGTTGATTCTCAGTCTTTCCAATGCTGTATCTCTTATCACTCTCTACTCCATTCACCATGAGATTGACGACCACTCTGTTATTCAAATCCGAGGAAGCCAGACTCATTGGAATGATTTCACCTCCCAACGGCATGGGATATCCCACCTGACCATGTTTTGATCCACTACCTCCGAAAGACCACTCAGCTTTTCCCTCCTCTAAGGTGCCGACCTCCTCAGCCCACATGGTGATCAATTGTCTAGCATATTTGACTTTCTCCACCACCGAAATCAGGGTGCAGGCATCTGTCACGTTTACGGGATCCGGTACATTCGTGAGCGCATGTCCACCCATGTCTAGTTTACCTTCCATGATGTCGCCCTTTCTCCAGACCGAGTTGTTGTCCACGTACTTCCTGCTGACTGCGCTGGAATCGAATTCGGGATCGTGATTAAGACCGAATAAATTCTCACCGTTCATGTTGATACCACCCTCTATGGTTCCGCCAGATTGTTTATTCAGGTAGAGATGGCCCACTTGTGATTCTACGTATTCTTGTGATCGTATCACGGCAGAATCTACGTAGCCCTTGTTGACTGCGGTTGAGTCCGCATCCGTGTCATCGACCTTCGACAGATTCAATATCTTGTTAAATCCTGCATTCAGATCCGATATCATTTCTCGATTGTCAGACTTTCTCTGTTCCAGATCTACGTAGTGTTTGGTCACCACGTCCTTGGGATTCGTGGGAGTGGCCACGTTTGTTATCTTGTTAGAATTAGTGTTCAATTCCGAGTGCATCGTTTTCTGAACGTATCTATTTCTCAGGTGTTCGCTGAATCTAGCGTGAGAGTCGTCAGCATATTTTTTGGTCGCGGCATCAGTGGGATCTATGGGATTTGCGACGTTCACCAAATGTTTACATTTCAGATCGAGATTATCGGTCATGGTTTTATCCACGTAATTATCTAGCATGATTCGTTCGAAATCCGCGTTCCCCCTGTCGATGTATTTTTTAGTCGCAGCATCTGCAAGATCTATCAGCTTTGGAAGATTGTAGAGCTTCTTATCGTTCATGTTCAAATGTTCCTCTCGAGGTTTGTATCTCTGAACGTAACGTTCGTCCAAGTTGGCAATGTCGTAACCATTGTTGACTTCGAGCGTTTTCCTCTTCTTTTTTAGGTTGACTTTTTCGTCATCACTTCTACCAAATTTATCGACAGGCATGTTGTTTTGAGATTTTTGTTTTTAAAAATATATTTCAAACACAGTTTATTAAAAAATGAATTATTTCACTTATTTTTATTTTTCGTTTTGTTCGATTAAAATTTTTTTAATAATTTTTTTTTTACCTTTATATGCTATAAAAAAAATCTCTCTCTAATGTAAATCAATGAGAATGTCTTGAAACAGATCTCCTTCAGACCATCTCTTGAGAATGTAAAGACACAGGTGACCGCAAAACACTTGATTTGGTGATTGCACTCATTCCGTGTTGTAACGAACCATCGATTTGTTGAAATAGTTCTTTATTTCTTTCGGCGGCGAGATTCCGTAGCTGTTGGAATAATAATTCTTCTTCTTTCCATTCTTGAACCATGCCACCCAGTGAGTGCCTTCACCTGATAAATCATCTAGATTTAAAATTCCGCATTCCGATTGTCGAGGTCTTCTCTTCGGCAAGGTATCTCTAGAAAACACGCCTAGTAAATCTTTGATTTTCAAATCCTTCGCCGCATTCGTCAGATCGATGTTGGATAGGGGTTCGTTAGGTAAGACGACACCTTCTATGGATATCTCTATTTTCTTATTCATAAATGCGTATATTTTTTTAAAAAATTTATTATTTTATTATAATTCACTAAAATGACGTTCTTTTTTTATTTTTTATTTTTCTTTTTAAACTAACTCTATCGATGTCTCTATCGACTTCCATAATCTTGAATCCATCTAATTCCTCTTGATTTTCTGGAATCCTATCATCCTTAATCATATCTGGAATCTTATCATCCACAATCATATCTGAAATCCTATCGTCTAAAATTAGATCCAAAATCCAATGTCTGCATGCCAAAGTGCTTATTTTATCATCTAACATGAATCTCTTATCGTCGTCAGCCGTCAGTGAAATCTTGTTGACTATTTCGGTATACAAGTCGTGATTTTCACTTTGAATTGATTTCATAGTCTTATACACTGGACCACTTCCTAACAGACGATCTTTATACTCTCGGAAAGAGATGTTTTTCTTCACCACGCATGTTTTAACTCCTTTGCACTTCTTGATGATAAGCATACAGTTTAGGTCTCAAGCCCACGAATTCGAGAATTTGTTTACCACCGCTCTCGTCCTTAAATTTACCTAACACCTTCTTGTTGTTGTTCGATTGAATGTTGGATGGGTGATCAACGGGATAATTGCTCGTGTCGAACCACGCGGCCACATCCGGAGATATATCTTGGTAGACATCTTTCGTCTCTATCTCATAAACTAAACTGTCCATGTCGGTGAACAGTAGTTTGGCTTTATCACCAAATTTTCATTTGATGTAATCGTAGTGAAACTCGTACATCAATCGCTTGCTTATATCTAAGATGATCGGTCCGAGATAATATGGTTTGTCAAATTTCAGGTGCGTCTTTTGCATGTGAACGGCCACTAGATTTTCATCGAATATGGTTCGGTGTTTGTAATTGTGTTTTGCCACTAATTTTTTTGCTCTTTTCTCAGACGTGACGAGTCGAACGTGGGTTCTCTTCCTGATGTTTTCCATCGATTTACCATACACACAGTTGTTCATGAGTTTGAAGAAATCTTTTTCGAAATCGTTCTCAGCTCGAATTCTGAGATTCGTGTTGAGATCGATGTATA
The DNA here is from genome assembly GCA_031216915.1 of Pictodentalium vernedei. Classification (NCBI taxonomy): domain Eukaryota; kingdom Metazoa; phylum Mollusca; class Scaphopoda; order Dentaliida; family Dentaliidae; genus Pictodentalium; species Pictodentalium vernedei. The sequence continues at coordinate 445,562,775 of CM062297.1, read as the reverse complement.
TTTTCATCCAAGGCTCTTCGTTGAATCGAATGATGCGATGTATGTTGACTAATTTCATCCCGTAATCGACGTATTGTTTCAAATTCTCACTGTAGACGACGTAGTTACATTTGTTCCATTCGTTCGGGACCCAGCAGATGATCATTGTGTAGATCGTGTAATTCTTCTGGATAGTTCAAATCGACTTCTAAAATGCAAGGATAGTCTCTCCATTTTTGCATCTCTTCCTGTTCCGTTACCCATTCAAAATTTCCAATTGGTAAAGGATGACTCATAGCCCAACCATACAGATTATTAGCGTCCCAATACTGTATGTATTTATTCGATCATTTCGAATCAAAACCTTCTTTCATGTAGGGATTGTTAGCTTCAGAATATCTGTGGGAGATCATTGAGACGCCACCTCTCGCAGCCCTTTCAAACATGAGCAACATGTCCACGTCGGATAATAATTCCAATTGGACTTTGGTGGCCTTCAACAGAGCGTCCCACGCCACACCGGGTGCGGTGAAATACCAAGCCGGATCCAGATCGTAATTTCGACGACAAACGTCTCGAAAATTTTCGAACACGTCTGCCAAGAGCAGAACGTCAGTCTTAAGATAGAGATCGTAATAATCTCTCATGGTTTTCACATCGAATGATTTCCACACGTTTTTAGCATGTTCGTAATTCTCGTCGGAAATGTCGGATTCGTATAATTTTGAATAAAAATCTTCTTTTGAAGGTAGTGCGGTGTCATCGAATCTCTTTAGATCATTCATGTAATCGTAAGGATAGACTCCTTTCCTCAACATAATGTCTACTCATTCTCCAAAATGTTCGCTCGTGATTTTAAATTTATCCTTGCTCATGTTATTGACTAATTTTTCCAGAGCGGTCGACATGAATTTAAAACTGTCGATGAAACGTATGCTTCTACGAATGAATTTCGTTTTTTCTTTCAACGTCTCTCCATCGATTACTCTTTTCTTCTCCATGAGCTTGCATTTCGTGAAGGAAATGTATCTTTCTTCGCTGTTTGCGATGCAATTTAATTCTTCGTGGGAGGTGCCGAGATTTTTCACGAACAGATGACTGTCATAACCCGAGAGATTGTGAAATATCACCGGATAGAAAACAACATCTCGATATTTTAAATTACACTTGCTGTGAGTCGGACCGCAATACAGACTTGTGTAATGATCATGGTCTCTGACCTTCTTATTTTCCTCTGAATTCTCATCGAACGATTGTCTGCATATGTGACATTCGGTGGCTCTGTTATTTTCATCCTGCTGCTCTCACGTGATGATCATTTTTGCTGGAGTTTTGAATTTATCGTATAACATTTGAATTTTCGATTCTAACTCTTCCTCAAATCTTTGAGCCATGTCGTCGTCTTCACACTGTTTCATATAGATGAAGGGACCCATGTCGTGTTGCGAGTCGAAAGCGCATTTCTCGTAAATGCAATAGCCTGAAGGTATGTGTTTTTGATATTTTTCGATGTAACTTTGAAGAGCGTTAGGTTGGCAAGAACTCATTTTCATGGTGAAACATTCGAAATCAGCATACACAATGAATGGTACTTTTAACCTTCTATTGCGATTTTCAAACTTCACGATGGTGTTGGGTTTGGGTATTTCGGCGATGACGCCTTGATTTTCATTGCAATATTCCTGATGTTTCGCTAACGATTTTTCGCTGTGAAACGCATTCATGCAGTTGCAACATAAACATATCTTTCCTTTATGTTTATTATTTTGCCTCGACAGTAATTGGCTCGGATTTTTAACCCAACAATAATGACGATTGTCACCATTCGAAATCAATAATAAAATAATCATCTTTTCTCTTTCGAGATACGAAGTCTGTCTGAGAGGATAGAACGTTCATTTTTCATCGTCGTATCCCAAGACGTTCACTGCTATGGTGGGATTTTGAGCCTCAAAACGTTTGATGTATTGTAACTGCATTGGAAAAGTCACTCTGGTCCAATTGAGATTTTTAGAAGTCTCCTCGTAATGAGAAACTCTATCAGAGTTAATTTTGACAGGGTATAAAGCGGAGGTGACTGCCCATTTAAAACACTGATCATCTTTATTTCTCACATTGATCACAGCATTTTTTTTAGCGGGGAAATACGGTAATTTCACGTAGGAAGACCCTTTCAATGAATCGTTTTCAGTCATATGAATTTCGAGTTTCAACACCTCATCGAATGTCCAATTACTACCTTCACATTGATAATTCATGAGAGATGTCAACATCTTGTCTTTCATCTTTTCGAAAACGTCCGATAAATCTGAACCTCGAAATACGGGTTCAATGTTAGATCTGAAAAATGTATTTGTCACGATGCTCTCGCCAGACTCCATGACAATTTTATTCATCATGCAATGGAGTATCATCTTAATTTTTAGTCCCACGTTCATGTGTTTGCGAAACAAATCCAATACTTTTTTCTTCACCCATTCCATAAACAATTTCGGATCAATTTTTTTGAACGAGGGAATCACATCGAAAGTTTTAAAAATGCCTTTGATCACACTCTCCCGTTCTACAGGCTTCGATTGGAATAGTTCTGTGACGAGTTGTGCTACATATTCTTCTCCTTTCCCTTCGTCGATTGCTCATCGAATTTCGCTCGATATATCTCGTTTGTCTAGAATCTGAAGTACATCACTCGTTTTCGTTTTCGTTTTTTTTCTTTTCTTTTGAAACTTGAAGTTCTTCGACGGCTTTTCGTTTAGTCGTCTTCTAATTTTTCACAATCGAAATGTTTTTGTTTTTTTTCGACGTCGGCATTGCGATTCCTTTTACTATCTTTTTCTTCTTCTCATTTTTCACAACCGATGCATTTTCTGACGTCGTTGCTATCGACATTTTGTTTACCTTTCCATCGTTTCGCAAATATTCCTGTATGACTTCAGTTTTTTTTTATTTAGTTCTATGATTTCTGAAATGTGGAATTTTTAATAGTTTACAAATCTCGTTTAACTGAGGTACAGTTTTCTCATTTAAATTTTCCATTTTTTTATTTGTTTACTCCATTTGTAAGAATATTTTTTTCGAATTTTGTATTTAAATAATTTGTTAAAAAAGTTTTTTTTTTTACTCTTTATATATATAAAAAAGATTTTTTTTGTAATTTTAATTTTTCTTTAATGTGAAAAATATATTTTTTTTTTTTGATGAAATTAATCAATTTTTTTATGTTCCTTAACGTGAAAAAAAATTGAATTAATATGAGAAAAAAAGGATGTTAAAATTTAACTTTTTATTTATATATAAAGAGAAAAAAACCTTTTACAAAAAAAAAATTTTTACATTAAAGAAAATTAAAAAAAAAACTTTTTTTATATATATAAAGAGTAAAAAAAAAAACACACTTTTTTAACAAATTATTATTTAAATACAAAATTTAAAATATATATTATTTGCAAGAATTCATAAAACAAAAAACCAAATAATCGATCATGATGACAACACCTAAAAGATGCGAATTGAAATTGAAACAAGTTGAAACATGTAAAAAATTCGGTTTTAAAATCTATAGATTACAACTAACATGCCTTTGAAATTGGACGAAGCCATGCTCGATTTGTTTTACAACTACGAAAGCGATCTGCAGAATATCATCGTCGCCAAAGACAGAGAATTCAACAAGGACGATTTGTCGTTGTTCTATGGAAGTTACATATATCCAAAAATCTCACTCGAATTCGTGGACAAATCAGGTGGAGAGAGTGTGTTCACCGATGTAAAAAAACTTGAAAAAGTAAAGATAAACATTCAACACATTTTCGAAAAAGGAGAAAACACGAGTGTCAACATGCTAATAACGGACTTGGAAATATAAACAACAGAGAGATTGATTTTTAGTGAAGAAGAAGGAAAAAAAAGTAATGAGATCATCTTTAGATCTCATTACTTTTTTTTTTGTTTTTTTTTGTTTTCCTTCTTCACTATTGCCCATATATTATAATAACGTTTCCTTTTTTCTCAAATTTCAGCGTCGATTTTTCTTTTTTTTTTTGTGATATGTTACGTTTTTATAAGAACACATTTGTTTATCCGAATCATAATTATGAACGAATGTTGTGCATCTCTCAGTAACACTCGCATCATTACCATTCTCTTCAGAAGGTAGTGGTGATGGTGGAAAACGTCTCATTCTTTTAAATTTCAACCGCCTATCCCGATCTTTATTTAACTCTTTTATCATTTCTTTCCTACGATATCCATCATTAGCGCCTAATCATTTTTCCACATCTTTTTCACACTCTATCTCACGATATTCATCATTATCGTCTAATTGTTTTTCCACCTTTTTATCCATTTTATATTATTTTATACTTTCTATGATTTATATTTTATATTTATATAAATATATATTTTTTTTACATTATAATAACATACTCAAAATTGGTATATTCTTAAATGGTGAATTCTCACCAAACAACAAACCCTTGCCGAGTCGCTCAATGTTCCGACCACTCTTTAGATAGAGACCGTTTCCACTCAAAGAGTTGTCATCTCTAACGGGTTCTAGATACAATCCTTCACCACTGTCATCTACGTGGAAGCAACACACGGCTCCTCCCTTCTTCAAAAACAGTCCGCTGCCACCCATTAATTTCTCAACTGCCGAACTCGCGAGTCCCGTGAGAGCTCCCACGCCGAGAGTCTTTCCGAGAAAGGGTAATGCTTTTACAGCAAAGGGTAATGCTTTTGCGGTGATTCCTGCCAATAGCGGTATGAAACCGCCTTTCATTCTCAAATTGTATCTCAATTGAGCGGGACTCAATCTCACCATCAACCCTCTTCCATCATGAATCGCTTTCTCCATCCTTTTGATTTGACTTCTGGTCCAGGCAATCGAATCCTGACCGCCACTCATCAGATCTTCGTGAGTGAATTTGAATCTCACCGCCTCGCCTCGAGTTGTTAACGCTCTCTTAAGTTTCTTCCTCTGTCCTGCAGATATGTTCACGTTTTTAACCACGTATTGTCTCATAATTCTTTTTTAAAATATATTTTCTTCAATTGTTTTTTTGTTTTAATGATAATTATATATATTAAATAATTTTTGTAAAATTAATATTGCGTTTATTTTATTTGTTATTTATATATATACACAATATTTTTTTTTTTTGCTTTTATATTTTTCTTATGTGAAATCGTATCATCACCCTCTCTCCGCGAAGATCTAACAGTTCACCATTTTGATCCATCAACGTGGTTTTGAGACTATACAATGTGTCTAAAATCACTGGTAGATAAACTAAATTTCGAGGTCGTTCCACGATCTTATAACCCGGCAACACATTTGGAAAGAAGGAATAGATTGTCGGTTGAGTGCTACCATTCACGTAGCTTCCAGCAATCACATCCACGTTTACCAGAATGCTATTGACTGCGAGAATGTCAACCGTATTTTCAGATGCCGCATGGCCTCGATACATCTTTCGATCGAATCCCAGCATCTTGCCTATAGAATCGTCCGTATTGAAATCCACTCGAAAATTATCTTCCAAATCCAACATCGTCTGCAAGGTATTAGGATTGGGGGCGTGTCTGATCTTGTTGCTTCCCTTTCCATCCGTCTTCATTCGCGTCTGAATGTAATTGTTCAAATCGTCTATGTCGTAACTTCCTTTGGGAATTCGAATCTCCAACCAATCCACTCCATCGGAATACTTAAACGAGTTATTCTTTTCGGTGATGTTGGGAAAGGAATAATAAGTCTCCAGATTCACCAACGTCATCTCGTATCTTTTCTCTCTATTCAATTCGATGGAAGGTTCAAATTTCGTCGTGAATCGAGTCGAATCACCACTCACCACGATTTGAATGGATTGTTTTGCAGCCGTATTCTCGGCTATCCATTCTAACAATCTCCTTCTTCGAACATTATATTTAATTTTATTTTTATTTTTTCAAAACTAATTATTTGAAGATTTATTATTTTCTAATTTTTTTTTATTTTCACGCTCTATCTTATTATCATCAGAAACATAAAACTTGTCAAATCTGCACCGATATTTTCCGCAATTAAATTGCCTAGTCAAATCGATCACGACGAAATTGTAAAGTCCTCCATCCCAAACCCTCTTACAGAATCTCCTGAATTTCGCCGCGCTCATGTCGTTTGCGACGTGATTGCTGTAGATGTGATTGAGATTCTTGAGATCTTGGCGAATGAGACATAGAAAATTAGCGTTCTCCCTTATCGTCTGTCTGGGCAATCAAAAATAATTCTGCGACAGGTAGAAACAGTCCACGTTGCTGTGATGACCCCTAACGTAATACGATTCGCATCGGTTCTGTCTCTCCAAAAGCAGATCGTCAAAAATCATGAGATTCTTATCTTCCGATTTCAATTCTCTAGGATCCGGAACATCGCTAGCGTTCTCATAAAATCGACACTCGACGTTCGAAGATGCACTTCTCTTCATCAATTCCATCGCCGCACCGTCCAAAATGATCGAAAGAGAAGCTTCACTTTTGTCGAATTCCTCCCTACTGTCAAAGATTCTGGCTATGATGTTCTTAGGCAATCTACGATCCATGCATTCTCGAAGCAATCTGTATTCGGGTTGAAACAAGCTCTTGCCAAACACAAAAAATCTGTCGTAATCCAACCAGTCGGATCGGGACAACAGATTCATCAACAGATTGGTCTTTCCACAATTCGATTTTCCCACTATCAAGCCTCTTATGCTTTTGGGAAAGAACTCATTATTCGACCTCTTAGTCGCGGCGTCGTTCCAAGACATATCTTTAATGTTCATCTTTGTTTATTTTTTTTGTTTGTTATTTTAGATTTTTTCAAACACAATTTTTTATGTTTTTTCAAACTCAGTTTTTTAATATTATTATTTATTCATATTACACCGTCGCGAGTTCTCTTCAATCCAGATCCACTCGTCATTTTGGCTAAATCTTGTATGGGTACCACAGCATCCTTAAAATCTTTCCAACTTTTCGGCGTTCGCTCTAACGTAGCTCGCTTCGCCGGTGGACTGATCAACTTGTCGATCAACGCGTCGGCTGCCCTCTTGCCAGCCACAGAAGCTATCCTACCACTGGCTTCGGAAACGGCTTTCATACCAGCATCCAAAGCCGTCTTCTTATCAACCTCAAATGCGGTCGATGCGAGTTTTCTACCTGCATCGCTCGTCAACGCTCGCATTATAGAATCGACGATGCCAGAACCGCCTTGAACGTAAGTTCTAACGTATTCCCTGTTCTTTATCACCAACATATTTTTATTTTATAATATATATTTTGTTTTCACTGGTAAATCATTTGTTGTTTAAATACTTTTATTATTCTAGTGTAAAATTTACTGTTTTTATTTTATATATTTTGTTTGTTTGTTTCTCTCTACTTATTATATACATCAATCCTTCAATTCGTTCATCAGCCTTTTATAATGGTTTTTATTCAAAACCTTCTGTCTTAACAATTCGTCAGATATAGTAACTATTTCATTATCTAACCCTGTGTTACCAGCACGTCTACTTGCCATCAACAAACTCAATCTCTGAGACAGAGCGTCAGAATCGCTCGGAAGAAAAGTGGTTTTCACCCCTTTACCAGTCACCGATTCGACGAACTTCTTATTCATATCCCATATGGGTTTCACCACTTTCGTCCACTTGCAACCTCTGTTGGCTTTATGTCTCGTCTCTCTGTCATCGTTATTTCTCTTCATGGCGTGGGTCTGAACCAGAATGTCGCCGTAATTGTCGTAATCCTCTTCTGTGTAACCTCCAGGCTTGTCAAACCAATGCAATTCACGCAGTCCCTCGGTTTTTTTGTACCTATTCGGACCGACGTATAAATACTCATCATCCATCGACACTTTGGTGTCACCCACGAAAGTTCTACCGTCCGAATCCTCGCGAATTCCGTACAACAGATCTCTCTTACCACCATCCTCGGACGACGCGACGCTATCAGTGGTGATAGTCGAAGCTGTATCATCACTTTCGTTCACGTCGGTTTCGATTCTCATGGGAACGTAATCCGGTGTAGATTGAAAGGAAAACTGTTTTGTAAAACTACCGGGCAACGAACCCATTCTCAAAGAACTCTCTTTTGTGGGTCTCAATTCTTCAACTATCTCCTTCTTGCTTCGCTTTTGAACCTCCGTCACGGGTTTAAATATTTTTGTGGTCTCGCGTTTGAGTTCCATCTCTCCAAGACGTCTGCTTCTGTCAGCCGATTGAATGCTCTTTTTGGGACGTTCATATTCATTTAAAAGCTGATCTCGGCGTTTAGCATCCATCTGTAAAAACATTTTTTTCGTTTTTCGTTTTTAAATTATTAATATTTCCTTTGAGTATGCTAATGTGAGTTATTTTTTTTTTCAAAATTAAATGTATAATTATTTTTATGTTTTAAGTAAATAAAAATCTTCTGTCTTTAATATAATAACTAAAACCAGTTGAGGAAAAACATTTATAAAATAAACCTCTTTAAATGCGTTTTGCCCTCGAACGTGTTAAAGATCACATCAACAGTTATTTCCGACAATGAGAAACTTAGAGTTAGTCTCAAATAAACATCTATAAATACAACGTTTTTTAAGTGTTAAATCATACAGGTAGTTATTTTCAACAGTTGAAAAAAGCCATAGTTAAACAGCACATTGAAAACACAATTTCTGATTTAATACGTAATATTATTAAAGTCATTCACAATAAAATCATTGATAAAATGCAACGCCCTCGGCGATTATTCTCACCTCCATATCATCAAAGAGCAAAACATTATTTGAAGTAAACAAAGACAATTATCATCAAAAGAACAAAATACCGTTTGAAGTAAACAGATGCACTTTTGTGAATAGGAACAATTTAGAAGTGTGTCTTGTCAAAAGGTGTTTTTATTGATGTCTCTTGAACCGAGACATGAGTCAATTAAAATTCATTTACCTCTTAAAATCCATTTAAGTGGAATGCAATTTTACCCTTTGATTCTATCACGATTTCGTCTCACAAAACTCAAGAGATGAATCGACAAATCGTTTTTTCACCGATCAAATCGCACCCTATACCGTTCCAAACACGATCGGGAAACGTGGCAGTGGTTTTGCGGGTTCAGTATCACCTTTTTTCATGTACCGTACAGAGGTCGATTTTCTGATCTAGAATCCGCAAATGGGTTTTCCTGTACACCTCCATAGGATTCAGTGTTAAAATCGTGTACAAGTATACAAAATACTTAGGTGATACAGAATCCGCAAACCACTTTTTGATGCTGACACAGAATCCGCAATACGTTTTTTGTTCGCGCGGTTAACGTGCGATCCGATAGGGGAAACCCATTCGCGGATTCTAGATCTGAAAATCGACCTCATTTTCTTAAAATTTCGTACATTTTTTTCACTCTTGAGCGACGTGTACAATGTACGCGTTCGCCAACGGGTATTTGAACGTTAAAAGTGCAATCTGAGAGTCTCAAAAACCAATTGCGAATTCTGTATCACCATAAAAAACGACATTTTGTGTACTTGTACACGATTTTAACACTGAATCCTATGGAGGTGTACATCCATGTACGTGTACATGTACAAAATCGTGTACAAGTGATACCGAATCCGCAATTTTTAACCTACTGGAAGTCTAGATTCTGCTAAGGGTTAAACTTTTAATACTCACATATAAAACAAAAGTTTTCATACTATGACTGCTGCATGCAGCCATTGAAAACATTCAGCACTCAATCAATTAGGAATGGAGTAAATTGTCACTTAATCTTCCAAATTCTGAAAAAGCTTGAGTTTTTTGGACAACATCTATCTTTATGCAAACAGAATAGGCCTACGGTTAAACTTTACAACCAAACGTACAACAGAAAATATGCTCGATAGGTAAATGTGAATACGAACATTTAAATCATTTTTCGATATACCATTTGTAAATGGAAGAAAAATGAACTAAAAATGAGCCATTTTTATGAACAAGTTAAGGGTACTCGAATTCAAGGCTGGAAAACAGGTTAAGGTTAAAACTTTGAATAGAATATATAACAGCCACAAATTATTCTTGGATGAGTGCCCAAACTTCTCATAGGAAACGTTTTGAAAAAATGTGGCCGCAGAGCTGAGAAATCGCATGTGAAAGTTGACCAGTTTTTCCAAAATTGCACTTTGCTCGGAATTTTGAGGTCAAAAGGGAGCAAAGTGGGTAATACAGCTTATGTAGACAGATGTAGTAAGTCATGCTACAAATATTATGAAAGCTCCAGCCAAACCGTCCAGGGTCTTGTTTGCGAATTGTGGCAAAACGTAACACTGTGACAACATTTTGCACGGTTTTGGCAGAAAACGAAAAACTTCAGAAATGCCATGATCCAGGTGAGAAACTTCTAATGAAGCTCTACATATGTGCCAAATTTCAGTAGAATAGTAAAGAATCCATCAGACAAACATCATTGAAATAGAAAATAATAATAATACTAGAGAAATAGAATTTACTGCATCCAGCAAATTCAAGCTTGTAAGAAAAGGGTTAAAATATCTATCGGGAAAAAACTATATATGGAAAGAGAATTTATGAAGGGTTATTTTCGGGGGTAACATATTTTTAAACAAATCAGGAAGGGATTTTCGTAAACAATATTTACAGATATTCACAAAGGAATCAGAACAATTCTTCTAAGAAATCAGAAAAAGGCATATATGTGCACAGCATTCAAAAGGTTTGTCAAGAGAATGCATTAGTGTCCAAAAATGTGATTTCCAGCAATACTAAAAAATGCACTCAGTTATGTCTGGGCGAGCTCAGTGACCTTGTCCATATTATGAACCTCTATGGAGTGTTGACTCATTTGGTGTTGGTCCCATGTCTATGTGTCATACCATCCTTGAGATATGAGTGTGACCCACTCTCAAGAATTTTGCCCACATCCACTTTTTTTCAAGTAAAATTTTACGTATGAACTTCGGGAATGCATTAGGAGGGTCAGAAACTGTGATTTCCATTAATTCTGAAAAATGCCCTCAATGACCCCTAGGTGACCTCCGTGACCTTGACCTATATTTTGAACTTCTATTGAGTGTTGACTCATTTGGTGTTAGTTTCAGGTCCATTCGTCATACCATGCTTGAGATATGAGAATAAATCACCTTCAAAAATTTGGGCCATGCACACTTTTTTACGTAAAAATTCGTGTATGGACTTCAGGAATGCTTTGGGGGGTAAAAAAATGTGATTTCCAGCAATTATGAAAAATGCACTCAATGACCCCTAAATGACTCCGTGACCTTGACCCATATTTTGTATCTCCATCGAGTGTCAACTCATTTGGGGTTGGTCCCAGATCCATACGTCATACCACGCATGAGATATGGGCATGACCCACTTTCAAAAATTTTGGCCACGCACACTTTCTTAATGTAATAATGCGTGTGTGTACGTCAGGAATGCTTTAGGGATAAAAAAATGTGATTTCCAGCAATTATGAAAAATACACTCAGTGACCCCTAGGTGACCCCTGTGACCTTGACCCATATTTTGAACCTCCATTGAGTGTCGACTCATTTGGTGTTAGCTCCAGGTCCATTCATCACACCACGCCTGAGATTTGGGCGTGACCCACTTTCAAAAATTTTGGCCACGCCCACTTTTTTACGTCAAAATGCATGTGTGTAAGTGAGGAATACTTTAGGGGGTTAAAAAATGTGATTTCCAGCAATTATAAAAAATGCATTTAATGACCCCTTGGTCACCTCCGTGACCTTGATGCATATTTTGAATCTCCACTGAGTGTCGACTCATTTGGTGTTGATCCCAGGTCTATACGACATACCACGCCTGAGATATGGGCGTGACCCACTTTCAAAACACCCCTACAGACACCACTAATACCCCAGGAATAAAAAAACATAGGTGGCCGAGAACTTGTGACTGTCTATCAGCATGCCAAAAATCAACGAGATAGGGCAAATCGTTTTTGAGTTAACTTGCGGACAAGAAAGTGCATAGAAGACAGAAGACAGGAGAAGAAGAAGAAGCAGAAGAAGAAGAGAAAAAAAAGAAAAAAGGTAACCGTGCAAAAACAGTAGTCTGTGTGTTTCACACAGACTAATTAAGGATTCATCGTGAAATGCACCAAAGACTGAGAGGTCGAATCACAAACTCTTTCCTCAAAGCATAAGATTTTCTTTACAATGGCATAGAATAACGAAAGGACGCTTGTTTTGTTTACACTGTCATGGCGGGTGGGGGGGGGGTCGAACCCACGCCGAGAGAGTTTCCTTCGGCACCAACCGCCTAGCGAAACTATACTGAACCATGCACACCACTCGGCCACCGGGGTCTGTCGATGGCCGAGTGGTGTGCGTGGTTCAGTATAGTTTCGCTAGGCGGTTGGTGCCGAAGGAAACTCTCTCGGCGTGGGTTCGACCCCCCCCCCCACCCGCCATGACAGTGTAAACAAAACAAGCGTCCTTTCGTTATTCTATGGCATCCGAGAAATTTGAAAAAAGACAAGTGTCGCTGATTTCTTCTGAGGTGCAGTTTGTAGAATTAAGTACTTAGATGCAACTATTTGATGCATACGATTTTCGATTGGGAAAATCGAATTGTGGAAAGCCGACTCTGTTGTTGCAATAGTTGTTCGTGTTTGGCAAGAGTCTCTTTCATCCGGAATACGAATTACAGCGAAAAACTCTGCGCGCAAACTTGTCGAAGGACGTTATAATGAGAACCTTCGATAACCAAAATGAATTCGAAAACTAGAGAAACAGAATTTACTGCCACCAGTAAATTCAAGTCTGTGTGAAAGAGTTAAAGTATCAGGAATAAACTATAAGGAAAGAGAATTCATGGAGGCTTATTTTTCAGGAGTAAAAAATTTTTGAACGAACCAGAAATGGGTTTTCGTTAGCAGTATTTACAGATATTCATACAGGAATCAGAACATTTTTATAAGAAACAAGAAATGGCATATATGTGACCAGCATTCAAAGGGTTTGATACACGAATCAGAAATGGACATTTTTGACTCTGCCCACTAATTTGAGTGATGAAATACGTTCATAAACTTTAGAAATGCATTAAGGTGTAATAAAATGCATTTCCCAGGCTTTCTGAATAATGCCCCCATATTAAGATCTTCAGGGGGTTAAAATATTCCCTTTAAATACTCCATTTTAATTCTTTAAATGGGGGGGGGGGGGGGGGGCAGTGGCTCAGTTGGCAGAGGTGCAGGTTGCAAGGCGAGAGGTCCTCACTCTGTCCTTGGGCAAGACACTTCACCCCATTGCCCACGTGGATGCATGGTGGCGCTGTGTCCTAAAGGGTACTGCACATCGATGGTGCACCCATCTTCAACCAATGCTTACCTTGCTTGTGTGGATTTAGTATGTGGGGGATCTGACAGTTGCTCGTTGTTGCCCGGTGGTTCTTCCCGGGTACTCCGACTTCCTCTACCTGAAAAACCTGAAAAACTGTCGTGATCATGATTAGCCACTGTGCAGAAATATGTGACATTAAACACCAATAAATAAATAATCTTTTAAAAAATGAGCTCAATCCAATAAAGGGTCATAAGCTATGTTTTTTCAAGCAAAAATTAAAAGGTAATTAAAACTGAACAGACGTTTCTGTGAATAATGTTGGCCAGTTTTCGCCATTATGTTGGCTAAAGGGTTAAGAATCCCTTACTTTGGAAGGCACACTGAAAGGGTGTCCCATTCCACATAGAATTAAATGTTAAGAAAATAAAGCGAAAAACATTATGTTTCTCAGCTGAGCGTACCTGCTTTGCACTGCGGAGGGATGGAACGGCACAGATCAGAGACATTCTCTTAATGGCACTTTGGCACCAACGGTTTCTGCACTCTCGGTGAGACCAAGCCGAGCGCAGTGAAAGACTATAGAAATCCTCTAACAAATGAGTTTTAAACAGTCATAGCACTAACACTGTTAACAGTACAGTCGACCATGTCAGCATTGCAGTGTTACCGGCACCTTGACAGTTTTGTGACAGGTTCCAACAATTATTCAGTGCAGTTTTATGGAAAGGTTTAACTTTATTCTGCCCGAAATAAAATATGTGCAATCCACATTGAAGTCTTGAAAGGGTTAAAAGCATTGAACCGAATACGATAAGTTTCAACAAATTTTGCAATTATTCAGTGCAGTTTTATGGAAAGGGTTAACTTTATTCTGCCTGAAATAAAATATTTGCAATCCACATTGAAGGCTTGAGAGGGTTAAAAGCATTGAATTGAATAATTTGTAATTTATTTCCTTGCAAGACAAAGAGTTTCTCTCGGTGAGACCGAGCAGAGCACAGTGAAAGACTATAGAACTCCTCTAACAAAATGTGTTTTAAACAGTCATAGCACTAACACAGTTAACAGTACAGTCGCCCATGTCAGTATTGATAGGATTCAACAATTATTCAGCGCAGTTTTATGGAAAGGGTTAAGTTTATTCTACCTGAAATAAAATATTCCATGACTATTCCATGTCAGTATTGCATTGTTACCGGCACCCTGACAGTTTTGTGCTAGGTTTCAACAATTATTCAGTGCAGTTTTATGGAAAGGGTTAACTTTATTCTGCCTGAAATAAAATATGTGCAATCCACATTGAAGTCTTGAGAGGGTTAAAAGCATTGAACTGAATAAGATAGGTTTCAACAATTATTCAGTGCAGTTTTATGGAAAGGGTTAACTTTATTCTGCCTGAAATAAAATATGTGCAATCCACATAGAAGTCTGGAGAGCGTTAAAAGCAGTGAACTGAATAATTTACAATTTATTTCCTTGCAAGGCAAAGGGTTTCTCTCAACTTAGTTTCAGGAACTAACATCCCATTATGATGACAAGGTCAGATTGTATTTTGACAGCTTACTCCACTGGTGTTTACATAGTCTCCAGTGTGAACATAACATCGTATTGCTTGGGGAGAATTTACTGTATCAGGAAATTGGAGGCTGTGAAAACCCTGTGGCCTACTGGGCCATACTCAATGGCCCTAGCGACCTGAAAAACATAGGTGGCCGAGAAGTTGTGAATGTCTACCAGTATGTCAAAAATCAGCGAGATAGGACAATTCGTTTTCGAGTTATCGTGAGGACAAGGACGTGCATGGAAGAAGAAGAAGAAGAAGAAGAAGAAGAAGAAGAAGAAGAAGAAGAAGAAAAAGAAAAAGAAGAAAAGAAAAGAAAAGAAAAAGAAACCGTACAAAACCAATTGTCTGTGTGTTCACACAGACTAAATATGATCCGCCGCTAGCAACGATCTTGCAAGAAATGTCGAGAGAATTTGGAAATGATAAAACGTCCAATGTGGATTGTCAATTTTATGAAAATGCGAACGACGTGCCGTATCTTCGAGACTTGAATTCGATGCACAGAAATCTCATGATATTCCATGACTTGATGTTGGAGAAACAGAATCGGTGCGTTCGAGGACGTCAAAGTAATGTAGACTGTTTCTATCTATCTCAAAATTATTTCAGATTTCCGAGACAAACCATTAGAGAGAATGCGAATTTACTGTGTCTGTTTCGACAAGATTTTAAGAACCTCAATCACATTTACGACGATCACGTGGCCAATGACATGAGCAAAAAAAAAAAAAAAAAAAATTCAAAAGATTTTGAAGTTGGTGTGGGATTGCACACCTTATAATTTCGTGGTCATTGATCTGACGAGTGGTAAATATTATGGAAAATATAGGAAGGGACTTGACGGTTTTTTTTATATTCCTGACGATTGCACTTAATAAATGAGAAGAAAAAATCTAATCGTATTAAGTAGAAAGTAAAAAATAAATAAATAAAATGAAGTATACAATTATTAAAATTTATTTTGAAAAAATGTTGCGAGACTACAAAACTCAATTATTAGAAAGGATAGTCGAGAACACGAAAAGAACGACCGATAATACGACTGCAAAAGATTATTTTTCGATCGTAGTCAGCGATAACAAGTCTCGCTTCATGACGAAATTCAACCCGCCGATCGAATTGAAGACGGATAAGAAGTACGAGATGGAACTGGTAAATCTGGAGACGTACTTTTCGTTTCCCAACATCACGGAGAAAAATAATACGTTCAGATATTCGAATGGAACGGATTGGTTCACGACTCGCATTCACAAAGGCAGTTACGACATAGTCAATTTGAACGAACTCATTCAGACTACAATGAACATCGACGGTCAAGACCGAACTACCATCAACATAACTGCGAACGTCAACACTCTGCAAACGATACTGGACATGAGTGTGGGTTCTCGAGTGGATTGTAGAGGAGATGACACCTTTGGAAAGATGTTGGGATTCGATCGAAACACGTACGAAGGACATGCAACATTAGAAAATGTGGTGGACATTCTCTCTGTCAACAGCATTTTGGTGAACGTGGACGTGATCTCTGGCAGTTATGTGAATGGTGGCACACAACCCACGATGGTGTCTTCCCACTAGACCAACTCCCACTAGACCAATTCCCAAAAGACCAACTCCCACTAGACCAATTCCCTCTAGACCAACTGTTATATTATCTATTAGAATAGGTCATTGATCTCATGATATTCCATGACTTGATGTTGGAGAAACAGAATCGGTGCGTTCGAGGACGTCAAAGTAATGTAGACTGTTTCTATCTATCTCAAAATTATTTCAGATTTCCGAGACAAACCATTAGAGAGAATGCGAATTTACTGTGTCTGTTTCGACAAGATTTTAAGAACCTCAATCACATTTACGACGATCACGTGGCCAATGACATGAGCAAAAAAAAAAAAAATTCAAAAGATTTTGAAGTTGGTGTGGGATTGCACACCTTATAATTTCGTGGTCATTGATCTGACGAGTGGTAAATATTATGGAAAATATAGGAAGGGACTTGACGGTTTTTTTATATTCCTGACGATTGCACTTAATAAATGAGAAGAAAAAATCTAATCGTATTAAGTAGAAAGTAAAAAATAAATAAATAAAATGAAGTATACAATTATTAAAATTTATTTTGAAAAAATGTTGCGAGACTACAAAACTCAATTATTAGAAAGGATAGTCGAGAACACGAAAAGAACGACCGATAATACGACTGCAAAAGATTATTTTTCGATCGTAGTCAGCGATAACAAGTCTCGCTTCATGACGAAATTCAACCCGCCGATCGAATTGAAGACGGATAAGAAGTACGAGATGGAACTGGTAAATCTGGAGACGTACTTTTCGTTTCCCAACATCACGGAGAAAAATAATACGTTCAGATATTCGAATGGAACGGATTGGTTCACGACTCGCATTCACAAAGGCAGTTACGACATAGTCAATTTGAACGAACTCATTCAGACTACAATGAACATCGACGGTCAAGACCGAACTACCATCAACATAACTGCGAACGTCAACACTCTGCAAACGATACTGGACATGAGTGTGGGTTCTCGAGTGGATTGTAGAGGAGATGACACCTTTGGAAAGATGTTGGGATTCGATCGAAACACGTACGAAGGGCATGCAACATTAGAAAATGTGGTGGACATTCTCTCTGTCAACAGCATTTTGGTGAACGTGGACGTGATCTCTGGCAGTTATGTGAATGGTGGCACACAACCCACGATGGTGTCTTCCCACTAGACCAACTCCCACTAGACCAATTCCCAAAAGACCAACTCCCACTAGACCAATTCCCTCTAGACCAACTGTTATATTATCTATTAGAATAGGAAAATAGATGATTACATGATATATAAACCTTGATATATACCTTGTGTTCATCTATTTTCCTATTCTAATAAATAATGGGGACTAGAAAAAAAATAATCAAGGTTTACTTTTACATGGGGAATATTTCAACACTTTTGACTACACAAATCAAAGTTCAAAAATGTGATATGAAGCACTGATATGGCAAAAATATATGCAGACAAATAGACAACATTCTTTTGGGGAGAGGGTCACCTTAATCATTGTTTTATTGAGTAGTAATTTGGCCAGTGAAAATTACTTCACTGACAGAAATATTTAATGAATGGTGATTTGACACTTTCCTAATAATAATAATAATAACACTTTGGCCAGCCGCTGATTTGTCGCGGTTCTCGGACGAGAAGGCCATGGTTACCCCTGTACTCCCAACTGCCTCCCTATTCCCACGCTTCTCCTCTCCTCCCAACACCCGGAGACGAACTGCTTGATGGCATCCCTTGTCCCATTCTTCCCAATCTCTCCGATTAGCATATTAACCCTCTCCTTTGAGTCTCCCCCTAACCACATGTCCTTCATTCTCCCATCCCACTTTCCCATTATACTCCCAGTGAATCTCATTCTTTTAGACTGATACTTTGGGCATTCTAGAAGAAAGTGTTCCAGGGTTTCCACCATGTCCAAGTTACACATCTGGCACTCTGTTTCACCGTCTTTCCCAATTTTTCCCCTCAGCTCCAAGGATCGCGACCTCAGCTTGAACAACAGTGACCCCGCCCCCCCCCCCCCCAAAGGTGCCATCAAGGTACTCTTCAAAACCTGGCTTCTCTTTATCACGCAGGCCACCCAAAGACCTCTTTGATTTGACCCCCTCTCGCCAATTACGGTTACAATCCTCCATGACCCTTTCTCTGACGATTGTTTTACCCTGGTTTGCCCCAACGTCCAGGTCCGAGATCTCCAATGAGTAGTTCTCTACTAGCTCCCTCACTTGGACCATCCACCCCGTGTTGATATTTGAGTTGAAAATTCTCAGGAACATTACTTTACACCATCGGCTGTCGGGGAGATTTACCAAATAATTAAGATAACCGAGCTTCAACAGGTCTATCCTGTCCTTGATCCACATCCACCCAAGCTCACCCCTGATTGCTTCTAGCGCTGCGGCATTACTCGACCCCGTTATCCATCGGCCTGCATCGTTCTGTAAGATTTTCAAGCTCTTTACGGCCGCCTGGTTTAGGGGTACCACTTCCGTACCGTATGTTATACTTGGCCGCCCCACCATTTCCCAAATGGTTTTCCCCACGAAAACCTTATTGAAACTGTTTCTCCCTATAAGTTTCATTTGGTTAAGGATTCGCTTCCCCTTCAGAATCAGTTTATTTGTGTGGTTTCGGTAGATGCCTCTTCCTGTAATGTTTATATTTACCCCCAAATACTCGTAATCACCTGTCTCTCCTACACTGAGAAGTTTGCTGTTCCCTTCCGGAATGCGGAACTCATCCACTCTCCACCTTCGTTTGGGGTCCACTTTGCGGCCCACAGGTATAACTTTGCTCTTGCTTTCATTAAGTTCGAGTCTCCATTTGCTCCCATATTTCCCAACAATTCCCAGCATTTTCGTTAGCCCCTCTTCGCTTTCTGACACTAGAACCATATCGTCTGCAAAAATAGCCCTGGGATCTTCAAGTCCCCAACTGCTACCCCCTCGTCGCTACGCAGGAGTTCATCTCCTAAACCTTTGATGTACAATGCAAAAAGAATTGGCGAAAGGATACACCCCTGTTTTAGGCCTATCTCCATAGGCACACGTTTTGTTGTAATGTTTCCCAGGCTACGTTCACTCTGTACATCTTTATATAATGCTTTCATAATTCCAACAAACTCGCCTCCTAAGCCCAGAACCTCCAGCTTGCGCCACATACCCTCCCTCCATACTCTATTGTATGCCTTTTTGACATCCAAAAAGGCCATAAACATCTTTTTCTTTTTTGCTTTCGCGGATTCTATCATTTGGGATAGCGTGAAAAGATGGTCGGTTACTCTCCTTCCCTTCCTGAAGCCATTCTGGATTTCTCCAAAAAAACCCTTCTCTTCAATCACCTCCTCTAGTCTCCCATAAATGACTTTACAGAAAACCTTTCCAATGTTGCTACTGACAGAGATCCCTCGATAGTTATCCAAAACGTCTTTTTCCCCCTTTTTGTGAATAAATGTCACTTTGCTTTCTCTCCACTCCTTTGGGACCTCTTGATTTTCTATGGCTAGATTGAATAGGGCAGTTAGGCTTTCCACGTGTTCCTCTCCCCCCTTTTTGATAAACTCGTTAGGAATTTCATCCACTCCTCCCGCTTTTCCATCCCTTAATTTTGATATCACCTTTCGCACCTCCTCCGTTTTAATTTCGCTGCACACGAAGTTCGATAGGTTTTCCTCGACCTGATTCGGACACTCAGGTGGGCTTCCCATGCCCCATCGCTTATCGTTTACCTTTTCCCAGTGCTTGACTAGTTCTGATGCGACTTGATCTTGCTCGTCTGTAACTCTGCCATCTACTTTAATACTCTGTGGGTTACTTCCTTTGTTGCGTTTATTCACCCATTTCCAAAATACGTTCGAACTTGACCCCCTATCGTTCTTATCGTCCTAATAAGACTGCTATTTCGTACTCTCCGATTATCGTCTTTAATCTTATTTACTTTATTTCGTGCTTGGTGGTATTCTTCCTTTGCTACCGTGGCCTCGTTGCTTTCCGCCCCCTTAAGTTTTCTACTTCTCCTGTATGCAGCACATTTAGCTTTTCTTCCCTTTATGGCCCTTTTCAGTTCTTCATTCACTCTGTACCCAAGTTCCCGTGTTGGCACCCTGACCTTACCTACACTTTCCTTTCCTGCCTCCACCAGGCTCGCAACTATGGCGTCGGCCATCTTCTGGACACTGCACCTCTTGGGTACGGTTGCAAGCTTTGGTTTCAGTTTTTCATTGAACTTCGCCCAGTCAGCATCTTTATTGAGTTCCCAAATCTCCTTAGAGCTTCCTTTGCTTTTTACTAGAGTTTTGGCCCTGATCGTCACTGTAATCAAGTTGTGATCACTATCCACCTCCATTTTACCCTCATCATCCACTTCTACCCCTATCACCTCCCTCCATAAATTAATATCTGTGAGGATGTAGTCGATTAATGATTTTCGGTCGTTCCTCCCCCAGGTCCATTTCCCCTTACACCTCGCGTCCCCGTTCAGAATCTTCAGACCGAGCTCGTTTGTGAAGTTCAACAGCTTCCTTCCATTCCTGTTGACTTTATTGCCCCCACCCTCTATGCCTTCTTCATCATTACCTATGTGGCCATTAAAGTCACCCATCAGAATTATACCGAGCCCCTTGTTTTGTAATTCGGTGATATTGGACCTTAGTGTTGAGTTATCGAATCATTCCATTCGGGTTTGCTTCCCTCCACCGCACAATACACAACCCCAAGGGAAATACTTTTGTTTTTCAGACTGATCCTTACCCATCCAATTTCTTTCGATACCTCAGCCGGGGTGCTGATGTTTTCCAGGTCTGTGATCAGTGATGGTTTTAAATCCTCTTTAATGTACATGCCTACCCCTCCCCCTTTTTTCTGGTCTTCCGTTCGCCCTACACCTATCCATACGTACCCCCTTACTTGGTCTACCCGTTCCTCGTGTCTTACCCACGTTTCGCTTAAGCCCATGACGTTAAACTCCTCTGCCTCGAACAATGTAGCAATTTCACTTACTTTCCGGTGGAGATCCTGGATGTTGCTATAACCCACTTTCAGGGAATCAAGGTTCATTGGCTTCCGCCTACTGGTCCCATTATTATTTAGTCCCTGTAGGTTTGTATATCCTACTTTGTGTACCTGTGCTTTCCTTGGGAAGCTATTCCTATTGATTTGGATTTTTGGTCCCTTTTCTTTATCCCCCTATAATCTTGAGATCACAAAGCTTAATTTGGATGCTGAAAATTACTCCATTGACAGAAATATTAATAGGGATTACTTTCATCAAATATTTGATGAATATAGGAAGGTGTCAATTCCCCAATAATTAAAAATTTAGTCACATTAATTATAGTGAAGGGAGTTACAGTTTCCTATAGTCACTAGGTATCCTAATTCATACAGAGCACAGATATTTGGCTTTATCAAGAAACTCATTTACTCAATCAAACTTCACCATCACATAATTTAGTTTTTAGCCTTTTGAGTCGTTCATCAACGCAAATATATTTCTTCTTGCGTTTCTGAGGAGGGGCACCACATTCTAATTGTTCACATTTAACCTGGTTGACAGTAGTTTCTTGTTTGAAAATGTCAATTAGTTCATATATGTTTGGATGAGATTTTCCAACTATTCAATTTAGCTCACAGTACTACCCCTCTACACTATTATTAGTACAGTGGGCCGGGGTATGGTGATGATTCCAGAGTTTTATTGGGAATGTTGCCTGGCTAGATATCCATGTAGTTTCCACATAGTCACTGAAATCTGAAATGCCACTGCCCTGAGAATTTGAAAATTCTTCCTTGATCCCTTCCCATGCTGGTCTAACACTCATTGGAGGGATAAATGAGATTATTTATTTATTTATTGGTGTTTAAGGTCACATACTTATGCACAATGGCTAATCGTGACCGTGACAGTTTTTACGGGTGGAGGAAGCCAGAGTACCCGGAGAGAACCACCGAACCAACATCGCAACTCTGAACTCTGCACCGCGGCACAGGCAGGGTTAGATTGGTTGAAGACATGTGCACCATCGACGTGCAGTACGCCTTAGTACACAGCATCATCGTGCCCCCAAATGGCAGTTTGGGTTAAGTGCCTTGCCCAAGGACACAACGCGGGGACGCGAATCAGTTGCTGAAATGGTCACCCATCCAACGTCTAACCGCGCTCGACGTTGCTTAACTTCGGTAATCTGACGAGAACCGGTTACCTCGACGCCACCACGCCCCCGGGATAAATGAGAGAGTGTGATAACAGACACCAAGCTCAATAATAATAATAATAACACTTTGGCCAGCCGCTGATTTGTCGCGGTTCTCGGACGAGAAGGCCATGGTTACCCCTGTACTCCCAACTGCCTCCCTATTCCCACGCTTCTCCTCTCCTCCCAACACTCAGAGACGAACTGCTTGATGATATCCCTTGTCCCATTCTTCCCAATCTCTCCGATTAGCATATTAACCCTCTCCTTTGAGTCTCCCCCTAACCACATGTCCTTCATTCTCCCATCCCACTTCCCCATTATACTCCCAGTGAATCTCATTCTTTTAGGCTGATACTTTGGGCATTCAAGAAGAAAGTGTTCCAGGGTCTCCACCATGTCCAAGTTACACATCTGGCACTCCCTTTCACCGTCTTTCCCAATTTTTCCCCTCAGCTCCAGGGATCGCGACCTCAGCTTGAACAACAGTGACCCCCCAAAGGTGCCATCAAGGTACTCTTCAAAACCTGGCTTCTCTTTATCACGCAGGCCACCCAAAGACCTCTTTGATTTGACCCCCTCTCGCCAATTACGGTTACAATCTTCCATGACCCTTTCTCTGACGATTTTTTTACCCTGGTTTGCCCCAACGTCCAGGTCCGAGATCTCCAATGAGTAGTTCTCTACTAGCTCCCTCATTTGGACCATCCACCCCGTTTTGATATTTGAGTTGAAAATTCTCAGGAACATTACTTTACACCATCGGCTGTCGGGGAGATTTACCAAATAATTAAGATAACCGAGCTTCAACAGGTCTATCCTGTCCTTGATCCTCATCCACCCAAGCTCACCCCTAATTGCTTCTAGCGCTGCGGCATTACTCGACCCCGTTATCCATCGGCCTGCATCGTTCTGCAGGATTTCCAAGCTCTTTACGGCCGCCTGGTTTAGGGGTACCACTTCCGTACCGTATGTTATACTTGGCCGCCCCACCATTTCCCAAATGGTTTTCCCCACGAAAACCTTATTGAAACTGTTTCTCCCTATAAGTTTCATTTGGTTAAGGATTCGCTTCCCCTTCAAAATCAATTTATTTGTGTGGTTCCGGTAGATGCCTCTTCCTGTAATGTTTATATTTACCCCCAAATACTCGTAATCACCCGTCTCTCCCACATTGAGAAGTTTGCTGCTCCCTTCCGGAATGCAGAACTCACCCACTCTGCACCTTCGAGTGGGGTCCACTTTGCGGCCCACAGGTATAACTTTGCTCTTGCTTTCATTAAGTTCGAGTCTCCATTTGCTCCCATATTTCCCAACAATTTCCAGCATTTTCGTTAGCCCCTCTTCGCTCTCTGACACTAGAACCATATCGTCTGCAAAAAATAGCCCTGGGATCTTCACGTCACAAACTGTGATAACAGACACCAAGGTCAATAAACATCAAAGGTCAATGAACAACACACAAATAGCTATAAAAACAATGTATTGAAATCAAAAGTGTTGAAATATGTCCCTTGTAAAAGTAAAACATGATAATTTCTTTTCTCTTCTTTTTTTATATCCTGTATTCATCTATTCTAATACATAATTTAACAGTTGGTCTAGAGGGAATTGGTCTAGTGGGAGTTGGTCTTTTGAGAATTGGTCTGGAGGGAATTGGTCTAGTGGGAGTTGGTCCGGACCTTTCTCCGGGCTACAAGATCATAGAGCGACCTCAAAATCTAGTCTGTTTGAATGTGATAACACATTCTTTATAATAATAATAACTCTTTGGCCAGCCGCTGATTTGTCGCGGTCCTCATAAGAGAAGGCCATCATTCCCCCTGCACCCCACCCCCTCTTCCCCTCCTCTCCTCCCAGCATTCAGATATAAACTGCTTAATAGTGTCCCTCACTTCCTCTTTTTCAATTTCTTCAATAAGCATTCCTACCCTCTCCCTCGTGTCCCCCTTCAGCCATCTATCCTTTGTTTCTTCACCCCACTTCTGCATTATTCTTCCAGTAAATTTTATTCTATGAGGTATATACTGTGGGCATTCCAAGAGAAAATGTTCCAGGGTCTCCACTACTCCAGAGTGGCACATTTGGCATCCCTTTTCCCCATCTCTCCCAATTTTTCCCCGAAGCTCCAGTGATCTTGATCTCAGTTTGAACAGCAGTGACCCTCCAAAGGTGCCATCTAGGTACTTCTCAAAAGCTGGCTTTTCTTTATATTGTAACCCCTGCAGTGATCTTTTCACGCTAACCCCTGCTCGCCAGTTTCGATTGCAATCTTCCATGACTCTCTCTTTGACAAACCTTTTGCCTTCTTTCATTCCTACTTCTATGTTTGTGACCTCTATAAAGTAATTGTCCATTAGTTCCCTCACATGTTTTGACCACCCCGTTTCTATATTAGAATTCCAAATGGTATCGAGCATCAATTTGCACCACCGGTTGTCAGGCAGGTTTCTCAAGTAGTTAAAGTAACACAGTTTTCCCAAATCTACCCTGTCCTTGATTTTCATCCACCCAAGCTCCCCCCTTACTGCTTCCAAAGCTGCAGCATTACTCGACCCTGTTATCCATCTGCCGGCATCATTTTGAGTATTTTCCAACTTCTTAATAACGGTTTGGTTTAATGGAATCACGTCCGTGCCATACGTTATACTTGGTAAACCCACCCTCTCCCACAGTGTTTTCCCCACAAAGACCTTGTTGAAACTATTTTTCCCTAAAAGTTTTAGTTGGTTCAGAATTCTTTTCCCCTTCAGAATCAGTTTGGCTGAGTAATTTCTGTACACCCCTCTTCCCGTTATATTTATGCTTACCCCTAGATACTCATACTCTCCCGTTTCTCCTACAGTGATTTGTTTGCTTTCCCCTTCGGGGATTGAGAACTCCCCCACTCTCCATCTCTTCGTCATATCTACCTTGCGTCCAACGGGTATTACCTTGCTTTTATTTTCATTTAGTTCGAGCCGCCAAGTGTTCCCATATCTACCAACAATTTCCAGCAGTTTCTCTAGCCCCTGTTCAGTTCTAGACATTAACACCATGTCGTCCGCAAAGAATAAGCCTGGTATCTTTATGTCTCCAACATTTACCCCCTCCGCACTCTGAATTAGTTCGTCCCCTAAATCTTTAACATACAATGCAAACAAAATCGGTGAAAAGATACACCCCTGCTTGAGGCCTATATCCATAGGGACTCGTTTTGTAGTGATACTCCCTAGACTGAGTTGGCTTTGCACATCTGTATACAGTGCTTTCATGATTCCCACAAAGTCACCCCCAAGTCCGATGCCCTCGAGCTTTCGCCACATACCTTCCCTCCACACTCGGTCGTACGCTTTTTTCACATCTAGAAATGCCAGAAACATCTTTTTCTTTTCAGCCTTTGTTGATTCTATCAGTTGGGTGAGTGTAAATAGGTGATCAGTGACTCTTCGTCCTTTCCTGAAACCATTTTGAATTTCTCCTAAAAAACCTTTCTCTTCAATAACTTCCTCTAGTCTACCGTATATGACCTTACAGAATACTTTTCCGATGTTACTACTAACTGATATCCCCCTATAGTTATCTAGAACTTCCTTATCCCCCTTTTTGTGTATGAACGACACCTTACTTTCCCTCCACTCTCTGGGGACCTCTTGCTTTCGCAGAGCCAGGTTGAAAAGGTTTGTCAGGACTTCAATAAGTGCCTCCCCTCCATTTTTGAGGAATTCGTTCGGAATTTCATCAGTCCCTCCCGCTTTACCATTTTTTAATTTCGAGACCACGTTCCGCACTTCTTCTGCCGTTATTTCGCTACATACACGATTGGATAGGTTCTCCTCCACCAGTGTATTTCTTTTTGGTGGGGACCCACTGCCCCATCGCCTATCGTTTATCTTTTCCCAGTGCTTGACTAACTCTGAAGCGATACGGCCTTTATCTTCTGTACTTTCCCCATCCACTTTGATACTCTGCACACTACTTTTCCCCCGTTTATTTACCCAGTTCCAAAATACGTTTGAGCTCGAACCCCCCGTTTTCTTTATTGTTCTGGCAAGACTGCAATTGCGCTCCTTCCTATTATTATTCTTTATCTCATTCACCTTTTTCCGTGCCAGTTCATATTCTCCTTTCATTAGTCTCGTGTCATTGTTATCCACCCCTTTAAGCTTCCTACTTCTTCTGTAAGCAGCGCATTTTACCTTCCTTTCTTTTATAGCCTTTTTCAGTCCCTCGTTAACCCTGTATCCAAGCTCTCTCGTTGGGACCCTCACCCTTCCTATACACTCCTTCCCTGCCTCTGTTAGGCTATTTACTATGCCATCTGAAATACTCTGGACATTTGCATCCCTAGGTATACATTCAAGATTTGGTTTTAGTTTTTCCCGAAACTGCTTCCAGTCGGCTCCTTGTTTTAGTCCCCAAACTTCCTTGAAGGTATTTCTGTCTCTATTCGTCTTTTTGCCCATAATCTTAACTGTTATCAGGTTGTGATCACTACCCAAGTCATTTTTTCCCTCGTCATCTATTTCTACATCTATAACCTCCCTCCATACGCTAATGTCAGTGAGTATATAATCAATTATTGTTTTCTTATCGTTCCTCTCCCAGGTCCATTTTCCTTTACATTTCGCATCCCTGTTCAGGATCTTTAAACCAAGCTCTTTTGATAGGTCCAACATCTTCCTCCCATTCGTGTTAATTTTCCTATCACCTCCCTGTATGCCCTCCTCCTTATCCCCGATGTGCCCATTGAAGTCCCCCATTAGGACAATACTGAACCCTCTGCTCCCAAGCTCTGTGATATTCGATCTAAGAGTTGTATATATTGAATCATTCCACTCGGGCTTACTTCCCTCCACTGCTAAGTATACAACACCAACGGCAACACTCCTGTTTCCTAACTTGATTTTTGCCCAGACTATTTCGTTGGATACTGGAATCTGAGTCCTTGCTTCTGTGAGATCTGTAATCAATGAGGGCTGTAATTCCTCTTTAGCGTAGATGCCAACACCCCCACCCCGTTTCTGACCCTCAGTTCGCCCAGCTCCTATCCACACGCAACCCTTCATCTGATCAACCCGCTCATCCCGTCGTATCCACGTCTCACTTAGACCCATTATATCGAAGTCTCCTTCGTCCATCATTGTTGATATTTCGCTTACTTTCTTGTGCAGACCCTGGATGTTGCAGTACCCAAACTTAATGAATCTTTGTTTTTTTGTCATCACTGGCACATTATTATAACCCTGGTATGTCCCTGTATTGTGCATGTTTGTTGTTCTTCCCATGTTCCCAGCATTTGTGCCACTCTGGGTTACCGGCTGTGGTCCCCTACCCCCCTTTTCTCCAAAAAAGGCCCAGCCACCTGTAAGATTTTTTGGCCCAACAGGTCTGTACCCATCCTACTTAAATGCAATCCGTCTCGCCCATACAACTCTCCTTGTCCCCAGAATGAATCCCAGTGGTCAATGAAATGTACTCCCAAGTCTTTGCAGTGCTCTTCCAGCTCCTCGTTTAGTGCCATATATAGTATTAACACTGAATTAAAGGATCAAAATGGAGAGCTGTTAGATCCCCAGGGCGAACGTGCGACGATATGATTTCACATAAGAGAAATTTAAGAAAACTAAATCCGTTAAATAGTTTATTAAACAAACAAAACAAGAAAAAGTATATTTTTGCCGAATAGGAAAATGAATTAAATTAACAAATTTCTTTTTTTATGTTAACAAAATTAAAATTTAAAAAAAACAAACAAATAATGACGAGATGTATAATACAAAACGTAAACATATCCGAAGGTCAGAAAGACAGACTTCGCAGAGCTTTAGAAATTCGAGGAGAATCTGTGAGATTGAAATTAAGCCAGAGTTAGACACTTAATCCAGTTTGCCCACCTGGAGGCACGGTAGCGCTGTGTTCTAAGGCGTACTTCACGTCAATGTTCCACTTGTCTTCGTCCTCTGCTAATCTTGTTTGTGGGGGTAGGTACCTTGGGGAGTCTGACAGTTGCTCGCCGCTGCCCGGTGGTTCTGTCTGGGTCCTCTGGCTTCCTCCACCCATAAAACTGTCCGACGCGATGTGGCTCTGGCTGTTGAAAGTGTCGTTAAACCACAATAAAATAAAACAAACAAATATTGGTATTTCATTTCGAGATACTTGAAAAAGATTAACACAATTCAGGGTAAAATGGACGATAGCATTTAACCCTTTACCTAACGTGAAAAGCAGACGACACTTGCAAACAAAATACTTGGATAACTAATTTTTTTCATTTTTTGTCTCAAAAACATAGGTTATGACCCCTCATTGGAACGAGCTCGCTCCAAAGAGGGGTCATAACCTATGTTTTTGAGGCAAAAAATGAAAATGCAATGAAAATTAATTGGCGATTTTTGAGAATATCGCTGACTGATTTTGGCCGTTACGTCAGGTAAAGGGTTAAAGAAAATAAAAGGTGTTCTATGGAGCAGTGAAATAGAATACGGTAAGTACTCGGGGAGGGGGGCAGTTCGGGGAAAAATGGAAGATAACATTTAAAGAACATAACAGGTGTTCTATGGAACATTGAAATAAAATACGGTAAGTACTAGAGGGAAGGGGGGTGTCGGAAAAAATCTCTAGGAACATATGATGATTTTTAACTTTCGACATGTTAGAGCACCCCCCACCCCTTTCAATGATTTTTTTCCGTTTTCAACAGTTTTTCCGACCAATTTCTGACAACCACCCACACCCTCACCTTTGATGGATATTCATACCTCCTATTTGGTATTTACTACAGTTTAAAAATGTTGACGGGGTGATCTCTAATGATATCATTTTCTTTAGTATTATTTGCCCACAGTCTTCACAGGAAGTTAATGAGCATATTGTATTAAAAAACGTTTGCAAAATATGGTGAGTTTTCTGCAAGTTTGTAGTCTATATACTACAGTTAAAACTAGACGTCCTGTCACGAACTGTGCGCTTATCTAGGCTTAACTGCGCGCGATTGCCATATCAAATGGCACCCAAAGTACGGCAGGTTCTCCTGGTTACTCATAGCAAACACAGGCAATGTTTCTGCCAAAGGACCTCTGGATTACCCGGAGAATTAAATTCACCTGTGAATGTAGTACAGAGAAAGTACCATCTGTGAATGTTATGGTGATTAAAGAAAGAAATTTGATTCAGTTAGATCTGTTCTGCAAAGAAACGGCATCACACCGTCACCCCCCCCCCCCCCCCCCCCCATCTAGTTACCATCCTAGACATATTTTTAGGTTCATTGTGTACAGCGGAGCTCTTCGTATTCGTCGTATCTGCAGTAAGCCTGACTGAATGGGTCAATAACAACCCACAAACGTTCTATTATCTACGCATCATTGGCTATAAAGCAAAAGTGATAAAATAAATGTTTGCTGAAGCAAATAATCGACCAAGGGAGGAACTCATTAGCTATAAAGATAAAACTAATTACAAAATTGATCTTATTCCTTGGGTCACAACCTATGACCCCCGCCAACCTAACTTAAGGCATTTGGCTAGAGACGACGCTGTTCTCAAAACCAGTCACAGGATGTCCAAAATTCTCAAAGACAATAAAATTATCATTGCAGAAAGAAGAAACCCCACAATCGGCAACATACTCAAAATGAACAAATTAAGGGCTTTGGACGAGAAGGAATATGTCAACCCAGGATGTCGCCCGTGCAATAGACATAAATGTAAAGCTTGCTTCTCCATGAC
Source organism: Pictodentalium vernedei (assembly GCA_031216915.1). Taxonomy (NCBI): domain Eukaryota; kingdom Metazoa; phylum Mollusca; class Scaphopoda; order Dentaliida; family Dentaliidae; genus Pictodentalium; species Pictodentalium vernedei. The sequence goes on along the minus strand of CM062297.1, from coordinate 445,532,431 downwards.
AACATCTACATCCATCACTAATAAGGATTCCAAGTCATACCCTATTAGACAGTCTCTTACGTGCCAATCTAATTATGTGATCTACAGCCTCACCTGTGCTAAATGTCATCTGCAATATGTTGGACAACCCAACCTTTCAGTAAACGTTTATCAGATCACAGACACAACACCCAATATAACAAAACTGAAAAAGCACCCTTCCCCCATGTAACACATCATTTCAACCAACCTGAACATCAATTTAAATGTTACTTGTTACAAAGAATCCCAACTCATGATAAAAAGAAGTTTAACATTGCAGAGTCCATCTGGATTCATAAACCTAATTGTGTTTGGCCTAATGGTCTTAATGAATATGACCCAACTGGCTGTTGACAGCTCAGTCTTAAGTAGCTGTGAGCACTTTGTGCGAACTGTTCATTATGACATCTTTTAATCTTTTGTGTGTGACTGTTTCATGAATTGATCCCTGTTATATTTATATTCAATTTAACTGTGTGTCATCATTGATTGCTCAATCATCAGACATCAAGACAATTAAGAAAAGTGATTTTTATCATATTCTTAATATTAAAAGAGTATAAACCTTATTAACACATTTTAACACTTCTAATACTGAATTCATCATGGCAGCTTATATGAAAAAGTCCACCATTAATATACAAGAGAGGAGACGGGAGGAGAACAAAAAAAAGGAAACAAGAGAGAAGGGACAGAGAGAACGCAGCTAGAAGGGGAAACAAGTTAAGTGAGATTCTTTCTACCAATTCTAGTGTTGGGGGTGATGATAGGGCAAGTCCAGACTGTGGGGGGTATATTCCAGCTCAGTTCTTGGAGGAACTCAGAGGGCTTAAAGAACAGATTGCCCATCTGACAAAAAAAACTAGAAGAGAAGGAGGCCAAAATTGAGGAAAATGAGGCCTTTATTAGGGACTTGTTTAAGGGAAGCCTTACCCAGTCCATAGCTTCACCTGTCTCACCTGTCTCACCTGTCTCTCCCATCAGGGAGATCCAGGTAGTGGCAGAGGTTCATAAAGTCCCTGAAACTCTGATCACACCTACAGAACAAACTGAGCAGAAAGAGTCAGATACTCAGGTTAAAGGTGCCTCTGTGCACAAAACTTACGCTGAGGCGGCGGGGGGGCGTCAAAGCAGAACATGAGGTGTCTGCAATGGGCACACTGAGTGCCGAGTCCCCAGTAGTCTCGGCTGACTCTGATTTACTTGATCTAGCTGATCCACTGAACAGCAAGGCCTTCTGCCCTGACAAGGATATAGCGGAAATGTTGGCCACGCCGAGAGGTTTGGGTGATAGCCTGCCCCAATCTTCAGACCACTGGGCCAGCACCACCACGACTACTAAAACACCCAACAAAAGAAAGAAAATAAGTCTAGAGCCTGAGATGGAAACACAGGAGGTAGCGGATGAGGAGGGGTTCATTCACACTGTTGATAGACGGCCGAAAAAAGTGAGGAACTGCCCCTCCTCCCCCTCTGACTCCTCTGCCTCCACCTCCGGTTCAGGATCTGATCCAATCTCAGCCTTAAAGTTAATAACCGCTCCTAGTATACCACCGCTCATGGAGAGACCCTGGAATAAAGTTGTAGCCAGTAATACAATCAATCTTAATCAAAACTCTAACATCAATAGGGGGGAAACGGACTCTATCCGCTTCCACCAGTGCCGTAAGCAAAAACAAAGATCACAGTTCCCCTAGATTTGTAGTTGTAGTCACCAGGGTTCACCCCGACACGCCAAGGGAACTCATTAATCAGGGGCTGCAGAACTGCAAATGGGAAAGATTTACTTCAAAGGCCACAGGCAAGGCGACGTGGAAAATAAAAGCCGTATGCCCCAATCAGGAAACCAAATCAGGAATGCTAGCCAACGGAATAATCATTAACAATAGACGGCACGTTGTGGAAGAATACAGATATACTCCTCCCCCGATTCAGTGCCACAAATGTCAGAAGTTCGGACACATGGCCAACAAATGCAGAGGGATCCTAACCTGCATGAAATGTGGAGGTAATCGCCTCAGCAAATCATGCAGATTGGAATCCCCCTCCTGCTCCAATTGTAAAGGCAACCACCCGAGCAGCTACCGAGGATGTCCCCATTATAAGAAGGTTAAAACAAGCATAGAACTAAAAAACCTACACCTTACCAAGCCTGAAAACGCCTCATCCCCTCATGCCGTCTGCTCCCTTATCGCGGGCGCACTCTACTCAGTTTTACAAAAACATGTCAACACCAGTTTGGATGACATCTGCCAAGATGTCAGCCGATCCGCGTCCAGACTCTTCAAGACCCAAATCTCCGAATCCTTAGTAAAAGCTGCTATCAACACTAATTAAAATCACCGACTATCCGTATCGGAACACCGTAACTAAACATCAACCCCACCATGAATAAGTTACAAATAGCCATGTGGAACGCTAGAAGTGTTAATAATAAAAAACTTCAAATGAGCCGATACTTCGAAGATACAGACATTGTCTGCATCTCCGAAAGTTGGCTTCAACCCAGCAAACATTTTTCAGTTAGCGGGTTCAGCACTATAAGAAGAGACCGGCAAATCACTAAAGGTGGAGGCGTCGCTCTTCTAATAAAGCAGAACATCAAAACCAAAACCATAAAAACTAATCACCTCGATGCAGAGGTGATTGCTACTGAAATCACTGTTGACAATAAAAACATCGCGATTATTTGTTATTACAACGACCAAAGCAAAATTGTTTCTGACTCTGTCTTTGAATTCTTTACGAGGAAATACAAACACTGCATTTTCCTCGGCGACTTAATGCCAAACACCTGTACTTTGGCTGCAACAAAACCAGCCCGAACGGTGAAGCCCTCCTCGAAATTACAAAACAACACAACCTTCATGTGGTCATGAAAGACAACTCAGCAACCTATATCAGTAACAACCCACTATTTTCATCTGATATCCTCGATCTAATTATCGCCAGTGACTCCCCGATAAACCACATCGATGACCACTGGGTCGGCGATGATGACTTCGGCAGCGATCACCTCCCGGTCCATGCCTCGCTGCAGCTAGGTAACGGCCCACTCAAGTACCCTCCCACTCTCCGCAGAAATTTTAGAAAAATTAATTGGAATCTCTACCGCGACATCATCGATGTCAAACTCACAAACACCCTTCCCCCATCCAATGCAGCGGAACTCGAAACCCAATGTGAGGGCATAGAGAAAATCATTAACTCAACCCTGAATGAAATATGCCCAAAAGAAGAAGTGCGCCCCTGGAGAAATACTATCTCGGGCGACACACTGCCACTAATCAAAACCAAACGGAAAGCTCTTCGCGCTCTTAAAACCGAAACTGACCCCGGCAAGAAAGCTGACCTAAAAAAAACATATAACCGCCTTCATGGCGAAGTCAAGGAAGCCCTCAAAGCTGAAAAACAAGCCAACTGGGAAAAGGCAACAGACAATCTAAACGGGATCCAAGATGCCAAAAAATTCTGGGACTCTTTCAAAATCCTCACTGGGCAAAATAACAAGGGCAGCAAAGCCGCTGCCAATCCTCTTAAAAAGGAAGACGGTTCCTTCACGCGCACCGACAAAGACAAGGCCGACACTTTTGCCGACCTCCTAAGAAAAACGCATCGCCCATATCAAGGCACAGGCAATGATGATGCCGCCATTAACGCGATCGATGACATCATCAATGAACACCCTGAAATCTACCGTGACCCCAAATTCGATAATGAGCCAGAAGACGGGGATGACGATGACCTCGTCACCCCCATCACCAATGACGAAATCATCAACGTCATAAAAAAATGCAAAAATTCCTCCTCACCCGGCGAAGACGAAGTAAGCTACAAAATTCTAAAACAAAGCCCAAACTCCCTGAAAGAAAAACTAAACAAACTGTTCAACGCATGCCTCACCCATGGCTACTTTCCCAAATGTTGGAAAAAAGCCATCGGTGTCATGATACCAAAGCCTGACAAGGACCCCTCCGATCCAACCAGCTACCACCCAATCAGCCTCGAACGAATCCTTACCAATCGGTTTAGGGGGCACCTTGAAGACATCGATTTTTTCAATAAATGGCAAAGAGCCTACAGAAACCGGAAAGAAGGCATCGAACATGTCTACCGACTAGTCACCCAAATGAAAACCGCTATCAACAATCAGCAAATAGGCGCGGCAGTCCTGTTAGACGTCGAAAAAGCATTTGACACCGTCTGGCACAATGGAATGCGCTACAAATTATCAAAAATGAAACTCCCCAAGAAATTGCTCAGATTACTATCCTCTTTCCTTAATGATCGCGAAATTAAAGTCAGAGTGAACAATGAAATGTCTGACAGTGTCCCCCTCGAAGCAGGCACCCCCCAAGGATCCGTCCTAAGCCCGCTCCTTTACATCTTCTATGTAAATGACCTTAACTTCTCCGAGGATCGTGTTCAAGTCTCCCAATTCGCGGACGATAAGGGCCTCTGGGACTCTAACAATACGGCCAATCTGCTCAAAAAACCCCTGCAACGCGCTCTCGACGACCTAGAACAATGGTGTGCCAAATGGAGAATTAAGCTAAACGCCAATAAAACCCAACGAATCACCTTTACCTGCAAGAAAAATAAACGTGATTTTGACCTAAAACTTATGGATAACACCCTCCCAGAATGCAAAGAGGCGAAATTCCTGGGCATCACCATTGATCAAAAATTGTCCTTGAACAAACACACCGACGACATGGCGAAAAAAGCCACCAAACGCATTAACTTATTAAAAATGCTAAAGGGAACTTCATGGGGAGCCAACCAGTCCACCCTACTCAAACTATACAAAGCCTTTGTGCGCCCAGTACTCGAATACGGTGCAATCATACTAACTGACCTCAATCAAACTAATATGGGAAAACTCCAGAAGGTCCAAAATCACGCGCTTAGAGTGGCCCTCCGCGCCCCATGGGACACACCCATCAAGACACTCCACGACAGGGCCGATATCCCCACTATTAAAGACCGCCTAGCCACCCTGGCCGCGAAAAATCATGACCGGTTAGCCGACAGCGAACTAATCTCCGAACTTGGAACCATTTGCGAATGCCGACAAAAACCCAAAAATTGCAACCAAACTAAGACCGCTCGAATAAAAACTAGGGAATGACAAGGCAAACCAACAGGCAGAAAAACAGCTTAACTGTGGCCTTCTATCAGAAAGGGCTGCCTTCACCGTCTCAAGTAAAATTTCATAAGGATTAAATATTGTTAAAGACTAAATAAATAGGGAATGAGAATGTGAATAAACAGGCAGAAAAACAGCTTAACTGTGGCCTTCTACCAGAAAGGGCTGCCCTCACCGACTCAACTAAAAGTTACATCAGGATTAAATACTGTTATAAAAACTAAATAATAAATAGGGAACGATTGGGGTCCCAAGCACGAGAGTGTGTTACTGCTCTTACGAATGTAAAGATTCGTGCATTTCACTCTCTCCCCCATAGCGACAAGCACACACACACACACACACACAGCAGAACACCACAAGGGGGGGGGGGGGGGGGGGAGGGGGCTGGGTCCCAAGCACTAGAGTATGTTACTGCTCTTACGAATGTAAAGATTCGTGCATTCCATACTCTCCCCCATAGTGACAAGCACACTGCACGATACCACACGGGGGGGGGGGGGGGGGGGGGGGGGGGGGGGGCTGGGTCCCAAGCACGAGAGTATGTTACTGCTCCTACGAATGTGAAGATTCGTGCATTTCATATTCTCCCCCACATACACAGCAGATACCACAAGGACACGCAACTAAAGAGGTGCTACTTTTATCTCTACAGTTTACATATTCTAATGAAAACTAATTATACCTTCTTTTAAGCAGGTACACAGAAGATGTTTTTTTTTTGACCAGCACCCCAATAACCGCTACTGACAGTCTAACCGTTATGGAAACAGTCACCCCACGGTTCCTGAACATCCTCCGCTCCATCCCTAAAAGTGGCCAACCACTTTAAGGGAGGCGAGCGCTGGTCCTGCGTCCCGCCTCTACCCCTTTTTGTAAGCGCATTGCGCATCTTTTTGTCCCAACCCAATAGGATTACAATGCAGGCCTGCCCCCGAACCAGGGAAGTTCGGGTCTTCTTCTCGGTGGTCCCCGAAAAGGGTCGTTGTTGTTTCCTTCAAAAGACATCCTATCTAACAGAGACAGCCTGAGGCAGATTATACTTGCCAGTGATGGCCATCACTCAATATCATCTCCGAAGTGGCAGACTATACTTGCCTGAAAATCCAGACCGACTGCACCCTCGGGGAGAGGTAGTACCTTTGTAAGAGGACCCAACCTCTCACACTGGTCCTCACCCGAGGGTTCAACCGACATCAGTCAGAGACCATCACGACGCCGCAACCGGTGACACCTGCCGAGTACCTGAACCTGTTCCTCCTTCAACACGAGTAGACATGTGGAAATTAGTCACTTACAGTCAACGAGGGTCGAAAGGGGCTTGTTCCCCATACCGTCCCTGCGCGCCTTCGGCGCGTTAAACCATTCCATTCGAGTGTGTCATTTCACGACATTACGCACTTCTGATATCAGAGCGTGAGCAACTAATTAGCAAAGGACATTTTGCTGGTGCTGGACGCTAGCTCACTTCTCAACTGGGATGTCCATGTTGAGAATGGTTGCGACCAGCTCACCGTTAAGTACAAGATGAAGCCCACCTCTGGGAGCAACCGGAGACACCTGCCGACTAACTGTACCTTTTCCCCCTTCAACACGCCGTGACATGTGAAAACTACCCATATACAGTCACTGAGGGTCGAAAGGGGCTTGTTTCCTGAAACCGCCCCTGCGCGCCTTCGGCGCGCGAAACCATTCCACCCCCCTCTGGGAGTAGTAGCACCTTTCGCGGGCCTGTTCGCACTGGTCCACTCCAGAGGAAGGGAAAGAAGTCTGCCACCGAAACCATCAAAACACCAGTGGAAGTTCAGAAGAAGAAAAAGTCACCATCCACCAAACGCCGGGACGCCAGGCGAATGGAGGCCTGGCTTGAGAGGAGAAGAGCAGAGACAGAGAAAGAGGAAGAGAAGGTACCAACCATGAAATCCCCCACCCCCTTCCCCTCATACGCCAACCCCCACCTCTTCACCAAAGAGGTCGGAAGGCGAGGGGACAGATGAGGCTGAGGAGGAGATGGACGTCACCCAATCCAAACCTGTATTTCCTATTTGCTTGGACCAATCAAGCATGGGCTCTGACAAGGAAGATGAAAGCAACAGAAAGAGGTACCATCGGCCGAATTCATAGAATTCCTGGATGAACGTGCCATCGACCGCTACGGATACCTTAAGCTTGATTTCGCCGTTCCATCAGTCAATTCAGGAAATACGCTGAGGACACCTGGGAAGAAAGTGAAAATGAAACTAGAGTTCTAGCACATCCAGAGAAACTCTTAGAGGCCTTGAAAATCAGGGAGCAGGACTTCCACAGACACATGAAAGAAATACTCACCGGAACAACAAAACCAAGAAAAAGGGCAAAAAGAGCAGACGTCTTTAACCCAACCTGGCCACTTTCCTCCTTTAACTCACCCAGACACGTCGCTAAACCCCAAATATACAGAAAAGAGGATCGAAAGGGGCTTGCCCCAAACCCTCCCTGCGCGACTTCGGTTTTAGAGTGCAATATTGATTTTAGAGTGCACTATTGAAAAACAGACATGACAACCGTTACTTATTCCCAGTTATTTATTCGAGAAAATCGGTTGATAACGAATGTCGAATAAGGAATAAGGAACTAGGAATAAGTAACGGTTGCCATGTCCGTTTTTCAATATTGCACTCTAAACTCAGTCGTGTTAAAAAAATCAACTCAAATCAACTGGGTTGAGTGAATATGAACCCAATTGGTTTTATATTCACTCAACCCAGTTGATTTGGGTTGACTTCAACCCAACTGATTTTAGAGAGTGAAAGTATCAAATCTTCTTCCGAACAAAACACTCGACCCAGTGATATGGGTCTCCGCACATTACAAGCTCGACTGTACCCAAATGGCCCCTGGCTCATGTTTTCGCAGAACTCCACTCCCCAATTTCTGTGGTTGTAACATCATTAGTTATCGAATGCATATTGAGTCGAAGGAAAAGGGGTGTGAAGAACGGCAAAGTTTAGCGCATCTTTAATGATAATAATCTTAGGGTTGAACGATGTTTACCTGTAAGGTGAGGTTCGAACTAAAGTCTTCTCCAATTTCACAGGACGCAGGGATCATATGAGATGCACACGCAGTAAAGAATCGGTGTTTGATCCACTGCATACTAAATTGTTAAAATACCGCAATTTCAAGTGGCAATCATAATGTAAAAATAAATTTAACCCTTTACCCAACGTAACGGTCAAAACCGGCCAGCGCTATTTACAAAAAATACTATCCAATTTTCATTATTTTTTCATTTTTTATCACAAAAACATAGCTTATGACCCCTCATTTGAACGTGCTCATTGAGCTCGTTCCAATGAGGGGTCATAAGCTATGTTTTTGTGATAAAAAATGAAAAAAATTAGTTGTTCAAGTACTTTATTTGCAAGTGTCGTCTGCCTTTCGTGTTAGGAAAAGAAATTTAACAAATGCAAACTTATTTGACAGAGCTCAAAGTATACAACGAGCAATTTTATATTTCTTTCGCGTGGACACAAATTTTCCATAGTTTTCTTTCAATCGTATGTAATATGAGCCCTGTGTCCTCGCTTCCGATGAATCTGACTAAAATTTATGCCTAACGTCATATTTCGTGTATGTGCATGCAGGGACGTGGCCATAGGGGGAGGAGGTGTCACCCCCTCCCGGGGTGTCACCCCCTCCCAAATCCTGGCAAAAATTTCCTATAGTTGGAAATTCGGCGGCCAAGTCACGAGGAGTTGGAAATTCCATCTATCTGGATTTTAGAGCTTCTTTGGTGATGCTGATGTCTCCTTTACTTCCCAAAATTCCAACTCTGTTTCAAATCAGCAAAACGTCCAACTGTTGCTGTTTACAACTACGGTGTTCACAATATCGAGCTTCATAAGTATGCATGATGTCAATCGGTACGAGATTTCTATAGTACGTTACTTATCGTAATAAAAAAAATCTCCTAAATGCACTTAAAGAAAATCACATCATGCAAAATCGTTATCCTGAGTAAATTCCATCACTCACAGTTACAAAATGATGTGACATCCAAAATTGGTCATTCCTGCACAAGATCTGATTTAATGTTAGGACAGTGTGAATTGCCCAAAGTTCTCAGCTTGAGCATTTGTTTAGCACATATTCAATTTCCAGAACAATTCCAATAATAATAACAACCTGATAATTCTATCATATATGTGTTGGCATTTCAGTTACTGGAATCAATTTTGTTCCCCTTTTCATGGCTTCATTTTCAAAATGTTTATCGGTAATGAATTTCCAACAAGGGAAAGGGACCGGGAGAGGATTCCCCCGGTCCCTGCCCATAGTTGGAAATCCACTACCCACCCCCAATCGGAACCTCTAGCCACGTCCCTGGGTGCACGTCTCGTTTAACCTAAGCGTTCTACTCCCATATCACCTACCATGGGGCACATGAGACAAGTTTACTCCCGAGCTCATGATTGTTCAATAGTTTTTTTTTTATATTCTGCAGATGTGTGGGAATTTCATTACTTTTGAAAAGTCACACACAAGCTGTGTGTCAAATATATACATTCAGTCGAAATCTATATATGGCTAGTAGGCATGCAGAGTGATCTCTCCTTTGTTTATTCGTCTTTCGAAATGTTAATGGCCGTTAATCCAACAACATTAAACAATGAAGTTAGTCAATCTTGAAGATAAAATACTATATTTATATCATTTTTGTCCAATATGGGTTAATTTTTAAATATTTTGGTGGTGAGTTTAGTGCATCATATTATACTCTAAATATGTGGACATCAATCACAGACTGAGTGTCTGATAAGAGACATGGAGGAATCTTGAATCTTTGTATTTGAATGAACATGTGCCAGTTGAGGGTACTCCAATGCCTGACAAGTAGGTGAGGGTTAAAACTTCGAATTAAACATATAACATCAAACTTGTTCTTGGATGAATGCCCTATCTTTTCATGGGGGGGGGGGGGGGCGTTTTGGGAAGATATGGCTTCAGTGCTGAGAAATCGCATGTAAACGTTGGCAAAAATAACAATGATTCCGACAGCACCCTTATGGGAAGTCTCAAATCTGCCAAGGGTTAAACTTTTAATAATAACATATAAACAAAATATGTCATACTTTGAGTGCTGCATGCAGCCATAGAAAACATTCAGAGCTCAATAAATCAGAAATGGAGTAAATTGTCACTTAAACTATCAAATTCTGAAGAAATGGAGTTTTTTTGGACGCTACCTACTTTTATGCAACCAGAATGGGCATAGGGTTAAACATTACAACCAAACTTACAACCGCAAATATGCTCGTTAGTCAATTGTGAATACGGACATGCAAAGTGTTTGAAATTAACCCTTCCAAAATGATAGAAAAAAGCAACCAAAGTTGGCTAATTTTGGCATTTTCAAACAACACTCTTATTCTCGCCCTTGTGCTTCGGGGCTGAATCTGAGATTATAAAGTAAACAGTAACTTTCTTCTGCAATCATTGTTGCATCTATCCATAACAAAATAATTGTTACAACAATCTTGCAAATGGAGAAATTTGCCCTTGAAGTTGGTCAATTTTGAAGACAAAACTGCTATATTTATTTCATTTTTGGCCCACATGGGTTAATTTTGAAATATTTGTGTGGTGATTTTGGTTATCATATTACGCTCTAAATGTTATGAAAATCTGAGTTAGATAACTCTAAACAATTCTGAGACTTTTGAAAAATTGTGAAATTTTGATGGTTTTGGCAAATTTTTTTTAAAAATAAGCATTTTCGTGAATAGTGTGATACCTCATTTTTCTAGATGTTGTGACAATAAATACGTTTACCAAATCTGGTTGAAATCATACAGCTTGTTTTTGAGTTATGTTGAATAATGGTGAAATTTTGAAGGTTTTGGCAGAATATTTTTAAAATACGCGTTTTCACAGATATGGCGATACCTCATTTCACTAGATTTTATCGCATTACCTAAGTATGCCAAATTTGGTTAAAATCGTACAGCTTGTTTTTGAGCAGTGCAACAGACAAAATTGAGGGAGGAAAAAAAAAACAAACTAGAGAATTGTAATTTGTTGGACAAATTACGGGCTTTCCCAAGTTTTAATGTGAAAAGGCAGACTGTATTGTATAGAAAGCACATTGAGCTATGCAATTTTGGTTTGGGGAGAAAATGAGTGCAGAAAACTGCAACATTCACTGAAAATCACAATATTTCAAACTGTACTATTCTTAAAGTGGCCAAAGAGAGAAAAATTTAAAACACAAGATTTGTTCAGCGAGCAGCAACTGTATCGACTGTACTCTTTCACACTGGCATGAGAGCCCTTGAAGTTGGTCAATTTTGAAAAAAATGCTATATTCATGTAATATTAGGCCAACAGGGTTAATTTTGAAATATTTGTGTGGTGATTTTGATGTATCATATTATGCTCTAAATGTTTGGAAAACTGGAGGTAAATAACTGTAAACAGTTTTGAGACTTTTGAAAAATGGCGAAATTTTGATGGTTTTAGCAGAATATTTTGAAAACACAAGCATTTTCACGAATATGACGATACCTCATTTCACTTTCCCGAGACCTGTCATCAATCACAGCTTGAATTTCCGATAAGAGACATGGAGGAATCTTGAATCTTGGTATTTAAATGAACATATACAATTTACGGGTACTCCAATTCAAGGCCAATTCAAAGACATATAACAGCAAAATTGTTCTTGGATGAATGCCCTATCTTCTTATGGAAAACATTTTGAGAAAATATGGCTCCAGTGCTGAGAAATCGCTTGTAAAAGCGTGCAAAATAACAATTATTTCGACAGTACCCTTATGGGAAGTCTTAAATCTGCCAAGGGTTAGACTTTTAATAACAACATATAAAACAAAAGTTGTCATACTTTGACTGCTGCATACAGCCATAGAAAACATTCAGTGCTCAATCATCCAGAAATGGAGTAAATTGTCCCTTAAACTTACCAAATTCTGAAAAAGGGAAGTTTTTTGGACGGCACCTACTTTTATGCATCGAGAATGTGCATGGGGTTAAACTTTATAAGCTAACTTACAACAGCAAATATCCTCGGTAGTCAATTGTAAATACAGACATGCAAAGTGTTTGAAATTAATCCTTTCCAAAATGATAGAAAAAAGCAACCAAAGATGGCTAATTTTGTCATTTTCAAACGGTACTCTATTTCTCACCGTAATTGTGCTTGAGGGTTAAATCTGAGATTAAAAAGTAACTAGTAACTTTCTTTCGCAATCATTGTTTCATCTATCCATACCAAAATAATTGTTATAACAACCTTGAAATTAGATAAATTTGCCCTTGAAATTGGTCAATTTTGAAGAAAAAAGCTATATTCATGTCATTTTTGGCCAATGGGGGTTAATTTTGAAATATTATTGTGATGATTTTCGTATATCATGTTATGCTCTAAATGTGTGGGAAATTTGAGCTATGTAACTGTCAACAATTTTGAGACATTTGAAAAATGGTGAAATTTTGACGGTTTTGGCAGAATATTTTAAAAAGAAGCATTTTCGCAGACATGACGATACATCATTTCACTCGTTTTTATGAAATTACATAAGTATGCTAAATTTGGTTGAAATCATACAGCTTGTTTTTGAGCAGAACAACAGACAAAACTGAAGGCGAGAAAAAAACTAAAAAAACTAGAAAATTGTAATTTGTTGGACAAATTACGGGCTTTCCCAACTTTCCAATGTGAAAATGCAGACTACATATAGCAAAGAAAAGTGTTTGAAATTAACCATTTCCAAAATGATAGACAAAAAGCATCCAAAGTTGGATAATTTTGGCATTCTCTCACGGTTCTCTTATTCACGCCCTCATTTTGCTTGGGGTTAAATCTTGAGATTAAAAAGTAAACAGTAACTTTCTTCAACAATCATTGTTGCATCTATCCATACCAAAATTATTGCTACAACAACCTTGCAATTAGAGGAAATGAGTACAGGTGTTTGCAGAATTCACTGAAAATCAATGTTTTTCTGACAGTACTATTCTTTACATGGCCAAAGCTTATGTTGTGTTAATCCCCAAAGCATAACTTATAGCAGAGAATTTGTTCATTAGGCATCTCTACCTATAGCAAAACAAAGTGTTTAGAATTAACACTTTCCAAAATGACAGGAAGATGCATCCAAAGTTAGCTAATTTTGGCATTTTCGGAAGGTACTCTTACCCTCATTTGCTTGTGGATTAAAGACGAGATTAAAAACTAAACAGTAACTTTCTTCTGCAAGCATTGTTACATCTATGCATACAAAAATAATTCTTACAACAGCATCGCAATTATGAGAAATTTGCCCTTGAAGTTAGTAAATCTTGAAGATAAAATGATATATTCATATCATTTGTGGCCAATAGGGGTTAATTTAGAAATATTTCTGTGGTGATTTTAGTGCATCATATTATACTCTTAATGTGTGAACATCAACCACAGACTGAGTGTCTGAAAAGAGACATGGACTAATCTTGAATCTTGGTATTTGAATGAACGTGTACAAGTTGAGGGTACTCCAATTCAAAGCCTGACAACTGGGTGAGGGTTAAAACTTGGAATACAACATATAACATCAAAATTGTTCTTGGATGAATGTCCTATCTTCTCATGGGAAAGGTTTGGAGACAATATGGCTCCAGTGCTGAGAAATGGCATGTAAATGTTGGCGAAAATAACAATTATTCTGACAGTGCCCTTATGGGAAGTCTCAAATCTGCCAAGGGTTAAACTTTTAATAATAACATATAGAACACAATTTGTCATACTTTGACTGCTGCATGCAGCTATAGAAAACATTCAGAGCTCAATCAATTAAAAATGGAGTAAATCGTCACCTAAACTTACCAAATTCTGAAAAACGGAGTTTTTTTGGACGGTACCTACTTTTATGCAACAAGAATGGGATAGGGTTAAACTTTACAACCAAACTTACAACAGCAAATATGCTGAGTAGTCAATTGTGAATACGTACATGAAAAGTGTATGAAATTAAACCTTTCCAAAATGATAGAAAATGCAACCAAAGTTGGCCAATTTTAGCATTTTCAAACGGTACTCTTATTCTCGCCCTCATTGTGTTTGAGGGTTAAATCTGAGATTAAAAAGTAAACAGTAAGTTTCTCCCACAATCATTGTTGCATTTATCCATACCAAAATAATTGTTACAACAACCTTATAATTAGAGAAATTTGCCCTTGAAGTTGGTCAAATTTTGAAGAAGAAAGCTATATTAATGTCATTTTTGGCCAGTGGGGGTTAATATTGAAAGATTTGAGTGGTGATTGTGGTGTATCATATTATGTTCTAAATGTATGGAAAATTTGAGCTAAATAACTGTAAACAGTTTTGAGACTTTCGAAAAATGTTAAAATTTTGAAAGTTTTGGCAGAATATTTCGAAAACACACGTTTTCACAGATATGACGATACCGTATTTCACTAGATTTTATGACATTACATAAGTGTGCCAAATTTGGTTAAAATCGTACAACTTGTTTTCGAGCAGTTCAACAGACAAAATTCACGGAGGAAAAAAAAATAGAGAAGAAAAATTTTGAAAAAGAAGAATAACAAGAGTCTTTCCCAAACTGGGTTTGGGAAAGCCTAATAAAAAATAAACTAGAGAATTGTAATTTGTTAGACAAATTACGGGCTTTCCCAACTTTCCAATGTGAAAATGCAGACTACATATAGCTAAGCAAAGTGCTTGAAATTATCCATTTCCAAAATGACAAAAAGCATCCAAAGTGGACTATTTTTGGCATTCTATAACGGTACTCTTATTCTCACCCTCATTGTGCTTGGAGGTTAAATCTTGAGATTAAAAAGTAAACAGTAACTTTCTTCTGCAATATTTGTTACATCTATCCATACCAAAATAATTGCTACAATAACCTTGAAATTAGAGGAGACGAGTACAGATGTTTTTAAAATTCACTGAAAATCAATTTTTGTCAGCCAATACTATTCTTTACGTGGCCAAAGCATATTTTGCGTTAAGCCCCAAAGCATAACTTACAGCAGTGGATTTGTTCATTAAGCATATCTACCTATAGCAAAACAAAGTATCTAAAATTAACCCTTTCCAAAATGAGAGTTAGCAAGTTAGTTAATTTTAGCATTTACGAATGGAACTCTTACCCTCTTTGTGCTTGAGGGTTAAAGATGAGATTAAAAACTAAACAGTAACATTCTTCTGCAAGCATCTATGCATACAAAAATAATTGTTACAGCAACATTGCAATTAGAGAAATTTGCGCTTGAAGTTAGTCAATCTCGAAGATAAAATGCTATATTCATATCATTTGTGGCCAACAGGGGTTAATTTTAAAATATTTGTGTGGTGATTTTAGTGTATCATATTATGCTCTAAATATGTGAACATCAATCACAGACTGAGTGTCTGATAAGAGACATCGCGGAATCTTGAATCTTGGTATTTGAATGAACTTGTACAAGTTGAGGGTACTACAAGTCAAGGCACAACAACCGGGTGAGGGCTAAAACTTGGAATAAAACATATAACAGCAAAATTGTTCTTGGATGAATGTCATATCTTCTCATGGGAAACGTTTTGAGAAAATATGGCTCCAGTGCTGAGAAACTGATCGTAAATTTTGGCGAAAATAACAATTATTCCGACAGTATCCTTATAGGAAGTCTCAAATCTGCCAAGGGTTAAACTTTTAATAATAACATATAGAACAAAATGTGTCATACTTTGACTGCTGCATGCGGCTATAGAAAACATGCAGAGCTCAATCAATTTAAAATGGAGTAAATCGTCACCTAAACTTACCAAATTCTGAAAAAATTGGAGTTTTTTTGGACGGTACCTACTTTTATGCAACCAGAATGGGATAGGGTTAAACTTTACAACCAAACTTACAACAGCAAATATGCTTGGTAGTCAATTGTGAATACGCACATTAAAAGTGTTTGAAATTAACCCTTTCCAAAATGACAGAAAAAGCAACCAAAGGTGGCTAATTTTAGCATTTTCAAACGGTACTCTTATTCTCGCCCTCATTGTGCTTAAGGGTTAAATCTGAGATTAAAAAGTAAACAGTAACTTTCTTCCACAATCATTGTTGCATCTATCCATACCAAAATAATTGTTACAACAACCTTGTAATTAGAGAAATTTGCTCTTGATGTTTGTCAATTTTAAAAACAAAATCTATATTCATGTCATTTTTGGCCAATGGGGGGATAAAGTTGAAAGATTTGAGTGGTGTTCGTGGTGTATTATATTATGCTCTAAATGTGTGGAAAATTTGAGCTAAATAACTGTAAACAATTTTGAGACATTTGAAAAATGGTGAAATTTTGACGGTTTGGGCGGAATATTTTGAAAATACGCGTTTTCACAGATATGGCGATACCGCATTTCACTAGATTGTATGACGTTACATAAGTATGCCAAATTTGGTCAAAATCGTACAGCTTGTTTTTGAGCAGTTCAACAGACAAAATTCAGGAAGGAAAAAAAAATAGAGAACAAAAATTTTGAAAAAGAAGAATAACAAGAGTCTTTCCCAAACTGGATTTGGGAAAGCCCAATAAAAAAAAAAAAGAAAAAGAAAAAAAAATAGAGAAAAAAATGTTTGAAAAAGAAGAATAACAAGAGTCCTCCCCAAACTGGGTTTGGGAAAGGCCAATAACAAGGCAAATCATCTGTATGAAGCAATAGGGCTTCGCGGTATTGGAATTTCAATACTGGTGACGGTATTGAAAAAAATACCGCGGTATACCGGTATATCGTCATCAACTCCAGGAGATGAAATTTGGGGAAGTTACGTCTTTACCGAAGTTGACTGTAGATTTGTCTGAAGAGGGATAGTGGGCACATGAAAATCATCCGTTTTGTTTATTTTTTTTTCTATTTTTGTCTGAGGTGCCATACCTTATAAAATATACATTTTAATATCAACATTGAAAAATAGAATGTTGTCTTTGTTGACAGAAAAATGTATATTTAATTTGAAACATAAAACTCGTTCCGAAGCAATGTAATTTGTCTTGCGGCAATATCCATACAGTTTTCGAAAATCACACGAAGCTGACTTAAAGCCTCATTATGCGGCTTACGTCAGCCCCTTATCCAGCAAGAATAGCAGACGACATACAGTTTTCGAAACTTCGTCACATGAAGCTGACTTAACACTTACGCTGCCGAAAGCACCTGTTGTCAACTATTTTATGATGATTATCTGTACGTTCTGGTGTGCGCAGATCTAACATACCATCTGATTAATTGTTGGAAAGGGCTCAGAGAGCCCTTTCCAACAATTACTCAGACGATAGAGTTTCAAGTGTGTCATAAATCTTATTAAACTTCCTCGCATGCAGGTATATATTAGGGTCCTCCACATATGGATAAAGTGGCAGTAAAAGGGCTAAACTCCTTCTATTGAGGAGTTATCTGTGTTTTATTTTGGACAGAGAAATAAAAATTCTTATGTGTATAGAGGTTCTCCATAGATGGCTAAAGTCTTACGCGGCTGTCGTCAATCACTTATCCAGCTCGAATAGAGACGACAAAATTCTTTAATAACGAAAAGAATTTTTGCCTCAAAAACATAGGTTATGAACACCTTCCCCCCCCCCCCCCCCAACCATTGGAACGAGATGAATACGTTCGTTCTAATCGAGGGGGGGGGGGGGGGCATAACGGATGTTTTGGAGGCAAACTTTTTAAAAAATTTAATGGCGAATTTTGTGCATAGCGCAGTCGGTTTGGCGATTACGTTTGATAACTGGTTACGTTGGATCAATTACCGCAGCTCTATTATTAAGTGGCAACCGTATATATTCATTTCGGCAGGTGTTTGTCAGAAAAAATATGTTTTCACACCCAGATGTGGTGCTTTCCATTCCAAGACGCCAGTATGCTGCTTTTGCTCTTCAACAAGCAATGTCCCTCCAACACTTGTCTCGGATGTATTGTCAAGAACGCCCCCCCCCCCCCCACCCACACACACACACCCCAAACTCCTGAGCCTTCAAGACATGCATATATGGTTAAAACATGATCAGTCAATCCACAGCCTATGTGACGTTCACTGAATAGGCTTACTGTATCCACCACGGACTCTCAAGAGGTGGCATTGTGATGGCGACAAATAACCTGTAGCCGCTATAATGGCCTTCATTTTCTGTCACTAGAGTGTGCAGCAGTAGTCTATTTTTAACACTTGGAACGGCTAAAACGAGATTTCCTTGACAGTCAGACAATTTAACCCTTTACCCAACGTAACGGCCAAAACCCGCCCAGCGCTATTCACAAAAATCACCATTCAATTTTCATTATTTTTTTCATTTTCTATCTCAAAAACATGGCTTGTGACCACTCAATGGCGAGGGATCATAAGCAATGTTTTTGACACAACAAATGAAAAAATGAGCCATTCAAGACTTTTTGCTTGTTAGTGTCGCCTTTCTTTTGTGCTTTCTAAAGGGTAAACAAAAATTGATAATTTTCTGTTTGTTATTAGCCGTAAACTCCACAATTATATTTACAGAATTGATAACAAATTCAGGGTATTTTACTTCAGTAACTTTGTTTATTTATTCATTTATTTATTAGGTATTAACGGCACTTTCGACAGCCAGGGTCACCTCATGTCGGACAGTTTTACGAGTGGAGGAAGCCGGAGAGAACCACCGAGAAACGACGAGCAGCTGTTAGACTCCCCGACGTACTAACTCCACACAGTTAACAATGGTTGAAGACAGGTACACCATCGACGTGCAGTACGCCTTAGTAAACAACGTCACAGTGCCCCCACATAGGCAACTGGGATTAAGTGTCTTGCCCAAGGACACAAGGCTATTGGATTCGAACCGAGGACATCTCGGCTTGCGGCCTGCATCTTAACCTACTGAGCCACCGCGATTCCTTCAACTGTATGTTTAGGATTCAAAAAGAATTTGCTTATTTATGAAAAAATATTGTGTGCGTTGTATGCTAGTCGTGTCAGGTAGAGTTAAAGCCTAGCTTCTTGTCGAATAAATTTCTTTTAGTCATCAGTCAGGTCCTGATAATTGCCACCTGTTACTCAGTACAAAAAACCCCCATCTGGCTGTTTAGCCTTTCTTGAATGATCTTAATAATACTATAAGCTATATTTAATTAAGCCCAGCTTGCAAATTAACGTCTGACACAATACAAATGACGTTGCAATCCACACAAATGAATGCGAAACAAATACAGATTTGAAGGTATTGATTATTTATTGATTTAATTATCGATGTTTGAGGTAAAATACTTATGCACAGGGATGGATTTAACTGGATTCGCATAGAAATTTTCGAATCAATTTTCAACTACAACTAATCTATTTCACATGACAAAAACATATAAATAATAGGAAATGCTAATCAAAATTTATCCAAGTTAGCAAGCTGCTATTCAATTTTAAAAAATTAAATCGACCCTTGCTTATGCACAATGGCTAATCGTGACCGTGACCGTTGTACGGGTAGAGGAAGCCGGAGTACCCGGAGAGAATCACCGAGCATCGACGAGCAACTGACAGTTCCTCAACATTTCAACTCTGTTCAAGTTCCACTCATATGGGGTTACAGCGGTTGAAGACATGTGCACCATCGACGTGCAGCACGCCTTAGTACACGTCGTCGTCGTGTCCCCATGTAGGTGCCTTGCCCAAGGACACAACGCGGGTCTTCCCGGACGGGGATCGAATTCGGGACCTCTACCATAGAAGTCCAACAGTCTAACCACTGAGCCACCGCGCTCCCGCAGATCTGTAGAAACAATTTTTCAAAGGAAAAAGTTTTTCTGAAATTTTCGAACACCAAGGTGTTTATGTCTCTGTTTTCCTTCCAGTGTCGAGTACCAAAATATGTTTTGTCCGAGGATATTTTTATCGCAAGAACATTTTGTCCGGGTACCAATCCAGTCATAAGTGAAATCCTGCGCAATACAACATTAACTAAATTCGACGAGAGCTGTGCACCGTACATGTATGAAACTCAGTGGCGTAGCAATGGGGACAGAATCCCGGATATTTCCACCGCTAGTCCGGCCACCAAACGCCATTTTTTCACCAAACCATGTTTTGTTGTATTAAGTTTTTTTCTCAACGGTTTTTATTAGTTCAGACACCCCTCTTACTAAGTTTTCTTACTGGACAGCTGAGAGCATTGAGCATTTTTTTTAATTGGGCCTCAAAGTGAGGTACTGTTGAAGGGGTCGAAAATTAATGTGGAAATTACAGATCCGAATGATTATTTCATCTTAACTCACTATATAAGCACAAAACGTGATGTAATTGTGTTTCGATATAGTAACTACATCCGCATTGGGTATTTGGTAGAAATTGAACGGATATTACACCGCTATTTATATCTATCAACGCTATTTATATCTAACAACGCTCTTTATATGTAAACGCGTTTGGAGATTACGTCATATAACCGTTCTTTCTCTTTGATTTCTTAGAGCGAGGACGCATTATTGCAACTGCGCAGTTGTGTCTCACTACTCACCTCATAAACTTACAATTTTGTCTCGCCTTTTTAGGCTTTTCCCTCTGGAAAAGACTATTGTTTTTCTACGGATTATTATTTTTTTTTGGGGGGGGGGGGGGTTGGGGGGGGGGGAGGGGGTTGGGTTTTTTTTTTTTTCCCCACACATTTTGTCCGTACGATTCAGAAGCCACTTTCGAACCGATTTTCACGAAATTTTGCACACGCATAGAGGGGTACAAAATCTAAAAATGTACCAAAAGTGGAATTTTCGATTTAACCCTTATTTCGTCAGGATTGCAAAAAACTGCCAAAATTGGGGTTTATCGGCACTTTCTCGAAACACTTCTTGTAGATTTTTTTTATACATTCCTCGTTGCTAGACCTGTATATGACACACCCTTTGATACACACGACATATCGAGTGATGCATATGGTAACCCTCCACAGGCTGCCAAACATCAAAATTCTGATGAAATAGGCCGGTTTCAGGCCCCCACTGCACTCACACAATACACGAGAGATAAACATAACTTCCTTTATTGGGAGTGGAATTCACCGAGGATCATTTTTGTCAGTAATAAGGGTGTTCAGAAAACCAAGCGTTAACCTATTTTGAGCTGGTTAAACAGCAATATCCCCCTAAAGCTAAAAAATTCGTGTTTTCCGTGGATTTCTCTAAACGAGTCTTGTAGATTTTCATGAAAAAAATTGTCACTCCCAGGCCTTGGTGTGACAATAGAAGCTGCGTGGACAAAATACTGCGGTGAGCATTTGTTAACCCTCCACGGGCTGCTAAAAGTCAAAATTGTGATAAAATGGGCTGTTCTTGGATGCCAACAGCACCCAATGGGTACGCCACAAAGAAAAGTGCCTTCTTTTATCGAGCGCACAATCTATATGGAAACATTTTTGTAAGTAGTAAGGGTATTCAAAAGTCGAAGTCTTAACCCATTTTGCGCAGGCTATAGAGAGAGACCCCTTAAAATCTTAAAATTCCCCTTGTCTGTGGATTTCTCTAAATACATCCTGTAGGTTTTCAAGAAAAATTGACTACTCGCAGGTCTTTGTGTGACATTATAAGTTGCATGGACAAAATATGCCGGTGAGCGTTTATTAACCCTCTACACACTGCCAAGCATCGTAATTTTGTTGAAATGGGCTGTTTTCAGACACGCACAGCACCCAACGTGTACCTGAGAAATACACATAATCTCCTTTGTTGGAAGTGGAATTCACCGAGGACCATTTTTGTAAGTAATAAGGGTATTCAAAAAACCAAGCGTTAACCCCTTTTGTGGTTGTTAATAGTGATACCCATCAAAAGCTTGAAAATTTATGTTTTCCCGGGATTTCTTTACAAAAACATCTGGTAGCGTTTTCAAGAGAAAATGGCCATTGATAGGTCATGGTGTCACATTACCAGTTGATTGGATAAATTATTCTGGTAAGCATTTGTTAACCCTCCATGGGCTGCTAAATGTCAAAATTTTGAAAAAATAGTCTGTTTTTGAACAACAACAACATCAAAAGGGAATGCAACAGAGAAACG
Source organism: Pictodentalium vernedei (assembly GCA_031216915.1). NCBI lineage: Eukaryota > Metazoa > Mollusca > Scaphopoda > Dentaliida > Dentaliidae > Pictodentalium > Pictodentalium vernedei. Next base: position 445,510,199 of record CM062297.1, on the reverse strand, counting down.
TAACTTCTTTTACCGGACGCAAAACTGACAGGGAAACATTTTTGTAAGTAGTAAATGGATTCAAAAATTGAGGTCTTAACCCATTTTTGACTGGTTAATGAGATATACCCCTTAAAAGCTTAAAATTCCCAGTTTTCTGTGGGTTTCTCAAAAAAAAATTTCAAGAACAATTGACCATTCGCAGGCCTTCGAGTGACATTACAAGCATGAACAAAATGTTTCGGTAAACATTTGTTAACCCTCCAGAGGCTGCTAAGCATAGACATTTGGAGAAAATGGGCTCTTCTTGGGCAACCATAACACCAAATGTGTACCTACGAGATAAACATAACCTCCTTCATTGGAAGTGGAATGCACCGTCGATCATTTTTGTAAGTAATGAAGGTATTTACAAAACCAAGCATTAACCCTTTAGAGCTGGTTACAGAGAGATACCCCTCAAAAGGTTAAAAAATTGTGTTATCTGAGGATTTCTTTAAAAACATCCCGTAGATTTTCAAGAAAAAATGGCCATTCTCAGATCTTAGAGTGACTTTACAAGCTGCATGTACAAACTATTCCTGTAAGCATTTGTTAACCCTATGCAGGTTCTCAACCATCACAATGTTGATAAAATGGGCTGCGTTTGCGTACCCACAGCACCCAAAGTTGGGAGGAGAGATCAAAACAAGTGGAAGTAGAATTCATTGAGAATTATTTTGGGAAGTAATAAGAGTATTCCAAAAAACAACACTTAACCCGTTTTGGGCTGGATAAACAATGATACCCATCAAAAGCTTAAAATTCATGTTCTCCCTGGATTTCTCTGAAAACATCTTGTAGATTTTAAAGAAAAAAATGGCCATTCACAGTTCTTGGTGTGACATTACAAGTTGCATGAATAAATATTCCTGTTAGCACTTGTTAACCCTCTACAATCTGCCAGACATCAATATTTGGGATACATTTGAGATAAAATGAACCATTTTTAAATTGACACAGCACTCAGTGGGTATGTGTCAAACAAACATAACTCCTTTTGTCGGTCATTGACTTGTTGGACGACGATATTGACATTAAACCACTCCACCGTTAATGATGGTTTTCACCTAAACAATTTTTTATCAAACTCTCATTTGAGATTACTATCTTCACCTTTCTCATAACATCAATGAAGGGACTTCAGTGAGACAGTTAAAAACAATTCATCAGACACTGTGGGTTCATGAAAAATCATGGAATCTCATCGGGAAAAGCCATGATCCTCCAGAATCATAAACTCTAGTATCACTAGCGTTTCTAGTTCTTCAACTTCACTCGATATAGCATCAGGTTCGGGCGACCTTTGCTTTGAAGCGACATAGACTAACTCCGCCATGTCACATGCTTGTTTTTTCTCAACCATGTTCGGTTGTGCTGAATCGAGGAGCAAAGATCCTCTAATGAACGTGAAAGCAAAGCGAATTGAGAATATTCTCAGGTGTAGTAGGATTTATAACGATGACTTACATATAGCTTTGCAACATGGGTACGATGCAGACCCAGATTTGACACTGAGTTGCTATAAATATTGCGTTGAGAAGTATTTGCACCCGAAGAATGTGAAGCAAGCAAGCATTCCTCATAGCACATCCCTAGATTCTGATGCTCCGCCCGAAAAACGACCCAAACGTTCACATGACGAATTTACTTCCAGGCGTCATTGCCTATTTTGTGGTGATGACTGCATAGATGACCGGGATACGAAGAAACCTTCATGGTGAAGGCCCGCCTACCTGTTTCGCCAAATAGGCACACATACACCGCATATGTCAGTTAGTGATGAAATAATTGGCATTTGTTGTCGTAGGAACGATAAATGGTCCGAAGAAGTAAAGCTTAGAGTGTGTGGTGCTGTTAGCTACTTACATGCTGCCGATGCTCGGTACCATGTAGACTGTAGGTCGAAATTTACGAATCCGAAATCGGTAGAATCAGCTGCAAAACAGAAAATTGATCTTTCGTCACCACATAGTCAGGCCATACAATCTGTCATATCTTACATGGAAAATGACACATCCCCCACATGGAGTTCTGTCGAATTATTTGATCTTTATCTGCAAATCTGGTGGGACTTACAATTCTCGTCGATCATTTTTGTCTGATCTAGTCGATAGCTGTGGAGATGACATTTTGGTGTTGTCTTCCCCGGGAATCGCCACCGTTTTGGCAGACAAATCCAGAGCTGGCACCTTACTTAGGCACGTTAAAGACTCGGATGATGACAATATTGACAGTTCCATAAAGATTCGCAGTAAAGCAATTGGCAAAGAAATCAAAGATATGGATCATGACAAAGATAACTACGCCACTGATGTTAGCGGCGAGAGCGTATCCTCGTTTGTAAGTGGTACACTTCTCACATTACTAAGTTGCTTAGCTCCACAGTTGGACCACACATTACCTGCTCTGGTGATAGGAAACATAGTGACATCAGCGTTGTGTGGAAAATACACACCGCTTCCAATTTCGTTGGCAACGCTGTTAAGAGATTATAAAGAGTTGGTAAAAACCATGCATGATTTTGGTGTTACATGCTCATATGACGAGCTATTGAGATTCAAAAAATCTGCGGCAGCTCTGGCTGCAAAGAATACAAATGATACACCGATTTCGGATGCCAACAATGGCCTCATACAAGTGGTTGTTGACAACTTTGATGCTGAAATTGCTTCTCAAAATGGGAAGCTAAGCAGCCATTCGTTGGCAATCGTGATGGCTCAAAAGAACAATAATGACAATCCCAAGATTGAAAAAGTCAGATATGACAAAACCAACAGAGTACGAATTGGATGTTGTGCGTTTCAATTGGCCCAAACGACCCGACGACATGCCCGCATCACATGTACGAAACACTGTTCCCCTTCTTTCAACATTGTGTCGCAGTGCAATGTCATTACGCAGAGCGATAGAACTTGACTTCGCATTTTTGAAAGATATGGTCAGTGACCAGAACTGTCCAGAGTTCAATGGGTATAATACCCGCATGACGAGAGACTCGGGTTAAGCAACGAACCCCAAAACCAACGCAGCATACCTCCCTCTAATAGACATGACACCTGCTGATCCAGACACTATCATGACAGCTATGGAAAAGGCAGAGCAACTATCGTCAGATGCAGGACAGCCGTTCACTATATTTACTGCCGATCAGCAGTTATACAAGATAGCAGTTCAGGTGTTATGGTCTTATCCAGACAAATTCGCGGCATTTGTTCCTCGATTGGGTGGTATGCATTTGCTCATGAGTTTCATCGGTTCAGTTGGAACGCTCATGACCAATACTGGACTTTCAGATATACTTGAGTCAGTATTCGGTGGGGTTGAAAAGATGTTGACTGGGAAAAAGTTCCCAATGAAAATGAGAGCCATGCGTTTGTTATCAGAAGAACTTTTGCGAACAGCTTTCGAGAATAATGATTTGCAACGTGCAGAAGATTTATTTGCATTGCTAGAAGAGAACGCGTGCAAAAGTCGCACGACAAAAATGTGGGTTGATGCTTTTTTGAAACCATGCTTCCTCATGATGTTGTACGTACGAGTGGAGAGAGAAGGTGACTGGCTTTTGCACAGCGAAGCTGTGAAAAGCATGCTTCCTTATTTCTTTGCTTCTGGTCATGCAAATTACGCAAGATGTGGGCTTTACTATCTGCGGCAGATGCAAAATATGCCACCGGATATTTTATCTCATTTCCTGAAAAGTGAACATGTGATGAGACACATACCTGGTCTATGGAATGGCATATGGAGCGATATGTATATCGAAACTACCTTCATGCGATATGGCCATGGCAAATCCGGTATAATAGGGATCACATTAAAGCCAGAAACACTAAAAACCTGGGCATTGAGTTTGCATGCATGTGGGAGGTTAGCTACGGTATATCAAATTTGCGAGAAGATCGAGATAGTGACAAATTACAGATCGCTCATAAGGAAGAGGCCAAGTCTAGAATTGCAAATGATTCTGTCGACCGTATGGGTTTGAGAACTAAACCAGGAATGTGTATCGACCCATTGCATCCAAACGGACACCCCGCGACCATAATTAACATCGCCACTGGTAGGATAGGTCCAACGTCTGTCAATGTCGATAAGATTGTCAGCCTAGGAGTTCAGAAAATGACGGAATTTGAAAAGGCCTTCCCGAGTGGATTTTATGAGTCAATTTCGAAACCAGTACAAACTGTGGCAATCTTGAAAAAGTCGCCGAAGGTTGGGGAGGTCAAAATATATGACACTAATCTAATTTATTCCAGAGTTATCGGACTCTTATGTAGTTCACGTGAATTAGATATCAAACATATCCTTTCCTTTGAACTGCCACCATTACCAACCGCCATATTTGATGAATCCGGGGATTTGCGCGTGTGCACATCAAAATCAGTATTGAAAGATAAAACAGTTGTTGAGAAATCAAAAAGAATGTCTGGTGTGGATAAGAAATCTGCAATTGTTATCGATGGCTGTGCACTGCTCTGGATACCTCATTGGCCCGTGTCTACCAAAACCAGATCGGCAACTGTTCTAGACTTCATTACAGCGTTTAAAGGCAACATCAAACAGAAGTTGCGATCGAGTGATGTGTATTTGGTATTTTACAGATATGTTGACTACAGCACCAAGTGCGTGACAATGGCACACAGAAAGGCCGATAGCTGCCGGGTGTTTCAACTTGTACCCACCTCCCTGCTACCACCACAAAAACATGTGCTGACCATAGTGGAGAACAAAAAGCAACTGATCTCCATTATATGTGATCAACTCACCACGGATAAAAGTTTTGCTGAACAAAACACACGAACTCACAAACTTGTAATTACTGGCCAACATGATGTTCCGGTTGAGGTTGGTTGTGGATCGGTGACAGATAGAGTAGATATGGCAACTATGGCCAACTGTATTTGGATTCCAGAAAGACGTGAATACAAAATATTTGAACCCTGTGACAGTCGCGTCCAACGTCAAGCTAGCACCTGATGAAATATTGAAGATGATTAGGTGCACATGTTCAAGTAAAACGCCATGCAAATATTTGAGGTGTAAGTGTAATGCAGCAAACATGGCGTGTGCCATTTCTGTGCGTACAGTGTTTCAGAGGACTGCTGCAATGAACAGACATCGCTGGCAGTAATGCACAGTGATGAGTCCATCTAAGGAACTACACAGTCATTCAACTTGATATTCACTGCATCTTGTGTGGTCCTTATAAAGTACTTCACCAATGATATTTGCAAACATCTCTCTTGTTACAATTTCTCGTACATTTCAGTTCCCACCTCCGTTTTGGAGTCTTTAACACTACTGCTGAAAATAGCAAAATGTTACTAATTTTGGTAGCCATTTTGATTTTTTCTGGAAAATCTGGGGATAAGGTGACCCGCTTTGTGACCAACACAATCAGTTGGAAATGGCGTGCTGTACTGAATTATTTAGTAAAGATTTTTGACTTTCAATTTCAATATTTTCAGTGGTATCGGCGGAAACTTGAATTTGGGGCCATCTTAGGTTTTGGCGGTTATAAGGAAATTGATCAACCCTGTCAGCTGCCCAGTAATAGGAATCGCACGAGGAGACCATACAGTTATACGATATAGTGATACGATAATACACCGAGAAAAAAACAGGTTAAGTGTATTGGCGACTGGACTATGGGCAGATGAGTATAGACTGTAATTGCTTTGTTACTTTTCCAATTTTGGGGACATTTTGGACGCCATATTGGTTTTCTCAAACAATTCCTTTGATCATATATAACAAAAGAGCATCACCCCATATGGCTAATTCATATCGGTAATCATGGTTGGACATTTCAAAATAATAGCGCCTAATAGCCGCCTATATTTGTAAGAAATGATGATTTTTTGCCATATTTGCGGCCATTTTGGACGCCGTCTTGGGTTTTGAGAGAATATATTTCACATGACACATGAGAGTAACAGTAGGTTCATGAAAATGTGCCGATATGTGTATATACCTTACATTGTTTATACATATATATCGGTTAATTCCGACGGACATAACATAATTCGCAACTTTTTTCGGATTGACTAGGTTATACCGGCGTTTGTAAATAACGTGATACAGTGAGCAACAATCCACTTCTGGTGGATATTAGAGTACCAGTGTGTGCAGAAATGGCACCTCTGATAAACAGAATTATATAAGCATGCATATTTGTCAACATCTTAGCAACAATATGAAGGATACGTGGTGAAATCTCAAAAAATGAGAAAAGTGTGACACATTGGCGGCCATCTTGGCCGCCATATTGGATTTTGGTAATCTTATTTTGACCAATAAGTAACAATTATATATGTGTACGATGAATCAAGAAGAAAAATCTTCAAAATTCCATATTATCTTACCAAAAATTCCGATTCAAGTTATATGGTGATATTGTATTTTTTCATAGCGGCCACCTTGGTGGCCATCTTGGATTTTGTCGAATAAAACAAATTGCTCAACACTGTCAGCTGTCCAGTAAGAAAAATCTCATCAAGGAGACCCTATAGAATAATAATCCGCCGAGAAAAAAACTTAATACAACAAAACCAGGTTCAGTGCCTCGGCGACCAGACAAATTTATTCAGATTCTATTTGGTGGTGATGTGGCCTAATTAATGTTGCCTTTCACAACTTATTAACTAATTATGGATACAAACGGACTCCTCCGAGTCAAAGAAAGTGCGGTTTTTGTCTCGATTTCATTTTTTTCTCGGGGAAACCTCACCCCGGGCCCAATCCAACGGCCCACGAGAGGGGATACCCCCTCTCGTGCTGGCCCCCATCTCGCCGCTGCGCAGCTCAGATGATGATGCAAATCATATTCAGTGCGCCCCTTAGACATTACTCTTGCCCCCCCCCCCAACGCTGATATCCTCCTATATGTGCCTGCCATGATCCTACTTGAGCAAAGGGATGCATTCTGTTTTATCGCCCCCTCCTCCCCCACCCACCTTCCCTGAAATACTGATGCCGAGAAATGTTCACAAACATGGTCTGACTGAAATAAAAACACATCTCTGCAAAAATCACAATTATTGATTCAGCTTATTGTGACTCAGGACACTGGGGGAAATTGGAGGCTGCAGAGTTAATGCGCATGTTTTGATCAGCCGTCTAAAGACCGGTGGAAAGGCTGAGCACTGAGGAATACCCCCCCCCCCCCCCACACTCGCCTCAGAGGAAAACATAAAATTAACGGCTTTTGATTCATGTTCAGCACTAATATCCTTCCCAATAGCACATTTATCCGTGCGATGACCTGTTTAGCCCTCATCTCCCACCTAAAAAACGCAAAAACGCGTGGCACGTCAATGGTACACATACCTTCAACCGCATGCTAACCCTGGTTAGCACGTTGAGGAGTTTGGTAGTTACTCGCCAATTGCTCCGTGGTTCTCTCCGCCGCCCTCCCCCTCCCCCCCCCCCCCCCCCCACACACACACACACACGTAAAAAAACCTGATACGATATGACATTGGCAATTGATACTGTCGTAAAACCCCAATAAACAAACACCTGAATTCGATGTGAGCTTCAGCAAACCGAGGGCCCGGATCAAATTTTGTGAATCCGGTTAAAAAAATCAAGTATGAGACGGGAATACATTAAAGCCAGAGAGAGAGAGGCCTGGCTTTTCTGAATGAGAATATTTTACCAACTTACGTTACCCGTAGCAACAAGAATACCACGAACGTCGAAAGTTGAAACTGTCAACGTAGTTTGCAGGCAAGCCTGATGCTGTTTGTTTAAAACTGATTTTCGCACTCACCTATCAACTTCTTATTCAGTCATTTTGAAAAATTGATTTTCGTAGTCACCTATGCTTCAGTCATTTTTAAAAATCTCGAACCATGCCTTCGAGCAGTCAGCACTGAAATGACGTAAGATGGGTATTTCCAGCGACTGACATGTGCTTTCCTCATTACCATATGATTTGCGTTCGGCTGATCGGTAGCGATCGTTTGTTTCCACACTTTGTATTTGATTCGACGCGTCAAAAATCCGTCGACAATTTCAAACACGTATTTCAGACGCATCGCCGACAAAGATTCGTTTCAGTTGGACGGAGATTCGTCGGTGATGCGTCTTGCAGTCATTTGACCGGTTCCGAACCACTTTTGAATAGTCCAGCATTTTTCCATTGAAACATAATTGAATTAAAATCCAGTTGCTATTTAAATGTAGTTCAACATCTCACGTAACAGCAGCAATTGAGCTTTAAAAGTTATTTTTTGTCCACAGCTCACAAAGTTAAGATTTTTTGACGATGTGATTTGACCTATTTCGAACCGATTTATGAATTCCGAATCACTCGTTTTCTTTGATTAAACACAACATAATTATCAGTTAAAATCGAAAGAAATCTTGTAATTTCAACCAAACCGATGATATTTGAATGCGTTTTTTTTTTTATTAACCCGAACTGATGCAATTAATTTCCAGCGAAACTGATGAGATTATTCTTTTGTGTACCCACAATTTGCACAAGTCAAAGTCGTGAGAAGATCACCAGTCACCTCGTAGCAGTGCCATTCTCGCCCCACTGTCAACTCGTCGCCATAGAGATGTCTCTTCCAGCCTAACATATTCTCTGGCATCAATGGGTTTGGGTGAGAAATTGCATTTTGCCAGTGGGTGTTTTGTTTCGTGGTGATGGAGGATGGGGGTGGTGAGGGCAGTAGTGACACAGGATTCCTAGACCAAGGTGTCTCAGTGAGAAAGCTTAATGGGTGTATGCACACTGAGGGGGTGGGGGTAGAGTCACACCTCTCCCTTTGTTTTATTACTAACTGCTTTCAGGTAGCTTATGGTGCCATTCTTGGATAAAATGTGGTTGCAATTTATAAAGAAAATGCGAATATTCAGCACATTCTAGGTCAGAAATGCTGCCGAAAGCCACCTAGGAGCAAACAGAAATAAATAATATTTCTGGAGGAGACGAAAATGAATATTTCCGGAGGATATTCCCCCCTGGACTACAGATTCAGTGTGCCTTCTCCACCCCCTAAAATGTACAGACACCCAAATCACCTTTTACTCAGACTTCCCTCAATAAGAAATCCTTGCTATGCCAATAGACAGACATGCTGGTGTGGCATACTGGGAAGCGACGCAGTGCTCGTTTACGAAGGTAAAGAAGTCTGATCAAGCCATGACTGCTGTGAAGCAGCCACGGATGGATCTGACGAGAACAATTGGGAAAATATTCACATGCCCAGGAGCAAAGATAGACACTTACTATAATATCTTCGAAAAAATTCTCTGTAGGTGAAGATTATACACGTAAGTCAGAATTGTACACGGATAAATTACCACTTACAATTCTCATTGTAAATGGAAAATCAACTTTTAATAGTTCTTTGTTCCACTAGATACTCTCAATCACTTTCTTGCAGCGAATTTCTTCAAGGTCTTCATCTAATCTAGTGATGACTGTTGTGAAGCAGCCATGGCTGGATCTGATGAAGGCATTTGGGAAAACATTTCCATGCCCAGGAGCAAAGATAGACACTTTTTACTAGATACTTGCAATTACTTTCTTGGCCAATGGTCTTTTACAGCGAATTTCTACAGGGCATTCATCTGATCTAGCCATGACTGCTGTGAAGCAACCATGGTTGGATCGGATGAAAGCATTTGAGAAAATATTCACATGCCCAGGAGTGAAGATAGACACTTACTATAATAACCTTTACAGCGGATTTCTACAAAGCTTTCATCTAGTATAGCCATGGCTGCTGTGAGGCAGCCATGGCTGGATCTGATGAAAATGAATAGGAAAATACTCACAGGCCCAGGCGCAAAGATAGACACACACCATAATACGCTGAGAAATCTATTCACTTTCTTCAACAGTGAACACTTTGTGCTTTATCGATATTCAAATACTTGAACTGTTTTCAACTGGCCTGGTCATGATGAAAACATTTGGTGATATACGAGAGTAAAGATATGCATATATTCTACTATCCGAAGAAATTTACTGATTTACAGCGATCGCTTGACTTCTATTGATCTATAAATTGTTTTCGTATGGCCTGGTCATGCCTGCTATGTGGCAGCCATGACGAAATACGATGAGGATATTAAAAAATAAAAAAAAAAACTGACGGATTAATAGCTGATGTCAATTAATGCTGTATTATCAAGAAGGTGGTAAAGGCTATAAAAAATAACATTATCGGACATTTTTTGCTGAAATTACAAATTTAATACCAGGTGTAAGTTGAGTCACCTTCCTTACTAGTGACTCATATTGAGTTGGGAGACAGCCATGGCTGAAAGTGATCAGGGCTTCGGTCGGGCACATGATAAATCGTCCCCTGAGCTCCAATCCGTCCTATGTACAAGTAGGTACATGGGACGGAGTGGAACTCAGGCGACGTACTTGAATCCAAATGGTACAAGCACATTTGGTCCCCCTTGTGTTTGATCACAATTGTATAGCGTTCGGTGAAGCTGAACAACCCGTGTTGATAACCACCCGATTCACGGAATTTTGTGAACAACCTTCTTCATTCACTGTGCTCGTAAATTAGGGAAACGATCTCAACTAACCAGGTCAAATGCTCCGCACGCCTGGTTGACTAGAATTCAAACTGCAGGAATGGGTATTATATTATGGTCATATCACGAGTGACATCTGTTAAGTTTGATAACAACTGTACTTCATCTAGTTTGTGAACAACCTTCTTCATTCACTGTGCTCGTAAATTAGGGAAACGATCTCAACTAACCAGGTCAAATGCTCCGCACGCCTGGTTGACTAGAATTCAAACTGCCGGGATGGGTATTACATTATGGTCATATCACGAGTGACAGCCGTTAAGTTTGATAACAACTGTACTTCATCTGGTGACCCAGAATATTACCACTTCATTTGGTGACACTTATCCCCAGCTGTTCATAACAGATGTGTCTGTGCCTGACCTATCATATTCATAGATCATGTCAGACAATAAATATTACCCGGGCTTGTGTAAACAAATTATTCGTCATTATTGCCGTTGTTAAAAATGATTGTAACATATCTTGTTGTGGCGACACAACTGGCCTGTACGGGGCATTTTAGCGACCCTAATTCGCAGTGGAAAATTAATTTTCGTGTATCCAGGATTCTGCATTTTAAGTAACACATAAAGTATATTTTTATACTATTCCCATCGGAACTGGTCAGCGCGCTGTGGCCAGGGGTATTAGATTTGACAAAAATATTTTTTCTCGTAAATGGAAAATCAACTTTTAATAGTTTTTGTTCCACTAGATACTTTTATTCATTTTCTTGCAGCGAATTTCTACAGGGCTTTCATCTGATCTAGCGATGGCTGCTGTCAAGCAGCCATCGCTAGATCGGATGAAGGCTTTGTAGAGGTTCGCTGCTCAGGAGCAAAGATAGACACTTTCCACCAGATACTTGCAATTACTTTCTTGGCCAATGGTCCTTTGCAGCGAGTTTCTACAGGGCATCCATCTGATCAAGCCATGACTGCTGTGAAGCAGCCATGGCTGGGTCTGAAGTGAACATTTGGGAAAATATTCACATGCCCAGGAGCAAAGATAGACACTTACTATAATATCTTCGAAAAAATACTCTGTAGGTGAAGAGTATACACGTAAGTCAGAATTGTACACGGATAAATTACCACTTACAATTCTCATTGTAAATGGAAAATCAACTTTTAATAGTTCTGTGTTCCACTAGATACTCTTAATCACTTTCTTGCAGCGAATTTCTTCAAAGTCTTCATCTGATCTAGTGATGGCTGCTGTGAAGCAGCCATGGCTGGATTTGATGAAGGCATTTGGGAAAATATTCCCATGCCCAGGAGCAAAGATAGACACTTTCTACTAGACACTTGCAATTACTTTCTTGGCCAATGGTCCTTTGCAGCGAATTTCTACAGAGCTTTCATCTGATCTGAAGGGTTCAGAATATTTTCCCAAATGTTCTCGTCGGATCCAGCCATGGCTGTGAAGCAGCCATGGCTGGATCTGATGAGAGCATTTGGGAAAATATTCACATGTCCAGGACCAAAGATAGACACTTTCTATAATATCCTTTATAGCGAATGGTGATAATGGTGGCTGGTGAGCAGCCATGGCTGAATTCGATATGAAACCTTGACAAATCGTCCCCTGAGCTCCAATCCGTCCTATTTGCTAGCAGGCACATGGGTCGGAGTGGAGCTCGGGTGACGAAATGTACCGGAATCCAAATGATACAAGAAACGCAAATTGTAGCACACTTGGTTCCGCGTGTGTTTGATCACAATTGTACAGCGTCGGTGAAGCTGAACAACCCGTGTTGATAACCACCCGATTCAGGGGAGGTTTGTGAATTGCCGTCTTCGTTTTCTGTGGTTGTAACTCGGGGAAACGGTCTCAACTAACTAGGTCAAATGCTCTGCTCGCCTGTTTGACTAGATTCATAGATTGACCTTTTGCCGAACGCCTCGTCCAAAACTGACAAACGCTATTCAAAAAAGTCGCAACTCAAATTTATTGCGTTTTTTTTTTTTTTTTAGTTTTTGTCTCGTGAACGTGGCGTATGGCCCATCATTGGAGCGAGGTCGTTGAGCTCGTTTCGGTGATGGGTCATGGGGTGTGTTTGGGGGACGGAAGGTGAAAGGGTTCATGCATATATGAATTCGAAAAGTGTCGTCTGCTATCCACGTTGGGTAAGGGGTATATAGACTCATTACGGCGACTATGCTGTTGGCAAACGGTGACCCAATTGCTGGACAGCATAGGGTGGTGGAGCATTCACATCCTCAAGTAGGATAACTGGGTTTGCTTTCTCCTCCCTCTCCCCTCTCACCCTCTCCCGTCCCCTCTCTGGTTTATCTCCTGTGGTCCTTAAGGAGTCCGAAAAGACACCTATATAACCCTGGTGTTGTAAGAGGAGCAAAGTCGAAACAACCCTTTAGTGACAAACATTTACCAGTTGGATTTTCTCTGAAGTTCCAATCTTCACGAATGTTGTATATATATGTTATATTTTTTCTTAACATCACCAAAAATTATGACTCTACTTTTTACCTTCATTTACTTACTCATATATTAATGAATACCCAATGCACGGACACCGAGAATAGAAATTGTGATCCCAAAATGTCCAGACCCTTGGTTGCTTTCTCCACTACTTTAAGTAACTATGGCTAATGCCATATCACTGGATGAGATCCAAACAAATAACATTTATGATTTCATGGCAAAACTGAACGAGGCTATTTCTTCTGATGAACAAGACATGGCCGCCCTTCCATTCAATATTTCTGATCCTGTTTGTAAGTATTATACTCCAAGTGAATTTAAAGATGAAATCTCAAGTACGAATAAATCTCTGTCTCTACTTAATATTAAGTGCCGCAGCTTGAACGCTAACTTTGAAAATCTCCATCAATTTACTGGTCGACTTGCAAACATACTCTAACTTTTTAGACGTGATAGGCATGACGGAAATATTTAATGTCAAACCAAATATAGAATATCAACTTGAAGGATACCACTCCCTAGTTTCTCGTATGCGCCCCGATGATGATGATGGCAGGGGTGGTGTCGGAATGTTCATAAATGACAGTATTCCCTTCAAAATCCGAAACGACTTATCTGTCTTTATACCACACGTGTTTGAATCTTTGTTTGTGGAAATATCCACTAAGACAAAAGGGTATCGTCGGAGTAATTTATAGACCGAACTCAGCACCTAAAGCAGACATTGACACATTCCTTTCTACATTACCTGAATTATTGGACACCTTAAGTAAGGAAAATACGAAAGTTTACCTCATGGGGGACTTTAACATTGACTTGCTCAACGTAAATTCGCACAGTAAAACAAATACCTTTATAGATTTACTATTCAGTGAGGGTTTTATACCCGCTATCACAAAGCCGACGAGGGTCACAGAATTTTCTGCTACCCTGATTGATCATATTTTTAGTAACAATATCAATAAACTTATGTCAGGAATTATAATTACTGACGTCAGCGATCATTTTGCTACGTTTTACATAGAAGTAGCAGACAAACGCCCACTCCCTCAAATGCCAAATTATAGACGAACATTCAGCAGTGAGAATATCACTCGGTTCAAAAATTCTTTATCAGTTTGTGACTTCTCTGAAGTTATAAACGAGGTTTGTCCAGACGCGGCATTCAATAGGTTCCTTGATATATTCTACGAAGCGTTTGAACAAGCATTTCCCAGAAAAGCTATGCCCATAAACAAAAAGTATATCAGACGTGAAACATGGATGACGCAGGGCTTATTGCAATCCGCTCAGACGAAACATAAATTGTATGTTAAAAAATTAAAATCTCCAAACATCCAAAACACAAAAAAATACAAGGATTATTGTCATGAATTTAATCGCTTGAAACGAACCTGCAAAGCAGATTACTATAACAAGATACTATTCGAAAACAAAGGTAATATTAAAAAAACATGGGAAATTCTTCGGAAAGCTATTTACAAGTCAAATAACAACAGACCACTTCACCCCTCCTTCTTAGATGGAAACACGGAATTAACTGATCCGAAAAGAATCGCCGACCGATTCAACAAATACTTCGCTGATATTGGGAAGTCTACAAGCAGTCAAGTGCCCACGACTCAACGTCGATACTCGGATTACCTGAGCGGCAACAGTAGAGACTCTTTCTTTATTAGCCCCACCAATAAACAGGAGATAATCATTTGTGTTCACAAACTAAGAGGCAAATCAATCAAAGATAGTAATGACATGTCCACAAAACTATTGAAGGAAATAATTTTGGAGGTAGCAGATCCGCTGTCTCATATAATCAATCTGTCCTTCACTACAGGGAGAGTGCCGGACAAAATGAAAATGGCCAAAATTATACCTATTTTTAAATCAGGTGATCCACAACTATTTACTAATTACCGCCCTATAAGTATTCTCCCAACATTCTCGAAAATATTGGAAAAAGTAATGTACTCACGTCTATACACATTCTTAGAAGAACATGAAATCATATATAAGTACCAATTTGGGTTCAGAAAGGGACACTCCACTGTGCATCCTATTCTGCATCTCATAAACCAGGTTGTAGAAGCAAATGATAAACTTACGAAGGACTGCACACTTTCAGTTTTTCTAGACTTTTCAAAAGCCTTTGATACCATCAATCATACAATCCTGCTGAAGAAACTTGAAAGTTATGGTATTAGAGGCTTAGCTAATTCCTGGTTCCAAGATTACTTAACAAGAAGATGCCAGTCTGTGTCTTTCAAGGACAGCACATCTGATTCGTTGGAAGTCACGACTGGTGTACCACAAGGTTCCATTCTGGGTCCTATCCTTTTCTTATTATACATTAACGACATCAGCCATTCAACCCTGCACAATATGGTGTCCTTTGCAGATGATACTACAGCTTTTGCGTCAAGTAACAATCTAGACAATTTGATAGACGAGACCAACATGGAACTCGGAAAAATCAGCGAATGGTGTTCCGCAAATGGATTATGTCTTAACGCAAATAAAACAAAATGCATCTTATTGCACCCTCAAAATGATTCTTACAACGCTGTTAGTAGAACAATATCCCTAAACAACACAGATATTCCATTTGTTGGAAACCAGAACGATGAAAAAACAGTCAAATTCCTAGGAATCCATATGGACGAGAATCTAAAATTCAAACAACATACTTCAGTAATCTGTCTAAAAATGGCTAGAGCAATCTTTGCCCTTAATAGGGCAAAAAGAATTCTTCCTTTTAAAGCCCTAAAGACACTGTATTTTTCACTTATACATAGCCACCTATTGTATGGTATACTTGTATGGGGTCACGCACCATCAAGCAGAATTCTTACTCTGCAAAAAAAGGCTATTCGCATAATAACGAACAGAAAATATACCTCGCACACAGAACCTCTATTTCAAAAAATGTGGCATACTAAAATTTGAAGACTTATATAAGTTACACGTCCATTTGTTCATGTTCGATTGGTATCATGATAGATTACCAGTGTCTTTTGACGGTACTTTTGAAATTTACAGAAATCCTTCTGGAATGGAAACCAGGCAAGCTGGGAATGTACGTACAAACAAACCGAGAACGCGTTTCTCGGCGGACCTACCGTTACATTCTTTTCCAAAGGTATGGAATGATTTAAACCCTGAAATACAGCAATATAGTAGGCCCTTATTCAAAAAGAAAATAATCGATACAATTTTAGATTCATATTCTTCCACAATCATTTGTACCAATCCATTTTGTCCCGACTGTATATCAACTTAAAGAGATCTCACCACAAATACAGCACTCTGAGGTCTGTTGGGTCCTCAAGAACGATAACTGGGTTTGCTTTCTGTTCTCCTTTCTGGTGATTGGTCCGGATCGCCTGGGTTGGGCGAATATATGTTTGCTCAACCCAGGTGATTTGGTTTAGTTCTTGACCCCGCCGATTTTAGAATGCACATTAAAGTAATAACTTATTTGTTTCCGGTCTGTGCATTGGGAACGTTCCACTCAATTTGAATCCACGAAGACAAGAATAAAAGGGCAATGATGTCAAGAAAAAGAAAATTGTGTGGGATGGCAGGAAGACAGCCTCCCAGGCTATGCCATCTCCATGCAGTGTACACTCACTTTATAATTTGTTTTATTTGTCTCACATTGTATATCTGTATGCTTCAGAATAAAAATTTCAATTCAATTTCAATTTCAAAGAAGTCTTGTTTTGCCGGAAGAAGGGGACAAAGTTTGGGGTGCATTTGACTGATCAAAAATAGGCCATATGACATTATGTTGTATTCCCGATTAGCAACCGGGCAGAAATATATTACCTCAAGAAATAGATCAAGGGCAATTACACTTCTGGTGCCCCCCCCCCCCCCCACCACCACCACTACCACCACCATCATCAGTAAAGAAAGAAGTGGAAAAAAAACGAAGGAAATAGTGTTTAAACAAACAAACAATTTATTTTTAAAAAAAACGAAACTGGAGTTTTTCTCAAAACAGACATAAAAAGTTATAAAGTCAGTAAAAAACTTGAGATATCTTCTCATATTTTGATACTTAACAACATAATAAATAAAATACAAAAATAATATACTCTCATCACATTTACTAATAATCACAGAATAAGGGAGTAATCTCTGTGTTTTATGCGGGGACTTGATAATTTAAAAATTGTTTATATAAATATAAGCAATATATTCTGTCAATACCTTTGAAACTATAAATCCCGTCATAAATTGTGCTCAAGTAGCACGCTTCTGTGCATGTTTATCTGCATGATTTAACAATATTTAGTGAAGATAATAAATTTTGTACATATGACAGATACACAAACAATGATGTTTCAGCCAATGCACCTTCAGATTTACTCAGAGGTGCATTGACTGAAACCTTGCTTTGGCTTACAATGAGTAATTAGGAGAATTATGCATCAGATGATTTATAATAGGGGCAATTTTGAGTAATTTTAGGATGGCAACAGATATCATAAGTGTCCATTTTATGACAGGACTTTTAGTCTCAAATGTATTACTCTATGGTCACTTTGAAACAGTCATTTCTATGTGCAGGCAGCTGACCGTCATTTTCTATGTGTGGACACTTTCACAATGACAGTAATTCACAGTAAATATATGTGTTGGCATTATGACAGTGCCAGTAGTTTATAGAATTTATAAAAAGTCTTTCAATTGCTTTATAATCAAATCACTCAGGGGGTCTTTTGCCCTTATCGGGACCCACCTTATATTTCTGAAAAACCTTCAAGGACAAAACTCAAAGGCGCTATGCCAACATAGATATCATTGGTACTGACCTACTCAGCAAGTTCCAAGGAAACCTGTGTTGACATATTCATATCGAGAAACCGGAAAGATCTTCTAAATTATGAGATCACTACTCAAATTAATATTTGCTTCTATATTTTTTTTTATTTTCCTGAGTAAAGGGCTAAATTGAATCAATAGTTGGACAAAAACATGACTAGATTTCCAATAACAAGGAGGTGACTGTTTAAAACAAAAACATCATTTAAAACTATATTATTATTGAAAGTAGTAAAAATTGAAAAATTCTCACCATTTTGCATTCATTCATCAAATGCAAACTAGAGGTACTGTGAGCAAGCTCAAAAAGTGATACCCCCGCTCCTCAGTTATAGCCTTTTTGGTTCATTAAGTATAAGTTCAATATCTCCCCTTGGAAATGTCGGAAAGGAATTATATTGCTTCATGCACATATTCATATGGTGTTCTTCCTTGGTGTAAAATATAGTTGAAATCCACTGCACAATTTAGGATGAGTTGCACTTAATAGGACAAAAGCAATATGATGAAGCAATTCAAATGTGCAAGTCCAATTATCTCCCCTTAATTATTTATTTAATTATTTATTTTTTGGTGTTTAAGGTCACATATTTATGCACACTGGCTAATCATGACCACAACAGGGAGATAAAGTCAAGTTTAGTCAATCGTTTATACTCCATGTTGCCCATTAGAGGGCTTCCACCCCAAGCATTGGTGTCTGGGTCCTATTTTACCAGTAAAACAGAACTTGGTTACCGCAGTGAACAAGCACTGTTTCACTTCCTGGGGTTCCCACGGAGGAATTATCTCCCCTTGGAAATGTCGGAACGGAATTATATTGCTTCATGCACATCTTCATAAGGTGTTCTTCCTTTGTGTGAAATATAACTGAAATCCACTGAGCGGTTTAGGAGAAGTTGCGCTTATAAGGATGGCCGGACGGACGGATGGACGGACAGGGTGATTCCTATAACCCCCCCCCCCCCCCCCAAAAAAAAAAAAAAACAAACTTTGTTTGCAGGGGGTATAATTAGTGAGACAAACTCATACTCCCCACACCTACTCTATCTGAGCAGATGGAGGCATAAAAAATTAAATTAAAAAAAAAAGAAAAAGAAACTGGTTTGTTACTGAACTTTAAGAAAAACTGTAAGCATCTGAAGACAAACA
The DNA here is from genome assembly GCA_031216915.1 of Pictodentalium vernedei. NCBI lineage: Eukaryota > Metazoa > Mollusca > Scaphopoda > Dentaliida > Dentaliidae > Pictodentalium > Pictodentalium vernedei. The sequence continues at coordinate 445,491,200 of CM062297.1, read as the reverse complement.
ATGTTTGTTAACCCTTTACCCAAGGTAACAGAGAGAACTAGCCAGCGCTAAACCCAAACATCGCTATTCAATATTTTTCAAATTTTGATTTTTTGCTTCCAAGACATAGGTATGGCCCTCATTCAAATGAGGGCCCATAACCTATGTTTTGTAAGCAAACTATAAAAATTAGTAGTCACGTGAAAAAAAAATTCAGGAGTGTCGTCTTTTCCAACGATTGGGTATAGTGTTATAAGTGAACAGAATCAACTTAATTAACCCTTTACCCAACGCAGACAATATTAAAATTTATTTTTTTAATTTAACTTTTTCCAAAAATGTCAACAAAACCACATCATGTGACCCCCTCGTTGGGACGGGCTGGTCGAGCCCGTTCCAATGAGGGGGTCACATGATGTGGTTTTGTTGACATTTTTTGGAAAATTTTGAACTTTTCAACAGCTTAATTTGTGAATTACGCGGGCGGATGCGGCCGATTCGTTAGGTAAAGGGTTAATATTGTTCTCCTTTCAACAGTCTTAAATATTTACAAGGGATAACTATGCCACCGCCTGTATCTAACATTGCAGGCCAGGGTGGAAAACTTGGGACGGGGTCTCCAGTTGTTTCGGCAAAAATTTTACAATTGTCTGATAAGAGTTGTCTGAAAACAGAACCAAGTCCCTTTGGAACATGTCCAACCGGTAAACCTGCAATGTCAGAAAGTTTCAAAAACCTTTTCTCATCAGTTATCATTTCATGATACTCAGGGACAAAACAGTCTAATTTGGGTATCTAAACCAGACATGCGTTTTCATCCTTTATATCGGTGTATTCCACTTCAACTATCAGACGAGTTGCTGGATCTGTAATGGGTGGTCTTACTTTATAAGCATGATAGCCCTTGATAACTGCATTTGTAATCACAATAGTTGAATGCAATGGTGGTACCACTGAGCTTACTGTACCCTGTAACGAATAGCAGATTGTCAATAGAAAGGTTTAGCATATATATACATAAATCCAATGGACTGCATTTAAATGTTTTTGATATGCACATGTGCCAGACTAGGAGGATAGAACAAAATGTGGAACCTCATCTTCTATCCTCATACAATGGTGCAAGTGAATATCAAGGAACACTTAATAAATTGTAACCATGGTCTAGTGGGCGATTCCATGAAAATGCGACATAAAATTAAAAAAAATAAATTTTGTAACAGGGTTTGTTGTTTGTGTTCATTTCGTAGCTCGTATACCTAATTAAGCTTTTTTCGAATTTTTTTTCTGAGGACCTCTGGATTTTTTTGAAAAATTATCAGAGACTTAGGTCCTCCATTATTTTTTTTAAATTCACCTTTTTATTTCCTCTTTTTGTTGATGTGTTTTTCAGCCAGTAATATCAAGCCAAATGTTCAATCTTCATCTATCAGAGTAGTCTTGAGGTGATTAATTAATTTTATAATCCAAAGTGGTAAACCTAGACTCTGATTAGCCAATTTTTATGAAGTTTTGGGACCCACTGGTTCAAATGTCCCGTACAACACTGTCTGGGTATAACAGTTTCCATTCCAAAAGAAATATTTGTAGAAAATAGCAGCTGGTATAGATTTTCTTACTAGATGATGGAACGTTTGGAATATCATTATTAAAAGTATCAGTCTGTTTTATTTTCCATGATGATTGGTTGTGAAACTTGTCCCGTACAAAACCATAAATGCTGAGTTTCCCAAAAGTTATGATTCCACCTCTGGATAAAATTTAATCAGCGGTTAGTGGTTGAGAATAACCATGATGGTTATTAAATGAATTTTACACATTAGTAAGTACAATAAGTATTCTCAAATATTTTTGTCTGATAGAAGACTGACTCCATTGACCTGTGGGTGTCCAGTACAACACTTCCATGTTAATACAAGGACTTTGTCAGGAAACCTGATATTCAAAATTTTAATTAGATTTATCTCACAAAACTGTTATGTAAGGAAAAAGATTAGATAGAAACGTCCTCCTTATTTCCATAAGACAAGCAAACATAAGGCACACAAAGGGGTCCCGAACAACACCATTCTTGGAAGCTGTTTTCTCAGAAATATTGTGATTCTGTGTTCATTAACCCTTTACCTAACGCAATGGCCAAAACCGGCCAGCCTTATATACAAAACTCGCCATTCATTTTTTTAAATATTTTCATTTTGTGCTTCCAAAACATAGGTTATGACCTGTCACTGGAACGAGCGCGTCGCGCTCATTCCAATGAGGGGTCATAACCTATGTTTTGGAAGCAAAAACTGAAATTTTTTAGTTATACGAGAATTTTTTTTTTACGAATGTCGTCTGCTATTAGCGTTAGGTAAAGGGTTAAGATTTTTGATCAGCACCGCCATGTTTTGCATCTGTAATGATCCAAGGGTATTTGAGACAGAAGCAGCACAGCTGAGTGTGAATTCACCTAGGCTTAGATAATCAGTTTATTAATTCTGTGTGAATGAAGTTAAAGAAAGCATGTAATTCTCTCAGATACTGTGAGGTCGTGTTCCACAGGTGAACCCTGGAAAGAAGAGCAGTGCTTGTAAACACATTCTATTTTTCTGGTAAAATAGGACCCGGTAACCAACACCTGGGGAAGAAAACCTCTAAAGTGTGCAGTACAAGTATAAACGATTGGCTAAACTTTAGTTTATACTTGATGCGGTCATGATATAGCCATAACTGCTGAAAGTGACCTTAAACACCAACACATTATTAAATACGAAATAAATACTAAATAGGCTGTGTTATCTGAGTGCAATTAAGATTATTCTCTGGAGATCTTGTCAGAAATTATTCAGGCAAAAAGAGCTCTGATGATTAACTGACATATCATAGAAATACACAATGTAGCAATGCTCAAATGTGCAAGGGAATGATGAACATGATGTAGTGTATACTGGAGCTTAAGTCTACAGACCCAGTTGAAATCAGCTTCAGAATAAGAACTCGAAAGTGTTACTTTCTTTCTCCTCCCATTGTTGACAATTTCAAAACTATCTCTTGGGATGCTCTCAAGAAGAGCTTTCCAAAAGATGATGTCGTGTTGGAACTATCCACAAAGGGAAAATAGGGTCGAAAATTGTCATGTGGTTATGCCGAAACTTATTTCCACTGGTACTGTAACTGACATACTGAATTCATCTTATATTTAAGAGTAACAGCAAGTGTCCCGTACAACACCTTGGTTTGTCCAGTATAACACCGATGTATCGAAAATGCACAAAATTACTATTCCAACTGATAGTTCCAGACAAAGTTATGTATTTAAATACTAGTGTCTGATGTAAACTTCGACATGTCCTTTGGCAAAAAGTGCTCAGTTTGAAATTGGAGACAAAACTGTCCCGTACAACTCTTGTTTTTGTGTCCCGTACAACATCAACATATTTTGATTCCACAAGTTGCCACTCAGGTATCATCAGATTATGATATAACCCATTTTGAAGTTCATTATCTCTGTTTCCTTTTGAGGTTAACCTCATGAAATATCAGTTATCCATCTAACAGAATTATTTCTTTTCGTAGACCTACCCTCTGTATCATGTCGCAAATTGTCCCGTACAACACCGTAACATTTTTTCGGTTTCTGATCAGCTGCCTTTGAAAACCAACAGTTGACAGCTGTGTTTGGTTACCTGGTATGAATTGCAAGGACATGCAATAAAAAAATACATTAGGTCTCATTTCCTTCAAATATATAGATAGAAAAATGTTGTGAAATGTCCTGTACAACACCATACGGAATCGCCCTAATGAAATAAATTTGGTTACAATACCCACATCAGTTTATTACCGAACATACTAATAGCGACCACACACAACCAGAAGATAACTTGAAACAGGCTTCCCATGGCCAAAGTAATAATTTTAATTAATAAAACTATACAAAAATGGGTAGCAATAGAACTTAAGTCAGTTCTATTGATATCCAGGTTTGTATAGTTTTACTGAAAAACGGTAAACCTTTACCTAACGAAGCAGAGAGATACTGAAAACAAGATACACGTATGTCATTGCGTCTATAACCAAGAAGTTTAACTGCAACAGTTGTGGCAAATGCACTCTGCATTTTCTTCAATCACATTTTTTGGATTGCACCCTAGATTAATTGGAATGCAGTCAACATGCATCCAAGCCTGACATATATCACATTGTATCCAGGTCATGTTTATTCCCTCTTTCTCTTCTGTTTCAAAGGAACCATCACAGACAGGATATGAAGTTTCATCTTGGCGCGATGAAGCACCAGCCATTTCCACTCTCTGATTCGATTCAATACTTGTTTTTCTGACTAGTGTTTTTGTTACCATTTTTGAAGCAACAGTTTTTTTTCTTTATTTGCAGTGCGACTCCTTTTAACTAAATACATTTCTTTAGCTTTTTCCTCTTTCTCAGCTTTAAGCCTAGCAGATTTAAATTCTGACAAAGCCATTTTCCTTATTGTATTTTGTGATGTTAAGCAATCCGGGAGTTCCATGGAAGCCCTTTTCTTTTTTTCTTTAGTTTCATCCACCTGGGGAAACTTTGTTAATTTTTTCAGAGACTCTGGTACATTTTCTTTTACCTAAGTATCCTGAGTAATTTCTTTATCTGTGGGTGTTGAGGACAAACTAATAGCTGCTTCGGCCAGAATGTCCAGGTTTGTTGTCCTGCTTGGACCTGGTTGTGGAGAATCAGATTCTTCAAGCAAAGGAGTAGCAACAGTTTCACATCGCATTTTGAGTTCTTTATATACTTTGAATCTAGGTGTTTCTTCAATATCATAGCCTTCATGCAATCTTTTCTCATATTTTTTTCTGTTGTGGTGTTCCAATTACAGCTTTATACACCTGAAATGCCTCTGGTGCACCTTTATTGCCCTCAGCATATTGCGATGTTTCGCAGCTAGTTGAAGGTGTTGTTTCATCTTTAAAAGTTTCTGAGGGTTTGAGTATGGAATTTGGGATGGCATGCCTGTTGACTGGATATAGTCCTGTTGCTTGGGAACTATTGACAATAATACTTGGTTTACAAAATTCAAGTTCAGCAGCAGATAACTTAGAGGGAAAGTTTTTCTTTCCTATTGGTTGGTCTGGAATTTCTATGGTGTTTTGATTGACCACTTCATACCACTTCTTTTTCAATGGACCAAAACACCTTTGTCAGGTGGTTGTAAAATGTGTGTTGCATTAGGGACTAGCCTATAAATCTCAATGCCATAACTTATTGCCTCTGTGAATACATCAATGTCAAAATGTGAACTAACACTATCTATCATTAAAACCACAAGTCTTTCCACTTTCACATTATCATTGAAAACGTCTATAAATTTAGAGAACGTTCTTCCACCCATCCATCATTTTTTAGTAAATTCAATTTGTGTGCTTCTTCTTGTACCATGCAATGGGTCATATGATGTAGGAGCTGGCTGTGGATATATTATAAAAGGCGGAAGCGACTGTCCTTCTGCACTGCAACAATACCTTACAGTATATCTTGACTTCAATGATCCCCCAGATAAGTGTGGTATGTCAGATATTTTTTTGGTTTTTAAGGGGCCAATGATAGACTTTGATTTACTCCCCATGGTGAATCCAGTTTCATCAGCATTCCAGATGGCCTGTGGTTTATCAAGTAACCATTTTTCTGAAATGAATTTTCTATAGTCCTTGAACCAAGTGGCTAACTGCGGTGGGGCGCCTTTGGCTCTTGCTGATTCCAATTGGCTTTGTTTCCTTTTCTGTAGTTTGTCGCAGTGTCTATTCATAAATCCGTAGAACCAGGAATATGCTGGTCTACTTGGCCTTTTCTCTTTTTTTAAATAATTTTGCATCAAATCTAAAATATCTCCAGTTGACAGACCCATACCCCTCCTTGCCATCTCTGTGACATAATTAGCAACAGTGAGTTCTTCCTGCTCTGTGAAAAATGGTTTTGGACCACATCGACTATCTACAGAAACTTCATCAGAATATCGTCTGTGAAGATAACCATATACCAAATTATATTTCTTGGCACTTTTATGCAAACTTACCCCTTCTAGAACATCTAGTAATGCTCTACACACATTCCTTGTTTTTGTGGGTGTTCTGGGGTAGCCCTTACTGTATTTCTTTTTAAACTTTTTAACCAATGCCACTACAGGACTTTTTGAAACGGGACTTTTTGCATGTCAACTTTTTAGGCTTTTCCCTCTGGAAAAGACTATTGTTTTTCTACGGATTATTTTTTTTTTTTTTTTTTTTTTTTTTTTTTCCACACATTTTGTCCGTACGATCAGAAGCCATTTTCGAACCGATTTTCACACAATTTTGCACACGCATAGAGGAACTCATAATCTAAAAATGTACTGAAGCGGAATTTTCGATTTAACCCTTATTTCGTCAGAATTGGCAAAAACTGCCAAAATTGGGATTTGTCGGCACTTTCTCGAAACACGTCTTGTAGATTTTTTTTTAAACATTCATCATTGCTAGAACTGCCTGTGACACGACCATTGACACACATGACATATTAGGCGATGTATATGGTAACCCTCCACAGGCTGCCAAACATCAACATTTTGATGAAATGGGCTGTTTTCGGGCCCCCACTGCACCCAAACGATACACGATAGATACACATAACTTCTTTTATTGGAAGTGGAATTCACCGAGGATCATTTTTGTAAGTAATAAGGCTGTTCAGAAAACCAAGCGTTAACCCGTTTTGGGCCGGTTAAACAGCAATACCCCCAAAAAGCTCAAAACTTAATGTTTTCTGTGGATTTTTCTAGACGAGTCTTGTAGATTTTCAGAAAATATTTGTCACTCCCAGGTCTTGGTGTGACATAACAAGTTGCATGGACACAATATTCCGGTCAGAGTTAATTAACCCTTCCCGAGCTGCTAAACGTAAAAATTGTGATAAAATGGGCTGTTTTTGGACACCAACAGCACCCAAATGGTTTACCACAGAGAAAGTGGTCTTCATTTATCGGACGCAAAATTGATCGGAAAATATTTTTGAAAGCGGTAAGGGTATTCAAAATTCGACGTCTTAACCCATTTTGGGCTGGTTAAAGAAAGATACCCATTAAAATCTTAAAATACCCGTTTTCTGTGGATTTCTCTAAAACAACTTGTAGGTTTTCAAGAAAAAATCGGCTATTCGCAGGTCTTGGTGTGACATTACAAGATGCATGGACAAAATATTCCGGTCAGCATTAGCTAACCCTCCCAGGGCTCCTCAATGACATAATCATGCATAACAACTGTGGTCTAATAGGAGATAATTGATTCAGGGACTATACATGACATGCTTAAGAATTTAAAGTTCACATTTTCTGTGGATATCTTCAAGTGGTTCTTACAGATTTTCAAGAACAAATAAACCCTGGTGAAGAATTATTCTCGCAAGCCTTCATTAACCCTCCACAAACCGTCAAATATCGACATTTTAGATAAATTTGAGATACAATGGGCTATTTGCATTAGACGCTGATTCTCAGACGCTGATATTAATATTAACCCGCTCCACAAACAATGACGATTTAGCCAAAACGTTCTTTTATCACACTGAGTCATTTGAGACTGTTATACCCACTTTTCTCAAGACATCAATAAAAATACTTTAATGATACAATTAAAAACAATTCTTCAGACACTCCAGTGTCATAAAAAATCATGGAATCTTGTCGGGAAAAGCCATGATTCTCCAGAATCATAAAGTCTAGTTTCTTTTGCTTTTGGCATAACTAGAAAAAAAGATAAAAAATTGTATAGTAACCAGATAATTTTTTTATGTAGATGGGAGGGGCTGTTGTTAGGATTTTATAAAAGAATGTGGCATAGGTGACAGCGAGTTTAACAAAAAGAGCAGCAAAAAACTATGCGAACATAGATATCATTGGACCTGGCTTCATTAGACGGTTCCAATAATATCCATGTTTGCATAGTTTTACTAAATAAAAACCACACGATATTGTAAGTTTTGAAGTGTCATGCAACTTCAGTATTCCGGGAATTTTTAGGCTTTTCCCTCTGGAAAAGGCTATTGTTTTTCTACGGATTATTATTTGTTTTTTTGTTTTTTTAGGCTTTTCCCTCTGGAAAAGACTATTATTTTTTTTATACGGATTATTATTTTTGGGTTTTTTTTTTTAGGCTTTTCCCTCTGGAAAAGACTATGTTTTTCTACGGATTATTATTAGGCTTTTCCCTCTGGAAAAGACTATTGTTTTTCTACAGATTATTATTATTTTTTATTTTATTTTTTTTTTAGGCTTTTCCCTTTGGAAAAGACTATTGTTTTTCTACGGATTATTATTTATTTTTTATTTTTTTGGGTGGGGGGGGGGGGGGGGGTAGGGTAGGTTTTTTTTCCGCACATTTTTGTCCGTACGATTCAGAAGCCATTTTCGAACCGATTTTCACACAATTTGGCACACGCATAGAGGGGCAAAAAATCTAAAAATGTACCGAAGCGGAATTTTCGATTTAACCCTTATTTCGTCAGAATTAGCAAAGAACTGCTAAACTTGGGGTTTATCGGCACTTTCTCGAACACGTCTTGTAGATGTTTTTTTAACGTTCACCATTGCTAGACCTGCCCATGACACGACCTTTGATACACACGACATATTAGGCGATGCATATGGTAACCCTCCACAGGCTACCAAACATCGAGTCTTGTAGATTTTCAGGAAATATTTGTCACTCCCAGGTCTTGGTGTGACATAACAAGTTGCATGGACACAATATTCCGGTCAGAGTTAATTAACCCTTCCCGAGCTGCTAAACGTAAAAATTGTGATAAAATGGGCTGTTTTTGGACACCAACAGCACCCAAATGGTTTACCACAGAGAAAGTGGTCTTCATTTATCGGACGCAAAATTGATCGGAAAATATTTTTGAAAGCGGTAAGGGTATTCAAAATTCGAAGTCTTAACCCATTTTGGGCTGGTTAAAGAAAGATACCCATTAAAATCTTAAAATACCCGTTTTCTGTGGATTTCTCTAAAACAACTTGTAGGTTTTCAAGAAAAAATCGGCTATTCGCAGGTCTTGGTGTGACATTACAAGTTGCATGGACAAAATATTCCGGTCAGCATTAGCTAACCCTCCCAGGGCTCCTCAACGTCAAAATGGTGATAAAATGGTCTGTTTTTGGACACCAACAGCACCCAATGGGTACACCACAAAGAAAAGCGCCTCCTTTAATCGAGTGTACAATTTATACAGAAACATTTTTGTAAGTAGTAAGGGTATTCAAAAGTCGAAGTTTTAACCCATTTTGGGTAGGCTAAGAGAGATATCCCTTAAAGCTTTGAGTTCCCATTTTCTGTGAATTTCCCTAACAGTAACTTGTAGGGTTTCAAGAAAAATTGACTATTCGCAGCTCTTTATGTGACATTACAAGTTGGAGGGACAAAATACTCCGGTGAGCGTTTATTAACCATCTACAAGCTGCCAAGCATCGTAATTTTGTTGACATGGGCTGTTTTCGGACACGCACATCACCCAATGTATACACGAGAGATAAACATAATCACCTTTGTTGGAAGTGGAATTCACAGAGGACCATTTTTGTAAGTAACAAGGGTATTCAAAAAACCAAGCGTTAACCCCCGTTGGGGAGGTTAACAGGGATACCCATCGAAAGCTTAAAAATCGTTTCCCTGGATTTCTTTACAAACATCTTGTAGAGTTTTCAAGAGAAAATGGCCGTTGATAGGTCTTGGTACACATTACCAGTTGCATGGATAAATTATTCTGGTAGGTATTTGTTAACCCTCCATGGGCTGCTAAATGTCAAAAATGTTGAAGAAATAGCCTGTTTTTGGACACTAACAACATCAAATGGAAATGCCACAGAAAAACGTAACTTCTTTTACTGGACGCAAAACTGATAGAGAAACATTTTTGTAAGTAGTAAGGATAGTCAAAAATCGAGGTCTTACCCCATTGTCGACTATTTAAGGAGATATACCCCTCAAAAGCTTGAAATTCCCGTTTTCTGTGGATTTCTCCAAAAACTCTAGCAAGTTTTCAAGAAAAATTGACCATTTGCAGGTCTTTGAGTGACATTACAAGTTGCATGGACAAAATATTCCGGTAAGCAATTATTAACCCTCCAGAGCCTGCAAAGTATAGACATTTTGAGAAAATGGGCTGTTTTTGGGCACTCATAACACCCAATGTGTACCTGCGTGATAAACATAACCTTCATCATTGGAAATGAAATTCACTGAGGATCATTTTTGTAAGTAATAAAGGTATTCACAAAACCAAGCATTAATCCGTTTAGGGCAGGTTACAGAGCGATACCCCTCAAAAGGTAAAAAATTCATATTTTCCGAGGATTTCTCTAAAAGCCTCTCGTAGGTTTTCAAGACAAATATTGGCCATTCTCATTTGAGACTACTATACTCACCTTGTATGAACTCAAAAGTAAGTGTATATTTATTTATTATCAAGAATAACCACCCATAAGTTCCACTCTCACTGTGTCCCGCTTCATCGGTCAATTCCACGGTGTCCCACGCCAGCGGTCGATTTATCCAAACAAAATTACCAAGGTTACCACCTCCTCCCTGCCTCTTTCTCCAACCAAACACACATTAAAAGGTACGCCTCAACTCGTATTCCACACTGCCCTGCATGATATCATTTATTATTTATTTATTGGTGTTTAAGGGCATATACTTATGCACAATGGCTAATCATGACCGTGACAGTTCTACGGGTGGAGGAAGCCGCAGTACCTGGAGAGAACCACCGAGCAACGACGAGCAGCTGCCAGCTTCCCAACATCGTAACTCCGAACTGCAGCACAGGCAGGGTTAGATTGGTTGAAGACATGCGTACCGTCGACGTGCAGTACGCCTTAGTACATGGCGGCATCGTGCCCCCATATGGACAATCGGAGTTAAGTGCCTTGCCCAAGGACACAACATGGGGGTCCGAATTGATCGCTCAGACGGCCACCCATCCAATGATTAACCAGGCTCAACGTTGCAAAATTTCGGTGATCTGACGAGAACCGGCTACCACAATGCCACCGCGCCCCGCCACTGCATGATAAGAAAGCAGTAAATAACGTTAGCTACAATGGGATCAGTTACTTATAATATCAAATAGTGTTGACACTATAGCATTTCCCCGACAGTGGGTCCAGGTATATACTAGTCTGTAAAACGGCTATACACTGCCCCCTCCGCCACAGGGTGGCGACGTGGCAGCATATATCCATCTTACTGACGCTATGTTGTGCCTAAGGAACCTTACAATAAAAGGTGGGGGTCCCCAACATGGGAAGGGGAGCAGGTATATTTACTACTCAGTAAGGCGTTTATCAAATGCAGTGATGCATGGCGCCAACATTTCCCCGGCAGTGGGGCTAGATATATACTAGTTTGTAAGACGGCTATACTCCCCCTTCTCCGTCCCAGGGTATATTTTTTCTACGTATATGTAGAAACAACACTTCCTATGTAATTATTGTAGTCTATAACTTCATGTTTGTCGTTGTATGTATGGATATCTTCATTGTAATAAATAAAACTAATCCTACGGGGAAAACCAATTGGAGAGAAATTTACATCTGCTATTAACAGACAGGTGATAGGTGAGCTCTACAAGGTGTGAAAAAATGACATAATCATGCATAACAACTGTGGTCTAATAGGAGATAATTGATACAGGGACTATACATGACATGCTTAAGAATTTAAAGTTCACATTTTCTGTGGATATCTTCAAGTGGTTCTTACAGATTTTCAAGAACAAATAAACCCTGGTGAAGAATTATTCTCGCAAGCCTTCATTAACCCTCCACAAACCGTCAAATATCGACATTTTAGATAAATTTGAGATACAATGGGCTATTTGCATTAGACGCTGATTCTCAGACGCTGATATTAATATTAACCCGCTCCACAAACAATGACGATTTAGCCAAAACATTCTTTTATCACACTGAGTCATTTGAGACTGTTATACCCACTTTTCTCAAGACATCAATAAAAGTACTTTAATGATACAATTAAAAATAATTCTTCAGACACTCCAGTGTCATAAAAAATCATGGAATCTTGTCGGGAAAAGCCATGATTCTCCAGAATCATGAAGTCTAGTTTCTTTTGCTTTTGGCATAACTAGAAAAAAAGATAAAAAATTGTATAGTAACCAGATAATTTTTTTATGTAGATGGGAGGGGCTGTTGTTAGGATTTTATAAAAGAATGTGGCATAGGTGACAGCGAGTTTAACAAAAAGAGCAGCAAAAAACTATGCGAACATAGATATCATTGGACCTGGCTTCATTAGACGGTTCCAATAATATCCATGTTTGCATAGTTTTACTAAATAAAAACCACACGATATTGTAAGTTTTGAAGTGTCATGCAACTTCGGTATTCCGGGAATTTTTAGGCTTTTCCCTCTGGAAAAGGCTATTGTTTTTCTACGGATTATTATTTGTTTTTTTGTTTTTTTAGGCTTTTCCCTCTTGAAAAGACTATTATTTTTTTTATACGGATTATTATTTTTGGGGTTTTTTTTTAGGCTTTTCCCTCTGGAAAAGACTATGTTTTTCTACGGATTATTATTAGGCTTTTCCCTCTGGAAAAGACTATTGTTTTTCTACAGATTATTATTATTTTTTATTTTATTTTTTTTTTAGGCTTTTCCCTTTGGAAAAGACTATTATTTTTCTACGGATTATTATTTATTTATTTTTTTTTTTGTGCGGGGGGGGGGTAGGGTTTTTTTTTCCGCACATTTTTGTCCGTACGATTCAGAAGCCATTTTCGAACCGATTTTCACACAATTTGGCACACGCATAGAGGGGCAAAAAATCTAAAAATGTACCGAAGCGGAATTTTCGATTTAACCCTTATTTCGTCAGAATTGGCAAAGAACTGCTAAACTTGGGGTTTATCGGCACTTTCTCGAACACGTCTTGTAGATGTTTTTTTAACGTTCACCATTGCTAGACCTGCCCATGACACGACCTTTGATACACACGACATATTAGGCGATGCATATGGTAACCCTCCACAGGCTACCAAACATCGAGTCTTGTAGATTTTCAGGAAATATTTGTCACTCCCAGGTCTTGGTGTGACATAACAAGTTGCATGGACACAATATTCCGGTCAGAGTTAATTAACCCTTCCCGAGCTGCTAAACGTAAAAATTGTGATAAAATGGGCTGTTTTTGGACACCAACAGCACCCAAATGGTTTACCACAGAGAAAGTGGTCTTCATTTATCGGACGCAAAATTGATCGGAAAATATTTTTGAAAGCGGTAAGGGTATTCAAAATTCGAAGTCTTAACCCATTTTGGGCTGGTTAAAGAAAGATACCCATTAAAATCTTAAAATACCCGTTTTCTGTGGATTTCTCTAAAACAACTTGTAGGTTTTCAAGAAAAAATCGGCTATTCGCAGGTCTTGGTGTGACATTACAAGTTGCATGGACAAAATATTCCGGTCAGCATTAGCTAACCCTCCCAGGGCTCCTCAACGTCAAAATGGTGATAAAATGGTCTGTTTTTGGACACCAACAGCACCCAATGGGTACACCACAAAGAAAAGCGCCTCCTTTAATCGAGTGTACAATTTATACAGAAACATTTTTGTAAGTAGTAAGGGTATTCAAAAGTCGAAGTCTTAACCCATTTTGGGTAGGCTAAGAGAGATATCCCTTAAAGCTTTGAGTTCCCATTTTCTGTGAATTTCCCTAACAGTAACTTGTAGGGTTTCAAGAAAAATTGACTATTCGCAGCTCTTTATGTGACATTACAAGTTGGAGGGACAAAATACTCCGGTGAGCGTTTATTAACCATCTACAAGCTGCCAAGCATCGTAATTTTGTTGACATGGGCTGTTTTCGGACACGCACATCACCCAATGTATACACGAGAGATAAACATAATCACCTTTGTTGGAAGTGGAATTCACAGAGGACCATTTTTGTAAGTAACAAGGGTATTCAAAAAACCAAGCGTTAACCCCCGTTGGGGAGGTTAACAGGGATACCCATCGAAAGCTTAAAAATCGTTTCCCTGGATTTCTTTACAAACATCTTGTAGGGGTTTCAAGAGAAAATGGCCGTTGATAGGTCTTGGTACACATTACCAGTTGCATGGATAAATTATTCTGGTAGGTATTTGTTAACCCTCCATGGGCTGCTAAATGTCAAAAATGTTGAAGAAATAGCCTCTTTTTGGACACTAACAACATCAAATGGAAATGCCACAGAAAAACGTAACTTCTTTTACTGGACGCAAAACTGATAGAGAAACATTTTTGTAAGTAGTAAGGATAGTCAAAAATCGAGGTCTTACCCCATTGTCGACTATTTAAGGAGATATACCCATCAAAAGCTTGAAATTCCCGTTTTCTGTGGATTTCTCCAAAAACTCTAGCAAGTTTTCAAGAAAAATTGACCATTTGCAGGTCTTTGAGTGACATTACAAGTTGCATGGACAAAATATTCCGGTAAGCAATTATTAACCCTCCAGAGCCTGCAAAGTATAGACATTTTGAGAAAATGGGCTGTTTTTGGGCACCCATAACACCCAATGCGTACCTGCGTGATAAACATAACCTTCATCATTGGAAATGAAATTCACTGAGGATCATTTTTGTAAGCAATAAAGGTATTCACAAAACCAAGCATTAATCCGTTTAGGGCAGGTTACAGAGCGATACCCCTCAAAAGGTAAAAAATTCATATTTTCCGAGGATTTCTCTAAAAGCCTCTCGTAGGTTTTCAAGACAAATATTGGCCATTCTCATTTGAGACTACTATACTCACCTTGTATGAACTCAAAAGTAAGTGTATATTTATTTATTATCAAGAATAACCACCCATAAGTTCCACTCTCACTGTGTCCCGCTTCATCGGTCAATTCCACGGTGTCCCACGCCAGCGGTCGATTTATCCAAACAAAATTACCAAGGTTACCACCTCCTCCCTGCCTCTTTCTCCAACCAAACACACATTGAAAGGTACGCCTCAACTCGTATTCCACACTGCCCTGCATGATATCATTTATTATTTATTTATTGGTGTTTAAGGGCATATACTTATGCACAATGGCTAATCATGACCGTGACAGTTCTACGGGTGGAGGAAGCCGCAGTACCTGGAGAGAACCACCGAGCAACGACGAGCAGCTGCCAGCTTCCCAACATCGTAACTCCGAACTGCAGCACAGGCAGGGTTAGATTGGTTGAAGACATGCGTACCGTCGACGTGCAGTACGCCTTAGTACATGGCGGCATCGTGCCCCCATATGGACAATCGGAGTTAAGTGCCTTGCCCAAGGACACAACATGGGGGTCCGAATTGATCGCTCAGACGGCCACCCATCCAATGATTAACCAGGCTCAACGTTGCAAAATTTCGGTGATCTGACGAGAACCGGCTACCACAATGCCACCGCGCCCCGCCACTGCATGATAAGAAAGCAGTAAATAACGTTAGCTACAATGGGATCAGTTACTTATAATATCAAATAGTGTTGACACTATAGCATTTCCCCGACAGTGGGTCCAGGTATATACTAGTCTGTAAAACGGCTATACACTGCCCCCTCCGCCACAGGGTGGCGACGTGGCAGTATATATCCATCTTACTGACGCTATGTTGTGCCTAAGGAACCTTACAATAAAAGGTGGGAGTCCCCAACATGGGAAGGGGAGCAGGTATATTTACTACTCAGTAAGGCGTTTATCAAATGCAGTGATGCATGGCGCCAACATTTCCCCGGCAGTGGGGCTAGATATATACTAGTTTGTAAGACGGCTATACTCCCCCTTCTCCGTCCCAGGGTATATTTTTTCTACGTATATGTAGAAACACTACTTCCTATGTAATTATTGTAGTCTATAACTTCATGTTTGTCGTTGTATGTATGGATATCTTCATTGTAATAAATAAAACTAATCCTACGGGGAAAACCAATTGGAGAGAAATTTACTTCTGCTATTAACAGACAGGTGATAGGTGAGCTCTACAAGGTGTGAAAAAATGACATAATCATGCATAACAACTGTGGTCTAATAGGAGATAATTGATACAGGGACTATACATGACATGCTTAAGAATTTAAAGTTCACATTTTCTGTGGATATCTTCAAGTGGTTCTTACAGATTTTCAAGAACAAATAAACCCTGGTGAAGAATTATTCTCGCAAGCCTTCATTAACCCTCCACAAACCGTCAAATATCGACATTTTAGATAAATTTGAGATACAATGGGCTATTTGCATTAGACGCTGATTCTCAGACGCTGATATTAATATTAACCCGCTCCACAAACAATGACGATTTAGCCAAAACGTTCTTTTATCACACTGAGTCATTTGAGACTGTTATACCCACTTTTCTCAAGACATCAATAAAAATACTTTAATGATACAATTAAAAACAATTCTTCAGACACTCCAGTGTCATAAAAAATCATGGAATCTTGTCGGGAAAAGCCATGATTCTCCAGAATCATAAAGTCTAGTTTCTTTTGTTTGCTTTTGGCATAACTAGAAAAAAAGATAAAAAATTGTATAGTAACCAGATAATTTTTTTATGTAGATGGGAGGGGCTGTTGTTAGGATTTTATAAAAGAATGTGGCATAGGTGACAGCGAGTTTAACAAAAAGAGCAGCAAAAAACTATGCGAACATAGATATCATTGGACCTGGCTTCATTAGACGGTTCCAATAATATCCATGTTTGCATAGTTTTACTAAATAAAAACCACACGATATTGTAAGTTTTGAAGTGTCATGCAACTTCAGTATTCCGGGAATTTTTAGGCTTTTCCCTCTGGAAAAGGCTATTGTTTTTCTACGGATTATTATTTGTTTTTTTGTTTTTTTAGGCTTTTCCCTCTGGAAAAGACTATTATTTTTTTTATACGGATTATTATTTTTAGTTTTTTTTTTTTAGGCTTTTCCCTCTGGAAAAGACTATGTTTTTCTACGGATTATTATTAGGCTTTTCCATCTGGAAGAGACTATTGTTTTTCTACAGATTATTATTATTTTTTATTTTATTTTTTTTTTAGGCTTTTCCCTTTGGAAAAGACTATTGTTTTTCTACGGATTATTATTTATTTATTTTTTTTGGGGGGGGGGGGGGGGGTAGGTTTTTTTTTCCGCACATTTTTGTCCGTACGATTCAGAAGCCATTTTCGAACCGATTTTCACACAATTTGGCACACGCATAGAGGGGCAAAAAATCTAAAAATGTACCGAAGCGGAATTTTCGATTTAACCCTTATTTCGTCAGAATTGGCAAAGAACTGCTAAACTTGGGGTTTATCGGCACTTTCTCGAACACGTCTTGTAGATGTTTTTTTAACGTTCACCATTGCTAGACCTGCCCATGACACGACCTTTGATACACACGACATGTTAGGCGATGCATATGGTAACCCTCCACAGGCTACCAAACATCGAAATTTTGATGAAATGGGCCGGTTTCAGACCCCCATAGCACCCACACAATACCTGAGAGGTAAACATAACTTCCTTTGTTGGAAGTGGCATTCACCGAGGATCATTTTTGTAAGTAATAAGGGTGTTCAGAAAACCAAGCGTTAACCCGTTTTGGGCTGGTTAAACAGCAATACCCCCATAAAGCTCAAAAATTCGTATTTTCGGTGGATTTCTCTAAACGAGTCTTGTAGATTTTCAAGAAAAAATTGTCACTTTCAGGGTGTGACAATAGAAGTTGCATGGACGAAATACTGCGGTGAGCATTTGTTAACCCTCCACGGGCTGCTAAAAGTCAAAATTGTGATAAAATGGGCTGTTTTTGGACGCCAACAGCACCCACTTGGTGTACCACCGAGAAAGGTTCCTTCTTTTATCGGATACAAAATTGATGGGCAAACATTTTCGATAGTGGTAAGGGTATTCAAAAGTCGAAGCCTTAACCCATTTTGGACTGGTTTAAAAGAGATACCCATTAAAAGCTTAAAATTCCCATTTTCTGTGGATTTCTCTAAACAACTTGCAGGTTTTCAGGAAGAATTGACTATTCGCAGGTCTTTGTGCGACATTACAAGTTGCATGGACAAAATATTCCGGTAAGCATTTATTAACTCTCCACAGGCTGCTAAGCATCGTAGTTTTGTTGAAATAGGCTGTTTTCAGACGCGCACAGCACCCAATGCATACCCGAGAAATAAACATAATCTACTTTGTTGGAAGTGGAATTCACTGAGGACCAAATTTGTTAGTAATAAGGGTATTCAAAAAACCAAGCATTAACCCCTTTTGGGATGGTTAATAGCAATACCCATCAAAAGCTTAAAAAATCATGTTTTCCCTGAATTTCTTTACAAACGTCTCGCAGGGTTTCAAGAGAAAATGGCTGTTGATAGGTCTTAGAGTCACATTACCAGTTGCATGGGTAAAATATTCAGATAAGCATTTGTTAACCCCCCACAGGCTCTCAAATATCAACACTTTGATAAAATATGCTGTTTTCAGCCCCCATAGCACCCAACCGCCAGCTGGGAAATAAACATAACTTCCTTTATTGGAAGTGGAATTAACCGAGGATAATTTTTTGTAAGTAATAAGGGTATTCAAAAAACCAAGTCTTAACCCGTTTTGGGCTGGTTAAACAGCGATACCCATCGATACCTATCAAAGATTTAAAAATTCATCCATTTTCTGTACATTTCTCCAAACACATCTTCCAGACTTTGAAGAACAAATGACCATTAGCAGGTCTTTGTCTGGTCCTACATTTTGCATTGACGAAATATTCCGTTCAGCATTTGTTAACCCTCCACGGACTGCTAAACATCAGCATTTTGATAAAATGTACTGTTTTCCCGCACCAATAGCACCCAATGGGTATGTAAAAGCTAACCAAATCTTCTTTCACTGCGAGTAGAATTTACAGAGGATCAGTTTTGTAAGTAGTAAGGGTATTTAATCAGTAATCACGAAATTATAAATATGTTGTTGTCAATAACAAAATTGAAAGCATGTCGGCTAAACTTGCATGAGACTCGGATGAAATACTGCGGTGATGCAGTGAAAAGACCAGAGTAAGGAATGCTGATATCGAAGTAGGCTTTAAACTGTCCATGGAATGGTCATAAAATCAAGTTTATATTTGCATCTTTACTGCAAATTGGTTTCCCGTTGTTTCTTGTTCAAATGGTGTTTCCGTCAAGGCTAGGTACCATAGAAAATTTGGAATACTGGGCAATGGGATTCGGACACCTGCCCCATGAACAACTGCCCCTATTAAAATTAATTAACAGGAACATCTGCCCCCCCCCCCCCCCCTGCTGTTTGTTTTTACTTAGGACACCTGCCTCCTGCTGTTTTTTTTTACCTAGGACACCTGCCCCCCTGCTGTTTTTTTTCATCAAGTACACCTGTCCCCGTTTGTTTGCTAACGGGCCCCTCCCCATTGACCTTTATCTCTTTAGAAGCACCCAGGCCGATGGGGAGAGGGCGTGGTTGGGAGCATGGCTGGCATACTGCCCTAGGGAAACAGCCCAGAAAATATGGGTTGCCCTGCCCTCTGGTGCTCCCAGTGGCCCTGAGAAGCACCTCTAGTTGTCATTATGTTTGGTGTTGGGTGAATGAAGTAAAAATAAGTTTTTAGCAAGCCAAAATTCTGGCGGGAATGATGGGGATGGGGGCAAGATTTGAGAAGTATGAAGTGCAGTTCACAGGATGGGGAGCAGAGCATAACTGAGAAGTATCGGTGGTCGATATACGACTTCAAGTGAATCCTCTCCAACATGAACTCAAAAGTAAGTGTATATTTATTTATTTATTATCAAGAATAACCGCCCATAAGTTCCACTCTCACTGTGTCCCGTTTCATCGGTCAATTCCACGGTGTCCCACGCCAGCGATCGATTGATCCCAACAAAATTACCGAGCTTAACACCCCCTCCCTGCCTCTTTCTCCAACCAAACACACATTGAAAGGGACGCCTCACTTCGTATTCCACACTGCACTGCATATTATTTATTTATTTATTTATTTATTTATTTATTTATTTATTTATTTATTTATTTATTTATTTATTTATTTATTTATTTATTGGTGTTCGAGGTCATATACTTATGCACAATGGCTAATCATGACCGTGACAGTTCTACGGGTGGAGGAAGCCGGAGTACCCGGAGAGAACCACCGAGCAACGACGAGCAGCTGCCAGTTCCCCAACATCGTAACTCCGCACTGCAACACATTCAGAATTAGATTGGTTGAAGACATGCGTACCATCGACGTGCAGTACGCCTTAGTACACGGCGGCATCGTGCCCCCATGTGGACAATCGGAGTTAAGTGCTTTGCCCAAGTACACAACGCAGAGGTCCGAATTGATCGCTCAGACGGCCACCCATTCAATGAATAACCGGGTTCGACGTTACTTAACTTCAGTGACCTGACGAAAACCGGTTACCGCAACGCCACCGCGCCCCGCCACTGCATAATAAGAAAGCAGTAAATAACGTTAGCTGCAATGGGATCAGTTACTTATAATATCAAGTACAGTGTTGACACTACAACATTTCTCCGACAGTGGGTCCAGGTATATACTAGTCTGTAAAACGGCTATACACTGCCCCTCCTCCACCCCAGGGTGGCGACGTGGCAGTCTATAGCCATCTCACAGACGTTATGTTGTGCCTAAGGAACCTTTCAATAAAAAGGGGGAGTTCCCCAACATGAGAAGGGGGGCAGGTATATTTACTACTCTGTAAGGCAGTTATCAAATGCAGTGGTGGCGCCAACATTTCCCCGGCAGTGGCGATAGGTATATACTAGTTTGTAAGACGGCTATACTGCCCCTCCTCCATCTCAGTGTATATTTTATTTACATAGATGTACGAACAATACTTCCTATTTATACATGCAATTATTGTTATCTATAACTTCATGTTTCTCGTTGTATGTATAGATATCTTCAGTATAATAAATAAAACTAATCCGACTGGGAAAAACCAATTGGAGAGAAAAGTAGTTCTGCTATTAATGGACAGGGTGAACTATAGAAGGTGTGAAAATGTGACATAATCATGCATAACAACTCTTGTCTAATGGGAGACAATTGATACAGGGACAATACATGACATGCTTAAGAACTTAAAGTTCACATTTTCTGTGGATATCTTCAAGTGGTTCTTAACAGATTTTCAAGAACAAACAAACTCTGGAGAAGAATTATTCTCGCAAGCCTTCATTAACCCTCCACAAACTGTCAAATATCAAAATTTTAGATAAATTTGAGATATAATGGGCTATTTGCAATAGACGCTGATTCTCAGGTGCTGATATTGATATTAACCCTCTCCACCAACAATGATGATTTAACCAAAACTTTCTTTTATCACACTAGGTTATTTCAGACTATTATGCCCACTTTTATCAAGGCATCAATAAAAATACTTTAGTGATACAATTAAAACCAATTCTTCAGACACTCCAGGGCCATAAAAAATCATGGAATCTTGTCTGAAAAACCCACGATTCTCCAGAATCATAAAGTCTAGTTTGCATTTGATGTTTCATCGCCGAGCCGAAATTTAAAGATGGGAATTCGACCTTTAAGAACGCTTTCATTATTTTTTCTGTATATTGGTGTACATATAATAGATGCTTTTTGGGTAATATCACTCTTCCTTAATGGCAAAAAAACCCTGAGAAATGATTACTTTGAAATGTTTTCTTTGTTTAATTCTAATTTATTTTTCCTTCCAATATTATTATTTTGTCAGGTATTCTGAAAAACAATCTTAGGTATTAGAAGGCAGTTATTATCAAATGAAAGGCTTCAGCGTGTATAGGTAAAATGGGGTGATCGACTCTTCTCGGAAGTGGGTCTGAGGGGCATCAAAAACTCATGTTTTCGAAAAGTTGTCATGTGATACATCATTTGAAAGGTCTCGATGCGTGTAGTCCGAATATTGATATTTGTCCTCCCCGAGGGTGGGGATGAGCGGGGGACCACAAAACTCAAGTTTTAGAAAGGTAGTCGTGTTAATTATCATTTTAAAGATCTCGATTTGAATATAGCGAATATGAAGTTTCCGACTTTTCCGAGGGGTGGGGCTGAGTGGTGGGGCATCAAAACTCAAGTTTTAGAAAGGTAGTCTTGTGATACATCCTTTTAAAGGTCTCGACTTGAATATTTCGAATATGAAGTATCCTACCCTTCCCGAGAGATGGGGCTGAGGGGTGGGGCCAAAAATAGAAACTCGACCTTTAAGGGTGCTTTCATTATTTATTTTTATCTTATATATAGAAATTACTTAAATTTTAATTTCTAAAAAAACAAAACAAACAAAACAAAGAGAAAAAAACTATATATGCTTAAAAAAATAAATTAAAAAATGGATAGATTCATTCATGTTCGTATTTTCGATTGAGAGCAAGTCATCTCACAACTGAAAATCGAGTGTGTATTTTGCATTATTTACTGGATAGAGAATATCCGATTTTGTGTGGAGAAAAAAAATCACTAATTTAAAAAAAATTGATTTTTTAAAAACAACATTTAAAAGAAAATTCCCAAAATTGCCAAAAAAAATTGATTTTTTAACCAACAAAAATAATAAAATTAAAAAACTGGAAATTGAAAAATCGACATGGTTCGATTCTAATTGGGTGAAGAAAAAAATACATTAAATTTGAGATTGAATATAGACAAGATAAAGGGTGTAAATCAAGAAATGGATGTCTCGAATGAGGGTTTGGCAATAAGTTTTGTAGACTCTAGTTCAAAGGAACTTAAATGTTGGGAAAATCCCAAAACAAAAAAAAAAATGAAAAATAAAATGGATTATTTTAAATATAAATATTTCGATAACATGAATGAATGAATGAATGAATGAATCTTTATTTAGCAGTATACAATAGAAAACAGAAAATTATACATGCATCATTATAGAACAAAAATATACATACAGAATTATAGACGAAAATAATCTAATAAACCTGTATACCGCAGGGAGACGGCATAGCCAGATTGGCAGTCTACCTGTCGTCTCCTGGGGATTATATAATGCAACATTGGAATCGTACTGTCCAACAATCGTTCATCTATACTTTGTCTTGGTCGCTGGTGGCTAGTGTAACTCACACAATTTAGTTAAGAGACGAGCATTGAGTTAACCCTTTACCCAACATAAAAAGCAGACGACACTTGCAAAAAAAAAAAAACAAAAAAAAAAAACTAAAAACCCCAAAACTTTTGAATCACTATATACTTTCATTCCCAAGAACACAGGTCGCGAACCCCCACCGGAACGAGCTCGACGAACTCGCCCCAATGAGGGGCCATAACCCATGCTCCTGAGACAAAAAACGAAAAAAATAATGAAAACTGATTGGCAATTTTTGAGAATAGCGCTGACCGGCCCCGGCCGCCACGTTGGGAAAAGGGTCAAGAGACGAGAATTTGTCCAGTCGTATAAAGTACCAGCAGAAATGTGTCAATAGTAACTACTTCTCCATCTTTGACAACTCCAAACCCCGACGCCTCTCTGTGGGGTGCTCTCAGAGAGAGACTCCCACGGATCGACGCTGAGAGTTGGAGTCCTCAACAGGAGTAGACCAGGTACAAAATTCCCCTATTGTTATTTTACTGCCCACGTCTGTCGGCTCTGCACTTGGAAAGCTTTAAATTTGTGTTATCTTGGAAATGCATAAAAATGAAAATGAAAAATGCATACCCACTCGGTTTATTCTGAAAATATTCTACCTATTGTTAAAAGCACAGTCAGTACAATAAGGATTATTACAGTCGATGTTGTCGGAGTATTGGGACAATAATTTTGTGATTAATTGTTTTTTAAAAATGTTTCTGTTGTTTATATTACGTAAATCAAGGTCTAAATCGTTCCAGAGTTTGGGGTACATGTGTGTTGGAAAATTCTCAAGAGACCTTGTCCTTGTTCTAACAATTTGGAGAGTATCTCTCCTTCTACTAGCTCTACCCATAGTATTGACTACTGGGTGGAAATAATGTCTAAAGGATACTGGCAGGTTATCGTGATACCAGTCAAAGACGAACAGGCACGCGTGGAGTTTGAAGAGATCATTTACTTTAAGAATCTTATTTTCCCGAAAGAAGGGATCAGTGTGTGCATTATATTTCTTATTGTTTATTATACAGATGGAGCGTTTCTGAAGAAGCAGTATCTTTTTGGTCGTTCTAGCATTACCCCATACGTTTATCCCATACACTAAATGTGTGTGTATCAGGGCATAAAAAAGTGTTTTCAGAGCTTCACGGGGAAGTGTGGTCTTCACTCTATTTGCCCGAGCAATCTTTGAAGAGAGTTGAGATACATGATGTTTGTAAGATAAACTATCATCAATATGTATTCCTAGGAATTTAAGAGATTTTTCTGCATTATTTGAACCTACTCTACTTATGATTTGGCCATTTATTAATATATTTTGGTGAATTGTTGTTTTATTTTTGGCGGAAGGATTGATTAAAATATATTTAGTTTTTGTTGCATTTAGTACAAGTTGATTCGCACAACACCATTCAAACACTTTTTCAAGCTCTTTATTTATGAGTTGGACCAATTTATTTGGGTCTGGACCCGAAGAAAGCCCAGTTGTGTCGTCAGCAAAAGATAGGAGACTTAGGCATGTAGCATGATAGATGTCGTTGACATATATCAGGAACAGTGTTGGGCCGAGTATCGAGCCTTGTGGAAGTCCGTGTGATATTTTGCTCTGTCAGATGTATGGTCACCGTATGAGACATACTGTAACCTATCAGATAAATAGCTTTTAAACCAGTCATTACCCAAACCTCTAATACCATATCTATATAGTTTATTTATTAAAATGTCATGGTTTATTGTATCAAATGCTTTTGAAAGATCTAAAAATAATGCAAGTGTACTGTTTTTGCTTCTTTTATTATTTTCTTCTGATATAGTTTTCAACAAATGCATGACAGGATGCACCGTACTATGATTTTTCCTAAAACCGTACTGATTTGGATGTAGGATAGGAAAACGATGATGATAAAGAACTTTACCAAGACTTCATCTAAACATGTTAGCATGAATTAGTATCATCACAACAGCCATTTATTAGTTAATGAAAGAGGGGAGAACTGGAATGGAATGCTTTTTTATCCAATTCGCGAGAAGATGAAGAGAAGAAAAAACTGGTTAAAAAATTTACCAAAAAAATAATAAAAAATCAAATCAAATCAAAATAATAATAAATAAAAAAATCAAACAAACTTAAAAAATTATAAATATTTATTTATAAAAAATAACTTTTAATTATTATTTACAAAGTCACATCTTTTATATGCGAGCTGTCACTTTCCCTTCTTCATTTCTGTGTAGATGTGGAATGATCATATGTATTTTCAGAAATTTTTCCACATTCTTTAGAGCTTCTTCTCCGAGTCGATCTACAACACCTTTATCAATTTTCAGATATATTTTGTTTTTTCTGTAGATCAGACTGAATTGCTTGATATTTTTTTCTCCTTCTTCCTTCAAGAATTTGCAACACGAATTTTCTAAATCTGAAAATAAATCTTTTTGGTCATCATTTAGTGTTAATCCCATGCTATAAGTTTTGTGTTTATATTTAATCTTTATTTCTTCATTATCATTCAGTTTGATTGGATTAGGTTTCAAATAAAACGTTTTATCATCATTGTGTGTAGCAATTCTTTTCAATTTGATTTTTTTCCATTGCTATTTTTTAATTATTTTTTTTCTATTAATATGAAAAATGTTTTTTATTAATTTTTAAAAAATTTTTTTTGTTTACTTTCTATATGTATATGAAAAAAAAATTCACTGATTTTAATCTCTTCAATGAAAAACTGGTTTCTTATTAAAGAAAAGAAGATCAGTCAAAAACATATTTCATATATATTGGAAATAAAAAAACCCATTTAAACACAATTTTTAAGATTTAAAAACAATTTCTAATTATTTAAAAAATGTCATTTTCATTGGAAACGTGCAATTTACCTTAATTGAAAAATTATGTGAAGAATCTCGACATCGCGAATTCATCAAGTTATAGAACTAAACCACAAATGATCAGAGTCATAAAGGCTGAGACTAGTGAGAAAAAGGTTTCAGAATTGAGATCTAAAGTGCGTTGGATGGGTTTGAAGGGTGTACGGTCGCAAAATAAAAATGAGTTGATAAAATCGATGCTACGAGGAGGTGATGAGATAAGAAAAATAACAATGGATGGAAAGAGGAAACAAAAACAAAACATCTCAATTCAACTGGTAGAAATGAAAGAAGAGAAAAACAGAAAATCACATTTCAGACATCATAAAAGCAGTGATTACTGAACTCGGGAAAAAAAGTGATGGTGACTTGAAAGAAATTCTAACTAAAGTCATGTGCGAGCAACTGCTGCCCACTCCCATAGAACAAGAGCATGCTGTCAAGGGATTTTTCAAAACATTTGATGTGAAAGATATAAAAAGATTTCACCCCCAAAATTTCTTGAATGAGATCAAAACTAGCGTGTTGGATTTATTTCGTTGAATGCAAGGCGATGGTATTAAAACGAAAATGGCATTGAAGTGTTGGATGGAGAAGATCAATGTGAACACGGGTGAAGTCATGCAAAAAACTGTTTATTTTCAATCTCACACCAAAACCGCGACTGAAGGCTCTTCCTTATCCGATATCTTCGACAACATGAAAGAAGAAATGATGCAATCATTAGCGCAATTTGAAAACGAAGGTAGCAATTGGAGATTTGGCGAAGTGTTGAATCTAGAAATTCATATCGACAAGTTCAATCCACTGCAAACGTCTTCATATATAAAATTGCCTTATTTCAGAGGTAAAAAGAAGCTATAATCAATGTGGAAAATATAGAAGACAGTCAATGCTTCAAATGGGCTGTCACATCTGCCTTATATAAAGTAGAAAAGCATCCACAGAGAGTATCAAAATATGTAGAAACCCCTAAGAATTTAAATTGGTTGGGAATAAATTTTCTGACTCAACTATGTAACATCGATTGTTTTGAAAATCAAAATCCCACGATCGCCATCAATGTTTTGGGATATGACGATTTGAAAAAAAACATATTTCCTCTGAGGATAAGTTCACAGAAAAAAATTGCCAGAAAAACATTAGTTTATTATTAAATTTGAATGATGACAACATTACTGTTGGATCAAAAACATGAGTCGATTATTGTCAGCACAGTCCAGTGAACATCAGAAAGAAAGATTTTTCTGTTTTAACTGTTTGAATTCCTTCCAGTGCAAAGGATCGCTGGAACGTCATGAGGAGTATTGCAACTCAAATTAATGCATTGCTGTCGATATGCCCAAATCTCACACTTACATTAAATTCATGCATCAGGACAGAAGAATGAGAGTGCTTTCTGTGGTGTATGCCGATTTCGAATGTTTCACAGTGAAAAAGAGTTTGTGTTAGCCCGACGATCAGCAGAGTTACACCAAAAAATATCAGAAGCATACACTGTCTGGTTATTATTTTTACATAAAATGTTCTTTCCACGATCAATATTCCTCAGATCCATGCACCTACACGAAACAGTGGGACGATGACGACATGGCTCGAAATTTCGTGGAAGATTTGGAATCTCAAATCAAGAAAATATACGAACAATTTGAAACTCCAGAGAAGATGATCATCACAGACAAGCAAATGAAAGACTATAAGAGCACTGTCGAAACTACGGCATCTGAATATAAGAAAGTGGGAGATTGCGATCACTACACAGGTAAATTTTGAGGTGTCACACATAGTAATTGCAATTGAGAACATCGATATGCCAAGTTCTTTCCAGTGATATTTCACAATCTATCAGGTTATGATAGTCAACCATTCATGAAGAGTCTCAGTAGTGTAAGTGAAAGATATATAAACTGCATCACGAAGTGCGATGAACAATACCTATCTTTAGTGAAAGGGATAGTTATAGGTAAAAAGAAGAAGAGAAAAATACATGGAGAAATGCTAGCAGTCGATATCAGGAGAGAAATACGTTTCATAGATAGTTTTAAATTCATGTCAACCAGTCTCGAAAAAATAGTCGGTAATTTAGGAAAGGTGAAATTGGAGATCACGATTTAACACTTTAAAAATGATCATCAATTGGAGAGGGTATTGAGGAAAGGAGTCTGTCCCTACTATTACATTGACGGTTTGTATAGATTGGACGATTCGAAGCTACCTTCCAAAGATAAGTCTTATTCGAAATTATATGATGCTGATATTTCCAACGTCGACTATGAACATGCTCAAAAAGTGTGGGAAATATTCGACATAAAATCCATGAGAGATTATCACGATCTCTATCTGAAAAGCAACGTCCTTCTCTTGGCAGACGTGTTCGAAAATTTTTGAGACGCCTGTTGGAGACATTACGATCTAGATATGGCTTGGTATTACACAGCCCCCAGCTTGGGCTGGGACGAGCTGTTGAAGACGACTGAAATCCGCTCGGAATTATTATCCTACGTGGACATGTTGCTCATGCTTGAAAAGGGTGTGAGAGGTGGAGTGCAGATGAAATCTCACAGATACGTGAAAGCAAATAATTCCTACGTGGAAGACGGATTCGATGCATGAGAACCGAGTAAATACATAACATATCTAGTTGCTAATAATTTATATGGTTGGGCCATGAGTCATCCGTTACCAATGGGAAATTTCAAAAGGGTCGAGAATCATGGAGAGATGGAAAATTGGAGACATTATCCTTGTCTTCTGGAGGTGGATCTTGAATATCCCAAAATGTTACATGAGGACTGACATTTATCTGGTGATGACCAATAGTCAGGCTAGAAAATATGTTTCGAAACCAAACTATAAACATCAAACCATGATTGATGAAAATCTAGTGGCTGTTCACATGAAACAGATGCATCTGACATTCGACAAACTGATTTATTTGGGAACGTGCATCTTTAAGAAATGTAAAGGTGTCAAAAAAACGTCGCAAATAATGACATCACATTCGAAGAGTATAAAAAATGTCTGAATGAAAATCGAGATGTCTTGAGACGATGAACTCAATTCAAAGAGACAAGCATGTTCTCTATATGGAATTAATCAATAAAATTGCTTTATTGACTGACGATGATAAGAGAATCATGCAGTCAGATGGAATAAACACATTAGCTCAATTCATTATTCCACAAAGTTGATCATTCCTCAAAATCAAGAAGCATTGGATGATTACACAATGCAAATTGATCAAAACATAGAAAATCGAGAAGATAAGACATAGAAATATAAATGAGACATTTAACCCTTTACCTAACGTAACGGCCAAAACTGGCCAGCGCTATTCTCAAAAATCGCCAATTAATTTTCATTATTTTTTAAATTTTTTTGTCACAAAAACATAGGTTATGACCCCTCGTTGGAACGAGCTCGTCGAGCTCGTTCCAACGAGTGGTCATAACCTATGTTTTCGAGACAAAAAATTAAAAAAATTAGTTATTCAAGAATTATTTTTGCAAGTGTCATCTGCTTTTAGCACCTGAACAAATGAAAATGAATGAAGTTGATAAACTCGTTCCAAATTTAAATGGCGAACGTAAATACGTAATCTATTTTGAAAATCTGAAACTTTACATAGATTATGGCAGGAAATTAATGAACATCCATCGCATCATTGGATTGGATGAAAAGCCTTGGATGAAGAAGTATACAGATCTTAACACGAATTTAAAAATGCAGGCCACGAGCGAATTCGAGTAAGATTTTTTCAAACTCATGAATAATTGTGTGTATTGAAAATCGTTGGAAAACATCAGAAAAGGACTGACATTTATCTGGTGATGACGAATAGTCAGGCTAGAAAATATGTTTCGAAACCAAACTATAAACATCAAACCATGATTGATGAAAATCTAGTGGCTGTTCACATGAAACAGATGCATCTGACATTCGACAAACTGATTTATTTGGGAACGTGCATCTTTAAGAAATGTAAAGGTGTCAAAAAAACGTCGCAAATAATGACATCACATTCGAAGAGTATAAAAAATGTCTGAATGAAAATCGAGATGTCTTGAGACGATGAACTCAATTCAAAGAGACAAGCACGTTCTCTATATGGAATTAATCAATAAAATTGCTTTATTGACTGACGATGATAAGAGAATCATGCAGTCAGATGGAATAAACACATTAGCTCAATTCATTATTCCACAAAGTTGATCATTCCTCAAAATCAAGAAGCATTGGATGATTACACAATGCAAATTGATCAAAACATAGAAAATCGAGAAGATAAGACATAGAAATATAAATGAGACATTTAACCCTTTACCTAACGTAACGGCCAAAACTGGCCAGCGCTATTCTCAAAAATCGCCAATTAATTTTCATTATTTTTTAAATTTTTTTGTCTCAAAAACATAGGTTATGACCCCTCGTTGGAACGAGCTCGTCGAGCTCGTTCCAACGAGTGGTCATAACCTATGTTTTCGAGACAAAAAATTAAAAAAATTAGTTATTCAAGAATTATTTTTGCAAGTGTCATCTGCTTTTAGCACCTGAACAAATGAAAATGAATGAAGTTGATAAACTCGTTCCAAATTTAAATGGCGAACGTAAATACGTAATCTATTTTGAAAATCTGAAACTTTACATAGATTATTGCAGGAAATTAATGAACATCCATCGCATCATTGGATTGGATGAAAAGCCTTGGATGAAGAAGTATACAGATCTTAACACGAATTTAAAAATGCAGGCCACGTGCGAATTCGAGTAAGATTTTTTCAAACTCATGAATAATTGTGTGTATTGAAAATCGTTGGAAAACATCAGAAAAGGACTGACATTTATCTGGTGATGACGAATAGTCAGGCTAGAAAATATGTTTCGAAACCAAACTATAAACATCAAACCATGATTGATGAAAATCTAGTGGCTGTTCACATGAAACAGATGCATCTGACATTCGACAAACTGATTTATTTGGGAACGTGCATCTTTAAGAAATGTAAAGGTGTCAAAAAAACGTCGCAAATAATGACATCACATTCGAAGAGTATAAAAAATGTCTGAATGAAAATCGAGATGTCTTGAGACGATGAACTCAATTCAAAGAGACAAGCACGTTCTCTATATGGAATTAATCAATAAAATTGCTTTATTGACTGACGATGATAAGAGAATCATGCAGTCAGATGGAATAAACACATTAGCTCAATTCATTATTCCACAAAGTTGATCATTCCTCAAAATCAAGAAGCATTGGATGATTACACAATGCAAATTGATCAAAACATAGAAAATCGAGAAGATAAGACATAGAAATATAAATGAGACATTTAACCCTTTACCTAACGTAACGGCCAAAACTGGCCAGCGCTATTCTCAAAAATCGCCCCAATTAATTTTCATTATTTTTTAAATTTTTTTGTCTCAAAAACATAGGTTATGACCCCTCGTTGGAACGAGCTCGTCGAGCTCGTTCCAACGAGTGGTCATAACCTATGTTTTCGAGACAAAAAATTAAAAAAATTAGTTATTCAAGAATTATTTTTGCAAGTGTCATCTGCTTTTAGCACCTGAACAAATGAAAATGAATGAAGTTGATAAACTCGTTCCAAATTTAAATGGCGAACGTAAATACGTAATCTATTTTGAAAATCTGAAACTTTACATAGATTATGGCAGGAAATTAATGAACATCCATCGCATCATTGGATTGGATGAAAAGCCTTGGATGAAGAAGTATACAGATCTTAACACGAATTTAAAAATGCAGGCCACGAGCGAATTCGAGTAAGATTTTTTCAAACTCATGAATAATTGTGTGTATTGAAAATCGTTGGAAAACATCAGAAAAGGACTGACATTTATCTGGTGATGACGAATAGTCAGGCTAGAAAATATGTTTCGAAACCAAACTATAAACATCAAACCATGATTGATGAAAATCTAGTGGCTGTTCACATGAAACAGATGCATCTGACATTCGACAAACTGATTTATTTGGGAACGTGCATCTTTAAGAAATGTAAAGGTGTCAAAAAAACGTCGCAAATAATGACATCACATTCGAAGAGTATAAAAAATGTCTGAATGAAAATCGAGATGTCTTGAGACGATGAACTCAATTCAAAGAGACAAGCACGTTCTCTATATGGAATTAATCAATAAAATTGCTTTATTGACTGACGATGATAAGAGAATCATGCAGTCAGATGGAATAAACACATTAGCTCAATTCATTATTCCACAAAGTTGATCATTCCTCAAAATCAAGAAGCATTGGATGATTACACAATGCAAATTGATCAAAACATAGAAAATCGAGAAGATAAGACATAGAAATATAAATGAGACATTTAACCCTTTACCTAACGTAACGGCCAAAACTGGCCAGCGCTATTCTCAAAAATCGCCAATTAATTTTCATTATTTTTTAAATTTTTTTGTCTCAAAAACATAGGTTATGACCCCTCGTTGGAACGAGCTCGTCGAGCTCGTTCCAACGAGTGGTCATAACCTATGTTTTCGAGACAAAAAATTAAAAAAATTAGTTATTCAAGAATTATTTTTGCAAGTGTCATCTGCTTTTCATGTTAGGTAAAGGGTTAATAGCCAAGAAAAGAAATATATGTAAAACAAATCAAAATAAATTAAACTATAAAATAAATTAGAAAATGGAAAATACAAACACAATGGTAGAAGATATCTTCTTACCTTAGAAACCTCTGTCTAACATCGATCTGTTGGATGCTGTGAAAGCACTTAAAATAAAATATTGATGTGGTGTTTTTTCCAGAGATGCATTACCCAGAAAACTGCGGGATGGTGACGAATGCGAAGTCTTGAACCTGGATGATTTTTCGGGTGAGGGTACACTTTGAGTGGCGTGGTTCAAGAATGTGAGAAGAAATTATTATTTCGACAGTTATTGAATCTCACCACCCAAAGAGTTCACAGATTATATAAAATCGTCGATTCATTACAATACTGAATGATGTTTGAAACATCATTTTCAAGACATCCTCAATGGTTTACATTAAGAGAGAAAAAAAACTCATATAAACAATAGGAAATAAGAAAAAAATAAAAATAAAATAAAATAATAAAAAAATGAGTTAGACAGAATTTTTTTTAAAAAATGACAGTCAATAAATTTAGAAGAACAGATGATGATGAAATTGTGAAAAAAAGAGAAAGATTGAAGGTGATGGCAGAGTGTCTGTTACACATTCAAACGAACGTTTCTGGAGGAGATACGAACCTTGAAAGGAACTGTTAAACATTAATAATCAGGAGCTTTATAATGTTCCAGAACCGATAAATATCAATGACGCCGCCACTACAAAGTATGTAGATCATGTGAGAGATAACTGCCTGGATAAAAACATTACTGATGATCTAGACTTAAAATCTAAATGATTGGTGAATGTGGCAGATCCTGTGAATTCGAGTGACGCTGCCATAAATCAATAGTAGACATCACAGAATGAAAGATCATTGATACTTTGAATGAGAAAAATGAAATGACAACTGATCTGAATGCCAGATTGAATAAGATCATCAATCTGGCACAAATAAACGATGAGGATACCGAATCGACCACAGTCAACGAAGCCTACGTGGATTTTGGTCTCACCAAATCTCAAATCTATCTCAAAGAACATGTGCTTGATCTCTATCTCAACAAACAATCGTGAGGAATGATGGAGTTCGGCATCAACATGAACGATAGCAAACTATTCAGTCTTGAGTACAATCCGAAATATGATTCAAGCGCAGTCAGCAAAAAATACATGAATGATACTGAAGTCAAGAAAACCAGAGATGTGATGGAAGGCAATCTGGACATGGGTGGTAATCAAATCACAAATCTACCCGACCCCGAGTTGATGACTGACGCCTTCACTATGATTTGAGTCATGGAAAAAATAAAATCTGCGAGACAGCTAATAACTGTGTGGGCCAAGGAAAATGGTGCAATGGATTCTGGTGAATCAGAATGGTCCTTTAGAAATGGAGGAAGTGGATTGCCACATGGCCAGGTAGGCTATCCTATGCTGATAGGTGGACGCATCATTCAAATGAGTTTGACTACTAGCAACTCAAGAAATGGATCCGTTGTCAACTTGGTGGTAAATGGTATAAACAATGATAGAGATAAAGTCGAAAAGAAGGCGAGTGAATAATTGCAATATGAGCAAATTTAAAATACCTTTGAGAGTTGAAGAGGGAGACAGTTTTAATTTCAAGACAAAGACGACTAATCCCGAAGCGATTTCTTCTATAGTATCTGTGTTGATTGAATGTGATCATTTGAATGCATAACTGTTTAAGAATCGAATTGAACATGTGAATACTTGAAGATAAAAAAAAAACATTAAGAGAGTTTGAGAACTTTAGAAGTATCTCAAACTCTCTTATTTTCATGTTCGATTTTTCTTGAAGTTTTTTATGTTATTTTCAGTTTTGAAGTTATTTTTTAAAAGAGTTTTTTAAAGTTTTTTCCATGTTATTTCAATTTTTTTTTATGTTATTTTTTTAAAGTTTTTTTTGAATTTTTTCCATGTTTTTTTAAAGGTTTTTTTGAAGTTATTGAATGACTGACATTTTACTTCCATTCGATTGGAACATCAACACTCTATCGGATATGATAAGTGCAAAAGCTTCAGTTTGTGTGGGTACATTCCTATCGAACTGCATCTTGATGACGATGTCCAGAATGGTGTTCTTAAGTTTCTCGCTCTGTTTGCTAACGTCGAACATGAACAGGGGATAGAGCACCTTATATTCAGTGAGTGTTACATTGGTTTCTTATCAAATCTTCCACATGATGGTATTTCGATTTGAAGTCTGCTGCATCGCCATACATCCTAGAAAAATCGTTTTTCTCGAACGAGGCATTGTAATTTATGGCCGGATATCTCATGGAACTTGGAAACACCTGCATGTTTCTCACGTTGAAATGATCGAATAGAGATGGATTCTTTTCTAAGATCCCCCGATCCTGTCCATCTGAAATCCCACTATGATGAAACGTAGTTTCTCTGAAGAAAATTTCACAGACAATCTCCAATCGAACTGAGTCGATGTCAGAACGTTTGCTACATCACACTGTCTCATTCTAAAGCCAACAGGTAGTCTGTTTTTTTATTTTGATGATCTTGAAGAGTTTCATTCTTTGCTCATCATTTGGTAGTACATGTGGCATGAACCACGGTACCTTGTTTAGATGCACTTAATCCGGATCTGTTGCAGCAGCTCTCACAATGATATCGTCTTCATTTTTACGATCTGGTGTGAGACTGTTTTAATCTGTAGACGATTTTGTCATAATCTTCGGCCAATCCAAAGATGTGTTTCAGAGGAATCCTAAACGAGAACGTTCTTCTAGGCAAAGACGCCTGAACAACGTGTTTAAATCTCATGCCTGCACCCATATTCGCGGAAGTCACATCGGAGGTAGTGTCTTTCATCCACAGTTGATTGAGTCCTTTAGATTTGAAAAAAACATCTTGATATTTCAAAAGTCCCAACATCGTGGTTGCCTGACTGGGATGAAACACGGTTTCTATCTCTTGACCTGAGAGTTTATATGATATACTGTTGAAAAGATTCATCATGCCGTTATGAGCTAATGTGATGATGCCATCATCAGCGTAATTGCTACCGTCCTTTTGCGTCAATTGTCCTTTTATCTGGAGATAACGTTCCCTCAGATGGAGAAAGAGATCTAGCATTTCAATATTGAGCCTTATCTCTCCTTCATTATTGAGACTAGTTCCAGCCACGGGTAGATACTCGTGCACTTCATACTCTTGAATACTTTTGTCTCTTATAGCTTCCATTTTATCTATGTTTCTCTTCTTTTTTTTACTTCACTCTAATTTTTGTTTAATTATTTTATTTTATATTTTATCTTTTTTTTGATTTCTTACTTACATTTATGCATACAAAAAAAACGAGGAGCGGAACATTTTTTTTATAAACGCTGTCTTTTGCGATTGCTGTTTATAAAACTTTTCCCATGATTTCTTCACCATCCAATGCTTCTATCTCATAAGTAATAGGGTCGGTGTAGAACACTCGAAGCACCACGAAAAGTTCTTCCATCCATCTGGGCTGATAACCTTTTTTCAAAATGTTTTTTCCACTTGTATATTCTCACTCGATCACCCACGGCAAATTTCGGCCATTTTGTCACCGCCGCCATTTTAAATGGATAGAGATTCACGTAGACTTCCTTTTCGTTTCAGGGATCGCTAGCTGCCATGGACGTCATCTTGATGAAACTGTGGCACGTATTGTTATAGTCATCAACCAAATCATCCAAGACATTCAAGTATTTCTTAGTTGACTTGGCCGTGAAATATCTGTGCATTTTCTCCTTCATGGTTCTATTCCATCGTTCGACCATGCTCACCTTCTCCTCGTTTTCTGTGGAATAGATGTCGAAAGTGAACGGTATAGAATTTATCCACCCATAATTTCTCAGGTTTTCGCAAAGAAGTGGTGAAGATATTTCCAAAGCTTCAGCCATACTCGTTCCCGATTTATTTTTCAATGCTCTCATCCATCCATATTTCGAAAACACATCTTTGACCGTCAATAGATATTTCACACCTTTGTTGTGACTAGACAGCGATTGCATGTCCACCAGATCGGCAGCCCAAACCCAATCCAGTCCCTTGATAAATACTCTCCTCTTTAGAAATCTGTGCTCTATGGGCTTGTGCAGTTTGTTAGCTAATGATTAGTAATTTGTTTTATTTCCCATTCCGAATCGACGTTTCGCGCCGATCAGTTTACCGACTAGAGAACGTTCGAATTTCTCTTTCATCGTGGGATTTACCATATTTTTCAAATCTGTCAAAATGTTCTTGTCGCACACATCGTTTCTAGTCTTCATGTTGGATTGCTTAGCATAACAGAGATCATGGCCACAGGCAGCTCGACCCACTCTATTGATGGGTTTGCTCCACGATTTCGGTGTTAGATCTATATTCAATCTCTTGTTCAATATCGTGCCCGGTTCCATGAATTGATGTCCTGGCAGAAGCATTTCAAAGGGAAGATTATTGATGAGTCTGTTGACCATTCCTCCACCTCTTTTGGCCTATTGAGTTTTAGTCAAACCACACACTTTACAAGTGCCGCGAAGCTTCTTCCTATTATTTTTAGTTTGCACTTTTCGCAATTTGTTTGTATTATATTTGTCAATTTGCCGTTATATTCGGGAGATTACTCCCCTCTAAGCGGCTTTCATTTTTGACTAATTCATATTCCCTTACGTTAAGAGCCATGCCAATGTGTACGGCGTCACGGGAACATGACAGCAAATTGACGAAATTATATAACGTGTTTGATGAAGTGTATACGAAATGATTCCCTGGCGTCTTCTCGAACTTCTTCTAACAAGATTATGTTTCATCTCCTGCTTGATAATCTGGCGAGATTTTTTCTCATGCCTTCTTTCAACACTTTATCCCTTTCCACAAGAATGAAGCGACTTTCCCCATCGGAAATCCTTCCATCTTTCAAAAAGTGGATATCATGTCGCTTATGGAATTGATTTTCGCATCGACCAACACTTTGCTATTTTCATGTTTCTTGGTCTTCAGTGATAGTTTTGTACTCACTAATTTTCCAACCGTGCTCAAGAATCCTGTCGCGAGAGCAACGCCCTCTATAACCAACATGACTGGAATGGTAGCCACGGTCGATAGGAGGCTCACTCCAGCAGCACCCAAACCCATGGTTACGGTAATGAGAGTCAGATCCAGACCGTTCATCAATTTAGTCATTCGAGCATACTTCTTGTTGTGCGCTTGTCATCTGTCTCTTTCCATCAATAAATAATTTTGAATTTTATTGATCTAATCGATGCGAAACACGTTGCCTCCATGCTCCAAAGGAGGTGCCATCGGTAATACAGTCGCCGACAAGTCTGGATATAGCTTGTCACTTTCTGATTCCATTTTTATTTTTTTTATTTCTATTTATTTATTCAATTATTCTTTACTTCATATCTTATTTAATATACAAAAATTATAAAATGCTATTTTTTCTCATCACAAAATAATATCTTATAATAACATACTGAGAATTGGCACGTTTTTAACCCTTTACCTAACGTAACGGCCAAAACCGGCCAGCGCTACACACGAAAATTGCCATTCAATTTTTTTAATATTTTCATTTTTTGCTTCCAAAACATAGATTGTGACCCCTCATGGGAACGTGCGCGTCGCGCTCGTTCCAATGAGGGGCCACAACCTATGTTTTGGAAGCAAAAAATGAAAATTTTTAGTGATACGAGAATTTTTTTTACGAGTGTCGTCTGCTACTATCGGTAGGTAAAGGATTAAAGGTGAATTCGGACCCAATAACAGTCCATGGCCATCGAACAAATGTTTTCTTCTCTTCAGATAGATACCGTCTCCGCAAGCTTAAAATATACGCTACCGTTGCGCATTTCAGATACATGTACAATCCTTTACCACCCATTTTGACTCGATACACAACTCCTCCTCACTTCAGAAACATCCGCTCTCCATTATTTTCTGCGCACCAGAACTGGCCAATCCTGACAGAGCTCCTACACCCAAAGCCGGCAACACGGTTTTGGTGAGAATGGGTAATGCCTTGGTGGCCCATCCTGCCACCAATTCTAAGAAACCACGTCTCATTTTCAAATTATATCTCAATTGCTTGGGTCTGTCTCATTGTTAATCCTCTTTGATAACGATGCGCTTTGGCTATTTTTGTAAATTGCGTTTTGGTCCAAGTGATTTTGTCGCGTCCATTGCTCAAGGCTTGATGACTTGATTTCAATCTCACAGCTTCTCCTCGATTTACTAATGCTCTGCAAAGTTTGTCTTTCTGACATTCAGATATGTTTACATTTTGTTTTATGTATCTCGTCATTATTTGTTGTTTTTTTAATTTTAATTTTGTTTAAAAAAATTTTTTATTTAATTTAATTATTTTTTTTTTACTTCCTATTATGTATGAAAATTGATTTAATTCTTTTTTTAAATTAAGAAAATCTGTTAATTTAAATTCATTTTCCTATTCTGCAAAACAAAATTATAAAAACAATATATTTTTTTGTTTGTTTGTTTGTTTGTTTAATAAACTATTTAACAGATTTTGTTTTCTTAAATTCCTCTTATGTGAAATCGCATCGTCACACGTTCGCCGTGAAGATCTAACAGCTCTCCATTTTGATCTGTTAATTCAGTGTTAATACTGTATACAGTATGCATTATCACAGGCAAATAGACTAGATTTTGAGTTCGCTCTGCCATCATTCACATAACTTCCAGAGATCAGGTCTACGTTCACCAAAATTCTGTTGACAGAGAGAATTTCCACCACATTTACCAATGTAGCATGTCCTTCGTACATGTTTTGATGGAATCGCAACATGTTTCCAAAGGTGTCACCTCCTTTAATATACACTCGATAACCCTTACTCATGTCCAATATCGTTTGCAGAGAGTTGACGTTGGTAGTTATGTTGATGGCAGTTCTGTCTTAACCGTCATTCTTCATTCTAGTCTGAATGAGTTCTTTCAAATCGATCATGCTGTAACTGCATTTGGGAATTCGAATCATAAACCAACCCGGTCAGCTCGAATATCGGAACATATTATTTTTCTCCTTGATTTTGGGAAACGAATAGAACATCTCCAGATTTACCAGTGCCATCTCGTACTTCTTATCCCGCTTCAAATCAATCGGTGGATTGAATTGCATCTTGAATCGAGTCTTGTCATCATTCACCACGATCGAAAAAGAATCTTTTGCAGTTGTATTATCAGTCGTTCTTTTCGTGTCGTCGGCAATCCTTTCCAATAATTGAGTTTCGTAGTCTTGCAACATTTTTAAAAAATATTTTTCTAATAACTGTATATTTTATTTTATTTTTTTTTACTTTCTACTTAATATGATTTTTTTCCTTCTCATTTATTAATTGCAATCGTCCGGAATATAAAAATCGTCGAATCCATTTCTATATTTTCCATAGTATTTACCACTCGTCAGATCGATAACCATGAAATTAAAAGGTGTACAATCCCACACCAACTTACAAAATCTCTTGAATTCTTTTTTGCTCATGTCAATGGTCACGTGATCGTCGTAAATGTGATTGAGGTTCTTAAAATATTGATGAAACAGACACAGTAAATTCGCATTCTCTCTGATGGTCAGCCTCGGCCATCTGAAATAATTTTAAGATAGATAGAAACAATCCACATTGCTGTGACGTCCTCGAACATAGTAAGATTCACACCGATTCTGTTTCTCCAACGTCAAGTCATCGAATATCATGAGATTTCTGTGCATCGAATTCAAGTCTCAAGGATCCGTCATATCGTTTGCATTTTCGTAAAATTGAATTCCACATTGCGTCGTGTGAGAACCGCAAGGTTCTATCTTCCAGTGGAAGATAGAACCTTTTGGTTCTCACGCGACGATTGGTCGTTTTAGCATTTCCGAGTTCTCTCGATGTTTCTTGCAAGATCGTTGAGAGCGATACATCACATTTTTCGAATTTGTCTCGGTAATCAAAGATTCTTATTATAACGTCCTTCGGCAAGTTTGCGCACAGAGCTTTTTGCAGTAATTCGTATTCCAGTTGAAAGAGACTCTTGACAAACACGAACAATCTATCGTAATCCAACCACTCTGGTCACAACAACAGATTCATCAATAGATCGTCTTTCCACAATTCTATTTTCCCACTATCAATCCTCTTATGCTTTGAGGAAAGAGTTTGTGATTCGACCTCTCAGTCTACGGTGCATTCCACGATAAATCTTTAATTTCCATTCTTTTTGCATATTATTCCAAGTTATCTTTTATGCTTTTTATTTTAAAACTCATTTTTCTATTTTTTTATTATGTAAAAAAAATAAAATTCGTTTTTTGTTTTTCAATTTATATTTTTTTCAATCCAGATCTGCTGTTCAACGTCTTAGCGTGTTCTTCTATCGGCACAACACTAGAACCCTTGAAATTTCCTAGTTTCATGTTCGCTAGAATCTCTTCCGATTTCGACGATAATTTTGCTTGCTTAGCCGGTCTTATCAACTTCTGAATTAAATCAGCACTCCTCTTGCCAGCCTCCGAAGCGATTCTAAGGCTCGTTTTTTTCGCGGGTTTTTTACCCACGTCCATGGTGGTTTTCTTTCCGACCTTCACGGCGGTGGACGCGATCTGTTTCACCACATCACTGCTGAAGGCGTGTGACAGAGCTCCCATCATCGCATCCAGTTAACCTGATCCACCGTAGACATAAGATCTCATAAATCCTCTGTTCTTTATCACTAACATATTTGTTTCTTTCGTATTATTTCGTTTTTTTTAATTGAATAATAATTTGTAATTAAATTTTTTTTTTACTTTCTATTTTATTTACTATTGTTTTTTTTTTATATTTCCTTTTCAACATGTTTATGATCGATTTATGAGGATCTCTATTCAACACCTTCTGTCGCAACAATTCGTTATATATGCTCACAAACTCGTTTGTCACTCCAGTATTACCGACTTTTAGACTCACCATCAAAAGATATAATCTATCCAACAGGGCATTTGGATCGCAAGGAATGATCGTGGTCATTCCCTGTCCGTGACTTATTTGACGAACGCTTTATTCGCATCCCATAAGGATTTCACCGCGTTCTTCCACTTGAACTTTTGCTCGCTTTCGGCCTCGTCTCTCTGGAATCATTATTTTTTCTCATGACATTCGTACGAACCAGAAGATCGCTGTACATTTTGTAATCCTCTTCGTCATATTCTTTAGGTTTAGCCAGCACGAGCAGATTCCACAATCCTCTAGTACCTTCGTATTCTCGATCTTCAATGATCAGATTATAATAGTCGGTTATTTCCACTTTACAGTCACCTATGTAGAGATTGCCATCTTCTCCCTCGCGTAAGCCGAAGACAGAGTCCGCACTCAATGGATTAGTCTTATATAAATTTGCGTAATCTTCGGGTTTCATATTGCTGGCTTCTACCGTCGAATCGCCGATCGTGCTCATTGTAACCATCGATAGTCAACTCTCAGAATCGGTCTGAATTCTGAGTATACAGGGGACGATGGTGTAAAACGAGGTTCACCAAAGGACGGGTAAGTCGGAATGTAGGGTTCGTAAGGTCTGTAACTAGGTGTCGTGCTTTTTTCTTTCAAGGGTTTCAACTCTTTGACAATTTCTATTTTCATTTCTTCCTGAGTTTCTTCACAGGTTTGAACAACTTGCTCGTCTCTCGTTTCATCTCAATCTCGACCATGTGTTTAGCCAAATTGCTATCTCGAATATTCCTCTTCAATTCTAGAAAAAAACGAACCTTCTTGTATCTCAACATAGGATCTTTGATCTTTAAAAATGACATGCTTCTTTTTTAAAATATTCTTCCTTTTTTTCCCTTCTATTTTTTTTTTAAATTAAATTTAAATTGTTTTTTCTCTTTTTTCTATATATAAAATAAAAAAAAATCAAGCGCTCTTAAAAGTCGAGTTTCCATCTTTAAATTTCGGCTCGGCGATGAAACATCAATTGCAGATAAAACTAAATCCCTATTCGGAACATGAACCAAAACCACATTGTGCGCAAACTCATCAGTCCCGACGGTGCCAGATTACAGCGCATTACAAACCCCTATGAGAAATTGCATGGAGACTGAGTTTTAAGGGCTTCGTCTGTTTGAGCCTACTTGTGGGAATGTGAGAACGAAAGGAGCACATTACAAATCCCTATGGGAAATTTGCACCAAGTGATGTTCAGAAAAAGGTCGTTTTCACAAATATCCTAGGCCAGCGATCTTGACACTTTTGCAATTTCCTATGGAAATTTACATGGTAAAAAGATCTTCTCCATCGTTTCAGTTTCATTTCCTTTTTATTTTCCCCCATTAGATCAACCTTAGCCGAAATACAAGCCCAGGTGAAAATTGACTAAGTCCGATTTTAGCTGGGCTCGAAAATATTTCAAGCTAAATTCCCATTGCGTTCAAGTTTAAATTTTGAGGTGGGATCGAAATGAATTTTTCGTGGGCTCGAATCGGCTTTTCTCCTCTACTGTTGGAATATCTATAACTGGAGTTAGAAAGAATGAAAACCTGTATATATCTGTGAGTGAAGAAACATCACATCAACGGAAGTCTCCGCGCAAAATCCGTGAAAAATGGGTAAGCAAACAGCCCAGAACAGCGTCGAATTCCGAAACAGAATTAGACTGGTGTGCTCAGAGCTTGCGTCGGGAAAACACAGTTTATTTACACTTTTATGTTCTGGAATCTACAGTTGGAGTTTCGAAACAGATTTGATGAGATTTGTTTGGCAGAGATTTGAGGTTCATGTTGTGTCAGGAAATTCACCTTAAACGGTCGAAATTACCAAATATATTTTGTGGACGTTTTCAAGTTATCAAAATATTGAACGTAGCCTGCAATATGTTGATCACAGTGGAAATCGTACAAAAATTCTGATGCCTCATTCAGAATATCCAGGAAACTTCGAGAAAGGTATCAACTCCTGGGATTTTATTTGTCCATCTATTTTAAATAACACGTACCAGTGCTTGAATAGTGCACGTATTGACATATTGAAGTATATTTACGATAAATGGTTCTCGACGAAGTTAATCAACGTGAAGTCCGGTTAGTCCTTGGATGGGTGACCGTATGAGCGATCGATCCGGACTCCTGCGTTGTGTCCTTGGGCAAGGCACTTCACTCCGATTGTCCACATGGGGCACGATGACGCCGTGTACTAAGGCGTACTGCACGTCGATGATGCACATGTCTTCAGCCAGTCTGACCCTGCCTGAGCTGCACTGCGTAGTTACGATGTCGGGGAGCTGGCAGCTGCTCGTCGTTCGGAGGTTCTCTCCGGGTACTCCAGCTTCCTCCACCCGTAAAATTGTCACCGACACGATACTGTCTGTTAATGTGTCGTTAAATCTTAATAAATAAATAATAAATTTACGATAAATACAAAATTATCATCTTGTTAGGTAGCCCATGAACATTTCCTTATAGGGTGCTCTTAGGCACTTCCTCTCATTTTAGTCGTTTGGTACGCATTAAATACCAAATACGTGATAAATACTTTGCATAAATACGACTTAACATAAATGTTTTTTTTTATATTTTCGTGTTCTCTCATCTTGAAGCATCGATCGGTGTATGGAGCACCAAATCTTTCGCAACCACGCGTTTGTTTACTGGATCTGTGCACCGAGACTGACAGATCTGATACTTTACTTTAAACATATTTTTATTTGCCATAACTATTGAGCAAAAAGAGATAGGAGGACAAGTGCTTTCCACTTACTAGAAACCTCCGATCCCATAACATGAATACAGAAAATGTTACAATGGCGAAACAAACAAGTTTTGAAATTCATAAATGGAAAATAAACTATTTGAATGGGTTTATGTATATATGTGTGTATGTGTATAGATAAATATGAATATGTAGCACTAAACAAAGACAGAAAAAAGGAAGAAAGAAAAGCTGCTGGTGTCTCTTGCATTCTGTATCTCTCTCGATTTGAATCAATTAATATTCAAAGCCAAAGGCTGCTTGGGCGCTGTTCTTATTAGGATGTGTTAAAATAATAATAATAATAATAATAATAATAATAATAATAATAATAATAATAATAATAATAATAATAATAAAAATATAATAATAATTTAATAATAATAATAATAATAATAATAATAATAATAATCATTTCTTC
The DNA here is from genome assembly GCA_031216915.1 of Pictodentalium vernedei. Taxonomy (NCBI): domain Eukaryota; kingdom Metazoa; phylum Mollusca; class Scaphopoda; order Dentaliida; family Dentaliidae; genus Pictodentalium; species Pictodentalium vernedei. The sequence continues at coordinate 445,446,454 of CM062297.1, read as the reverse complement.
GCTTTCTGCACTACAGCTTAGGGACGTGTAGATCTGATCGAGCCGTAGACAGATAAACGTGTCAATTAGGGTTGCGACCTGACCAACTCAATCACCATTGTTGCAGACTATACTTGCCTGAAGACATATATACATAGAACCAAACACCTGTGAATGGGTTAATCGATATGGCATAAGTGCCAACGCGGAATGATAAAGCGAGAGGCCACAGGTCTCGAAGGTTTATCCTTCCGCGATGGCACAAGTGCCATATCGATTAACCCATTCATTCACACGTGTCGTCCTGTGTTTATTACATGCCTTCACGTCTCTAAAAGCAATTATTAGAAGGACACTCAGCAATTCATAAGACAACTATCAACAAAAAGAACACATTTTATAGCCAACCAAATTTGCTAGGGGAGGCCTGGTATCGTGAAATTCAGAAAAAAGAAACTAGAGACCGAGTGTTTATGCAAAAGAAAAACATTTTGACTAAAACAATGAAAAATAATGACCCGAATTCTGGGATTAAATTGAAGGACGATATTACGAGTTTAAATTCTGGGCTCATTAATAGGCTGTATAGGCACAGTGATGTTGAATCAGCATACCACAGAAATGGGTTTATCTGGGGGAAAGTTAAAAGGTGGAAAAAAATTGAAATTTGACATTTATGATGATATTGACATTACAATAAGAAACGCAAAATAAACCAAACTTAAAAAAACAGAAAAAACAAACAAAACAAATGGATATATATATTACTATATTGGATTTTTTTTTTCTGGTCGTATCCACGAAAAAGACTCACTTGACAAAAAATTTGGAATGTTGACAGCACCTTTATCTCCTTCCAACTCCAATTTGTATATTAAGCATTAAAACTTCCCAGATTAAAAAAAACGCATTTATTTTACCCTCTCCCCCCCCCCCCCCCCCAACCACCTTATATATTTTGACTGCTGAAAAACAATGTAAGTGAACTGCCATCAGGTGCTCATATTGACGGCTGGATTATCTACATTGGTCATAACTTGCTCGTCAACTTTGCTTTGTTGCAAATTATTGCGGGCACTCTCCAATAATTTGTAATAACATAACATTGCACTGAACAAATGATATCTGTTATTTTGACCGTTCATAAAACAATCTAAGTTGCATTGGTTGCTTGCAATAACTGGTTGAAGGCTGGATTATCTACACTGGTCATAACTTGCTCATCAACTTTGCTTTGTTACAAATTATTGGAGAGTGCTTGCGAGCACTCTCCAATAACTTGTAACAGCGCAATTCTGTATTAAACAAATGATATTTGGTATTTGGCTGTTGATAAATCAACAAAAGTAAGTTGGCATCGGCTGCTGACACTGACTAGTTGATGGATGGATTATCTAGATTGGCCATAACTTGCTCATCAACTTTGCTGTGTTACAAATTGATTGCGGGCACTCTCCACTGATTTCTAATGGCGCAATTTTACATTGAGCAAATGATATTTCCTACTTGACTTTTAATAAACGTACATTAGTTGGCATCGGCTGTTGATATTGAGTGGTTGACGGCTGGACCACTTACACTGGTCATAATTTGCTCATCAACTTCGCTTTGTTGCAAGTTGGTGGAGTGTGCTTGCGGGCACTCTCCAATAGTTTGTAATAGCGTGGTTTTGTATTGAACAAATGCGATTTGTTATGTTGACTGTTGATAAAACACCATAAGTTGACATTGAGTGCTGACATTTGTAATAACGCAGTTCCACACTGAACAAATGAAATTTGTTATGTTGACTTTGACTGTGGATAAAAATACATTAGTAAGTTGGCATCAGCTGCTGACATTGGCTGGTTGATGGCTGGATTATCTACATTGGTCATAACTTGCTCATCAACTTTGCTTTGTTACAAATTAGTGAAGGGTGCTTGTGGACACTCTCCAATAGTTTGCAATAGCGTAATTCTGCACTGAACAAATGCTATTTTTATTCTTTATTTTTTTTTCGTCCGTTGATAAAACAACATACATAAGTTAGCATCGGCTGTTGAATTAATTGGTTGACTGCTGGACTATCAACATTGGCTATAATTTTCTTTTCAACTTTGCTTTGTTATAGATTGTTGGAGAGTGCTTGCGGGCACTCTCCAATGGTTTTTAATAACGCAATTCTGCATTGAACAAATTATTTTTGATACGGTGACTGTTGATAAAACAACATAAGTTGGCATAACAATTTAAATTGGCATCGGCTGTTGACATTGACTGTTTGTTGCATGGATTATCTACACTGGTCATAACTTGCTCACCAACTGCGATTTGTTACATATTGTTTGGGATTGCTTGCGGGCTCTCTCCAATAGTTTGTAATAACGAAATTCTGCATAAAACAAATGATATTTTTTATTTTGTCCTTATGCGAAACACGAGCTAAGGAATTAGTGACCTCAGTATGGTACCCATATCTGATAACTGCTTTTGGCACTCGGCCGGTTAGTGGCTGCTTAGCCCTATGTGTGGTAGGTGTATGTTTTGTCCAAACTATCTGTGTCATCGCACAATCGTCACCAAAGGCACTTTTAAGAGTGATTTGGACCCAGGTCAATTACGTTACATCTCTGCAATAGTAGTGGTAAGTATTGGTCACTCATTTCATGAACAGTTGATCACCAGATTGTGATAGTGGTGACACTTTGTAATTTACGACTTGTTTTATTGAAGTTGCTCCAGTGAATTTCGATAAAGCCAGTTTGTATTTTTTTCCACATTGTTGCAAACAAGCAATCGTTAACTCTGAAAATATTTTAGAGTTTTATTTTGTTGTTTTGGATTTTTTGTTTTTCCAGATTTTTAACATCGTTATAATAAGCTTTCATCGGTCATAACCTGCTCATCAACTTTGCCCTTTTGCGCATTTCTGAAGAGTGCTTGCGGAGACTCTCCAGCGATTTGTAATGGCGCAGATTTGCACTGAGCAATTGCTACCCGTTTTTGTACTGTTGATAAAACAACATACATAAGCTGGCACTGGCTGTTGACATTGACTGATTAACAGCTGGATCATCTACACTGGTCATAATTTGCTCATCAACTTTGCTTTGTTGCGAACTGTTGGAGAGTGCTTGTGGGCACTCTCCAATAGTTTGCAATAACGCAGTTTTGCATTGATCAAATGATATTTGATATGGTCACTGTTGATGGAACAGCATAAGTTGGCATAACAACACAAGTTGTCATCGGCTGTTGATATTGACTGGCTGGCGGCTGGATCATCTGCACTGGTCATAACTTGTTCATCGGCTGTGATTTGTTGCAAATTGTTGGAGGGTGCTCGCGTGCACTTTCCAAATGTTCGTAATAACGATTTTTTGTACTAAACAAACAACGTTTTTTTTATTTTTTGTCTTAATAGGATACTTGAGCTAATGAATTTTTTTACTTTAGCATGGTACCATCATTTTGACGTTTGCTTTCGGGCTCTCTCCAGCAGTTTGCGACTGAACAAGTGATATGTTGGGTTGACTGTGAATAATACAACATACGTGAGAGTTGGGCAAGTAAAGATAGCTTTTTATCCACCAAAGGCTGTTACAATCAAGGCATGTGCATTCTGTTGGGGTTGAAAAAAGGAAACACTTGAGCAATCCTCGACTCACAACATCAATGTTATTGTTTTCATTAATTGTTTGTGTTAATAGAAAAAAAATCAGATATATATATATTAAATTGTTTTGTACAGAAAAGTAAGTTTAGAAAAGAAAAGATGAATGATTCACAACACTGTAGCTGCACATTTACTTTTAAAGTTACCCTTAATTTAATCCCAAATGACTAGCATAATAATAGGAAGCATGAACTGTCGTGGCTTATCTTCCGATTCTTATAAACGACGAGATATTTTTTCGCGGTGCAGGGATAAATTGGTGGATACGCATTCGAGTAAAAAAGTGGAAAATTGTTGGAGGAGTGAGTGGGGTTACGAGGCTTTCTTTTGTTCTTACTCAAGTTCAAGCAAGGGCGTTCCTATACTTTTCAAAAACACTTTTGGATTCACCATTCACAAAAGTACTTTAGAAGACGAGAATGGAAATTTTATAATTCTGGACGTTACCATCAAGGATCGAAGATTAACTCTGTCTGTTGTCTATGGTCCTAATGATGATAGACCACAATTTTACGATGAATTATGTCTCCCCTTCCCAGAAGGGAGACATATTGTTTTAGTGCATCTTCTTCTTCTTCTTCTTCTTCTTCTTCTTCTTCTTCTCATACAAACTTTGTCCGGGCCATAACTTTTTTGTCTTTTGACCTACACCTTAGATACTTGGCATGTGGATGTATCACCATGAGCCGGTGTGCAGTGTACCATAGTGACCTTCCTGTGACCTTGACCTTTGACCTGAAGGTCACATTTATGTGTTTTTTTAAGGGAAACATCACACAAACTTTGTCCGGGCCATAACTTTTTTGTCTTTCGACCTACACCTCAGATGCTTGGCATGTGGATGTATCACCATGAACCGGTGTGCAGTGTACCATAGTGACCTTCATGTGACTTTGACCTTTGACCTGAAGGTCAGATTTATGCGTTTTTTTAAGGGAAACTGTCTGGACCAGAACTTTTTGTATTTCGAGTCAGGCTTTAGATATTTGGCATGTGGATGTATCACCATGAGCTGGTGTGTAGCGTACCATTGTGACCTTCATGTGACCTTGACCTTTGACCTGAAAGTCAGATTTGTGCTTTTTTCAAGGAAACTTTGTCCAGACCAAAACTTGTTTGTCTTTTGAGCCAGGCCTTAGATATTTGGCACGTGGATGTATCACCATGAGCCGGCGTGTCGCATACCATTGCGACCTTCATGTGACCTTGACCTCAAGGTCAAATTTATGTACTTCAAATAGGGAGTAATTGTCCAGACTAGAATTTTTTTGTTTTTTGACCTAGGACTTGGTTATTTGACATGTGAATGTGTCGCCATGAGACCGCATGTCGTCTATGACCTTGATGTGACCTTGACCTCTGACCTCAAGGTCAAATTTATGTGCTTCAAATAGGGAATAATTATCCAGACCAGAACTTTTTTGTTTTTTGACCTAACAATTAGATATTTGACATGTGAATATATCGCAATTAGACCGCATGTCGCATGTAATCATGACCTTCATGTGACCTTGACCTCAAGGTCAAATTTATGTACTTTAAATAGGGAGTAATTGTCCAGACCAGATTTATTTTGGACATGTGGATGTGTCACCATGAAATCGCATGTCCGCTACCTTCATGAACTGCATGTGACCTTGACCTCTGACCTCAAGGTCAAATTTATGTACTTCAAATAGGGAATAACTGTCCAGATCAGAACTTTTTTATTTTTTTACCTAGGACTTAGATGATTGACATGTGGATGTATCACAATGAGATCACATGTCATCATGACCTTCATGTGACCTTGACCTCAAGGTCAAATTTATGTACTTTAAATAGGGAGTAATTGTCCAGACCAGAATTTTTTTTTTTGACATGTGGATGTGTCACCATGAAACTGCATGTCCGCTACCTTGATGAACTGCATGTGACCTTGACCTCTGACCCCAAGGTCAAATTTATGTACTTCAAATAGGGAATAATTGTCCAGATCAGAACTTTTTTGTTTTTTGACCTAGGACTTAGAAGATTGACATGTGGATGTATCACAATGAGACCACATGTCATCATGACCTTCATGTGACCTTGACCTTAAGGTCAAATTTATGTACTTTAAATAGGGAGTAATTGCCCAGACCAGAATTTGTTTTTATTTTTACATGTGGATGTTGAGCTAGATCATAGATATTTATAACCCTGCTCCCCAAAGGGGAAGTTGGGACATACTTGTTTATATATAATTCGCAGTGCATTAAATAGAAAGGAAGGGGAGACATATGTTTTAGTGTGCTAAAACAGTTTCTAGTTATTCTCTAAAATCGAAAGCATGGGTAATGATTCGATAATAATAGTTGGGGATTGGAACGTCCCACAAAATTATGAAAAAGATACAATAAAATATAGGCAAAAAAACAACCAAAAAGCAAATAAAAAAATATTGAACTCGATGGAAAAATTGGACTTATTTGATGTTTGGCGTTTAGAAAATGCAGAAGGAAGACGTTATACTTGGAGGGGCCCTGAAAATAAAATGGCTAGATTAGACTATTTTTTATTATCGTCAGACTTACAACTCATTTTTCAAAGTGGAGAAATTCACACTAGATATCGGTCCGACCATAACCCAGTAAGCATAAAACTATCGTTTGATAATCAGTCCAGGGGAAAGGGTATTTGGAAGTTTAATAATAGCCTACTTGGTGACCCGGACTATGTAGGTACTATTAAACAAGTCATAGCCGAAACGATAAACCAGTATACAAATGATAACACGGAAAGTTTCAGTATTAATGATCAGCTCCTTTGGGAAACACTAAAAGTTATGATTAGAGGAAAAAGTATAGCATACGCCTCTTCTGTGAATCGTGAGTCGGACAAAAGGCAACAAGAAGTAGAAGATCATCTAAGAATTCTAAATACTAAACTGGACAGGGGGGGTGAGTCAGTGTTAGAAGAAATTAGATCACTTGAAAACGAACTTAAAACCCTTAGGGATAAAAAGCTTCAGGGAATAATAATAAGAGCAAAAGCAAAATGGAAAATAGAGTGGGAAAAACCAACCAAGTATTTCTGCAACTTCGAGAAAAGACAATATACGGAGAAAACTATACCCAGGTTAGTAAAGGATGATGGGTCGGAAATTGCTGATATACGCGAGATTCTAAGTGAGCAGAAATCCTCCTATGAAAATCTATATTCTTCAAAACTACCAAATAATCAGCCTCTTGATACGGTTGAAAGTTTTTTTGAAAAAGCAACCCGTTTCTTACCTTTTTAAGCGATGACGAAAATAAATCCCTTGAAGGGCAATTAACTCCTTCGGAATGTCTAAACGCCCTAAAAGCAATGCAAAACAACAAAACACCCGGTTCCGACGGCTTCACTGCCGAATTCTATAAATTGTTTGGAAAGACATTGGTACTTACCTAATTAATTCTCTGAATTGTGGCTACGAATTGGAACAACTCTCAATTACACAGAGACTCGGGATTATTACTTGTATACCAAAACAAAACAAACCAAAACAATACATAAAAAACTGGCACCCCATATCCCTAATTAACGTAGATACAAAAATAGGATCAGCAGCAATTGATAACAGAGTAAAAAGAGTTCTTCCCAATTTAATTTCAGACACCCAGCTAGGTTTTATGAAGGGTCGTTACATTGGGGAGTGTACTAGATTAACTTTCGATTTAATTGCAAAATGTGAAAAATTAGATATTCCAGGTATCCTAGTTCTCATAGATTTCGAAAAGGCTTTCGATTCTCTCGAATGGAGTTTTATCCAAAAGACGATGGAATTTTTAAATTTTGGACCCTCTATGATAAGGTGGTTTCAAACCTTCTACAGCAACATCTCCAGTTGCATACTAAATAATGGCCATTGTTCTGAAAGATTTAATATTGAACGAGGCGTAAGGCAAGGTGATCCTTTATCACCGTATCTCTTTATTCTTAGTGTAGAAATTCTAAGCGCGTCCTTAACATTTAATCCCAATATAAATGGAATAAAGATTAAAAATTCGGAATATCTAATTAGTCAATACGCCGATGACTCCTCTCTGTATTTAAATGACGATGGATACTCTTTAGATAATGCCTTGAATATGATTAAACAATTCTCACTTATCTCTGGCTTAAAGGTTAATTTTGACAAAACGGAAGTTATATGGATCGGCTCAAAGCGGGGTTGTGGTGAAACACTTTCAACAAGCGAACGAGTTGTTTGGAATCATTCCATATCATTCAAAATTCTTGGAATTGAATTTAATCTGTTTAGTGACAATTATATTCTAAACAATTATACAAATAAAATCCAGAAAATTGAAAAATTACCAAGTGACTGGTCATTTCGTAATTTAACATTAATCGGAAAAAATACCGTTATAAAAACTTTGGCTTTACCAATTCTAACACACTGTTTTATGGTTTTACCAAACCCGCCGATAGAGTTATTTAAGAAAATTCAAACAGTTTTTTATAATTTCTTGTGGTCAGGAAAAGTCGAAAAAATTAAACGTACAACAATGATTGGCCTTTTTGAAAACGGTGGAATTAAATTTCCGCATGTTGAAACTTTTAGTCGTTCTTTAAAAATGATTTGGATTAAGAAATTATTGGACTCTTCCTCGTTGGCTCCATGGAAAACTGTCGTAATCGACGAACTAGAATTGTTCGGAACTTATAAACTTTGGTATTTACACGAAGAAGGTTTAAAAGTGGTTGGGAAATATGTGAATGTATTCTGGAAGGATGTTCGTCTGGTCTGGGCTGTCCTGGACAAAAAGTGCACCACAACCCCGTCAGGAATACTGGGTGAAACTATTTTCCTAAATAATCAAATAAAAGTTAACGGACAACTTTTTTTCAATAAAATTTGGTGTAATAAAGGCATTTACTTCGTAAATGACCTAGTTTCTGAAAACAATGGCCTCCTAACCTTCGCTGACGTCTCCAACAAGTTTAACATCAACACCCCATTTACAATTTTTCAGGGTATTATAAATGCTTTACCTAAATCTTGGAAAAGTGCAACCAGATCCAATAAAAAGTTGCCCTTTATTCAGGACAAAAATATTGATATGTTAAAATTTACTAATAAAGTCTCTCGGGCTTTTTATTTTAAATTTTTAGAACTCCACACTATACCTCCTATTAATGTACAGAACAAATGGAATGAGGTTTTAGAAATGGATTTGCACTCTAATGACTGGAATTTTATATATAAAATCCCATTTACAATCACGGGCGACACATATTTACAAAGTTTGCATTTCAAAATTGTCCACTAAATTTTATACACGAATTCAAAACTTTATAAATGCAAACTCTCTGAAACGGAACTGTGTACTTTTTTTTTGTAATACAAAGGAGACAATACTTCACTTGTTTTTCGAATGTTCGGTTCTGAAGACAGTTCTTCTGAACTTTTTAGAACATTTAAGGAACAAGTGCGATATTGAGTTTTCTTTAACCCCAGAATATGTTATTCTAGGCCACACAGATATTCATGCCGCTTCCAATAACATAACAGACTTCTACATGCTTATCTTCAGAAAGTTTATTTATTCCTGCAAAGTGAAAAATAATTTACCAACCTATACCAGTTTTACTGAACAATTAAGAAATTACAGAAATCTAGAACTCATATCCAGATATTCATATTCGAATAAGCACATCAAAGAGATAAACTTAAGGTTGGATACAATCAGTTTTCTGTTAACTGGCTAACCCCGTTCTCATCTTGCTTATACTGTTTCTGTCACAAAAATGCAGTGGCATTGTAGATTGCGATCGGTGCTATAACATCACGACATATTACGTATCTGTTACTTGTCCTGGCGTTACACTGTTTGGAGAAGTGCTATGAGTTACTTGGGTTGAGTCATTTCAAATCTTCACCTAGCACAATATTTTGAACATGTGATGTTCCCTGCTCAAAAATGACAAAATTTCTAAAAACATCCCCTCTAACCCACAACTTCTGCTCCCTTGCTCGAAGGAACTCGACGAGCTCGTTCTAGTGCGGGGTCGAGGGATGTGGTATTGGGGAGGCAGATTGAAAAAGTAATGAACTTTTAGAGTGAGTTTTGTATATATTCAGTTTTAGCCATTACTCTGTATATACTAAGGTGTTTCTGGTAATTTTCAAGTTCCCTTTATTTCGGTTAAGCAATTAGGTGAAAAGTATGTGCTTGATGCGCATGTAGGACTAGACTCTGATAAAACACGCACGGCACCTCTACATCATTTGTCATCACCTCATCACTTTTGTGCAGCTACGAATGGAAACTCATGTCACAGTGAAAAATAAGAAACTTTGCTATTTTAGGTTATGTATTGTTACTCATTGTAAAATTAGTTTATAGAAAATGTATTTGCTTGTAAAGAAGTACCTAAGATCTGAATAAATAATAAAAAAAATTTTTCTAGGGGAACCCATGTTACTATTTCATCCCAAGAATTCCAATGTGTTCTATGTGCCTACTAGCACATAGAACACATTAGAAATCAGGGGTCGATTTTTAGCTATCGCTAGGGATTCAAATTGTAATTGCGGTGCACGATTTGTAGAAAATTCCAGTGAAATTTCGCTTCCATTTAAAAAGAGTCCGTCGACGATTTCGGTTCTGCACATATGTGCGGAATGGATTTTCATTTTCCGCATGGTTCAGTGTTGCTGCAGATGGGGATTTCATAGAACAAGCATGTAATAAAAAGACTATACTTGTCAGTACGGGTAGTGAACCGGTTTAATGAGCAAAATCACTCAAGTGGCAGGCTTTACATGCCTGGAGACGCAAACTCCAACAGATCACCCGACGGAGGTGCGGTCTAGGTCTTTGAGGCCTCATTGGCTCCTTTGCTTTTCCCCCTTTTCGGCTTTGGACTTCTGGACGCTGGGTTGAACCATAGTACTGCAAATAGGGTTGTCAACACCCCGATGGTTTCTGCGCACCATGTGCGCTCTGAAACCATGCATCTGTTAGGGTCACTGCAGCCGAAAAAAGAGTAAAATCTGGCGGTATCGATTTAAAAGGGAAATGGGGAGAGACATGAACGACACCTATAAAATCGGCGTCCTCATACAATTCTATCGTCTCAATGAATGTTTCTGGCATCTGTAAGTTTCCGTTTTCTTCGCCAAGCAGTCTTCCGACATAGGCGTCCCATTGTTTGGTAGATTGATTCTTTCTTTTCTTCCTTGCCGTCTTCTCCAAACTTAACTTTTCAGTTTCTTTCAAGTTCAAATCAGTGTGAGACCAGTGTGCAGGTATACGAAAATATGAATATATTACCTTTTCGACGGGTGAGATTTTACGGTGATTCGAGATGGAAAGCGGACAAAATATTTCTACCGGATTGCGACCCAGTCGAAATTCTCTGCCCGCTTTTGTGATCATAGTCTTGTATTCTGTCCTGAACAAATCAATTATCCATGGATTTTCCCGTGTTTTGCGCTGACCAGTTGTGTTCAGTACATGAGATAAAGAGTTAGAGTGGAAAAGAGACACTTTCTTGCGAGGCTGTGCACGCTTTGATGAAATTAGTTTTACTCTGTTGCAGCGCAACTTATTCTTTTATATACATAAAACAATATTAATCGTATATTTATATGCAGTTTCTTTTATAAATACGTCTTGAAGAGTAACGAATATTGAACACTGTACTGACATCTCAACCTATCTCTGAGAAATAGTGTGATTGGCCGTAAATTTTTTGCGAATAGTAAATGGATATCTGGATAAAAAAATATTAAAAATAAAAAAGTCTCGCAAAACATAAAAAATAATAAATTGCGAAAGAGATAAATTGTCCAAAGTATAGAAATATAAATTTCAAATATCGCGCATTAAGTTTTGTTTTTGTTTTGTACATTTAATTTACACGAGCATAATTTACAGTTGTAAACTGGGTTCAAAATTGAAAGACCACGAATACCATATAAATGTGTTCCCAGCCGCATAGACGTTTATTACAGACATATAGAAAATTTATAAATTAAAATCAATGTATTAAAGGTTGCAAGCACCTGTTGCATGAAATTGTGAAAGTAAATTGCCTACTGATTTTTTGCCTTCTTAATCTTTCCAGCCCGTAGACATAAATGCCCATTGGCAAGCAATAATATAAATACCTAATTGGGAAGTGGAGATGACTTACACATAAGCTACAAGCTTCCTGTCAAATCCCTCTGTCATTCGGCAATCTGATTACTGTTAATATATGTTATATTTTGAGCTGTTGTACTGGCACTGTTGCTCTTCTTGTATTCAATTCTGTAACATATAGCATATTCCTTCAATAAATATTGTTTAAAGTAGTTGGGAAGTGGGATCAGTCATAATTTAATCGTACAGTCCTGTTGGGCTGTACTATTAAACTATTACTGAACCTCCCTACAAATACAAAATAGTCTCGACCATTCCCGTGTCGGCATTAGTGATCAAGACGATACCATCAAGGGCGTAAGGGTTTAAAGGGCCAGTCCAGCTGAACCTCAAAGAAGGAATAATTCACCGCCCGCTATATAAGGATTAGTGATGACAGAAACACTGAAGTCCATTTTGAAAAATGTGGAAAAAACCGCTAAACGGTAATGGAGACGATCAATTGTTAATGTAATTTAATGTTTCAATGAAGTTCAAAAGATTTATAGAGATGGTCAGTCTTTCTTTCTTTCTTTTTCATAAGACCAAACTTTCGGGGGCTTCCCCTCAACCTGCACACACAAAATTTGACACACCAATCAGCAACATTAAGTACTCACCGGGACAAACATTTGTTTCCCGAAATTCTGTCCACGATAAGAGCGATAAGGATTTTTTTTTTCAATAATTTTTAATATCAATGCCTGTGTCAAACCCACATCTTTCAAACTTTGCATATTATTTCTCCAATGAAAACTATATCTACGTCAGAAAAATTCAACTTTGTCAATTGAATTTTAGTATGTTACAGAGCTAAAAAAAATTAGCTTAAGTTGTTTTTCGCTTTTAAAGATGTTGCCATTTTTGACGTTTTTGTATCACTTCAAATTTCAGCATTTTCGCATCAAAAACTTTGATTTTTGTGACACGCAAAGCTATATAGTTCGGAAAGGCACGGCATAGAAACTTTGCACATCCACCTCCGGTTATCTGAGGTTGATCCATCTAATTTTACTTTTCGTATTTTCTACCCTTTGTTGGAAGGAACCGGATTCTAAGAGTTTTTTTTAAAAAGATGTTCATTTTCAGCTCATTTTTAAGTCTATCTTTCTTAAATTTTGGAAATATAATTCAAGTAAAAACCATATCTAAATATAGAATAAATAGGTACTGGGGCCGGTAATCAGATTTAAACCACGAGTTGAATAAAGGTTTTAACCACTCGGTTTGCCGAGTGGTTAAACCCCTTATTCTACGAGTGGTTTAAATCTGATTACCGACCCTAGTACATGTTTGTTTTATTTATACCATGATCTTAATAAATAATCGACGTTGTCACTTAAAATGGAGAAAAAGCGACACTTTCCTTCGCAAACCCACAGGTTTGTTTTGTTTACATCTGCACCGGTGGGCAATACTACCGGTTGCACGTAAATGCTTGATTGACAGTGGACACATTGTCAAAGTTGATTGAATTTACCTTGGTTTTTCAGTCAAATTATTATTAACAATTCTTAAATTTTATTTTAAATATTTAATTGTAGGTATTTTAAACTTAATAAGTCATTGCACGTAGTAGATAGTGCCACAAAACGTCGAATGTTTGAATGAAACATCGCGAAGTGTGAATGTATCGAAGTTGGCAAATTGCGTCATGTCAAAGGTCAAATTGGATGAACTTCCGACTACAGGTGTAATTTTTTTTAACCGCAGTTGAAACTTTACACCGGTATTGGGGTTAAAACCTAAAATTTAACATACAGGCTTTTCACAGGTAGTAACATAGGCGAGCATGGTAGAAAAATGACTTGCTGTACTAGGAAATTCCCAACCGTTATGGCCGATCTCGGAGGTGACACCCAGAGGGATGATAGGGTCAAAAATTAAAATGTGTCGTATTTTTTAAAACAACTTTAGATGTTGTAGATCCTACAAGCTTGGATCTTTGTTTTTTTTTTTATTTTTTGATTTAATGCCATTTTGATGTTTGTACGTCACTTCAAATTACGAACTGTTTTGAATATTCATCATTAAACCCCCAGTCAGGAAAAGATGGACAAACTTTTTTCCGGATCTGGATTCTCGTCTTTTGTTCGGGTCCCGATTTATAGGTCAGATCCGGATCTGAAAGAGTGTCGAAATGTTCCTTTTCATATACTGCTACTACTACTACTACACTACTACTACTATTGCTACTACTACAACTACCACAGTAGTATGTCAGGGGCTTTTGAGGGAATAGTTGGATGACCCCGGTGGATGACCCCGGAAGTGACGTCATGTCACGTGACGTAGTGGCGCCATGTTGTGTTGTTATGGTAACCCGCGTGAGCGGCCATGTTGTGACGTCATCTCCATAGTGATACGTGATGTGAGTTCGCATGCGCAGCGCGTGTTGTTAGGGTGATACGTGTTTCCGTCGTCCATTTTGTATACTGGAGGCCGCCATCTTGGTTTCTATGGTAGCACGTGATTGCTATGTTACCCAATTGTTCTGTAATAAGAGGGGTATGTTCGGAGGGTGTGTTCGATTGAATCGGAGTAAATCTAATTACCACAAACAACCCGACAATCTCTCCAAATAACCAAAATCCACCCGAAATCACCGAAATTGACTTTATTTCCCCATTTTATCGGTTTAGCACGTAGTGCTATAGTACTAAGGGGTGCAAGGGGTGCATTCGACTGAAGTGGAGTAATTTTCTGGTTCGGATTTTCCCAGAATCCTCATTTAATTACCCAAATAAACCCGTCAAGTTGTATTATTTCGAATTCTTTGAGAATCCCATTTTTTTGGATCCCATGACGTGTTATTTCCCTATTAAGAGTAGCACGTAATACCGAGGGGGTGTGTTCGTTTGAAGTGGAGTAATGTTCCCATTTTTTTGGATCCCATGACGTTTTATTTCCTTATTAAGAGTAGCACGTAGTGCTATAGGACAAATTTACTACCCAGAAATCCTCTGCATCTACTTGGAACTATATTTTTTATAAATTCCTACGCTCTATTTTTAGTAACATCCTTAACTGACCCCCTAACTAATTGTTAGTGTCTATATTTAGCAATTTCTTTAAATGACCCCCCTAACTACATGATTTTAAATAATAAAATTAATGAGGATCAAGAAGTTTTTGCACTGACCAATCAGAGCGAAGTTAATCCACCAATCAGATTTCTGGATTCCCATTGTGTTTCTTTCCATTACTTTCTATACTAATTTTCTAAATTTCCCAACTTTAACCTATCATCCTATAGGAAACAAACACAAACGCCCATCGAGAATGAAAATATCGATGAAAAAACGTTGTGACGTCGTGACGTTTTCAAAAACGTCCGTCACGTCGAAATAAATTCCGGAGAAGAATAACGTCGCGTCATTCTGTTTCGATCCTTCGAACTGAACACATCGCTAGAGAGTTTTCTATAGCAATTTTGCCTTTGCAAAAAATTTATGAAGATGTCTGAAGCTGCTACTGCCGTTACCAGAACTGATGTCTACGCCTGTGAAGAGTGTGGAAAGACCTTTACGGACCGTCGGAACCGGAATCGCCATGTACGCACCCAGCACGCCCCCGAAGAGAAGAAGTCTTTCGATTGTACCAACTGTAACAAGAGTTATGCTTCCAAGCAGAAGTTGGATCAACACCTGATGAAATGTTTGGACATATATATATGTATGGAATGCGGCCAGGAGTTCAACCAACTACTCCATTTTAATCGACACAAGAGCGTTGCCCACCGACCAGTTCCTGTACCATCTAAAAGGAAGACTGATGAACCGAAGAGAGGACCACCTAAACAACCACGGACCACGACGACCACCCATTATGATGTTGACCCAATGGAGTTTGAAAAGAATATGATGTCTGAAGAAGAGCCAGATGAGATATTGACCGTGTACGAAGATAACTGGAGTTCTATTAGAACTCGCCACATGATGAACAGAAGAGTCCAAGACCAATATAACTACCGGGTCAACGATGTGAATCTGAAGATGATGACTGATGAATTGATGACTACCATATTTCTGCCACAACAGCTAAGATTTAAAATTAATCTGAGTTTTGGTTTTATCCTGCGACACAATGAAACGATTGAACTGAAGTATTACCATCCATCACAAAACAACGCCCGGGTACTTGATGTTCCACAACTTGTGTGCTGCCAAGAAGACTTTGAAGAATTCCTTGATGATGTCATGGAAGAAGATATCCTAGAATGGGCCAAATTGAAACGACCCAACACCAAATGGCTTGTTGAGAGAGTTACCAACGTCACATGTTATGTGAACGAGCTGAAAGACCACCCAATTGGAATGGCAGAAGATCTTCCTGACTACATTCTCCAGAACAAAGCAGTAAATGCTTTGGTGAAAGATAGAGCTAACCATTTTACCTACGAAGACAACTTGTGTATTTTCCGCTGTTTAGCTTTATGGAGTGGTTCCACAACAGACAACCTCAACTATACAACAGATGCCATGTACAACAAGTATACAAAGAAGCCAAAGAATGAATTCCGTGGAGTAACTTTAGCCGAATTACCTGACTTGGAGAAATGTTTTGAAGTAAATATCCAAGTATATGAACTTGTCAAGAATGACGATGACCAAATTGTTGCCAAATTAGTACAGAGATCTCACAGAAAGTATGAAGATACCATGTATGTGAACGTTTACAAGAACCATTTTAGCTACATCATCGATATAGACCAATACTGCAAATCCTTTGAATGCCACAAATGCGGCAAATTATGGAAAAAGGTTTACAGACTCAATCGTCTCGAGAAAACCTGTACAGATGAAGTCAATTACCAGTATGTTGGCGGTGTATACCATCCATCCCAGTCCATATTTGATCTGTTAGAAGATGAAGGTATAGAAGTATCTGAAGAGAAGAAGTTTTATCCATACCGTGCAACGTTTGATTTTGAAAGTTACTTTGTCAAATCCAGTCTACCTGCTGACAGTGATAAACTGATATGGGAAGCAGAACACCGACCATTGAGTGTGAGCATATGTAGTAATGTTCCAGAATACCAAGAACCGAAATGTTTTATTACAAATGGATATTCTCAAGAACTTGTTGAAGAAATGATGACATACCTCACAGCTGTTTCATCTCATTGCCACCAACTGATGCAGACCTATCATGCTTGGACCTTGTTTAAACTGAGACAGAAAATTGATGAAACGCTGGAAGCGGAAGCCAGAGCTACTGGAGAAGATACATCCAAGATGCACCCTTTACAAAAATTGGAGAAGAAATTTCAAGACTACCTGCAAGAGATGCCCGTCATCGGATTCAACTCTGGAAAATATGATATGAATGTAGTCAGGCGTGAACTGATGACATACCTGAAGAGACAGAATCCACTCAAGTTTGCAGTGAAGAAATCGAATAACTACATGTGCGTCTCGACAGAATCTTTCAAGTTTGTTGATATTTGCAACTACCTCGCTCCAGGATTCAGCTATGACAAGTTTTTGAAAGCATTTGGCTGCTCCGTGACAAAGGGATTTTTACCATATGAATGGATCGACAGCTTGAACAAATTGGATCAAGACCACCTACCAGACCATGAAGCCTTCTACAGTTCTCTCAAGAAAGAAAATATATCCAACGAAGAATACCAGTACTGCCAGCATGTATGGGACGACCTGGAGATGACAACTTTCCGTGATTTTCTGATCTGGTATAATAACCGAGATGTAAAACCATTCCTTGAAGCAGTTGACAAGCAGTTTACTTTCTACCAAGAACGCCACATCGACATGTTTAAAGATGGTATCAGTGTTCCGGGCCTCACGTTGAAATACCTGTTCCAGACCATGGACCATGAATGATGACACTTACTTCACATTATTTAACCAGAAGAATAAAGACTTGCATCACTTGGTGAAAGATAATATCGTTGGTGGACCTTCAATTATCTTCAACCGATACCACGAGAAAGATGTTACCCGAATCAGAGAAACAAAATATGGCAAAGAAGCAAAACCATGTGGAAGTATTATAGGCTTTGATGCGAATGCATTATATCTTTGGTGCCTAATGCAAGAGATGCCAACGGATTGGAGTATTAGACGTCGTGAAGAAAACCAGTTTAAACCAGAACATCCAATGAAGTATGGTAAAATGGCTGAACAATGGTTAGAGTTTTTATCCATGAGAGATGACATCCACATCAGACATCAGTTTAACGGAGCTGAAAAAATGATTGGTCGAAGACAGTTGCCTGTTGATGGTTGGTGCAAAGAGACACAGACTGTATACCAGTTCCATGGCTGCTTCTGGCACGGACATACCTGCATGAAAGATAAGAATGGCCTTCCTATCATCCATAATGAAGTCAGAGATAAACCGATGAAAGAACTGCTACAAGACACCCGTACCAATGCAAAGTACATCACCGATTTGGGCTATAAACTTATTGAAATCTGGGAGTGTGAGTGGAGAGAGATGAAGAAGACCGATGCCACACTCAAAGCCTTCCTGAAAGAGAACTTTTCAGACAAAATAGATGGTGCGATGACAGAGGAAGAAATACTGAACAAAGTGAAGTCCGGTGAACTGTTTGGTTTAGTCAAATGTGATATACATGTACCAGATCACCTGAAAGAGTACTTTGAAGAGATGACACCTATCTTTAAGAATACAGATATTTCCATAGATGATATTGGTGAACACATGAAGGCCTTTGCCGAGAAGAATGGAATCATGAAGAAACCCCGTAGAAGTTTGATCGGAAGCTATGGAGCGGAAAAATGTTGTTTGCAACCCCTTTACTGCAGTGGTACCTCCAGCATGGTATTGAAGTTGATCACGTCTATCAAGTTATCCAATATAAACCAAGAAGATGTTTTGAAAAATTTGGAGATGAAGTATCTGAAGCAAGAAGACAAGGAGATGTTGACCCTGACAAGTCGATCGTTGCCGACACCATGAAGCTGTTGGGAAATTCTGGATATGGCAAAACCGTCACCAACAAAGAGAAGCATCGACGTGTGTGCTATTGCGACGACGAAGAAGTTACCAAAGCTGTAAATGACATGTCCTTCAGAGCCTTGAATCCATTAGATGAAACATTATATGAAGTCGAACTCAACAAGAAGACCATCAAGTTGGATCTGCCACTTCACATCGGATTCTTTGTTTACCAGTATGCGAAACTCCGGATGCTTCAGTTCTATTATGATGTCATCGATACTTTTATCAACCGCCAAGATTTCGAATATGCTGAAATGGACACAGATTATGCATATATCTGTACTTCGTCACCATCCATAGATGAATTAGTGAAACCAGAGAAGAGAGTAGAATTTTACAAAGAGAATCACAAGTGGTTTCCATCAGAGTGTTGTGATTTCCACAGAGATGAATATGTGAAAACCAAATTAGAAGGCAAAGAATGGCTGTCACCCTCATGCTGCCAAGAAAGAAAGCGTTTTGACAGGAGAACTCCAGGCTTGTTTAAGGTAGAATGGCAAGGAACCGGCATTGTTGGACTGTGTAGTAAAACATACTACTTTTTCGGAGCCACTAATAAATTCAATTGTCAGGGAATCAGCAAACGCCACAATGATTTGACGAAAGACAGATATTTGCAAGTTTTGAAGACTCAACAAAGTGGATCTGGCATCAACCGAGGATTTGTGATGAATGACAACACTATGTATACCTACCAGCAGAGCAGAGATGGACTATCATATTTCTACCCAAAACGAAGAGTTTTAGAAGATGGAGTTAGCACCATACCACTAGAGATTTAAAGAAGAAACAATTGAGTGAGTGTCATATTTTTCTACAACCTGAACCAAGTCTAGCTTTTGCCTACAAAAAGTTCTATTTAGTTGACCAAAAAAATTCCTAAAAAAAACCGAAATGGTTTTTAGGTGGTCTACTCAATCATATTAGGCTCATCAAATTTTTAAAGTCCTTTATGGCATTCTCTAAAGTCCTTTATGGCAGTCCTTATAAAGTCCTATATGGCATTCTCTAAAGTCCTTTATGGCATTCTCTAAAGTCCTTTATGGCAGTCCTCATAAAGTCCTATATGGCATTCTCTAAAGTCCTTTATGGCAGTCTTCAAAAAGTCCTATATGACATTCTCTAAAGTCCTTTATGGCAGTTTTTCTCTAAAGTCCTTTATGACAGTCCTCATAAAGTCCTATATGGCATTCTCTAAAGTCCTATATGGCAAGTTTTTCTCGAAGTAAAAAGTCCTATATGGCATTCTCTAAAGTCCTTTATGGCAGTCCTCATAAAGTCCTATATGGCAAGTTTTTTCTCAAAGTAAAAAGTCCTATATGGCATTCTCTAAAGTCCTTTATGGCAGTCCTCATAAAGTCCTATATGGCAGTCTTCAAAAAAAAATTCTAAATGGCAAGTCTTACAAGGCAATATATTTTTTCTAGTGTAAAGATTTTTTCAATTTTTTTTATTTATTCTAATACAGAGAGTTTTTTCATCATTATCATCATCATCATCATGTTCCTGATATACTTTAGGCTAACCCTATTGGAAGTGGAGGATACTTCTTTAGTTTCATTCAAAACTTAGTTTCATTCAAAACATTTTAGTTCCATTTATTTTAAAAACATTCATGGTATCTTTTAGGTTACACCTATTGGAACCAGATGATACTTCTTTACTTTTCAGTTTCATTCAAAACTTTTTAGTTTCATTCAAAACTTTTTAGTTCCATTTATTTTTAAAACATGTTGATTCATGGTATCTTTTAGGTTACACCTATTGGAACCAGATGATACTTCTTTACTTTTTAGTTTCATTTCATTTTTTTTAAAGTTGATTCCTGGTGTCTTTTAGGCTACCCCTATTGTATAACCAAAGGAATAAATCATCATCATCGTCATTACTAAGAAATTCTCTGTTGTGAATATTTAAAAGAAATGAGAAATTTTTATGATAGAAAAACTAAATTGCTAAGTTGGACATGTTGTTTTCGTTTTTCTTTTTTGATGAACAAAAAAAAATTCCCTCAAAGAGGATACGAACTGTAGAGGGTGGGAATGCACTCGAGCTATTTGAGAGGGCCATATCCTACAGTTTAAGGATCAAGATTGCAGTTTGATCGCCAAACTGACCAATCAGATCGAAGTTAATCAACCAATCAAATTTCTGTATTCTCATTGTGTTTCTTTCCCCTTACTTTCTATACTAATTTTCTAAATTTTCCAACTTTAACCTATAATCCTATAGGAAACAAACACAAACCCCAACCGAGAATCAAAAACTCAATCAAAATTTGTTCAACTGGGGTGATGTTTTCAATCACGTCCGTCAAAGATATATAAGATTAGGCAAAGCATGGACTTGGCATCATTCACGATCGAACCATTGACCAGAAAAGATGTTCCGAATTGGCACCAAGCAGACTTATGCTAACGTCACCCAGTGCCAGGGTGAACTGAAGATTCATCTCAGAAGATACTTTGAGGGAAAAGACCAGAAACCTTATCCTACGAAGACTGGTATTGCTCTATCTTTAGAAGAATGGAATGCCTTGAAATCTCAAATAGAAGAAGTAGATGCAGCCATCAAAATCCAACAAACAACTTTAACTGAAGACACTAAACCTACTAACCATGAAGACTTCAAAAAACCAAATCAAGAACCACCTTTGAAGAAGAAGAAGATCACAGTGAGAATAACCCAACCACGACCATTGATCGTTGATGAAATTGATAGTGAACTCAGGCAAGTTCGCTTGCAGCATGAACTTTGCTTGGCATATGCTCATTATGTCGAAGAGAACATTGACGCTGTAATGAAAGAAAAATGCTATGGATGTACAGTCGATCACCCAAGTCAGATTCAGCATAATGTATGCCTAATGATGTCTGAAGAAGAGAAGATTATAACATGTTTTAGTGACGCACTTGAAAGAGTTAACAAGAATGATGTTCATCTGCTGTGGCACCATAATACTTCTGGAATGAATCCACCACCAGTACAGAAAGAATATGAGGATATGTTCGAGAAACCTCTCACAAATGAACAGAGACGTTGTATTATGGATTTGGTGATTGAATTTATGACCATCAAGAAACCTGTTACAATTGGATTCTAATTGAAGATGTAAATAGATGTTGTAAATAGATGATTTTTTTATAAAAAAAAGAAGAAAAAAGAAGAAAAAAAGTATAAAATGAAGAAACAAGAAAAAAAGGTGGTAATGACGGTTAAGTTATTTGATGTTTATCTTCTTGACAAATATCAAACAAACTTAAACTGTCCCCATCCAGTAAGTCAGAGGGCCACCAATTTTAAATATTTTTTGGATGACGTTCATATTGACCACCTCTCCAAAAGGTATAAAAGGGGGGAGTAGTCCCCACGTTCAGTGGGGGCCACCTCCCCAAAAGGTATAAAAGGGAAGTAGTACCCACATAGAACAACAAAGATGGATCCTCGTTGGAAGCATCCATTCACTTGTTTATTGTGTGGTCCCACGGGTAGTGGTAAATCATCCTTTGTAAATCGGGTTATTCAAAACATTCAAAATATTATATCACCTGTCCCAAGTCACATCATTTGGTGTTATAGTGAATGGCAACCATTATACAATACTTTACCCCAAGTAGAATTCGTAGAGGGTCTCCCTCAAGAATTAAAATCTGATAGTTTAGTCATATTGGATGATCTGATGCTCTATGCAGATGTTCGAGTGTCTAGATTATTTACTAAAGGTAGTCATCACCGTAGTGTGATCTACATTGTTCAAAATTTATTCGATAAAAATAAAGTCCATAGGACTGTAGCTCTCAATAGTCATTACATGATCTTGTTTAAAAATCCTAGGGATCGTTCTCAGATCTCACACTTGGCAGCACAGATGTATCCTGGTCATTCCAAGTTTCTGAGAGAAGTTTTTGAAGATGCCACTTCGACACCGTATGGTTACCTTTTAATAGATCTCAAACAAGATACTCCTGAACACATGAGATTAAGAAGTCAAATTTTTCCTGGGGAAACCCAATATGTGTACCTCCGAAAAGTATAAAAGGGGAGCTACAAGTCTGACTCGAGTCAGAAGCATGTCTGACCGTCTCAAGCGCAACATCGCTCTTCTCAAGGTTCTTATTAAATCGAAACCCGCACTCGTCAAATCCATACTAAAACATGCAGACAAAGAATTGATAACTTGTTTGTGTGACTGTGCCTCGAATATACTGAAGGGAGCAGTACCTATGAGCAAAGCTCAGAGAACCAAACTCGTTCGTCAGAAACAACTAGTGAGGGCAGTGGCAAACAAAGGTACCTCTGACAAAAAGAGGAGACAAATCTTGCAGAAAGGGGGATTCTTGGGGGCATTGCTACCTCCTGTACTATTGGGTGCTGTTAAAGGTATATTTGGATGATGGAATATGCAAAGAAGATGGCTTT
Organism: Pictodentalium vernedei; assembly: GCA_031216915.1. NCBI lineage: Eukaryota > Metazoa > Mollusca > Scaphopoda > Dentaliida > Dentaliidae > Pictodentalium > Pictodentalium vernedei. The sequence goes on along the minus strand of CM062297.1, from coordinate 445,423,270 downwards.
GGTAGAACCAAGGTTATTGGAACGTCTACAAGAGACTCTAAGACAACTGAATGAAATGGCTGTTTCATCACTGGATAGAGAAATGAGAGATATTCTCGATGCCCCTTTTCTTTCGGCTGATGAAAAGATGACTCAATATAATCAAATTTTACAAAGATACTTGACATTTCAACAAAAGGTAATGGCTCCTCGACCAATTAAAGTCGAATTCGAGAAAGATAATAAAGACGAAGACATTCTCGATTCTGTACCTATGACAATGAAGAGAAAGGGCAAGTTGTTGCTGAATCGTATTAGAAGTGACCCAAATATATCTTGGAATGAGAAGGGTGAATTAGTCTACAAAGATCAAACAGTGGTAGGGTCGAATGTAACAGATCTTCTAAACGATTTACTTAGAAGACGAAAATCTTTCCAACCAAAGGGATGGGAAATGTTGGCCGAAGCTTTGAGAGATAGTAACATACCCCAAGAATTAATTGGTCATAAAGAATGTTGGGATTTTATGAAACAGGCACCGATAAAGTCGGAACCAAAACAACCAAAGAAAACAGAAACGCCAAAGTGGACCGAAAAAAGGTATAAATAGAGTTGACACTTGACCAAGGCAGTCATGGAAGCATTGTACTATGATTCTGAAGTGCCTGGTAGTTTTGGTGGTGTAGACGCTCTTCGTAGAGCGTCCAAGAAAAAAACCAAACAAGTTGTAAAATAGTTAGAGACTCAAGACACATACACTCTTCACAAACCTGTTCGTCGTACATTTCGTAGAAGAAAAGTAATAGTTAGTGGTATAGATGCACAATGGCAAGCTGACTTGGTAGATGTTTCAAACATAAGTAAATTCAACAAAAACATAAAATTTTTGTTGACATGTATAGATGTGTTTAGTAAATATGGTTGGGTGATACCATTACAAAACAAACTTGGTGATTCCATCGTGAAAGCTTTTAGTAAAATTTTCAAACAAGGTCGCAAACCAGAAAAATTACAAACTGATCAAGGCAAAGAATTTCTAAACAGAAAATTTCAGAATTTTCTCAAAAATCACAAAGTCGGCTTTTTCACTACACAAAATGTGGAAACAAAATGTTCCATAGTAGAAAGATTCAATAGAACTTTGAAAACCAAAATGTGGAAATATTTTACCAAGAACAATACACTAACTTTTCCACTTCAAACTTGGTGAAATCATATAATCATTCTCATCATCGCAGTATAGGTATGGCCCCCATCGCCGTGAACTTTGAAAATCAAGAAGATGTTTGGCAAAGGTTGTATGGACAACCCATAAAACACAAGACACCAAAGTATAAAGTAGGAGACAGAGTGAGAATCAATAAAGTTAAGAAAACTTTTGAGAAAGGTTATTTGCCCAATTGGACTGAAGAGTTATTCACAGTAGTAGCCATCAAGAAAGGACATCCAGTCATATACATGTTACAAGATGATAATGGAGAAATACTGAAAGGGTCATTCTACACTGAAGAGCTTCAGCGAGTTTCACATAAAACTATTTACAAAATCGAACACGTACTCAAGAAACGTGGTCGAGGTAAGAAAAGGGAATTGTTCGTAAAATGGTTGGGATACCCAACTTCGTTCAATTCGTGGATCAAACAAAGTCAGCTCACCTATAAAAGGAAGTGAACCTCTGAAGTTTCTTCAAAATGGAAGAAGGATCGAACGGTTCTTGGCCTCTGTTTGGTAAAAGAATTCCAAGGAGCGAGATCACTTATTTTTCACAAATAATCATTTTTCTGGAGCTCAAATACAGAGAGGATATGGTTTGGGAAGTATATTGGGAGGACTGAAGAATATCGTGTTACCTTTATTGAAAACTACAGCCAGGACCGTGGGAAAACAGTTATTGAGAAAAGGAGCAGCCTTTGCCGAAGATGTCATTGAAGGGAAAAATGTAAAAAAGGCAGCAATCAAAAGAGTCAAAGAGGCTGGTGCAGGAGCTTGGAATGAAGTGGTTGGTGGTTCAAAACCACCCGGTAGGAAAAGTATAAAAAGGCCCGCACCACGCAAAACTAGCAAATCGACAAAAAGAAGGAGAACTGTTCAGACCCAAGACCATCTCGGTGCATGATGTCTCTCATTAATGAAAAATCTTGTGAGTGTGTCAACAGCGAACTCGACTTGTTTTCCATACCACCAACACAGACTAGTGTGGAACATGGGCAATGGGTAGAACACAGGCCTTTGGCGACTATAGGAAACAGTGGTCCAATAGAATTCCACATTGCAGGATTAGGAGATGATTATTTGAATTTGGCACAGACATACTTGTATGTTAAAGCAACGGTTGTAGATTCCAATGGGGCATCAATTGCACCCGATGCCAAAGTGGGCCCAGTCAATTTATGGATGCATTCCTTATTTAATCAAATCGATATCAGCTTGAATGAAAAACTGGTATCTCCTTCCAACAACACTTATCATTACAGAGCTTTCATAGAAACTTTGTTGAGTTATGGACCAGCTGCCAAGAAGTCACAACTGACTAATGCATTATGGTACAAGGATACGGCCGGACACATGGAAGATTTGACAGATGATAACAAGGGATTTCTTCTTCGAAAGAAATTTATAGAGAAAAGTAAAATCGTGGACATGACTGGAAGATTACATTTGGACATGTTTTTGCCAAGCTCGTTACTTGCTGAATGGAGTTAATGTTCATGTTAAAATGAATAGAGCCAAAGATGCTTTCGCATTGATGGCCGATACCGCTACATACAAGATCAAAATTCTAGATGTATCCATGTTTGTACGCAAAGAGAGACTCCAATCATTCGTGAGAATGGCTCACGAGAAAGCACTAACAAAAGCAACTGCAAAATATCCTATCGATCGTGTGGAAACCAAGGTGTTTTCAGTGCCGAAAGGAAATCTGAGCATCACACAAGAAAACTTATTTTTAGGCCAACTACCTAAACGCATCGTAGTGGGATGTGTAGACAACGATGCTTTCAATGGAAACTTTTCAAAGAATCCATATAATTTCAAGAACTACAAAATCAATTACTTGGCATTGTACGTGGATGGGCAGCAGATTCCAGCCAAACCATTACAACCTAGATTCGAACAACAAGAAGTGGCGAGATGTTATGCAACTCTGTTCCAAGGAACTGGACAAATGTATGAGAATGAAGGAAACCACATCAGCCGAGAAGAGTACATAAATGGATACACCCTATTCGTATTCGACCTGACTCCAGATCTATCACATGGACAACACTTCGATCTGGTGAAGAGAGGAAACTTGAGACTAGAAGTCCATTTCGAAAACCCATTACCAACCACAATCAACGTACTGGTGTATGCAGAATTCCAGAACATCATAGAAGTGGATAAGAATAGACAAGTAATCTTCGATTACTCAACATGAACACGTTGCAGTTAGAGAATGCACTTCGATCAGATAGTTGTTTGAAGAGAATATGTTTGGGTGTATTTTCAAGAAACAAATTACCAAGAAGATTACCAGATCACAGACCAGTGGCTTTGATAGTCAACACGGATCCAGACCACAGAAAAGGAGAACACTGGGTGGCTCTCTTTGTGAGTCACCACAACGCAGAATACTTTGATTCCTATGGATTACCACCACAACACAGACCATTCGAGAATTTCCTGAGGAAGAATTCCAGATATTGGAAGTATAATATGAAACGCCTTCAAGGATCATTACCAGTGTGTGGACAATACTGTCTATTTTACTTGAAACATCGCTGTCGCGGTGTACCGATGGAAACCATATCCAACATGTTTACCACTGATCTAACGGATAGTGATCTGTTGGTTAATGACGTCATAGAGGAAACCAGCCACTAGATGTCGCTGCATTGAAGGAAAACTATAAAAACTGGTGCACTTGGTGTTCAGCTCATTTGTGTTTCGACAGCCAAAGAAGAAGGATGTCTACTAATGTGACCGTCTTCAAACTTAACAACGATTTACAGATTCAACTATTCAAGAACGACGTTGGGTTCCAGTTTACCACCAGAGATTGGGAACAAGTGACCAAAGCAGCGGATATTGCAAAGAAGAGAAGTCTTGAAATAGGAAAACCCAAACCAAAAAGAGAAAGAAAACCAAAGAAGAATGGAGATAAAATGGATTGAAGAATGTTCACTATTCCATGTTTGATCAGGATGGCACTGAATGATTATCAATCAAGAAACCAAGAAACAAGAAATCCAAGAGACTTTGTAGAGAGAATGAGCGTTTCATTCGAAACGTATTTTCGTGATGTTCCGCCACCGGTACTGGAGCAGTTATTACGTGGAGAAGAAAAAATAAGAAAGACACCAGAACAAAGACCACCAAAACACATCAAGTATGCATTGGAGGAAAATCGTCTCAAGACATTTCAATTCATGTTACAAAGTGAAAGTGTGAAAACCCCGAATGAACTGACAAAAGCTGGATTCTTTTATTTGGGGACAGGAGACAGAACTCAATGTTTTCATTGTGGTATTATTGTTCGTTTCTGGGAAACAGAAGATGATGTTATAGAAGAACACAGAAAATATTCTCCAGACTGTTATTACATTCGTAATTTACCACCTGAATTCATGGACGTTGAAAAAGAAGAAGAAATGGCCATCAGAGACGAAGAAAAAATGGACACATCATTTCAAGAAGAAGAAGATTCACGGAGGACAAAATGTAGTGTGTGTTTATTAGCTGAAGCCAATGTCGCTCCGCGACCATGTAACCATTTGTGTCTGTGCAAAGACTGCTGTAAACCACTGAGAAGATGTCCAATCTGCAGAAAGACTGTTTATGAATATCTGACAATCTACATACCATAAAAAGATGTATTTTTGTTGTTGAATAAAAGAAATTTAAATTTATATTTAGTGTTGTTATGTTTTTGAACTTTCCATCGAAGTACAAAGAAAAATCAAAATGAGGGATAGTAAATTAGACCTCGTACGACACATCTGTTGGGTAGATCCTCATATGAGTATATGGTGGAACTTAGCTTCATGGCCTTCATGTACACATATGGGTCCTACTTGTAATTTTAATAATAGATTCTGGGTAAATTTGTCCTATAGCACTACGTGCTACTCTTAATAAGGAAATAAAACGTCATGGGATCCAAAAAAATGGGATTCTTAAAGAATTCGAAATAATACAACTTGACGGGTTTATTTGGGTAATTAAATGAGGATTCTGGGAAAATCCGAACCAGAAAATTACTCCACTTCAGTCGAATGCACCCCGATACCCTCTCGGTACTATAGCACTACGTGCTAAACCGATAAAATGGGGAAATAAAGTCAATTTCGGTGATTTCGGGTGGATTTTGGTGATTTGGAGAGATTGTCGGGTTGTTTGTGGTAATTAGATTTACTTCGATTCAATCGAACACACCCTCCGAACATACCCCGTCCTATTGCAGAACAATTGGGTAACATAGCAATCACGTGCTACCATAGAAACCACGATGGAGGCCTCCAGTATACAAAATGGACGACGGAAACACGTATCACCCTAACAACACGCGCTGCGCATGCGCACTCACATCACGTATCACTATGGAGATGACGTCACAACATGGCCGCTCACGCGGGTTACCATAACAACACAACATGGCGCCACTACGTCACGTGACACGACGTCACTTCCGGGGTCATCCACCGGGGTCATCCAACTATTCCCTCAAAAGCCCCTGACATACTACTTACCACCACCAATATACTACAACTGCCCTTCCACATACTACGACTACAGCAACAACTAATACAACATGTGCTTCTACTACTACTACTCCTACTACTGAAACAACCCAAATCGACTGGGTTAAGTGAATATGAATGAACCCAACTGGTTTCATATTCAATCAACTCAATCGATATTTGGGCTGTTTTTTAACCGAACTGAATTTAGAGTTTACTAATGGTACTACGCTGCCGGGTGGAGTGGGGAGGGAGGGGTGGGGGAAATTTCGACAATTGCACTAAAGATTTTGATATGGCACCTGAAAATCCTCGTTGATTAAAGTCGTGGCGCTAAAGGAGTTCTCTCACTTGTGAAGAAAAGCCATTGTGGCGGTGAATAATGCGATTGATTTTTAATACTTCATTGTCAATAAGGTATTAGAAATAGTGTTTGAACAAATTTTCAAACGTTTATTATTAGTGAGTGGTAATGAGCCAATGCTTTTTTTCTTCAACAGATCATTGTAGGTTTATCAACTTTATTAAAGGTAGCATTTAATTAGATAAGTACGTCATACCGTGGCGAGTCACTCGCGGCGGAATCAAGTATTTATCTCATTAAATACTGCCTTTTGTAAAGATTCGCGACCCTCCAAGCCCAGCGGATTAATAGTAATATGTCGATTAATGTGTTGCTATCTAAGTGTAACAACATCTTTACGTACCGACAGCAATCAGCCTGGCTATTAATTAAATCACTGGCATTTTGATATAACTTAGGTGACCGTCCCTTTCGCCTACTAATGATTTCCTTAGAACTTTCGAAATCTGTCGGATTTTTTTCCGTGACTAATTTTATTACAAGCCTGTTCTATGAAATCCCCATCTACAGCAACACTAAACCATGCGGAAAATGAAAATATGTTCCGCACATATGTGCGGAACGGAAATCGTTGATGGACTATTTTTAAATAGAATGGAAATTTCACTGGAATGTTCTACAAATTGTGCAACGCAGTTACAAATTGAATCGCTAGCGATAGCTGAAAATCGTCTCCTGAGTTCCGATGTGTCTGTGTGCCAGTAAGCACATAGAACACACTGTGAACTCCGGGGACGAAACAGTAACACGGATTCCTCTCGCAAATTTGGTTGACGATAAAATGTGTTGTTTCTGTTGACAGTTGTCAAATGAATTGCTGAGTGTCCTTCTAAGGATTGTTTTTTTTATAGACGTGAAGGCGTGTAATAAACATAGAACGACAAACGCGTGCGGCCTCGAGTTTTATCCTTCCGCGATGGCACAAGTGCCAAATCGATTAATCCATTCACACTCGTGTGTCGTTCTGGGTATGTCTGTTAAGCATGAAATAATTGCCAGTTTTCCTTCTAAAATTTGATCAATTGATTTGGATCAGACAGCGCAGTACACCCCTCTCTTCTTATCGGCGTTTGTGGCACCAACGCACGTTTTTGGCACTAAAATATAAAGAATGGCTAAAATTGTGGCACCAGGCAGTTTCGGACCAGCGTAATCACTGTCACTACTACTTCTGATTCTACTACACTACTACTGCGTATGATACTACTACTACTACTATTAGAACTAATGGTAGTATAGTACTCCTACTACTGCCCCTAATACTCCTCCTCCTACCAATCCTCTTCCTAATACTACTACTACTAATACTACTACCACTACTATAGTATTAATGCCACTCTTACCAGTATAGTACTACTACATCTACTGCTACTACTGTTGTTGCTAATATCACTTCTGCTCCTGTTGAGTGCTACTAATATGAGCCCGACGGCTCCTAAGTGAACACATCAGACCTCAAGTCAAGAGGTTGTGCGTCCCAGAGCAAGACACATTACCCGACTTGCCCTTTTCGAGCCCTATGGCTTGATATTCAAGGCGTATGGCACGTTTTTATTTTTCAATAATTACGTAACATGAAAATACAACCAACGCGAATCCAGAATTCCTCCAGAAATTGGTTAGTAAACTGAAAATCAAGACACTGACTTACTGCTAGTTTATGGTTCCCATCGAGTATATATACTTCATCAACGGGATTACCCGATACAGGGATCATGATGGCTGAAGGTGTCGTCAAATCCCTTATTAGTTAGGAAATTACAACTAGTAATGTCGTTAAAACTCACTGTCACAATAAATGTATCCGTCTCCGCCCTTACCACTACTACTACTAAAGCCCGGCAAAGCTTCGACATACGATTCAGTTACGAATAGTTTCACTGATTCAGTTCTAAAACATCTCGATTGTACGAAAAAAATCGAATCTCAGAGGGTTAGGGATCTCATATTTCCTGTTGACTTTATGAAGATGACAGCTCACTCTGAAGTGTTCCGATGAACGAGATTTATTGTATCCAATCCTTATTAATAAATGACCCAAAGTTAGTCTGGAAGATTGTGAAAACTCCCACAAGTGTTATTTAAAGCGATAGCGGAAACATTGATTGTTTCGTCTTGTTTACACAAGATTATGACATTTTTTCGATCACCTTGATTATTTCGGGTAAAATTTTAGTTTGAATATCGCCCCGTTGCTAAGATAACTAGGAATGAGATGTCACACTACAGAATATTTAGAACAGAAAATGTCAAAACTCATTAGACAAAGAATGGATTTGGGGCGTCGAAGGCACGCGGGGACGTTGTGGAATGGTTCCACACCTTTCTACCAGCACCGTCATGACTACCTTCATTATCGTGATCACCACCATCTTTATTTGAACTAGACCGCCTTCTCTCCTCAAACGCGAAACAAAAGGCTAGAAGCAAACTATACTTTCTTGTGACGGTCCCTGCAACTAAAGATACGTGTCAGACTATACTAGCTCCATACGCTGCGTCAGACAATCAAAGAACAACGTCAATAGGCTCAAAAGGCAACACACGGCCCACAAAATTCATTGCCTGTGGTAGTGATTTATTCATAGCGATCATGTAGATGGTGCTTCGTGTAACCCTGGAAAGAGCGAGGTAATTATTGTTTGACGAAAAGAACATGGAACTGCTTTTCATTAAACGTCCATATATTAGAACATGTTAGCAGTGCCAGATATCTTAGCGTGGACATAACAGATAATCTCTTTTTAATAATAATATCGATCGCATCACATCTTCTTAACCCTTTTAACCCGAAAGACCGTTTTTTGTTTTGTTTTAGTTCTAAGCTTATTTGTTTTACAAAGATTAGCGAACAAATTATATATATATGCAACTTATATTAATGCCTCTGCTTGACCCATTGGCGCAGGTGCGTGGGATGACCTTCGTTGCGGCAACTTCGTGGTCTCGCTCTTCAAGAATACTACGAAGGGATCTTTAGCCTACACGGAGTGTATCAATCTCCGCACAAAGAACGGACATTTTACGTCCCCATCCGATTGGACGACGCGCTTTCACAGCATCAACCCCACAATTGATGCTGACAGAGAGTGTTTGGACACCTGGAGAACTTTCCCCTACAGAGGATCGATTTCGGGACATCTGACACGAGAGATCAACGTACCTATGCACTCGGCCACCACGGTAACCACATTTTTCTCCGATCCAGGATCGTGATACGACATGAATTCATTAGGCAGATAGTTGCTCAGTGAATTTGTGTGATAGACCAATCAAGATTTTCAACATGCAACCCAGTAGTTGCACGTTGAAAATATTGGTTGGTCTACCACCGAGTAATGAATACAGACTCCTCCATTTGACCACACTGAACTGGCGTGGAATAGACTTTCACTCAAAGAGTTAAAGCGTAACATTAAAGCAAGAAACACTACAGTTAGGAAAACTGCCTATATGGCTATAATAAGATCGAATGTGGAATACGAAACATTAATGTGATCCCCAACACGAAAGCCAACATAAATCAGGTAAAATGGATCAGAATTGGCACTTAGATTTATATCGAATGATTATTCACGGTACTCTAGTATCGCCAAAATGAAAGAAATATTAGACATCCAAACTCTGGAGTTTGTTCAGTCAGAATGATGAAATACCATATTTTAGGGGTCCGCCGTATCAGGTAACTCACCTGATATTATTGATGTCGAGTGAGTAGCCGCCATTACTATTTTGATGCATTTCCACTCGCTTCGTATTTTCAAAATTTGAATTAAAACAATATAAAAGAATTTGAGTACCGAAAATATTTTCAATGTATGGTATATATTGATCTAAGCATTAAATATTTAAAACAAATGTACAGAAAATATATTTGTAGTCCCAAAAGGCCTTTGTTATTTTTACGACTTTTATCGATTTTTCACGCTGAAGCGAACATTTTCCTTCCAGCTTACCCAACTGATTAAAAGTGATTTTTTGAACATTTAAAAGTGATTTTTTAACCCTTTATAGGTAGTGACGACAGTAAATGTATGTAAAGATATTTCAGACATGCTTGTAGCGATTTGTTCTATTTTGTAAACAAATATCGCACTTCGAACAGTGACGATTGTTTACTGTCACCATGCATACGCACTGTACCAGTTACAGTTGATGATTCTACATGGTACTGTCAATAGCGGTTTCTAAAACATAAACCTCCGGTCGTTCTCTGTTTCTCGTGAAAATTTAATTAATCCCTTGATTTAAATGGACTTTGAACATAATAAATTCATTGTACGACGTGCAGCTGGCCGATAAATTTCTATACAAGGCTCTGAGTATTCATATAGAGTTCGGCTTTGCCTCACATGATATGAACTCTCATCGCCTTGTATGGAAATGTTTCAGCCAGCTACACGTCATTTAACCCATAAAACTGGTGCTGATTATATTGGCAAATCATTTTTCCAAGCACTACCATTCTTTGGAACAAGATCCCATCTGCCCTGATCATTCTCTCTGACGCCGATATCTTCAGACGGAGAGTAATCCATCTACCAACATTATCGTAACTGTAAACTGTGTTTTAACCTGTTTTTGTCCTTGTATACAGCAAACGTTTAAACGTTCACTGTCCAATCGGTCTCCTCCCAGACTTTACTCCCTCCCCTCTGCTTAAACGTCCAATGGTCAGAATGCCCGAATGGAAGTGTACCAGGAGCACTAGACAAAACACAATACCCTCCAAATTGCCATCATGGTTCAGTCATATTGGAGGACGAATTACCCAAAAGAAATAGCTCAAGAATTTAACAATTTTTTTTGCTAACTTTTGCAAAGTCGTAATCGACCAAATACGGCAGCAAAATAAGCTCTTCTCAGACTACTTAACCGATAACTATAACCAAAACTTCTTTTTAATTCCAACGACGCTTTCCGAAATTATTGATATAGTAAAGTCTTTTAAATTCAAAGCAACCCAAGACTTGGGGAGATTGAGAAAGCGCCAATGAAGGACTCATGAAATAGTTTTTGACTGAATGCTGGGAGATTAGGAGAGAGTGTGGGGAAGAAAAACCCGGCAGGGACTGGGTTGATGTAAGCCTCCTCGTTAGAAGTCCCCGTCCTCAATACACTGCTAAAAATGCAGTAATGTTCTGAAATACTGAATAATAAAAGACAGCTCCCCTTTTCACCCACGACAAATACTTAAGTTGACCTAAGTATTCAAATTCAAACTAAATATCTCATTATTCATGTTTGACTGTCATAAAAAGCATCTGCGCAATTCCTTTTACAGCTTTTTTAGTTATGTTATAACCTAGTCGGTATCGCTACAAGACAATCAGGTCTTAGAACCCTTACAAAATCAAGAACCAAATCATTAGATTACAGTTAAAACTAGAAGTCCTGTCATGAAATGCACACAAATAGCACGTCGATCTGTGCGTTAATCTACGCATTATGAGCATAGTAAGGCTATCAAATTATGTACATACGTCCTGTGAACAAGCAATGTTTCAGCCAATGGACCTCCGGGTAACCCGGAGGTCCATTAGCAGAAACATTGCCTGTGTTTGGTATGAGTAACCGGGAGAACCTGCCGTGCCTTGAATGCCATTCGATATGGCAACTGCTCGCAAATTAATAAATTCGTATTTGACTAATGTTAATGTTGACTGCGATAATCCATGCTGTCGCGACTGTGGTAAATATTTTTTTTACTTTTGAATATGAACACCACGTGTGATTTAAAAGAGAGAAACAAAACAGCAATGACATCTGGTTTCTCATCCGCTGACCCCGCACATATGCGTCATGAGCTAGTCCCTGAAAACATGTAACAACACCGAAATGATAATCAAACACTTCACCAATAAACTATTCAAGTGTAACAAAACTTCCACCTATTCCAGGATCGTAAATGCATGCAATTCCTAATCGAAACTTCTGTCATAGTCTCTCTGCGTTTCCAGCCGTACCATTTTTTCAGAGAAATAGCAGATAGTAACCAATTTGCTGATGCCATCCCCTAATAATACACAGCTAAACTGTTGTAACATTTTGTAGAATAATTGCACTTTTAAATTGTTTGTGGTAGTTCTGTATAGATAGTAGTATTGGGTAGACTCGACTTTATACTTTACCTGTGCTGAGGGCACAGCATAGTCATGGATACTGAAGATACGTAAGCGTCAATAAATATAAGTTATATAAGCTACAAAAAATGTCTTTAAAACAAAATCTATCGCATGTGCGTTCGACGAATTCTGAACACAGATAATTTGGCAGATTAAGGTATATTCTTAGCCCTTTACCAAATGAGTCGACGGAATCCGCCCGCGTAATTTAGCAGTTGAAACAAATTCGTCACAAAATGTCGACAAAAACCATTGCAGGTGACCTCCCATTGAAACGAGCTCGAGCTCGTTTCAATGAGGGGAACATGATATGATTTTGTTGAAATGTTGTGAAATACTGTGAAAAAAATATTAAAAAATAACAAATTTTGATATGGTATGCGTTGGGAAAGTGATAAAGAGTTTTGTTCATATATGACGGTTATTCGTTCGATGAAATAGAATGTTCCCTTCTCTCGTGTTCTCTATACCCCAGAGAACAAAAGATGAAAAAGCAACTAAAGCCGAGTCGACTTGAACGCTTTCGCCCACCCGTGTGCTGATATGAATATTAATGTGAGAAATAATAATATGCTGAAATAACAACATGCATTAAAGAACCTAAAGTTCACCGCCAACGCGTGTGCTGATATGAATATTAATGTGCGAAATAATGATGTGCTGAAATAACAACATACATCGAATTTAAAGTTCATTGCCCACACATGCGCTGATATGAATATTAATGTGCGAAATAATTATACACGCTGAAGTAATAATGTGCATCAAGGAACTTGAAGTTCATCGTGTTAATTGGGCTGTTTTAAATTTTGTGTTGAAGTAACTCTAGTTTTTTCCAATAAATATACTTTTTGAAAATGTTGGCCACAAATTACCACGAATAAGCTACTTCAGCATAATAACTCATAAACAAATATTATCATTGCTTGTTCGATTTGTATAATACTGTCGGATTGCCATTGTCATTGTTCCACAAAGTCTGCAACGCGATGTATGATAAGGAATAATTACACTTACGGGTGTCTTAGAAGGTTATATGTAGGGTTTAATCCCGGGAACCGGAGTTTTCTGGTTCTCGTTTCTGAAAGTCAGTCACAATACACTGCAAAAATATAGGTTCTCTTTAGAACCAAAACTGGTTCTAATCTTGTCCCTGAGATGGAACCCGTTCTGTTTAAACAGTATTTATTTCAAATCAAATAAATTTACCAAGATTAACATTCAATTTTAACAGAATATTACATGAACTGAAGTAGATCCAGCAGTAAACTTGGAGCTTATTCAACGCAGTCGCCAAACATTTTGAAACAAAGGAGATATGAACAGTTGGCATATCGAGCCAGTTTTGGTTCTGTATAGAACCAAAACTGGTTCGATATGCCAACTGTTCATATCTCCTTTGTTTAATAATGATTTGAGACAACCTCGTATAAGCTCTAAACTTTCGACTGAAACCCCCTCAATTTATGTTTAATTCTGTTAATATTTAATGTTAATCTTTATAAATTTATTTGATTTGAAATAAATACTGTTTAAACAGAACTGGTTCCATCTCAGGGACAAGATTAGAACCAGTTTTGGTTCTAAAGAGAACCTATATTTTTTGCAGTGTACCGGGAATTTTCCGGTTCTCGTTTCTGACTATCAGTCCCGATACCCGGAAATTCCTAGGACAGAACCGAGAATCAAAGGTTTTGTCCTGCAACTCTCGATTCCTGATTCGAGTCTTTTAACTTATCGGGCATTAGCACTGTTTTTCAGAACCGATAACCGGGAAATTCTCGTTCGCGAGATCAAACCATTGCTCCAACGGCGATGCTGATCTTAGAAAAAATTGATATTCGTCGTAATCTCATAAACTATAATACTCAATCATTGATACCATTGTCTAGAAATTTTCCGGGTATAGTGATTGCCTTTCGGAACCGGAAGCCGAAGAATCGTGAAATGCCGGTTCCCGGTATTAAACCTTAGTTATATGCTGGCCAATTTGGGTTTCTTCGAGGACAAGAGTGTGGCTTCTTCACAGACCGGTACAGTACTTGGACATGTTCTGATCAGACTGGTCAAAAAGTTATGCAGCCAGCTCATCTCCTGTTTTGGTCTACTAGCAGTACAGGAATGTTTCGGTTCTGAAAGTCAGTTGGGATACTCGGGAAGGGACATTCATAAACTACAACCGGGAATCAAAGAATGCGCTACGGTTTTGACAGTCAGTCACGATACTCCAGAAAATTCATAGAACAGAAGCGGAAATCATTGGTTGCGTTACGTAACCTTTGATCCCCGGTTGTGGTCTATGGATTTCACATATATCATGACTGACGTTCAGAAGCAGGAGGCGGGAAATTCTCGTTTGCGGGCGGGATTAAACAATAGCTCTAGCTGCGTAGTTGATCTCGGAAAGAGGTGATATTCGCCGTAATCTTAAATCTCAAACAGTAATACGCCATATTTGATTTCGACCCTGGATGAATTTCAGGGTATCGAGACTGACTTTCAGAAGTGCGAGCCGCGAAATTCCCATTCCTTACACCTGATGCTACCCTTCCACTGACGGGATATTCAGCCTGGAACACTTACCCCCACTGGTGTTCGATCTTGACAAGCATAGACAAGAAGAAAAAGATATTTAACCCTTTACCTAACATGAAAAGCAGACGACTCTTGCAAAATAAATTCTTGAATAACTAATTGTTTTCATTTGTTGTCTCAAAAACATAGGTTATGATCCCTCATTGGAACGAGCGCGACCAGCTTGTTCCAACGAGGGGTCATAACCTATGTTTTTGAGACACAGAAATGAAAAAATAATGAAAATTAATTGACGATTTTTGAGAATAGCGCTGACCGGTATTGACCGTTACGTTGGGTAAAGAGAAAAAAAATGATGCTCAAGTGAGCCTAAAACTGTCTCCTCTCGGTCAAGTCTACATGGGAATGGATACGGTGTAAGTAAGGGAAATGAGAGATTTTTATTTGCTTTTCTTGGTGACGGTAAGAACCAATTTTTAAACGTAGAGCATCTTTCCCAGCTGGTGTGAACTCTATACTCTTGAAGATACTCTATAGCATACACCAAATATCCGTTCCAGACAGATTTGAAAAAAGGCATCTGAATTTGTTTTGTACTTTCGCCATATGGTTCTCATCACTGTGTGAGAAATTCTTTTTTGCATGAGTCATGTGCATGTCACCCAATAATACAACATTCCTAATGTGGTCCAAATCTCGCAATCATTTTTAAAAAAAAATTTAAAAATGGGAGCGGAGCTGTGAATTATGACATCCAGGAACAAGCCCAAATAACGACCAACATAACTTTGTTTGAACAAAAATAAATCTGTACCATTAAAGTAGACTTCATATCATACTTCAAGTCAGTGCAGACGGGAGTTCGTGTGGAAATGATTGTTTATTATTTTCCCATTTACCAATAGTTTAAAAATATCGGGTGGCTCATGGGTCAGTCAGAAGCTTTATTTCCAACCTGATTCTACTCCTTAAAAATCTTCACAGTTCACACCACATAACAAGTGTTTGTCCTGTATTGTTCAGGAAACACAGGCATTTCAGTTTGTGTCTATATACTACTCAAAGTTTGCTAAGCACCAAATATTTAACACATCATTGTGAAATTTGCTTATGACATATTTGCGATATGTTTGGTGGAAATGATTGAGGAATGTATTGAGATATCTCTCTTGACAGGCAGACTTTTCGTGACAATCATGGAAAGCATGTACACCGGGATTAAATGATGTTTTCGTGTACTGTCTGCATGTACATGACATGTGTAGGGTATTCAATCTTCATTTCAACACAAACCCTTGTGATTTAATGATTGAATATGGCAAATGCAAGTGTAATAAGACATTTGTCTGAAGCAGAAATGTGGCCGGCTGTAGGTATAGTGGAGCAAGGGGCTACCCCTCGTCAGGTTGGTGAAGCCATTGGTGTGCACCATACGGTGATCACCAGAGCATGGGCAAGATTTCAGTAGTATGGCACACCAGTAAGACGGAATGGTGGTGGCAGAGACAGGGCAACATCTGCAGCCGAAGAACGGTTTTTGATCATTCAGGCCCGTAGGAAACGCTTTGCCACAGCAAATCAGCTTCGCAGTGACCTTCAGAATGCATCCGGGGTAAATGTTTCGACGCAGACTATCCGGGCAAGGTTGCACGAAGGTGGTCTCCGATCGAGAAGACCATGTATTCGCATTCCGCTGTCCCAGAACCCACGCCAGGCACGATATGAATGGACCAAGGACCATGTTGGATGGACCAGAGCAGATTGGCGACCTGTCCTTTTTTCAGATGAGTCAAGGTATTGCCTAGACCACACAGATAGGCGTTCTAGGGTATGGAGAGGACCAGGAGAGCGATTCCATGCAGCCAACATTCCTGAGCATGACCGCTATGGTGGAGGGTCAATCATGGTCTGGGCGGCATCAGCTGGGATGGAAGCACAGAGCTCCGTGTCCTTGAACGTGGTACAATGGCTGCACAGCGGTATATTGATGAGATCCTGGATGTCCACGTCAGATTGTATGCAGGTGCAGTGGGTGATAGATTCACTTTGATGGACAATAATGCCCGTCCACATGCTGCCCATGCTGTCGGGGAGTACCGACAGAGAGAGGGGATTGAGCGTATGGTCTGGCCAGCAAGATCCCCTGACCTCAATCCAATCGAACATGTCTGGAATAAGCTGCAGCCTGCAATTTCAGCCCGTCCAGTCCAGCCAAGAAGTGTCAATGAGCTTGGTACTATGCTGGTCAAGAATGGACCAACATCCCATAAAGGACCACCAGGAACCTGATTGGGAGCATGAGAAGGCGTTGTCAAGCTGTAATTAACAGTAATGGGTCTCATACTCGATATTGAACCCATACCAGTTCGCTTCGTCAACTTTTTGGCATATTGAAAAATTTCCTCTTTTACCAAAAATATCCATTTTCCATGGTTATCGTAATCAAAAGCTAAAAAATAATGTCAAGTACAAAAAAAATCTTAATTTCTGTACTTAAATCATTAAAGATATAATTAAATAAAAAATATATTCACTTTTCATTACAATATTTCAACTAAAACGTAAAACTGGTAGTTGGATGTACTTGGTGCTTAGCAAACTTTGAGTAGTATATTTTAGCTATGTGTATATAACTCAATAATATACTATTCAAAAAGTAGGGGATATCCAAAGTCATGTTGATATTTTCGGAAAATGGTATTGGATACGCATGACTGGACACATCAATATGTTATCAAGTTTAGTGTGGATCATGAATGTCACCGGCCTACGAAAACTTCTTGCAGGTTTTTCGCACGAGCGCCGCGTTAATGTCTGTGGGGTACGTTTTGAAATTTTCATTTGTACTGGACGGACTTTTTCGGGGGTCTCATCGTTCTTTTCTTGGTATAAACTCGTCCATCAATAGTTTCTGGTCGAAACGTAACTTTTGAGATATGCGAAGACTGACACGTGACGAACGTTTTCGTGCCGTTGGCATGTTGGAAGCTGGCAACAGACAGATTGCAGTGGCTCAAATGCTCAACGTTACTCATTCGGTGATTTGCAGGTTGTGGTCATGCTACCGTCAGACAGGCAATGTTGATGACAGACGTCGGTCAGGTCGCACAAGGGCGATAACTGCTAACCAGGATCGTTTCATCCGAACCACAACAATACGTAACCGCCATCAAAGTGCCTCAGAAATTGGACAGCAGCTGCACCGAGCGCCAAATGTGCGAGTCAGTGGTCAGACTATCCGAAATCGCCTACACAGCTGGAATTTGTTCGCTCGACGACCTCGAATAATTCCACATTTGACTGAACGTCACATTACAGCAAGTCGTAATTGGTGTGGAGCACGACAGCGCTGGGACAATCGTCGGTGGAGCAGTGTCATGTTTTCCGATGACTCGAGGTTCACTCTCGACTTCCACGACAGGCAAAACAGAGTGTGAGGCGGCGGAACGAACGATACCATGACGCAACCGTTAGGCAGCACGATCGTTTTGGTGGTGGATCGGTTATGGTGTGGGGAGGCATAACCATGACAAGCAGAACAGCATTACATGTCATCCCAGGGCGTGTCACAGGGCAGTACTATCGTGACAACAGTTAGCAGCTCATGTGGTGCCATTTGCGCGACGTCATGCCCGTCGATTCATTTTCCAAGATGACAATGCAAGAGCTCACAGGGACCGTGTCGCTACAGAGTTCCTCCAGGAGCAGAACATCACTACACTGCCTTGGCCAGCACTAAGTTCAGACTTTTCACCAATCAAGCACGTCTGGGATATGCCTGGCAGGCACCTACGACAACGCCAACAGCCCCTACCAATGTCCAGGAACTCGCCGCTGCACTGCAGGAAGAATGGAATAACATCAGTCAAGCCTATATTGGACGTTTGGTGAAGAGTATGCCACGTCGGATCCGCGCTTGTCTCGCGAACCGAGGAGGATTTACAAGGTATTGAGGTCTTGGACTGAATGTGGTAAATTTTCTGACCTACCATCCATGTCTTCTACAGCCCAGTGCGTGGAATGTGTGCTTGTCAGACACCCAACGATCGCTGAAATTATTCACCAGATGTCACAGTGCAATGCCTCAACTGTCTTTTTGATGAAAATATAAATATATTTCTTCATATATCTCACTTTTATCAAATATCCCCTACTTTTTTGAATAGTATATTACAATTTGGCCGTCTCAAATCAGATGACATCTTCAGAAAAAATTAGGTAGGGTCATACTCACAGGACGATGCCATATATTGCTCTCGTTACTATCTTTGAATAAAATTGGATCTACACCATAACGAGAACGCGCATGCCATATCTCAAATCAATGCAGTCAATATTTCACGAGACGATAGTTCAGTGGTTTCCCCATTATCATTAGTGCTAAACTGAATCTCCAAATGGTGTCCTTCAGGCCTTGGCAACTTCTGGGGTTCCCACGAGGGTGCATCAGAAAAAAATTGTCAACCTTATATGCATTAAAGAGTTTACTACAAGCCTGGAAATAAGCAATCTGTCATTTGCAGAATGAGGTCCCCAGAGGGTGAATTTGGTGATGCTATCTCACACAGCAGGCTTATTGATCCTCTGGGTACCCCTTTCTATTTAGGCTTGAGAACTGGATTCAGATTGAGGTTCATAGAGGGTAAATTTAGAGATACTACCCTGCTGTGCAGGGTAGCTTTAAAAATTTCACCCTCCCTTCTGGGGACATCATTCTGCAGGTGACAGTCCTCTTATTTCCAGGCTTGGTTGACGATAGCCAGATCTGAAGACTGGAATGATTTTTGTTACTTTATTTTGGTTTAAACAGTATCTCTGTCCAACTGCATAATCAAACATGTAGATACAATGATAAAAATATGGTGGATTCGACTGTAAGCTGGAAGCTTATAAAGTCGTCGTATCCACAAAACGAACAAAATTACAGGCACTTTCACAATGGAAAGAAGATCCTATGATTAATATCGAAGACACAGTGGACTGTTATGGGGTTAACCTCTCGCTCTCGCTTTTTGAGATTGTGAGAGAGAGAAAGGGACAGACAGACAGACAGACAGACAGATAGAATAATCTGAGGACACAATGAATGTGCTCAGGCGCTTCGATGAAGTTTTGTCTACCCCAAAATACTTGGAAAGAAAAATAAAATAAGAATGGAGAGACAAAGCAGTTTGAACAGTACCAGCTAACACAAGCTACAATATAGTCGCTCCCCATCCCACGGACACCGAAAAGAGGAAGTCGACACCAATTCGTCATTAGAAACGTTTCGATAAATATACAAAATTATGAAAAGCGGTAAAAATCTCGCGATTTAAAGCCATTCGGATAAAACTCCGACCAGCAGTAATATATCACAATCAATATTGTATGTCAACGTCCTTAATGTATCATTACTGAAAGTCGTGAGCATGGGACTTTAATGTTGGAAAAGGTCTGTGGTCTCTTGTTCGCCGTATGAACATGATGGTGATTCGATAACTGTATTCATGCAGTATGATCAAAACGGTGACCTATCAAGTTAAGTCGGAGTCTGCAGTGTTGTCCCTGTGGCTCTCTGGAGCCTCATTTGCAAAAGTACTGAGGTATGTGAACATCAACGTTTAGGTAACTTTTGAAATTCGGGAGAGACGTATTTTCTTTCATTCCATAACTTTTTAAGTGCAGTAATGAATGATGTCTGGATTGCCCTTGTGCGACAGAATGGAACAAGGAGGTTACTTTTGGTGTGAAGACTGCAGCCCTCGGTCATGGAAATCGGCTGTGGTATTCTTAGGTATTCTTAGTGACAGGTAATTGGGAAGGCTGTGGTAATTCGCTTTTAACTCTTTGAACACGAGAGGCAGCTTTTCCGGTCTACTTGCGTTAAGTGGGATGGTTGCCAAATTAAAGTGAGGAGTAGACGAATCAATATTTTCAACGTGCATCCTTGGGGCTGCACATTAAAAATATTGAGTGGTCTACCCCAAATAATGAATATGGACTCTTCCAATTGCTTACATTGAACTTACATGGAAGAGGTTTAGTCTCGTTATGCCGATGTGCTTAAATAAACATACCGAGATCGATGTTCCCATTTGTGTATGGATTTCTACCAGACAAGCAGCAGTCAACTTACGTTAGATTCTTTGAACTTATCTCAAATAAATGTCAAGATGCAGGTGTGACCCTCCAGCCTTCTCAGATTTTTATGGATTTTGAAATTGCTGCTCAGAATGCTGCGCAGCTCATCTTTTCAACAACAACGGTAAAGGGATGTTACTTCCACTACAGCCAAGCGGTTTATCACTTTGCATCAGACAAGTGCAGCCTTAGAAATGAATACAAAGACGACACAGCAGTCAGAACATTAGTTCGACGAGCCATAGCTCTTCCATTTGTGGCAGTGCTAGAAGTCAGCGATGCTTGGTTTGAAGTACTGAGTGCATGGGACGAAGAATTAAATACTAGGGATGTTGTCCAGCGAGTAGTAAAGTTCACAGACTATGTAACTTCATTCTGGGTTGAAGGAGTTAATCAAAATATATGGAATCATTCTGAGACAAATGGCCCAAGAACAACAAACCACGTGGAGGGATGGCATTCTAAACTGAATAAAATAATCAACGGAAGTAATCCAAATTTGTACTCTGTTCTGAGTTTTATTCAACAGGCTTACACAGAAGCAACAATACTTCAACTCCGTGCCGGTGGTAAAGTTTGCCCACGACGAAAAAAGTACCGAAAAATTGAACATTTCATCCGGCATTACCAAAGAGAATACAGAGAAAGTAGAATGAACATTTTACAATTTTTAGATGCCGTGGCCAAGGCCAGTCCTTTTTGAGAGTATTTAATTAATGCCCATGTTGCATGCAATGTTTAATGTTCGTTATTTGTAATTTTTTTGTAATTTTTTCTCATCTAAAATCCTGGGCAAAAGTGACCAGTAAAAGTAATTTTTTCTCATCTAAAAAAACAACTAAAATTCTGGGTAAAAATGACCAGTAAAAGTAATTAGCACCTTTCACTACTCCCGATCTCGGTATGTTTATTTAAGCACATCGGCATAACGAGACGACACCATGGAAGATACCACCAGTGTTCAAGGGGTTAAGAATTGTATCAATTTATGTTGCTTGCGACTGTTTTGCAGGGAATCTAACCAGTTTCTGCACACAGCAGTTCCCTACTTTCACTCACACGTGCACCGGTTACAATGCAGGCTGCAGCAATTTGTATTTTTTCCAGTTGATTGGCACAATTGTCGGAGCAGTTGTCCCATACTGTACCTGCATATTCAAGAACTGGTCTGATGAAGGCAAAGTAAATGTTTTCTTATACTTTTCGATTGAGTTTAAATTTAGGTCCGTGAAGTTAGCTCAGTATTCAGCGTTCAACATTCGTTCAACATTCGTGTGAAGTTAGCTCAGTGTTCAGCGTTCAACATTCGTTCAACATTCGTGTGAAGTTAGCTCAGTGTCCAGCGTTCAACATTCGTTCAACATTCGTGTGAAGTTAGCTCAGCGTTCAGCGTTCAACATTCGTTCAACATTCGTGTGAAGTTAGCTCAGCGTTCAGCGTTCAACATTCGACCAACATTCGTGTGAAGTTAGCTCAGCGTTCAGCGTTCAACAGTGTTCAGCGTTCAACATTCGACCAACATTCGTGTGAAGTTAGCTCAGCGTTCAGCGTTCAACATTCCCTAAAATTCAGTTTGCCATGTGTCGAATCTGGGCTTTCAACCGAGGTTTATCCTTTATACGACCGACTGCCCATCGTTTACATCTACAACACTCATATCTGGGCGACCATTCTAACCTGAAGTGATATTAATGACTTTTACTACTCCAGTTCAGCGTTCAACATTCGACCTATATTCGTGTGAAGTTAGCTCAACGTTCAGCGTTCAACATTCGTCAAAATTCAGTGTGCCAGCTCCGAATCTGCGCTTTCACCCGAGATATAGCCTTCATGGGACCGACTTCTAAGAACAATCATATCTGGGGGACCCCCTCTCGCCTGAAGCGATATTGGTGACTTTTAGTATTCCAGTTCAGCGTTCAACATTCGATTATCCTTCGTGTGGAGTGTGCGCAGCATTCAGCGTTTGGCATTCGGCAATATCTGGAGTTTTAAGACAACACAACCATAGACAATAAGTGGGATCGGTGCAATCATCGCCGGGAGGGGCAACCCTCATGCAAACGACTGTCCGAGTATACAACATGATTATAACAACACTCAAACTTAGGCGCCCCACTTAATGCTTTGGTCTCTCTAATTAGAAGACAGTCCCCATCGTAGAGACAAACTTTTGATTTAACGCTGTCAGGCTATCACCATAGTAGGACCCAATATGTCTCTTAGAGCTATCTACATAGTAGGACCCAATATGTCTCTCTTGGGGACAGTAAATCTGGTCCAGCTGAACTAACATGTGGAGTTCCTCAAGTTTCTATTCTCGGCCCTATACTCTTTCTCATATATATAAACGATATACATAAGTCAACAAAGCTAAACCTGCAATCTTTTGCAGATGACACTTCGGTATACAAATCCGGTGCGGATATAAACCCTCTAGTCGTGGACTTTAAAGAAGAACTTCAAAAAATATCTGATTGGTGTGCTGCTAACCACTTATTACTAAAGCTAAGAAAACTAAATACATTATACTTAATCCTTGTAACAGGGACAAGAACGTCACATCCCATCAAATACGGATAAACAATCAAGTTATTGATAGAGTTGGTTATTATGAGACTGAAAAATATCTCAAATTCCTTGGTATAAATCTTGATGAGAATCTTTCCTATAAGGCCCATATATCGCATATTTGCTCGAAAGTCGCTCTCGCAAACTACACCCTCAATAAGGTAAAGAAAGTTCTCACACATAAAGTCATGAAAACTCTATATTTCGCACTTATACAAAGCCATTTGATTTATGGAATTCCCTTATGGGGGGGCTCAAAAGCCTGTAATCGTCTTTGTAAATTACAGAAGCGATCAATAAGAATTATAAACAACCAAAAATATAATGCCCATACTGCCCCTTTATTTATCAAAGATAATATACTGAAGATTAAAGATTTATATAAATTACATGCCTCCCTGTTCTTGTTTGACTGGCACAATGGAAACCTGCCAGGATCATTTGATGATTTTTTCTCAACCGTGCATAACGAAACCTTTATGAATACTCGACAAACGGGTCAGATTCGTACTCATAGAACGAGAACCAAAACGCTTGATGCCTTCCCAATCTTTGCATTCCCCAAATTATGGAACGAATTAGATATTGACCTTCGGAAACTTAACAACAGGAGAGAATTCAAAAGTAAGTTAACAGCTAAACTTATTTCTTCTTACGAGAATAACATCTCCTGCTCAAATCCGTATTGTCCCGACTGTGCTGTCTAGTCCTATCTTTATCTTTAGGTGTAGCCTCAGCGATCCTGTCCAGTGTCTGTTATTTCCTAGTGGATAACTAGGATGTAATATACAGTGGACGTTTGTTGTTAAACTGTCCTTTGTGAATTATCGTCCTCAACCTAACTTGATCTGGAACTCGTCCAAGGCAGCCTCATGACTTGGTCCCCTGTCAAACATATATACGATTATATCAGCCTTTGTGTTTGTGTTTGAATGGGGCCATTTCAGCGGCGCCTGGGTGTCCTTGAAGTACGACATTCACGTGCACACACTCAGATGTTATAATAGACGTCGGTACATTAGACACGGTGAAAAATTAATTTAAACAATACTGAGAAAGCACAATGTTGTACATGCCTTGTTTCTCCCCGCTTTTATCTTCTTTGTTCTCTCTTACTCTTCTATGTTTTTTTTTCCTATAGGGAAAGGCAGGAAGACAGCCAATCTGGCTATGCCTTTCCCTGCCAGTATACACCTTAAAAATTAATATTATCTCTTATTGTGTATGTGCCTTATTATTGTAAATTCGATATTGTAGATATGTACACATTTGTCAGTTCTGTATTTGCTTAGTATACTGGTGAATAAAATATCTATCTATCTATCTATCAGGCACTGCAGGTCGGTAATGTGGCATTACTGAGAACAAGCATGGTCATAGGGCTACATATCCTGTGGGACTCCTGATTCAACCGGGGCATGTTCTGAATAGCTTCCGCCAACCATTATCCTCATCTTACGTTGGGGCAGGAACTTTTTCAACCAGTGGTGGGTATATTTATGCAATCGATGCACATATACTTGGGGGCGTCGTGCATCCGAGCTCATCGTTCAACATTCGAATAACCTTCGTATTGTGTGAGCACAGCAATCAGCGTTCAAAATTCGGCAGTATCTGAAGTTTGAAGAGAACACATCCCTAGATCATAAGTGGGATCGGTGCAATCATCGCTTGGAGGAGGTAGCCCTCGTGCAAACGACTGCACGAGTGTCCGCAGTCTACATAATTATAACAACACTCAAACCAAGGAGCCCCCCCCCCCCCCCCACCCCCGGATGCTTTGATCTCTCTATATAGGAGGCAGTCGTCAGCGAAGATGCGAACCTTTGATTTAAAGATGTCAGGCGGGTCGTTGCTGTGACATAAGTATACAGTAGAGGACCTAGGACAGTACCCTGTGGGACTCCTGATTCAACCGGGACATTTTCTGGAAATGTTTCCGCCAACGACTACTCTTATCTGACGTTGGGTCATGGAAGGGTGGATGCACTAATGCAATCGATGCACTTATGCAATCGAGCGCACTAATAAAGACATGTAACCCCCCCCCCCCCCCGCATATAACGGCATTAATTGGTGTTCTTGAGTATCCCAGCATTCAACATTCTGCAATATCCATAGTTGTAAGAGAACACAACCGCAGGTCGTAAGTGGAATCGGTGCATTCATTGGAGGAGTAGCTTTCATTCAATCTTCTGTCCGAGTGTCCGTAGTATACAAAATAATACATGCAACACTCAAACCCAGGCGGCGCCATTTCGTCTACATTGGTATTGATGAATATGTGTATTTCAGCTCAGCGCTCAACATTCGCCTAACAATCGCGTGAAGTATTTTCAGCGTTCAACATTCGGCAAAAATCTGTGTTTGGGCGAAACAGAAAAGACATATGTCGAATCTGTGCTTTCATCCGAGGTGGACTCTTCAGGCGACGAACTGCCCATCGTCCACATGTAATAACACTCACATCTGGACGACCCCGTGTCGTATTGATGATATTTACTGCTCCAGTTCGGCGTTCAACATTCGACCAACATTCGTATGAAGTTAGCTCAGCGTTCAGCGTTCAACATTCGTCAACATTCGATCAGTGTGCCACGTGCCGAATCTGTGCTTTCACCCGAGGTGTACCCTTCATGCGACCGACTGCCAATCGTTTACATCTAACAACACTCATATCTGGGCGACCCTTCTCACCCGAGGTGATATTGATGACTTTTACTACTCCAGTTCAGCGTTCAACATTTGACCAATATTCGTGTGAAGTTAATTAGCTCAGCGTTCAGCGTTCGCGTTCAGCGTTCAACATTCGCCAAAAGTCAGTGTGCCATATTCCGAATCTGTGCTTTCATCCAAGGTCGAGGTATACCTTTCATGGGACCGGCTGGCCATTGTCTACTTCTAAGAACGCTCATATCTGGGCGACCCCCTCTCGACTGAAGCAATATTGGTGACTTTTAGTATTCCAGTTCAGAGTTCAACATTCACATAACCTTCGTGTGAAGTGAGCGCAGCACTCAGCGTTTGGCATACGGCAGTATCTGGAGTTTGAAGAGGACACAACCATAGATCATAAGTGGGATCGGTGCAATCATCGCCGAGAGGGGTAGCCCTCATGCAAAAGACACTCCGAGTATCCATCTCTACTTGTAACAACACTCAAACCTAGGCGCCCCCCCCCCCCCCTTAAATGCTTTGATCTCTCTAATTAGCAGGCAATCGTCAGCGAAGAGGCAAACCTTTGATTTATCGCTGTCATGCGAATAACCTCCGTATAGTGCGAGCGCTGCATTCAGCGTTCAAAATTCGCCAGTATCTGGAGTTTGAAGAGAACACATCCCTAGATCATAAGTGGGTTCGGTGCAATCATCGCTGGGAGGATTTAGCCCTCGTGCAAACGACTGCTCGAGTGTCCGCAGTCTACATAATTATAACAACACTCAAACACAGGAGCCCCCCCCCCCCCCCCACCCCCGGATGCTTTGATCTCTTTATATAGGAGACAGTCGTCACCAAAGATGCCTTTGATTTAAAGATGTCAGGCGGGCCGTTGTTGTGACATAAGTATAAAGTGGAGGTCCTAGGACAGTATCCTGTGGGACTACTGATTCAACCGGGACATTTTCTGAAAAGTTTCCGCAAACGACTACTCGCATTTGACGTTGGGTCATGGAAGGGTGGATGCACTAATGCAACCGATGCACTTGTGCAATCGAGCGCACTAATAAAGACACCCCCACCCCTCCTCCCCGCATATATAGCGGCATTAATTGGTGTTTTTGAGTATCCCAGCACTCAACATTCCGCAATATCCATAGTTGGAAGAGAACACAACCGTAGGTCGTAAGAGGAATCGGTGCATTCATCGGAGGGGTAGCTTTCATGCAATCGACTGTCCGAATGTCTGTAGTATACAAAATAATACATGTAACAACACTCAAAGCCCTTTCGCCGATATTGGCATTGATGAATATATGTATTCCAGCTCTGCGCTCAACATTCGCCCAACATTCGCGTGAAGTAAATTCAGCGTTCAGCGTTCAACATTTAGCAAAAGTCTGTGTCTGGGCGAAAGAGAAAAGACATATTATGTCGAATCTGTGCTTTCACCCGAGGTGTAGTCTTCAGGCGACAAACTGCCCATCGTCCACATGTAACAACACATTAGTGCATCCACCCTTCAAGACCCAACGTCTTCGTTGGCGGAAACTTTTCAGAAAATGTCCCGGTTGAATCAGGAGTCCCGCAGGGTACTGTCATAGGACCTCTACTGTATACTTATGTCACAGCAACGGCCCGCCAGACGTCTTTAAATCAAAGGTTCGCATCTTCGCTGATGACTGTCTCCTATATAGAGAGATCAAAGCATCCGGGGGGGGGGAGGGGCTCGTGGGTTCAAGTGTTGTTATAATTATGTAGACTGCGGACTCTCGAGCAGTCGTTTGCACGAGTGCTACCTCCTCCTAGCGATGATTGCACCCATCCCACTTATGATCTAGTGATGTGTTCTCTTCAAATTCCAGATACTGCCGAATTTTGAACGCTGAATGCAGCGCTCACACTATACGGAGGTTATTCGAATGTTGAACGCTTAGCTCGTATGCACGACGCCCCAATTAATGCTGCTATAGACGGGAGGGGTCGCCTATTTATTATTACATCGATTGCATAAGTGCATCGATTGCATTAATACATCCTCCACTTGCTGAAAAAGTTCCTGCCCCAATGTAAGATGGGGGTAATGGTTGAAGGAAACTATTCAGAACATGTCCCGGTTGAATCAGGAGTCCGACAGGATATGTAGCCCTATGGCCGAGCTTGTTCTAATGTCACACTACCGACCTGCAGTGCATGACAGCGTTAAATCAAAAGTTTGTCTCTACGACGGGGACTGCCTTCTAATTAGAGAGACCAAAGCAATAAGTGGGGCGCCTAGGTTTGAGTGTTGTTATAATTATGTTGGATACTCGGAAGTCGTTTGCATGAGGGTTGCCCCTCCCGGCGATGATTGCTCCGATCCCACTTATTATCTATGGTTGTTTTCTCTTCAAACTTCAGATATTGCCGAATGCCAAACGCTGAATGCTGCGCACACTCCACACGAACGATAATCGAATGTTGAACGCTGAACTGGAATACTAAAAGTCACCATATCGCTTCAGGCGAGAGGGGTCCCCCAGATATGATTGTTCTTAGAAGTAGCGATGGGCAGTCGGTCCCATGAAGGCTATATGACTGGTGAAAGCACAGATTCGGAGCTGGCACACTGAATTTTGAGGAATTTTGAACGCTGAACGCTGAGCTAACTTCACACGAATATAGGTCGAATGTTGAACGCTGAACTGGTGAAGTAAAGGTCACTAACATCACTTCAGGTGAGAATGGTCGCCCAGGTATGAGTGTTGTAGATGTAAACGATGGGCAGTCGGTCGCATGAAGGATACACCTCGGGTGAAAGCCCAGATTCTACATATCGCACACTGAATTTTGGGGAATGTTGAACGCCGAACGCTGAGCTAACTTCACACGAATGTTGGTCGAATGTTGAACGCTGAACGCTGAGCTAACTTCACACGAATGTTCAACGAACGTTGAACGCTGAACACTGAGCTAACTTCACACGAATGTTGAACGAATGTTGAACACTGAGCTAACTTCACACGAATGTTGAACGAATGTTGAACGCTGGACACTGAGCTAACTTCACGGACCTTTTAAATTTATGTTTCATAATGAGGTCATGTCTTGTCCATGCCTTAGATGTGATGCCTCTGACATGGCCGTCCCACGTACACTGGTTGGTGAAATGTTAATGTTTCGGTGTATCGGACGTTATGGTTTTTAGGGTCTTGGTGGAATACTATCACATTTCTTGCTCGTTTTTTATCGAAGACCATTCACACATATGACCACTTTTTTATATATTTGTAGACGAGATAAAGTTGTTAAACATATAATTACATTGTTAATGTAGTTATACGTTTTGGGTTCAAATACTCAATTCCCATTGGTCAGCTGGGTGAAAACGTCATTTTCCAATGAATACATTTGGTCGAACTTTGACCCGCATTTACGGTAGGCGCAGTTGAGAGAATGTAATTCGGGCGGTGTTTGGCGGGTTTTTAACTTTATCGCCTCTCGCAGTGATCAACACTCCGCTGCTGTTTCTTTGCTAACATTTCCCAACTGTGGCATAAAGCCCGTTACTAAAATACTCGTATCCATTTCTAAAGTTGTGAAAATTAAAAATCAGAGTTGTGCGCTTTGTATTTTGTGTGAGGGAGGTTTTTCGCCTCGTTCGTTCGTACATGTTTTATTTCGCCTTTCTGCTTTGTTGTTTGGTAAAAAGTAGTTAAAACAGTTACGGAATGTAATTATAAGAATTGAACGTAATTTTTATAATCTTTATTGGAGTATGAACGTGTGGGAATGGGTACAAATTGTATGAATCCCTTCGGGATTCATAAATGTAAATGTATTACATCACAAGTAAGAAAGAGTTAAATAACTGTTCAACCACATTTAATCACTGCAGTTTATTGCAACGTTCAGATTCAGAATGTGAATATTTATGTATTTATTTATTAGTTTTTAAGGTCATATACACTTGCACAATGGCTAATCATGACCATGACAGTTTTACGGGTGGAGGAAGCCGGAGTACCCGGAGAGAACCACCGAGCAACGACGAACAGCTACCAGCTCCCCAACATCGTAACTCCGCACTGCAGCACAGGCAGGGTTAGATTAGTTGAATACATGCGCACCATTGACGTGCAGTACGCCTTAGTACACGGCGTCATCATGCCCCCATGTGGACAGTCGGGGTTAAGTGTCTTGCCCAAGGACACAACGCGGGAGTCCGAATCGATCGCTCAGATGGTCACCCATCCGAGAACTAACCGGGATCGACGTTGCTTAACTTCAGTGATCTGACGAGAACCGCCACCGCGCCCCCCTCAGAATGTGAATGTCAATATGCTCACCGACACTAGTTCAAATAAAACGTTATTACCTGGAAAGCTCTATAATAAGCATTTCAAACATATAATACGAGAGAAACTAGATATTACTCTAATATGTAATGATGACAAACAACTTTCGCTTTTGGGATATTTGTAACTGAAGTAAAATTCAAAGACACCCTACATCTAAACTATATGCTCCTGATACACCGGGCGATATTTCACAACTTGGTCTTCATTTAGTCGAAGGGCTGCAACTAAACATTCATTTGTCACCGACGTCTGACCTTGTACTCTGCAGAAAAGCAAAAACATCAACCAACTCTGTGTCAGTAGAAACTACTTGAATGTACACAAGTCTAATCAATGAAGGGTTGTGATCAGCATACATATTTCAACATAAAAGCAAACTCAAACCTGATGCTTGTCTGAAAACCTACAGAGCAAAAAATGTACCTTTAAGTATTCATAATGATTTTCCGAATACACTTTCTCGTCTACTTCAACAATGTATTATTGAAAACAGAGACTCTAGTGAATGGATTTCACTAACTGTTATTGCATGAAAGGCTGATTGCTCTGTCCGTCAATGCGTTGACCTACAGCATGTCAACAACAGCAGTTGAGAGAGGGAACGCGATGGCTCAGTAGTTACGGCATTGGGCTTCAACCCGAAATGTCAACGCTTCGATCCACACAGGGGTACTTCGTTGTGTCCCTGGGCACGGCACTTAACCCTTTATCCAACGCAGACGATATCAAAATTTATTATTTGAAAAATCATTTTTTAGCATTTTTCAAAAAACTTCAACAAACCATATCATGTGACCCCTCATTGGAACGAGCTCGTTCCAAAGAGGGGTCACATGATATGGTTTTGTTGAAGTTTTTTGAAAAATAATTTTTTTCACATGCTAAATTTGCATATTACGCGGGCGGATGTGGGCGATTCGTTGGGTAAAGGGTTAATGCCGATTGTCCACGTAGGAGCACGGTGGCGCTGTGTACTAAAACGTACTACACGGAGATGGTGCACTTGTCTTCAACTAATGCTAACCCTGCTTGTGCGGCGTTAATACGTTGGGTAACCTGGTAGTTGCTCGCCGCTGCTCGGAGGTTGGTAGGGGCTTCTTTCTTCCACCCGGAAAACTGTCAGACATAATAAATAAATAAATAAATAAATAAATAAATAAATAAATAAATAAATAAATTGCAGTTGAGAAACATCCACACGACTTTCATTACTACTGTTGGCTTATTTACGTTCACTAGACATATAGCTTCTTCGTGTTCCGTGTTTTGACGAATGATCGACATCATGCTTAAAGATGCACCAAATGTACACTGTTTCCAAGTTGGCATTCTGATATATGCTAATGGTCAAGCTCAGTGTGGTGATACACTTGCTAAAGTTCTTGATATACTACTACAAAAAGAACTGAAAATAACCAAATCCAAATGCAATTTTCGCTCTGATTCCTTAACTTACTTAGGTTACATATTTAACGTAGATTCTGCAACTTACCCCATCATTGATTGAAGCAATACTCAGTGCACGAAAACCAGAAACTCTTATACAAATAAAATGTTTTCTAGGGTTGTAAGGGTATTGTTCCAAATTTACTGATAACTTTACTTCAAAGGTGATCCCATCTCGACAAATATCTGCTAAAGATAATCTGTTCAACAGGAACGAGGAAATCGAAATAGTGTTTCTTAAATTCTGCCGTGTCCGCTTTCAACCCAAATTGTCGGACAATTATTACCACTTATGCAAGTGATTACTGTCTGGAGGCTGTCCTCCTACATCTCCATAAAGGCAAAGCAAAACATAGAACATCACGAAGTGTGAATGCGTTCGGTAATATGACACGGGTGCCAGCGTGGAAGTATAGAACGAAGGGCGTATCCCCGAGACCTATTCTTCCGCGAAGACACGAATGCCGTATTGACGAACGCCTTCACACATCGTGACGTTCTGTGCTTATAACACACCTCTATGACATAGAAACCATTATTTAAAAATCCAAACATCACACACAGAAAATTTCAAACTTCAATACTTTTATTTTTACAACTGACATTCCATCTATCAACTGTCATTGCAGTTTCCGATTTGGATTAGAATGCAACGTTTCGATTGTCAGATTACGAAAATGGGTGGAATTTAGTTCTTTTGGTAAATTCATGACGTCAAGTGAAAAAATGGCCCGTCAACGCATATCCTTCTCGTTTATAACAACAATTATTAGAAGCACACTCAGCAATTCAATTGACAACTATCAACAGAAAGAACACATTTTTTCTCCCACCACTAAGGTACTGAAACATATATAAAGTCGTGTGGGACAGCTAGGAGAGATATGCCTGTTTCCCCCAACCACGTGACACCTATCTCACCCCCTCCCCCCCACCCACGTGACCAACCTATTTGCATATTTAATTAGTGCCGGAACTATTTAATCATCTCAAATCATGTCTGCACATGTATAAACAAACCAAATGGAAGGCCATTTTGCTTCTATAAATACGACTGACTATAAACGAAGAAAAACTTCAGCACACCTCAGATTGCTTTATCAGATTATCGGAGAGAAATATACATCTGATATCATTACGCCCTGTCAAACTGAAGTACACGTCTGGAAATCACGTGTGCAGACAAGTCGATTTCATTTGAAGTCGCTTCGGTGCATTAACCCTCAACGTGCGGTGCTAGTCTGCGTGTTTTGAAGTATATACCTTTGGTATATACCATACTCTCGACAATCTTCCGAATATCTTATTGGTTTTCTCCTAGAATGTACGCATTAATAATTATTGTTTCCTGGAAAATAAGATGTTTTCTTATTAATGGCGTTGAATCCCTAAAATGATGGGAGAAAGATCACCTTCGATGGGTATGTGGGTAGACAGGAAAATCTCACCCTCGGGGCAAGATATTTGAGCCAGACACGAGGCAAGCCTCGTGTCTGGCTCAAATATCTTGCCCCACGGGAGAGATTTCTCGATCCCACTGGATACCCATCGAGGATAATAATCTCCAACCAAATTTGCCAGGGGAACCCGTGTTACTATTTCATCTCCCGAGTTCCAATGTGTTCTGTGTGTCTACCGGCACGTAGAACACATTGGAACTCGGGGTACGATTTTTAGTTATCGCTAGGAATTCAAATTGTAATTGCGGTGCACGATTTGTAGAAAATTCCAGTGAAATTTCGCTTCTATTTAAAAATAGCCTGTCAACGATTTCTGTGTGCAGAACGGATTTTCATTTTCAGCATTTTTTAGTGTTGCTGTAGATGGGGATGCCATAGAGCAGGCGTGTAATAAATATCTTGGGGGGGGGGGGGGATTCCATTATATTACGTTGTGATCACAAACCTCTTGCAGTGATTTTTGGAAGAGAAGGAACAAATCAACGTTCTAATGCAAGACTTTGTTAGAGTACAATTTTAAATAGAATACGTACAAGGACCAACAAATGTTACTGTAGACTGTGTGTTGCGACTTCTTCTTCCATATATTAATGAGGGTGTCAATTCTTCAGAACATATCATTATTATACACATTTTTTACAAACCTAATTATACAATACCCGAAAATGAACACAAAATTGAATTTTCTTCAAATAATTCCTTCTGCTTGGTGAAACAATACATGAAGTTTACATGGCCAACATGTAAACAACTTGTTTTATATTTAGTATCTTTCTTTGATAAAAACAAATGATGAGCTGTCTGTTTAGAATAATTTTGTTCTCCGACCTGACCGTGTAGAAATACCAAAGACATTGCCTCAATTGGTACAACTTGCCCCATGAAGGGCATTTGGGTATGACAGTAACCAAAGAAGATTACGACACGATTTGGGGTGGTCTGGGCTGGATCGGCATGTAGAAGAGACAGCTGTGACAAATCCCATCGAACTCATCTAGCATCAATGATTCCTGTACAATATCCTGTTAAATCTTGGCACAAACGCACTTTTGATATATGGGGACGTACACTGATCAACGTAGTCACCTACAACATGCTTTCGTTCTTCTCTACTACTTTTCAAAATTGGTAGAAATGATGTTTGTTCACTATTTCACCAACCACTGACACTGTCATAGAATATTTATCCCATGTATCTAGCCACGATGGCTTGCCCTCTGATTTAGTAACGGACAATGGTGTGCAACTAATCTCTGACAAGATGAAGGTCTTTCTCGTGAACAACAACATTACACACACATTTGTTTCATTGCATTATGCTTGATCACGTGGTTTAGTTCGGCGCACGAATGGTTCAATCAAAGAGGTCTACGGTGTATTTCTATCGAAGACGAAGCGTTATTCCCGAAAGACTTTTCTCTCAACCGCTCTTTCGTTTTGTCTCCACAGCCCATGTAAGAAAGTCATGCGGGAATTCCCCGTCTCATACAGCATACGCGACTACTATCTCTCATATCCAATGTGACACATTTGTATACCTGATTACGGAACTATTTAACGTCGACTGCAATTGGAAACAAAAACAATGGCTGCCACTTCTCGTTTGGCGTCTACAGATGCGGCCGAATTCATCGAAGCAAATGAAAATAAAAACACTCTGAGAAAAACACAAGGTAATGCAAAAAGAAAAGAATAGACCCATTAACCTTACATTCCAGGGCACTTAACTCTTGATGAAAGACGTCAACTTTTTCGACCTCGATAAACACATTAGCCCTACGAGTACGGGCCATGGTTCAGTTTTTGTGGTATATACTTACTACAGTATATACCAAAATATCATAATTGTTCATGATAGTTCGCATTCAGAAAGTGGTATCTCAGCACAACTGGAAAGCAAATAAGTGGAAATTCTGAGATATTTGTTAGTGTAGCCTAATTTCGCAACATTGTTTTATTTACGAAACTGACGAAAACACATTAAGATAGAGTATTGCATTTCCGAAACACTGAGTTCTGTTTTCATGATAGATAAGTGCAATTATGAATATCGTGATTGTTAGTATTCACCACAGAATTGCAGCCATTGTGTCTAATTTGTCTTTTTGGTTATTGGTACCATGTCTGTATGCGATCTGTCCATTAAGCTGTTTGCCTTTTTATACCTAGAGAGCAACCCCCACCTCCGCAGCAATGGTTCTTACTGCTTATTGTTTTGCATTTTGATTCTTTTTAACAGTGCTCTTGACAGGACTTGGGTAGTCAAAGAAGCTGGTAGAAATGATAAAAATGTTGCCTCCAGTGGCCCAGGGCAATGTGAGGGTTAAAGAGGTGGGATGGGGTATTGAAAATTAGGCAAAAACTGCGCGCAAAAGCTATTCGCTAGTCACAGAGTCCATGCTGCATCTCTTTACTGGTTGAAAATAGAGAATTATGGTTTTTGTTCATTCAGCTCAGGACAGACTCTACATTTTTCAGCAGAAATGAAATTCAAGAGGAGAACACTCTTGGTTTTTCTTTACGGTTCCGCTCTACAGTTTCGCACTATTGCACAGGGAAAATATTGTAAGTCAGGAGCATATGCAGCAACTAATGCCATGTACATTGGAGGTGTATTTTTAGTATCAGGTATATGATTAGTTTAGGCAATTTGTTTTAAAGATAATTTGAAGTTTTGGCGACGGCATTGTGTCATAGGGCAAGACACTTCACCCCCACTGCCCTCGTGGGGGCACGGTGGCGTCCTGTAATAAGGCGTACTGCACGTCGTTGGTGCACTTGTTTTCAACCAATGCTAATCTTGCTTGTGTGGAATAAGTATGTTGGGGAGCCGAACAATTGCTGACCGTTGTTCGGTGGTTCTCTCCGGGTCCTCCGGCTTCCTTCACCCGTAAAACTGTCCGACACGAGGTGACCCTGGCTGTCGAAAGTGCCGTTAAACCCCAAATAAATAAATAAATAACAAATAGTTAAATCTATGCATCTGTTTTCGAAAAATAAATACCATTCACATAGTATCTGAGATATTTTCTGAAGAACAGATCAAACTGGATGTTTACAAAACAAATGCGACTAGCTTTTTTCACACAAACATTATAATGGTTGTGGGAAAATATTTAGTATTGTTATACCAATAGGAAATATATTTTTGGGATTTCATATCTGATTTTATCATCGTTTTTGGAGATTCTTTCACATTTAAATGATCTTTGGAAGGTCACACACTAGACAATACTGTTTTAACATTTGAAACATTTATACTTCTCTCACAGTCAGCTAAAAAGGCTATATATTGTCAAAAATAAGTCTTTTGCTCCAAGCAAATTCTCATGTTGGTCAAATGTAGCTTCCAGAATCACATAATAATCTCTGTGAAATTTCGAATAACAGCACACTCTACCCTATTAGCAGATTTATGTACA
The DNA here is from genome assembly GCA_031216915.1 of Pictodentalium vernedei. Lineage (NCBI taxonomy): Eukaryota > Metazoa > Mollusca > Scaphopoda > Dentaliida > Dentaliidae > Pictodentalium > Pictodentalium vernedei. The sequence continues at coordinate 445,386,527 of CM062297.1, read as the reverse complement.
CCATGATTTCCTGTCATAGTCCTGGGGCAGAAGGGATTCCAAGTGTGGTCATCCTCCCAAATCACCATACAAGCACACATCCAGAAAACCTATATTACACTCCCATTCACTGGTTATGGGAAGTTTTTACCAAATTATATTGTAAAAACTGTTAGAAAATAATTACTTCACACAGAGAGCATTAGGAACATATTTGGAAGGAGAATTTGGACAAATGACATATAAAATGACAAATGTGAATTTGTGCATACCTACCAATACAGTTATACGGTATTCGTGCTGACAAGTTTGCCATGCTGCAGCTCAAAATTGCAGTGACAACTTTGAAAGTCATGTTTCGAGGAGTTTGAAACACTATTATTCTTGCCATTTAGGTAAATAAGACAGCAGGTTTTTCAGTAAGTATTGTATATGCTTATGCAGATTTTTAGTTTTATGTTGTGATTACAGTTGTGTCCAATGGAAATTGTGAGCTTTTATCCATTTCAGCTTACTCATTGGGTTACAATGTAGAAAAATATACTGAGGTCAGTACAATTATTTTAGGCTCATTTCCCAGAGTTGGGACACTTTTCTTTCAAAGAACATATTTTCAACGTTTTTGACTCAACAGAAGCCAAACGTTGAATTTTAATAGAGAAATGATTCTTTTTATTACAATAAATACATATATTATATCTCACGTGACTTCCTTGCATTCTGATTGGCTGAAAGATGATACCCTATTTCGTGTAGTTTGCATCCACAGAACTGACCAGGCACTACACCCAGGCACTACACGTTTGCTATTTTTAGCACACTACTATATCAGTTTTCTTTTCATACTGGGCGAATAAAACTGATCAGGCTAAATTTAAAAATCGATTCACCGAGGCACAACATCCACAAAACGACCCGGAAAGAAATCTTTGTGGAAAAATGTATCGCTTTTCCATTCAGTGTTGAAGTCACATTTTTCGAGGCGTTCATTTTATTCCTTGAGAAGATGATCCATATCTCGTTTCGAAGAGAATGATCCATACCTGGGTCCAACTTTCATAAGAACGCGTCCGGATATGAAAAATCGTTTGTTTCGCTGCTCATATTATTTCGCTATTTAATTGTATGTTTTGGGCAGTAAACGAATAAATAATGGAATTCAGTTGAATCTTCGGAGTTTGTATCCCGTACTGACCCATTCGGTAATGTATATGTGTGACAAATGTGTGGAAATTATCAAACTGCGTTGTCAAATTTCGAAAATTTTAGTTTTCATTCGCGAGTTGCGCGATTCTAGAATACAGAGTTCCGTTTGGGGGAAATGTTTTGTTTACCCTTGCCGACCGATTCAAAATCTGTCTTCTGCTCATATCAATAATCCAAGTTAGCCGTGTTTTGGAAGAAGAAAATGTTTTTTAAAAACTACATGGTATTTTTTTCTGTATAAAGCTGGTTGGGAGGGCTGCTACATTGGTAATAGATTAACAAATCGGACAGATGTTTTTCTTGATGGGTGTTAGATATAATATAAGGATTAGTGCATGTCTTGCCGTTGACTACGCCCATATAGTGCCCAGTGAGGTGTTGTAGTTCCCTCCGCTTCGCGGCGGGAACTACACCACCTCACTGGGCACTATATGGACGTAGTCAACTCCAAGTCATGAACTATTCCTTAAGTAGGTAACACGTATTTTTGGTAGAGCTGGGGTTGATAAAAGGTTCGTCAGTCCTAAATATTTGAATTAGGGGTACTCGCTTTCAAAAGTTGCACTCTGAATTGATGCAATCTCCAAAACTTAGGTGGACTGAGAAAAAATATTGTTTTAAAACACCTTTGAAACATAACACTGACATCTCGCATGATTGCTGAATACTCCAGAGAAAAAAGAGGAGTGATTTGATGAATTGTGGGGCTTACAAAATACAATTTGCTGTTGGTGTGTTGATGAGAATTCCACTCAAAAATGTGCATGTGACCGGTAGTTTCCTTCCTGTCAATTTTTCTCTCTTATTTGTTGCATTAACCCCAGTTTGAGGACAGAAAGGTTCACTGGGGGGGGGGGGGGGGGGGGGGGGGGGGGGGCTATGCTTGACAAAGATATTTGAATGTACAAATTAAAATGATGTGATCATAATTTTTTCACACGAACGTTATAATGGTAGTCTATGGGAAAATATTTGGAACTCTTATACCATAAATAAGAGACGTTCTCAGGCAGTCAATTCTGATAATTGATTGTGTGGAGAACGTGCTAACACTAGTAATAGTTTAACCCTTTGAACCCTGGTAGTATCTTCCACGACAGTTCAGCGTCTTCAATTGGAAAAGTCTATATTCGTTACTTGGGGGTAGACCAATCAATATTTTCAAAGTGCAGCCTTGAAAATCTTGATTGGTCTACCACGCAAATTCGCTGAGCACCAATCTACTTAATGAAGTCAGGTTATATTACGATCCTGGACCGGAGAAGTGGTCTTTCGGGTTCAAAGAGTTAAGAGAAGAAGCCACTTCCACTGGAATGTTGTTATTTTATAATGTGGGGCCAGAAACAAGTCACGGAAATCACTGCAAATAATCACGTCGTTGCTTTCTTATTGTGCACAATATGCTCGGAGTAATTTGCTGCAATATTTGTCCGTGCTTATCGCTCTTCGAGTATTCGGCTCAGTAGGTATATTGCGGCTCCAGTGTGAACCAAGGGCTGCACGATATTTGAAACTGAATACCGATATCGGTATTCCAAAAAATACCGCGGTGTACCGATATATCGAAAGACTGATCACAGTCGGAACGAATCAGCATGCCTCGATGATGCTGTTCGAATAAAACTTTACCCAACGCAGACGATGTCAAAATTTATTATTTTAAATATTAGTTTTTCGGGTTTTTCAAAAAAAATCAACAAAACCATTTCATGTGTTCCCCCGCATTGGAGGGGTCACATGATATGGTTTTGTTGATTTTTTTGGAAAAATAATATTTTTTCAACTGCTCAGTTTTTATATTACCCGGGTGGATGAGAACGATTCGTTGGGTAAATGGATAATATTATTTATTCGGGTCTGCAGTTTAAAAAACTCAATACATCTTGAAAATTAAATTCTGGTTAAATAAATAATGTCGATAATCCAGTCTTTTTGTAATTACACCGGATTCAGTCGATACTGGTTTTAATACCGGCATGTATCGGTTTATCGACATACCGTGCAGCCCTGTGTAAACCACTTTGTCTGATTGAGCATGCATCTCATTGCTCAGTAGGTCTTTGCTACTCTTGTCGGTTTTACATCAGCTGCATAGACTCACTGTGCTTGTCACTCACCACACGGGTAGCTCAGTTGGAGTCGTGCAGCTCCCGTCATCTACTTGTTAATTGCTATATTGTAAGCCTGTGCCTTGTGTTTTTCACTGCATAACTAATTGTTACTATTATTGTTGTTTTCCAAACCCGGGAGGAACAGATTTCTGATACACACTAGGCATTTTGGACAGGGGAGGTAGTCCCAAATCAGCATTGTTCAAACACAATATGTGTAACACTATGTTGTTAAGGTAGATAAATCCTACTTGAAAATTGTAAAAGAAGACGACGACTCTATAACTAGAGTTACGCTTGCTTTGAAATGTAAATGATCGAATCAACATGTAAAAGTGTTACGAGCCATACAGGCCAATAATAGTGCCGACTAGGATTAAAATAATAATGTTCCAATACGGCTAGAATCCCCGTCCTCTGATTGTACGAGAGCCCGCTTAGTTTTTTCTATGCTCGTGGCTTCAGTGGCATATGTTACCGTCTGACGTCACCTAGTGAAATATTTGAAAAGATTATAACAATGAGAGGAGATTCAAAGTGCATACTGCCTTTAAAATAGTGTTGTTCGAGGCCGGCGATCAGTTTATGAATGTTTTCTCCCAACGTACTTATAAAAAAGTCGAAGATACTTCATCTAAGTTCAAATCATGAACTTGTTCATGATTTGAACTGAGATGGAGTAACCTCGACCTTTATCTTAGTTATTGATGTTTTGTTGTCCAGTGACGTCGTGGGGTACACGAGAAGTTTATTTACTAAATTTGTTATCGATAAAGTTGTCTTGTTCATTGAAGATGTCTGGTTCATTGAAGTTGCCTTGTTCATTTCACAACGTAGGTTTTGGGCTTTGGTCGGGGTCGTATTGGAAAGTATACGTTATTGTGATGAATTAACTGTAACATGGTCTGAGGTTTGCGGCTCGGAGCGTATGTTCAACCTCGACGATTCGCGTCTCGGTTGAACATAAGCTCCGAGCCGCAAACCTCAGACCATGTTACCGTTAATTCATCACAATAACATATAATAATAATAGCTTCTTGATTCGATTCGATTCGAAACCATCTTGATTGTTTGAAAAAAAAAATTCTGGTGAGATTTTCTGGTGAGATTTGAATTCCATACAATTTTTCATTGTCGACTTTCTGGCTATAACAGCGCGCCCTGCAATTTTCTGATTAATAAGACTGAAGGTATACAGTCTAACTTGACAGCACAAATTCAATCGGAAAATTCATAAAAATGGCATATGAAGTGATTGTGAAAGTTGCATTATGACTCATTTGCACAATATATCGTCTGCTAAGTGCACCAGGTGCGCCATGTGAAATGCTTTGGCATTGCAGATGGTGCCTTGTTGCACTCAAAGGGCGCTAAATGGCTTTTCTTCGACCACTATTGTGGACGAGCTCGACTTGTTCGTAGACAAATGTCATATCTTTTAAAAGGCTAATGATTCATTTTAGTCAATTATATTAATTGGTACAAAATACAATTCCAGAAAATACAGTTGTAAAAGTTTTATAGAAATGGTCCCTGTTTAGGAACTGGCCAATTCTACTTCCCATTTATATTTGTTTATTTATTGGGGTTTAACGGCACTTTTAACACCAGGGTCATCTCGTGTCGGATTTACTCCACAGTTGAACTGGGCAATTTCACAAACATTGTCAAACATATGCTTCATCTCTTATAACACGTTTACATGTCGTCCCTTGACTTCCAATGTGTTCTATGTGCCTATCGGCACATAGAACACATTGGAACTCGGGGGACGATGTATGTAACACTACTGGAACATAGAATGCATTGGAACTGAGGGGACGATGTATGTGACTGTTCTTGAGCGAATATAAACATGTAGTTACAGATAACAGCAAACTGACTGGCAATAACATGATAAATTACATACCAGAAACATACACCCGCAGTGTTATTATTATTATTACACGAGCCCACTGTTGTTCATCTACATTTTTGCGTGTTCGCGAGTTTGCGTAAGTGTTGCTACATACAAACTTTGTTCCTAAACAACAGAAATCCAGGAGTAACCACTGAACTACCTGTAGATGCTAAAGTGTAAATAGCATTTCTGCTGCCCTTCACCGAGTCATTTTTTGTGTTACACTTTTCTCGTTCCCGTTAGTTTTATTGTTGCGCACGAAATTCTGATATTTCACTTCCCTTCAAAATAATATAAGAGTTTGTAGAATAAAATATCGATTCGGTTCACTTCCTGTGGGAATTATCAGCATGGAATACTTCTGAACAAATAAATGTATCTTTATGGAGCACGAATGGAACTAAGCATCCAAGCACATTATTACTAAATTATTTATCTGTAAATCATCTGCCAACGATGATGTCACACGTGGCCTACTTTGTATTGTCAGCTTCTAGACCTTTTATCCGATGTCAATAAGTGCATGCTAAAACGTTTGACACAGATAGAGTCGACCCGTAGTTCTGATCAACACACTTAAAAACAGAATATGAGTACCTGTTTTAACCCTTTACCTAACATGAAAAGCATCGACACTTGCAAATAAAATTCTTCAATAACTATTTTTTTCATTTTTTGTTTCAAAAATAAAGGTTATGACCCTTCATTGGAACGAGCCCGACGGGCTCGTTCCAAAGAGGGATCATAACCTATGTTTTTGAGACAAAAAATCAAAATATAATGATAATTAATTGGCTATTTTTGAGAATAGAGCTGGCCTGTTTTTGACATTAGATTGGGTAAAGGGTTAACTCGGTAATGATTTGTTTTAAAAGTACAACCCGTGTCCAGCACCATTCATTTTAAAGGGGTGTGAGAGAATGACGTCCTCTTAAATGGTGGGCTTACATGTATCAAGCTCTCAATCGACCAGTCAAATCATTAAGTGAATCTGACGCCGCTGGTATGCCCTGGAACCAGTCTATGTTTATGTTTATTGAGTAACAATGTAACGTTCAAAAACTATTCACATTTTTTCTTTTTTTCTGCCTCCAAAACATAGCCTTTGACCTTTCGTTGGAACGAACTAGTCGAGCTGGTCCACAAGATGGGACATTAGTTATTAGACCAGTCACTTTAAAGTTTAACATAGAAAAGATTGCAACACAAAAGTTTTTTCTTATTATTGAAATCCACATACCTCACGGAACATTGTGTCAAAACCCCCCATGAATCCCTCCCTGGGAAATATGTTTAAAAGATGATTAACAAGTTAAACTTATAATTATATTAAAAAAAATTAGTCAATAACTTCTAGTAAACTGGCGAAATGAATGCAGTTAGAGTGTGTTTGACAAAATGTTTACACACATAAATCTAAAGTTACAATTGACGGGACGAAACTTTAAACATTCTTAGCAGTTTAGGAACGTCAATGTTTCTATCTGATTTTATGTCGCTCATAAGGTTCATTTTAGTCAATATACTTTTACTTGATATAATTTCCCTATACATCCATATATTTATCCTTGTGATAAACCCCAGATGTCCTGAACCAGTCGAAAATGTGACTATATATTTCAACTTATGTTCTTGGAGTCATGCGCATTTTCAAAAGTATGGAAACCTGGTTCAACCTAAATTATGTATTATATGAGTTACATCGGTGACGGTTTTATCTGTGTTTGTGGTGATAATTGCTGATAAGTTGTGTTTTGCATATAAGAAGACTTAACATGACATGGTGATAGAACAAGTATTAACAAGAGCTGGACTGTCGTGCGGTGCATACCCCCACGTGGTGTATCGCCTAGTGTGGGCATACCTATGACCAACAAACATCATTTATGAATATTCTCTATGGACTGACGGACGGATGCACAGATGGGTGGACGCAATCCAGTATACCCCCCCCCCCCCATTTTCTCCGAACGTTTTCAACAATTTCAAAGTCAAAGTCAAAAGGTATGGTAAATTGTTTGGTGTTTGGAAGTTTTATGCAGTGAGGCAGAAGCCTTCGTCGTAGGCAAACTGCATGCCATATTTCACTGAAATCCGATAATCCTAAACCAGTATAACCCCCCCCCCCCCCCATTTTCGTCGAAAGTTTTCAACAATTTCTAAGTCAAAAGGTATGGTAAATTGTTTGGTGTTTGGAAGTTTTATGCAATGAGGCAGAAGCCTTTGTCATAGGCAAACTGCATGCAATATTTCACTGAAATCCGATAATCCATACCTGAGATAAAGGCTGAACAGACAAATAATGTCTATTTTCTACAATTTCTAAGTCAACAAGTAATAATAAAAAAAAAATAATAACTAGTGTGGGAATTGTGGGCATACCTATGACCAACAAATATAGAAAATAATAATTTACTTAAGTTATGAAAGTTATGAATATTCTCGGACGGACTCACACACGGACGGACGGACAGACGCACGGATAAACGGGCGGACGCACGGACGCACAGACGCACGGACGCATGTAATCCAGTATACCCCCATTTTCTTCGAATGAGGTCTCTGAAAACAACGGGAGGTTTGACACGTGATACCGGGGTAAGTGAAACACAATGAGCGGTGTGGTTTTTCTCTATGCTCACACGTTCGGAATATAACTTGGCAATGCAAAAGTTAACTGAGACTCTGTACAAAACCAGCGACCAGCATAAAGATGCCACGCATTCTCAAATATTTGGAATTTCTAAGAATATGGTATTCCATAAATTAATTAAGGATCGTTCTTTAAGTATTCTTGCTGACAAATTCATCTCTCCCGATCAGTCTGCTTGTCATTTTAAAAAAATTGGTGATGATAAAATGGAAACTCAGGTGGAAGACTCAGTAAATGTCGCAACCGGATTTTAGTTGAAAAAATCACGTCAGCAAAATTGTTCGTGAAACCAGAACTCCTCCCACCTGCACATGCGGCGATGAAGTTGCACAGTTTCCGTGCATATCTCCAAGTACGCGTATGGGTAGACAGTTCCGACAGGCTAGACCCTCTGAAGTGGGATTGGATGTTGTCAGAATCTGGGAAATGCCTGTTCCCACCGGCCTACCACCAGCACCACAATCTTTGCTGAAAGTTGTGCATTGTAACCGTGCTACTGGTTGCGCTACCATTCGTTGTGGATGTCGGAAGAGTGGTTGGGAGTGTACCAGGGCATGTGGGCGATGTCAAGAAACTAACTATGACAACACACCAAACATCATTCAGTAGGAGAATGACGAGTCAGATGTTTAATTATAGTAATTAAATGACTATGCAAATATATTGAAAATAATTATGTTTTGTTCAAGTAGAGCCATTTTGTAGGATTCCAATTTTCACTTGTTTTTGCTTATTTTCATACCTTCCCCCCAAATTTAAACACCTTTTTATGGGGTCCTCTCAATTTGAGTTTCGAAATATACTTAAGTTAAGATACCTCCAAACAAAACATGCTTCAGTGTTTGAAGACAACTTTCACAGAGAGCAATCATCACTGGGATTCCAATTTTCACCCGTTTGCTTACATTTTCCTGTTCTTCTCCCCTAAAATAGCCAATCGTTCCTGATTGTATCAATATGCGTTTCTCTATTTCCCTGGGGAGACATTCTCTAATGATAAAATGCTAGAAACAAATAGCTTTTGTTCATGAAGAGCAATGTTTAGTAGGATTCCAATTTTCACTCATTTTTTGACAAATATTCTGCTTTTTACCCCCAAATAACACTTTTCCCGTGGACCTATCGATGGGGTTTTTTAATATGTTGTAAAGGGCGAATTCCTGAACACAAAAACGTTGGAAAAAATTGTGTTGCAATTTTTTCTAGGTTAGGTGTGTTTTACTCGTAGTGACTGGACTATATGTTTGCGTTGCAAAACATGATTTGTCGATAAAAAGAGCATTTCTGGAACAAGTTTGGGAGGAAAAATAGGATAATGACCTGTAAAATGACAAATGTGAATTTGAGCGTACCTACGAGGGGATGTCAAAAAATTTTGAGCCTAACATAAATAAAGCAGGAATATCGGTATAGAACATATTTATTTTTCAACATTGTCCCCTTGTAATCCAATACACTTGTTCCACCTAGTCTGTCAGTCGTTGATGCCGCGTCTGCAGAAGTCCATATCTTGCTCCTGCAGCAAAGCCTCCACAGCAGCAGGAAGTTCATCATCATCTTGAAATCTTTGACCACGTAAGAGTTTCTTCAAATATTACCCCTCAGCTCACAGGGTCCTGACTTGTCACATGACTTGTCGTTTAACCCAAATTGTCGTCCTCTTAACCCTTTACTTAACATAAAAGCAGACGACACTAAGTCTTGCCAAAAAAAATCTTGAATAACCATTTTTTGGCATTTTTTGTCTCAAAAACATAGATTATGACCCATCTTTGGAACGAGCTCGACGAGCTCATTCCAAAGAGGGGTCATAACCTATGTTTTTTAAGACAAAAAATTAAAAAATAATGAAAATTAATTGGCGATTGTTTTAATAGAGCTGATCGGTTTTTGCCGTTACCTTGGGTAAAGGGTTAACATGGAGAGTTCTGGATTAATTTTAGCTGTTAGAATAGGATATAAGTGGTAAGTTGGGGCATCTCAGTACCTTTTTTGCAGGACCCCGGAATCGAGATCATGATAACTGGATCCCTCTGCCACATCCTCCTCTACCCCTGCCCCGTCTCATCACCTCTCACAAGGCCCCTTTTATATCCCAAGGTCTTGCCCCTCTGGGCCTTGCTCTGGCCCACATTCCAAGGTCCCTTCTATATACCCTCAGAGGCCTTACCCTCCCAGCCCAAATTATTTTATTACAAATTAGTGCCCCCCCTTTCGAGTCCCCCGCCCACGCCTAACCCCTACGCCTGGTTCCTGTTTCTTTTATTATAAATTTTAAAAAAATGAATTAAACAAAATCAATAAAAGTTAAAATAAAAATTTAGAATATTCACAATATTGATAATAAAATTTCATTCGGTGGCTATCTTACGGGGCTGTAATAACTGAACAAATATTTAATCCGGTTAATTAATAGATAAGGCCCATATCTGGCCGCGAACATGACCATCAGGTGTAATCCAATGAATTACATGTTAGGAGTACGTGTCCAAATCCGAAAGGCCTCCCCCACCCTCTGTGCTTATGGTCAATAGACCTCCACAGCCCCATGTGAATATGGCCAATAGGCCTACCCACCTTCTGTGATCAAGGCTGATAGGCGCCCATCACCCTGTGTGCCCAATCTCAAAGTAGGCACCCCGCCTTGTGTACCCAAATAAATGAACTTTCCCACCAAAACTTCCGTCGACCCCAGCTTCAAGAGGAATTGTTTAAATTTCAAGTTTAATTTTGATTTTATAGTTTCATGCATGGCTTCCCTCAAATAACAAGAAATGGAGACTTCCGCCAATCCATCCTTCCCCATCCCCCTAACTCCCACCCCAACTAAATAACACAGTCTTTTATGATTTTAAAGCCTTTTATTTTTTTAAATTTAATTGTCAAGTTTAATTATTTTTTTGTTCATGGTATTTTATATGTTGGCGAATACGTGAAGAGGCAATATGCATCTATGTGTTCAAACATCTGTCTGGCAACTTTATCAATAGATAGGCAAGTAAGTGGATCGGTCGGTTAATCCCCATACCAAGACATTTACGCAATCAAAGTAGGGTTCAGCATGTAAGTCATGAGTAAACTTCGTCCAAACGCTTGCTGACAGATCTCAGAATAAGTTCCTATATGTATCGAACGTAGATGTTAGATAAACAAACAATATACTTGTGACATATCGTCGCCTGAGGGCTAGAATGTTCTATGTCCCCATGGGACATAGAACATTCTAGCACTCAGCTGACGATATGTAAGCAAAATGTCCATAATATCACACTGTTCAATCGGAGGCGGATTCTGGGTATGATTGGATGACTCTGGGTATGGTACGTCACATTCTCAGTATAAAAGAGGCAAAATAAGAACCCGCGGACAAGAATTTTGAGAATTTATACCAAAGAGAAAAAGAATGGACAGGTAATATATTACGGTGTTATGTTTATTAGTTAGGAGAACCCCTCCTCCGCATATACTCAACCTGTCACCAATGCCCCGTTTGTCTTAGTAGGAGAAAAACTCAACACAAACTGGTACGGGAGCCCCCGATTTTCGTTCATCATCTCAAATCGAGAGCTATATAATTATCTACAGGCAATAAATGTATATGATTTGGGTACGTAAATGTGGGGGAATGCCCCCGGTGCCAGTCTGATTAGACAGTTGGGTCATCTGGACTCTAAAAATGGCGTGGTTGTGGCTAAGCATACTCTAGGATATATTCTAGAGTTAACCCTTTACCTAACGAATCACCCGCATCCGCCCGCGAAATATGCAAATTCAGTAGTTGAAAAATATTATTTTTCAAAAAATTTCATCAAAACCATATCATGTGACCCCTCGTTGGAACGAGCTCGTCGAGCTCGTTCCAACGAGGGGTCACATGATATGGTTTTGGTGAAATGTATTGAAACGTTTGAAAAAATGATATTTAAAATAATAAATTTTGATATCGGCTGCGTTGGGTAAAGGGTTAAATCAATTATATTGGCATGCGTTCTGCCTTCTTGGTACTCAGAGAAGATTTATTTGCATATGCTACATAATGGAGGTGCGATGATAACAAGTTTGTTTACTTGAAAAACAGAATGCAGTTAACCTCATTCGAAATATCTGCCGTTTTTATGAAAATAAGGTTCAACTTTTAAAACTTACCCTTTTTGACAGACATTCAACTGTTTCTGGGCTTTGCGTTCAAACACGCTAGACTGTTTACAAAATTAAATACTTTGGTCTATTTCGATTGGTTATCGTTAACTTAACTTTTGTTTACCACTGGTTGCAGCGAATAAAATCTTTTTCAAGAACGAGATTTGACGTGGTTTCCAAAAAACTAGTAAAATGGCAAGGTGCTTGCAGTTTTCTTACTTTTTATTGGCCTTTTGTAGAATTTTTCTTGTCTTTATTGTTCTTTTTGAAACTGCATACCCTACATATAAGGGGGCGTTCTCGTCAGATCACCGAAGTTAAGTAACGTCGAGCCCGGTTAGTCCTCGAATGGGTGACCGTCAGAGCGATCGATTCGGACTGCCGCGCTGTGTCCGTGGGCAAGGCACTTAACCCCGATTGTCCACATGGGGGCACGATGACGCCGTGTACTAAGGCGTACTGCACGTCGTTGGTGCGCATGTCTTCAACCAATCTAACCCTGCCTGTGCTGCAGTGTGGAGTTACGATGTTGGGGAGCTGGCAGCTGCTCGTCGTTGTTCGGTGGTTCTCTCCTGGTACTCCGGCTTCCTCCACCCGTAACCCTGTTACGGTTATGATTAGTCAATGTGCATAAGTATGTGACCGTAAACACTAATAAATAAAATAGCCCTACATGTAAAGATCACTCTCACCATTGTGATGAAAACACCAATACAGTGCTGGAAGGTTTAAAAGAAGTCAGCAACCGAGATTTTGCAGAAAAAGAAAAAGTAGGCGACATCTCCAAACACGAAGATTTATCCTTCCACTCATTCCACGCAACAGACATATCGGGAGATAGTGTCCCACTTGGTGAATACAGTGGTAAGGTAACGGTGTTAGTGATTTGGATCGCACCTTTCTAGAGTAGTGTAAAACACGTGTCATTATGGTACTGCTCCCCATCCCCATCCCCACCCACCCCCCACCCCCATATCGTAACCGTATCCTGCTCTTCCCAAACGGAATAGTGAATATTCTGTATCAGTACACAGGATATTGGAGAACTCATACCCAGGACGGTTCGTACCATGGACAGTCGTACCAAAGTTAAGGGCTACGAATTGTCTCGGCCAAAAATTCGAATTGTCTCTGCGAAAGGTACGAATAGTCTTCGTAAAGGTACGAATTGTCTCCTTTAAGGTGTTATTGTAAGTAAGAGAAAGTTGTTTACTTTAAAATTCCAACCCCTGATAATAGTGAAAATGTCACTGATATTACATAAATTTAAATTAAACATACACATATTATACATTGAAATGAAGGTTGTGATGAAAAGAACACGAACTATATATGCAACCAACTTACAGAGTTGACAGCAGGCACCAGTGGTTCCTCGAAGTCGGATACCATATTCGCAGCAGAACTTATAATAAAATCATAAAGCGATCGAGGAAGGATATAAATAGCCATTCTCTATGGGGAAAAACTTTACCCTGTGCTCAGACAACATGTACATGTACTAGCATGCCATATTAGGTAACCAATCTTCTCCACCCAAAGCACACTCGGCCCAATGCACACCCGGCCCAAACCGAAGTCGACTCATCCCAAACCCAAGTCTACTCGTCCCAAACCCAAGTCCACTCGTCCACTTCTCGTATTTATAATAGCACTTTAAAGGAGACAATTCGTACCTTTTGCCGAGACAATTCGTACCTTTTGCCTAGACAATTCGTACCCCTTAAATTTGGGACGAACTGTCCAGTGTACGAATCGTCCTGGGTATGAGTTGTCCAAGATCCGGTGTACTGAAACAGAACATTCACCATTCCGTTGGGGAGAGCAGGGTACGACTACGATATGGGGGTGGGGGTGGGGCAGTACCATAATGATCAGTGTTTAAACTACTCTAGAAAGGGGTGCAATCCACATCACTAACACCGTTACCTTCCTTCCCTCTGTATTCACCAAGTGGGACACTTTCTCCCGATATGTCTGTCGCGAGGATTGAGTAGAAGGATAAATCTTCGTGTTTGGAAGCGTTGTCTGCTTTTTCTTTTTCTGCAAAATCTCGTTTGCTGACTTCTTTTAAACCTTCCAACACTGCATCGATGTTTTTGTCAACAAAGTGAGATTGATCTGTATGGTAGGGTATGCAGTTTTAAAAAAGGCCAATGAGAAGTAAGAAAACTGCAAGCAACTTGTCATTTAGTAGTTTTCTGGAAACCACGTCAAATCTCGTTCTTGAAAGGGATGGGTTTTTTTTGTTGTTTTTTGATATTTTTTATTCCGATTAAATGTTGTATACATCTCTGAGTAAAGAAATTGATACAGAATGCATATTGAATGCAGTTATCTACAGACATACATATTTGAAAGCAGAAATATTTTCTACATCAGGAAATACATTGAAACAATAGTTTACTGAATAGTATCAGGGTAATGTTTCATAAGGAAGTATAGGCTTTTCGTGCAAAAAAGGAAAATACTTGTAGTGTCGAATGGTATTGTCTCGTGCGTACGAGGATTTACTGAATAGGTTCATAGAGCAGGGCTTGTAGAGATTCCCATCTGGTCTTTATCGATCTTATCTTTTTTTCGGAGTACATATGAACTGAATATAGCTCAACTTCACGATATTGATGAAGGACTTCAATAAAACCATTGAAGCTCGATTGACATTTTCTCACCCTGCATGAATAAATGAACTTTTTATATAGGAGAGTTAGAATTATTATTATTATTATTATTATTCGAAGAACAAGTGTAACACTGTCTCTTTAGTGTCACAGCAAAATGTACACAATTCAGTCTCCGATAGTCTACACTTAAAAAAGCGAGCATTCGTGAATTGTGCTCCTTGTAAAATTTTATATTGCAAAGTTTGGAGATATGCGTCGTCAGTTGTTAAAAAAAGCACATTTGTCTTGAAAAAGATGTTATTCGCAGCTACCAATGGTTAACAAAAGTAGATTTAACGATGGCCAATCGAAATACATTAAACTATTTAATTTTGTATACAGTCTAGCGTGTTTGAACGCATAGCCCAGAAACAGTTGAATGTCTGTAAAAAAGGTAAGTTTTAAAAGTTGAACCTTATTTTCATGAAAACGACAGATTCTTCGAATGAAGTTAATTGCATTGTGTTTTTCACGAAAACAAACTTCGAAGAATGCCGAAGATGTCATAAAAATTTGAAAGGATGAATTAAGTGTGCAACAAAATGCCATCAACGCACCTCTGTTATGTAGCATGTGTAAATAAATCTTCTCTGAGTACCAAAAAGGCGGAACACATGCAAATGCAATTGATTTAACTCTAGGACATATCTTAGAGTTCGCTTAGCCACAACCACATTTTTTTAGAGTCCGCATTGTCAGAGAAACAGAGTCCGCCATGCCGTTTTTTTTTGGGGTACCACCACGATCGGTGAAAATGTTTTTGTTTTCAACATCCAGATGGCTCAACTTTCTAATAAGACTGGCACCGGAGGTATTCTCCCACATTTACATACCCACATCATATACATTTATTGCCTGTAGATAGTTATATAGCTCTCGATTTGAGATGTTGTGCAAGAAATCGGGGGCTCCCGTACCAGTTTGGGTGGAGATTTTCTCCTACTAAGCCAAACGGGGCATTTGTGACAGGTTGAGTATATGCGGAGGAGGGGTTCTTCTAACTAATAAATATACCACCGTAATATATTACCTGCCCATTCTTTTTCTCTTTGGTATAAATTCTCAAGATTCTTATCCGCAGGTTCTTATTTTGCCTCTTTTATACTGAGAATGTGACGTGCCATGCCCAGAGTCCTCCAATCATATCCAGAATCTGCCTGCTGATTGAACAGTGTGAATACATGTATTGTTTCACAAACATTTAATCCAAAGTGGTTACCCAAACAGGTAAAGGAATAATTTTGTTTCGTGAGGGTACGAGTTTGCTCTAAATTTAGACAAGAGAGAATTCGTGAAGCCATTATTGAATAATGTACATGCCCTTGTTACGAAATTGATGACGTTCGAAGTGTGTGATCCATCCTCCAATAAGGAGATTAAGCCAAAAACAATAAACTAAATATTTCAGCGTTTTGAATTTTATTTCAGCTACAAAAAAATATTACATGTTTTTTTTTACATTTCGTTTCGGCTATCTTGGTTCGTAAGGGTACAAGTTTGCACCAACACAAGTCAGAGACAATTCGTGTGGCCATTATTGTCAACACTACCCTCAGTAGGCCACTTGGTTTGTTTCACAAACATTGAAACAAAAAATACCTATCGTGTTGTATTAATATGCCACCTTATAACGTCATTATATAGGATGGCTGTTCAGTTAATATTGTGGGGTAGACCAATCAGTATTTTCAACGTGCAGCCCGAGGCCGCACCTTGAAAATAATGATTGGTCTACCCCAAATAATGAATATGGACTCTTCTAATTCCTGCCATTGAACTGGCATCGAAGATACCACTAGATTTCAAAGGTTAAGCCATAAACAACAAACGAAATATTTTCAACGATATGAATTTTACTTCAGCTGCAAAAACATAGAGGATACCTACTGTTTTTGAATGAGTATCGGAATTATCTCATGAGTGGCTGCAAAGGAATATTAGTTTTCACGAGCGGCTGAATTTTTTTGACTTCCTTTTTGGACTATTCGCAACACTAACTTTGTTACTTTGAGACTAGCTAAAATACACATTTACCGGTGCTGCGTGTATTGGACAAATAATAAACAGCTGCGCCACGAGCGCATGATACGCCCGTTATTAATTACAAGAGGGAACCACACAATATGAGTATACATGTGTACTTGTCAGGTTACATATACTTGCCACCAAAAAATCAAGAAAATTGCTCAAAGTCCAACATGTGGAAAATTGCTTATATTTTGATGAATAAAGTCTCGTAACTCTGGAATGACAAATCGGACAGCGACACAAATCGAAAGGGAGATTCCTTCTATCAACATATACTTGCAACCAAAAAATCATGAAAATTGCTCTAAGCATTTTCAAGTTATTGTTCGACATGTGAAAAATAAAGTCCCATAACTCTGGAATGACTAATCGAGCGGCGACACCAATCGAAAGGGAGCTTCCTTCCATCAACATAAACCACCTACCAAAAAATCGTGAAAATCTCTCGAAGCGTTCTCGAGTTATCGTACGACGTGTAAAAAATCGACAATTTTCTAAGTAATAAAGTCCCATAACTCTGGAAAGACTAATCGAACGGCGACACTAAACGAAAGGGAGCTTCCCTCCATCGATATACACCACCAACCCAAAAATCACGAAAATCTCTCAAAGCGTTCTCGAGTTATCGTACGGCGTGTAAAAAATCAACAATTTTCTAAGTAATAAAGTCCCATAACTCTGGAATGACTAATCGAACGTCGACACTAAACGAAAGGGAGCTTCCCTCCATCGATATACACCACCTACCCAAAAATCACGAAAATCTCTCAAAGCATTCTCGAGTTATCGTACGACGTGTAAAAAATCAACAATTTTCTAAGTAATAAAGTCCCATAACTCTGGAATGACTAATCGAACGGCGACACTAAACGAAAGGGAGCTTCCCTCCATCGATATACACCACCTACATAAAAATCACGAAAATCTCTCAAAGCGTTCATGAGTTATCATACGACATATGACCGGATGGACAGACAGACAGACAGACAGCGGTATACCATAATACGACCCGTTTTTTTCAAAATGGGCGTATAAAAAGTACGTTCGTCGGCGGAGTAATTTCGTTCTAATTTTATTGCGTGATTCGATTAATCTGCAGAGGGATATTCACTTATATCTATCGTGACGATAGATACAGAAAAATATCCGTTCAAAATTTCTCGCTATCTTTTAAAAAAGCATATAATAAATTACATGGTTTTGTGACATTTCTTTTCGACTACAAACTTATTACAGTTCTATTCACAATGTCACAACATCAATCACGCACAGCTATTTTGCTCATTGAAAAGAAGCTCAACACTGCTCGCAGAGCTCATTAACTTTTGAATATAATATTAGGCTTACGAGTCGATTAGAGAAAAAGAGCGAGAGAGATGGGGAAGAGATGTCTTTACCGAGAGAGGAAAAAATGAAACGGAATTCTTACTTAGAATCGTGTTTTTAGTGATAATAATAAAATAGATATATAGAAAAATATAAAAAAAAAAAATCAATTAATTATTACTAGTTAGTGAATCGGTTTATTTATTTTTACATTGTTTAATCCGAATAAAAATTACTACATGATGAGATTAAATTTCGAGAATGAATTCACCCGAAAAAAAATGTCTCTCAAAGATTTGAACGAGAATTTAAATCTAAATCACAGAAATGACGAATCGAATGAAATCGTCGTCATTGATGTGTTGTGACGTACAAGATGAATAGAGTTGTAATTCACAGTATTCCTTATTTTTTCGAATTTAACGAAGATTAATCCGGCAAATACGAAGGAGTGACGCGACCGGAAAATATTCTCTTGGTATTCGACGTTCTCAAAGGTTGTTACTTGCACGTCTTTAAACATTCTGGAGAGTGGAACCTGACAACCAAAAGGGCTCTCAAGTCTGAACACGACGGATACGTTATGGGCGAATGATAGAGGTACTTTCGATCTCAACTCGCGATGTACTTGATCGCCAGGATGAAAAAGCTAGGCTGATCTAATAATATTAATAATGTTGAAAGAGAGAAGGGGTGACGGACGACGACGAGGATGTAGTAGTGATCAGAGACGAAGAAGACAATGCTTGAAAGGAAGACGTCGACGAACGTGCCGTGACCTTTCCATTTCACGAAGACTTCTTTTTCAGGAAACCCAACCAATATGTCTTCGAAACCAGAGAGGAATTACTCACGGCCGTCACGTCTTGCGACATAAAGAGAGTTCAGGGTCTGATGTACCTGAACAGGGACGGAAAGATATACAAAGTTCTCAAATCCGAGTATCAGAAACGTTGGAAACTACGCGGTAACGCTTCTAACATATATTATAGATACATAGAGATATTGAAAACCAACGACGAGTGCGACAAGATGTTATTCGCGAAAAAGTACACCGATAAATTGCAGGTGTTCAGAGACGCTCCCACCAACGCCTTGGGAAGTTTGAACGTGATTATATTATTCTATCTGCAACATGATCACATCGATTTCCCTCATGCCCAATTTTGTCTCATGATGAAGGACAGATTCCCTTTTCTGTCTCACTTCAAAAGGTAAGGCCTTTGGAGGGGTATAGAAAGGCTTGGAATTTGAGCCTGAACATGGCCGAGAGAGATAAGGCCTTGGGGAATAAGGCCTTAGGAGGAGGTATAAAGGAGCCTTTGGAGGGGTGGTGGGACGGGAATCATGATCTCGAACCCGGAGTCCTGCAAAATGGTACTGAGATGCCCCTATTTAACCCTTATATCCTATTCTAACTTTTAGCACTTATATCCTATTCTAACAGCTAAAATGAATCAAGAATTCTCCGTGTTAAACAACAGCTCATGTGAAAAATCAGGGCCTTGTGAGCTGATGAGGTAAGAAGCGAACAGCCATGTTCAGAAAATATATTAATTAGCAGATGTCTACAGATTTATTGAAGACAACACAGTAGTTACCCTCAGCTTCAGTTGCCTGTTTGATGTAAGGTTTAGGTTAGGGTAATAAATTCATAATACTCATAGGATTTATTACTCTTAGACAAAACGGGGGACTAAATACTACAGAACCATAAAAAAAATTAAACTTGATAATTAAATTTAAAAAAATAAAAGACTTTAAAATCATAAAATATTTCGTTATATGGGTGGAGTGGGTTTAGTGAATGGGGGATTGGTGAGAGTCTCCATTCCTTGTTTGTTGAAGAAAGCCATATTTGAAATTATAAAATCAAAATTAAACTTGAAATTTAAAAAATTCAACTTGAAACTGGTGTCAACATAAGTTTTGGTGGGTAAGTTCATTTATTTGGGTACAAATGGTGGAGTGCCTACTTTGGAATTGGGCACATAGGGTGAGGGACGCCTACCAGTCCTGGGCACGGGAAGTGGTAGGCCTATTGACCATTGACACAAAGGGTGGGGGTACTTATTGATCATAAGGGGGTAGGGGAGGCCTAACGGATTTAGGCACGTACTACTAACGTGTAATCCGATGGATTACACCATATGGCC
The DNA here is from genome assembly GCA_031216915.1 of Pictodentalium vernedei. NCBI lineage: Eukaryota > Metazoa > Mollusca > Scaphopoda > Dentaliida > Dentaliidae > Pictodentalium > Pictodentalium vernedei. Next base: position 445,366,365 of record CM062297.1, on the reverse strand, counting down.
ATGTTTGTGGCCAGATATGGGCCTTATCTATTAACTAACAGGATTAAACATCTGTTCAACTGTCACAGCCTTAAAAGATAGCAACCGAATGGGAATTTTCTTTTTTTTATTTTAACTTTCATTGATTTTTTTCATTTCTTTTAATTTATAATAAAACAATAGGAACCAGAGTTAGGCGTGGGTGGGAACTCGAAGGGAGCCCACTAATTTATCAATAAATTAATTTGGGCCAGAGCAGGGTGGGGTTGGTAGGGACTTTGGAGCTGGTATAGAAGGGGCTTGAAACTTGGGGCCAGAGCAAGGCCGAGAGGGGCAAGTCCTTGGGATGACTAAGGCCTTGGATGGGATATAGAAGGGTGCCGTGAAAGGGGTGGTCTGGTGGGGCTGGGATAGGAAAGGGTGTGGCGGGGGTTCTGAGAACATGATGATCTCGACCCCGGAGGTTCTGCAAAAAGGTACTGAGATGCTCCAACTTACTACTGATATATAGGTGTGCCTCGTAACAATTTATTGGACCATGCGCAAGGGGACTCTCCAATAAATTTTAACAAAGGAACTCCGTACACACAGAACTATCACTTTTAACCCTTTACCTAACATGAAAAGCGGACGACACTTGCAAAAAAAAATTCTTAATTATTTTTTTTCCTTTTTTGTCTCTAAAACATAGGTTATGACCCCTCATTGGAACGAGCTCGACGAGCTCGTTCCAACGAAGGGTCATAACCTATGTTTTTGAGACAAAAAAGGAGAAAATAATGAAAATTAATTGGCGATTTTTGTGAATAGCGCTGGCCGGTTTTGGTCGTTACGTTGGGTAAAGGGTTAAGAGAATGCGAAACACACATGTGGAATATAATGCCTTTTAGTCGAGGTACCAGTTGAACAATGGACTTCTAGCACTCACATTGTTAACAATTTTGAACACACGGAACACGAGATGTATTTGTGTTACCAACAAGTGAAGGTCAATTGAGAACACAACATTTTCATTTCGAGGCATACATTTATTGACGTTTAAGACAGATTTAAGGCACAATCACAGAAAAAATAGGCGGCACAAGAAAGCAGCAGGGGATACAAGGGGCGTTTCAGAGGTATGCTTTTGACTCTCGCCTCGCCTCAGAGACAGATATTCATACACACACACTTTAACCTGAGATTAAGTGTTTTCCCTTACCACCGGTAAAATGTCCAGATAAGCCGACTGGCAAAAAAGGAAGCTTTTTGTTCATTTGTTGGTGTCACTTTAGTGTCAGGTCGATTTCGTAACATCCAAAAGGCTTTCCACTAAACGTCGACTGAATTACTGCTTTATAGTCTCCGGATGGTACTGGTAAAAGTGTGCTCACGCTGAACTTGGTCTCTGGAAGTGTGTAATCGCCCTGAAACGACAAATATAACACGTCCTCATTCGTCCTCATTCGTCGCAACGAGTATTGAATACCATAGTTGAAGGGTCACATCAAATGGGGTACATCTGGATGAGTCGACGGGGAGCCCAAACCGAAAAGGCGATCTCCTATGAGTCGTGACTTCACCCCTCCACCCGATTCTCTGGTGATGGTTCTATGTGTACATATACATTGGTAAAGATAATGTTGGTCTAATCTGTTGGTTTATACCCAGCCGCCATTCCAACCACATATTTGAAGAAAGTGACAATAGTACCTGTTTGTTTCTTTGTTTGTTTGTTTAATTGTCTTTTGTTTTTTTCTTTGTTTTTTTTTTTTTTTTTTTTTTGTCTTTGTGCAAATGGTTTTGGGAAGGGTAATTTGATGTAGAAAGAAACAACAAAACAAAGAAAAAGCGAATCCGATTTATTTAAATCTAATTTATTTTAAATTTACTCAATAACTCGAAGTAAAAACTCATTACAAAACATAAAATGAGAATTAACTTATTATAACAGTAAAAAGAAATGTGTACATTTTCGCCTTCTCTCTGTCTCTCTCTCTCTCTCTCTCTCTCTCTCTCTCTCTCTCTCTCTCTCTCCCTGTGGAAATATTAGGGTGGATCAGAAACTATGAAATACATGATCAGGAACCAGTGAACCAGTAGAAGGGAAGTATTACAACTGTATTTTCCAATATTTCATTTTTTGCCAATGAATATAAATGATTGAAACGAACGCATTAACGTTTCAAAAGTCGTGGAAATCTACCTGAGTGAAATTACCACGTCTATTAACCCTTATCAAACGAATCGGCATCACACACCTGCGTAATTTACAAATGAAGCAGTTGAAAAGAATTATATTTTTAAACAAAATTTAACAAAACAATATCATGTAAAACCCCTCATCGGAACGAGTTCGTTCCAGTGAGGGGGTCACATGATATTACTTGAAAGTTAAAAAAACTGAAAAAAATAATCAAAGCAATTAGTTTCTATATCACGTGCGTTGGGTAAAAAGGTTAGGATGCCAATGATTCATTTCAACCCTTTATGGGAATCTACAGTTAAAACTAGAAGTCCTGTCACGAACTGTACGCTTATCTAGGCTTAATTGCACATCATAGGAATTGCGCGCAATTGCCATATCGAATGTCACCCAAAGCACGACAGGTTCTCCTGGTTACTCATAGCAAACACAGACAATGTTTCTACCAATGGACCTCCGGATTACCCGGAGGTCCATTGGCTGAAACATTGCTTGTGCACAGGCCATATGTACAGAATTTGAAAACCTTTCTATGGTCATAACGCGTAGATTAACGCTAAGATCGACGTGCTATTTGTACGCATTTCATGACAGGACTTCTAGTTTTAACTGTAATGGGCAGTTGTGTTTCCAACCATGGATTTAATACAGTCACCGAATTAGAAACAGCACCGTGACAAATAGTTTACAGAATCTGCAAACCAAATATATATATAATGACTACTGGTTTAAATAACACAACTGCTTTCGAAAGGAAGTGTCGAACCGAAAGATATTCCAGTCCGTTAACAGGTTAGACCTGCTACTCATTGCAAAAGAATTTCTGTTCGTAGCTGAACGTTATTTACTAAGCCGAGGAAAGTGGTTACTTTTGCGACAGAGAAATTGTTCAAAGACTGGAAATTTCACAGATTTATTTTTGCATGTGAAGGATTCCATTCACTCCGTATTCCGAATCGTATTGCATCCCTTTTGTACGAAAACATTCGTACACCTAGAATTCCAAAGCTATTAAGAATTGCTAACCAAATTTTAATGGTCTTTAAGTTGAAAAACAACAGTGTGAACTACAAATCAAATAGTTAACAAGAGGCCCCAAGGGGCCTGAGGGCGCTCACCTGACAATGAATTGATTTCAACAAGTTGCATCTGCTCCTCCTAAGAAAAGCGTATACCAAATATCCAAAGATTCTAACCAGTGGATCTAAAAAAAAAAAGATTTTTAAAGAATATTCCTCATATTGAACTAAGTTATAATTCAGGCTCCCACAGGGAGCCCATATATGAACTCAGGGACTTGGCTTTAACAAACTTGAATCTCACCCCCTAAGGATGCTGCACACCAAATATCAAAACATTCCGACTGCTGGATCTGAAGAAGAAGATTTCTTAAAGAAAATTCATCATTTTGAACTAAGTTACAATTCGAGCTCCCGCGGTGAGTCCAAATATGGACCGAGGGACATGGCTTGAACAAACTTGAATCTCACCCCCTAAGGATGCTGCATACCAAATATCAAAACATTCTGAAGAAGATTTTTAAAGAAAATTCCTCATTTTGAACTAAGTTATAATTCGGCTGCCACAGTGAGCCCAAATATGAACCCAGGGACTTGGCTTGAACAAACGTGAATCTCCCCCCCCCCCCCCCTAAGCATGGTGCATACCCAATATCAAAAGATTCTGCCTGCTGAATCTTGAGAAGAAGATTTCAAAGACATTTGCCTGAAATGCACTAAGTTCAAATGTGGGCTCCTATACGGAGCCCAATTATAAACCCAGGTAGCCGATTTGAACAAACTTGAATCAGATCCACCCCACAATGTTGCATACCAAATATCAAAAGATTCTGACTGCTGGATCTGGAGAAGAATATTTTTGAAGAAATTTGCCTGAAATGCACTAAGTTCGAATTCGAGCTTCTATAGTGAACCCAAATAGGAATCTAGGGAGCCGATTTGAACAAATTTGAATCAGATCCATCCCACAATGTTGCATACCAAATATCAAAAGATTCTGCCTGCTGGATTTGGAGAAGAAGATTTTTTAAGAAATTTGCCTGAAATGCACTAAGTTCAAATTTGGGCTCCTATACTAAGCCCAAATATAAACCCAGGGGGCCGATTTGAACAAACTTGAATTAGATCCACCCCACAATGTTGCTTACCATATATGAAAAGATTCTGCCTGTTGGATCTGGAGAAGAAGATTTTTTAAGAAATTTACCTGAAATGCACTAAGTTCGAATTCGAGCTTCTATAGTGAGCCCAAATATGAATCTAGGGAGCCGATTTGAACAAACTTGAATCAGATCCACCCCACAATGTTGCATACCAAATATGAAAAGATTCTGCCTGCTGGATCTGGAGAAGAAGATTTTTTAAAGAAATTTCCCTGAAATGCACTAAGTTTGAATTCGGGCTTCTATAGTGAGCCCAAATATGAATCCAGGGGGCCGATTTGAACAAACTTGAATCCGATCCACCCCACAATGTTGCATACCAAATATGAAAAGATTCTGCCTGCTGGATCTGGAGAAGAATATTTTTGAAGAAATTTGCCTGAAATGCACTAAGTTCGAATTCGAGCTTCTATAGTGAGCCCAAATATGAATCTAGGGAGCCGACTTGAACAAACTTGAATCAGACCCACCCCACAATGTTGCATACCAAATATGAAAAGATTCTGCCTGCTGGATCTGGAGAAGAAGATTTTTGAAGAAATTTGCCTGAAATGAACTAAGTTCGAATTCGAGCTTCTATAGTGAGTCCAATTATGAATTTAGGGAGCCGATTTGAACAAACTTGAATTAGATTCACCCCACAATGTAGCATACCAAATATCAAAAGATTCTGCCTGCTCGATCTGGAGAAGAAGACTTTTTAAGAAATTTGCCTGAAATGCACTAAGTTCGAAATCGGGCTCCTATACTGAGCCCAAATATGAACCCAGGGGCCGATTTGAACAAACTTGAATCAGATCCACCCTACAATGTTGCATACCAAATATCAAAAGATTCTGCCTGCTGGATCTGGAGAAGAAGATTTTTTAATCTTTTTCCCATTGCCTACAGTGTTAAAAAGTGCTGACTCAGCACTTTTTCAAAGTCCTGAAAAAAGTACCTTGTGATCAAATCGATAGGGATTTTTTTTTAACCATTCTATTCTACTGGATAAAAGTAAGCTTTATACAAAATAAGAATCTTCTGTGCCGTGTAGTTTTGGAGATATGGCAGTTTTAATAAAGGTTTTTCCTATTTTTAGCTCCCGAGGTTCCCACGGGGCAATGAAATTTTTTTTTTTTTGCATCAATCAACTACTTATGACCCATTATCATCTCATATCAAATCTGGTTCAAATCGACCTCACGGTTCAGAAAATAGAAATTTTAGGCGTGGCCAAAATTTTTGCCCCTCCCATAACGAAGGCAAATAATGCCCGACAAACATCTCTTGAACAAACTTGATTCTACACCTCAAAAGGAAGCTGCATACCAAATATCAAGTCGCTGCTACTGCTGGTTCATGAGAAGAAGATTTTCAAAGATTTTGGTGCCCCTTGGGGGGGGTGTGGCCCCACCCAGGAGGAGGGGCAACTTCATTTGAACAAATCTGAATTGACATCAGGTAATAAACATTTATCCAACATTTGAAAGATATTGGGCCAGTGGTTTCTTCGGAGAAGTTGGTTTTGTAAAGTTTACGCCGGACGACGACGGACGACGGACGGACGACGGACGGAAAGCGATTAGTGAAGCTCACCTTGAGCTTCGCTCAGGTGAGCTAAAAAGTCCATGTTATTTGCCAGTATAATGGTAATGTTTATAGAAACAACGCGAAGAAAATTACTAAATAGCACCCTGGGTAAATGGCTTATGATTCTAGTTTGTGATTTAGTTTCAGTTCATCTGCATACCATAAATAGCATACGCAGAGAGTTGCAGTTTTGTTTTAACAATTTGAATATTTAAAAAATTAACTTTTGACGAAATTATTTTCGAGGCATTTATTCTCATCATGGTGAAGCCCGACCTCGACAAAACCAACATCAACAACTCTGTCTTGTTCTGGTGGAAATGAACTTAGAAGTGAAACTTTAATATATTGCACCATAAAGAAAAAAGGCGTGAAAATTTTGAAAAGAATAATGAAGCTCGTGTAAACAAAACCAGCCATTCCACAGTTTTTGTCTGGGAAGTATGGCGAGCCATCTCAGTCTATAATGTTTTCTATAAAAGTATTATCTCAGTCCAAGTACTATTATGTTGAAAACGACTTAATCCGAGAAACACTCAGATATGGCCCCTGGTGTGTGATCAAGATGATATATTTACCAAACTTTCGCTTTTATTCCTTTTTGTGACACAATATATAAAAGACGATTCAGGGTCTAAGCTCATAGAAACTCCAAAAAGAGAAATATGTTGACATTGGTTTTGTGGAGGTTGGACTTCGTGAGATCGAGAATAAGTGCCTAGAAAAGATATCCTTGGTAAGTGAATTTATTAAATATTTAAATTATAAAATAATTTTGTAGAGCCCTCAGAATATCTTATTTATTACATAGAATGCAATGGCACCAAGAATGTTCCATAAACTATGCATACGGGGATTTTAATCACGACATTTTCCCCCAATTTTTTTGTTCACATTCCTCTTAATGACCTGGTGTTATGTGTGCAATGATGACCAAATATTTTGCACACATCGAAATTGCAATGAACCCAAACTAGAAGGCAAATAAAGTTGGCAACAGACAACTTCTTGGTTGTCTTTCGGTTGTAATAAATGATAAAAAAAATGCAGAGTTTTAACACTGATTTGTCAATAGGGGATCACTTTAGTGAGCCGGTTACTGGGTAACTGATAACAGACCTGGTGTTATCAATTTATACCACATTCCCACTCTCGAGTACAGGGAACTCTCCACAAACTTCCAATTGATAACAGAAAAGACAAAGGAAAACATTAATTCTGAAAATGAGATGCCGTCGAAGTACACAAAGTTGACCTAATGAACACTTGCGACAAACTATTTGAAACTGGAAACAATTTTTAACGATGGAGAGCAAAACTCCATATCAGATGGGAACTGTTCATATAATGTTAATCTGTGGGGGAGCTGGTACATTACCTGAGGATTGTCAGACACTGTATCTAGGAGGAAGGTGAAAGGGTGTTAAAATCAAATGAGCTAATCGCGTACCATGTTATTACCCCAGTGAAGGTATATTTTCTGCAAGGTTTGAATTGAAGCCCAACATTCTACAAGCCACGGGGACAGACACCCGCCATTGTAGGGCGGGCATCGTTTGAGCCTCGAAGGTGGCAGACCAGAGGTTTTCTGGGGGATTTGGTTGCAAAGCGCCTCAAGGAAGTAGTCATGTGGTAATGGAAGCTATTTTATCCGTTCGTGTCGTTTTTTATTTCACAAATGGTCTGGATGGTGAGCAGAAAACTTTTAAGCTGCTTCAATTATTGGTTAATCATAACCACAGGGAGATTGGTTGGATACGAGCCGACCCCAGTAGCTTTTACACAACTAGGATTAGGTATAGAAGGAACCATTAACACCTACCACTGCTGTGACTGGGACTCGAGGTCGGGACCATTCTCCATTAAGAAACTGGGGTGGCAGTCAGGTTGGGTAGGGTAGGACATCCCTCGTGGAAATGGGTATCAATAGCATGGATCAGCTAAAAGGCAGCTACACAGGGAATAGGGCTTGAACTGGATATAAGAAATTGATCCATCAGAGAGAGAGAGAGCAGAAGTGGGGCTGTGCCCAGGAACAGACAACCCTAGAGGTGGTTTCAACTCCGATGATGGTGTTGAAACAGATATACTGAATTCAAAGGTAGCGACTCAAACATTATATTAAGAGGACGTCCTCATTCGTCGCAACGAGTATTGAATACCATAGTTGAAGGGTCACATCAAATGGGGTACATCTGGATGAGTCGACGGGGAGCCCAAACCGAAAAGGCGATCTCCTATGAGTCGTGACTTCACCCCTCCACCCGATTCTCTGGTGATGGTTCTATGTGTACATATACATTGGTAAAGATAATGTTGGTCTAATCTGTTGGTTTATACCCAGCCGCCATTCCAACCACATATTTGAAGAAAGTGACAATAGTACCTGTTTGTTTCTTTGTTTGTTTGTTTAATTGTCTTTTGTTTTTTTCTTTGTTTTTTTTTTTTTTGTTTTTTTTGTCTTTGTGCAAATGGTTTTGGGAAGGGTAATTTGATGTAGAAAGAAACAACAAAACAAAGAAAAAGCGAATCCGATTTATTTAAATCTAATTTATTTTAAATTTACTCAATAACTCGAAGTAAAAACTCATTACAAAACATAAAATGAGAATTAACTTATTATAACAGTAAAAAGAAATGTGTACATTTTCGCCTTCTCTCTCTCTCTCTCTCTCTCTCTCTCTCTCTCTCTCTCTCTCTCTCTCCCTGTGGAAATATTGGGGTGGATCAGAAACTATGAAATACATGATCAGGAACCAGTGAACCAGTAGAAGGGAAGTATTACAACTGTATTTTCCAATATTTCATTTTTTGCCAATGAATATGATTGAAACGAACGCATTAACGTTTCAAAAGTCGTGGAAATCTACCTGAGTGAAATTACCACGTCTATTAACCCTTATCAAACGAATCGGCATCACACACCTGCGTAATTTACAAATGAAGCAGTTGAAAAGAATTATATTTTTAAACAAAATATAACAAAACAATATCATGTAAAACCCCTCATCGGAACGAGTTCGTTCCAGTGAGGGGGTCACATGATATTACTTGAAAGTTAAAAAAACTGAAAAAAATAATCAAAGCAATTAGTTTCTATATCACGTGCGTTGGGTAAAAAGGTTAGGATGCCAATGATTCATTTCAACCCTTTATGGGAATCTACAGTTAAAACTAGAAGTCCTGTCACGAACTGTGAGCTTATCTAGGCTTAATTGCACATCATAGGAATTGCGCGCAATTGCCATATCGAATGTCACCCAAAGCACGACAGGTTCTCCTGGTTACTCATAGCAAACACAGACAATGTTTCTACCAATGGACCTCCGGATTACCCGGAGGTCCATTGGCTGAAACATTGCCTGTGCACAGGCCATATGTACAGAATTTGAAAACCTTTCTATGGTCATAACGCGTAGATTAACGCTAAGATCGACGTGCTATTTGTACGCATTTCATGACAGGACTTCTAGTTTTAACTGTAATGGGCAGTTGTGTTTCCAACCATGGATTTAATACAGTCACCGAATTAGAAACAGCACCGTGACAAACAGTTTACAGAATCTGCAAACCAAATATATATATAATGACTACTGGTTTAAATAACACAATTGCTTTCGAAAGGAAGTGTCGAACCGAAAGATATTCCAGTCCGTTAACAGGTTAGACCTGCTACTCATTGCAAAAGAATTTCTGTTCGTAGCTGAACGTTATTTACTAAGCCGAGGAAAGTGGTTACTTTTGCGACAGAGAAATTGTTCAAAGACTGGAAATTTCACAGATTTATTTTTGCATGTGAAGGATTCCATTCACTCCGTATTCCGAATCGTATTGCATCCCTTTTGTACGAAAACATTCGTACACCTAGAATTCCAAAGCTATTAAGAATTGCTAACCAAATTTTAATGGTCTTTAAGTTGAAAAACAACAGTGTGAACTACAAATCAAATAGTTAACAAGAGGCCCCAAGGGGCCTGAGGGCGCTCACCTGACAATGAATTGATTTCAACAAGTTGCATCTGCTCCTCCTAAGAAAAGCGTATACCAAATATCCAAAGATTCTAACCAGTGGATCTAAAAAAAAAAAGATTTTTAAAGAATATTCCTCATATTGAACTAAGTTATAATTCAGGCTCCCACAGGGAGCCCATATATGAACTCAGGGACTTGGCTTTAACAAACTTGAATCTCACCCCCTAAGGATGCTGTACACCAAATATCAAAACATTCCGACTGCTGGATCTGAAGAAGAAGATTTTTTAAAGAAAATTCATCATTTTGAACTAAGTTACAATTCGAGCTCCCGCGGTGAGTCCAAATATGGACCGAGGGACATGGCTTGAACAAACTTGAATCTCACCCCCTAAGGATGCTGCATACCAAATATCAAAACATTCTGAAGAAGATTTTTAAAGAAAATTCCTCATTTTGAACTAAGTTATAATTCGGCTGCCACAGTGAGCCCAAATATGAACCCAGGGACTTGGCTTGAACAAACGTGAATCTCCGCCCCCCCCCCCCCCCCCCCCCCCTAAGCATGGTGCATACCCAATATCAAAAGATTCTGCCTGCTGAATCTTGAGAAGAAGATTTCAAAGACATTTGCCTGAAATGCACTAAGTTCAAATGTGGGCTCCTATACGGAGCCCAAATATAAACCCAGGTGGCCGATTTGAACAAACTTGAATCAGATCCACCCCACAATGTTGCATACCAAATATCAAAAGATTCTGACTGCTGGATCTGGAGAAGAATATTTTTGAAGAAATTTGCCTGAAATGCACTAAGTTCGAATTCGAGCTTCTATAGTGAACCCAAATAGGAATCTAGGGAGCCGATTTGAACAAATTTGAATCAGATCCATCCCACAATGTTGCATACCAAATATCAAAAGATTCTGCCTGCTGGATTTGGAGAAGAAGATTTTTTAAGAAATTTGCCTGAAATGCACTAAGTTCAAATTTGGGCTCCTATACTAAGCCCAAATATAAACCCAGGGGGCCGATTTGAACAAACTTGAATTAGATCCACCCCACAATGTTGCTTACCATATATGAAAAGATTCTGCCTGCTGGATCTGGAGAAGAAGATTTTTTAAGAAATTTACCTGAAATGCACTAAGTTCGAATTCGAGCTTCTATAGTGAGCCCAAATATGAATCTAGGGAGCCGATTTGAACAAACTTGAATCAGATCCACCCCACAATGTTGCATACCAAATATGAAAAGATTCTGCCTGCTGGATCTGGAGAAGAAGATTTTTTAAAGAAATTTCCCTGAAATGCACTAAGTTTGAATTCGGGCTTCTATAGTGAGCCCAAATATGAATCCAGGGGGCCGATTTGAACAAACTTGAATCCGATCCACCCCACAATGTTGCATACCAAATATGAAAAGATTCTGCCTGCTGGATCTGGAGAAGAAGATTTTTGAAGAAATTTGCCTGAAATGCACTAAGTTCGAATTCGAGCTTCTATAGTGAGCCCAAATATGAATCTAGGGAGCCGACTTGAACAAACTTGAATCAGACCCACCCCACAATGTTGCATACCAAATATGAAAAGATTCTGCCTGCTGGATCTGGAGAAGAAGATTTTTGAAGAAATTTGCCTGAAATGAACTAAGTTCGAATTCGAGCTTCTATAGTGAGTCCAATTATGAATTTAGGGAGCCGATTTGAACAAACTTGAATTAGATTCACCCCACAATGTAGCATACCAAATATCAAAAGATTCTGCCTGCTCGATCTGGAGAAGAAGACTTTTTAAGAAATTTGCCTGAAATGCACTAAGTTCGAAATCGGGCTCCTATACTGAGCCCAAATATGAACCCAGGGGCCGATTTGAACAAACTTGAATCAGATCCACCCTACAATGTTGCATACCAAATATCAAAAGATTCTGCCTGCTGGATCTGGAGAAGAAGATTTTTTAATCTTTTTCCCATTGCCTACAGTGTTAAAAAGTGCTGACTCAGCACTTTTTCAAAGTCCTGAAAAAAGTACCTTGTGATCAAATCGATAGGGATTTTTTTTTAACCATTCTATTCTACTGGATAAAAGTAAGCTTTATACAAAATAAGAATCTTCTGTGCCGTGTAGTTGTGGAGATATGGCAGTTTTAATAAAGGTTTTTCCTATTTTTAGCTCCCGAGGTTCCCACGGGGCAATGAAATTTTTTTTTTTTTGCATCAATCAACTACTTATGACCCATTATCATCTCATATCAAATCTGGTTCAAATCGACCTCACGGTTCAGAAAATAGAAATTTTAGGCGTGGCCAAAATTTTTGCCCCTCCCATAACGAAGGCAAATAATGCCCGACAAACTTCTCTTGAACAAACTTGATTCTACACCTCAAAAGGAAGCTGCATACCAAATATCAAGTCGCTGCTACTGCTGGTTCATGAGAAGAAGATTTTCAAAGATTTTGGTGCCCCTTGGGGGTGTGGCCCCACCCAGGAGGAGGGGCAACTTCATTTGAACAAATCTGAATTGACATCAGGTAATAAACATTTATCCAACATTTGAAAGATATTGGGCCAGTGGTTTCTTCGGAGAAGTTGGTTTTGTAAAGTTTACGCCGGACGACGACGGACGAACGACGGACGGAAAGCGATTAGTGAAGCTCACCTTGAGCTTCGCTCAGGTGAGCTAAAAAGTCCATGTTATTTGCCAGTATAATGGTAATGTTTATAGAAACAACGCGAAGAAAATTACTAAATAGCACCCTGGGTAAATGGCTTATGATTCTAGTTTGTGATTTAGTTTCAGTTCATCTGCATACCATAAATAGCATACGCAGAGAGTTGCAGTTTTGTTTTAACAATTTGAATATTTAAAAAATTAACTTTTGACGAAATTATTTTCGAGGCATTTATTCTCATCATGGTGAAGCCCGACCTCGACAAAACCAACATCAACAACTCTGTCTTGTTCTGGTGGAAATGAACTTAGAAGTGAAACTTTAATATATTGCACCATAAAGAAAAAAGGCGTGAAAATTTTGAAAAGAATAATGAAGCTCGTGTAAACAAAACCAGCCATTCCACAGTTTTTGTCTGGGAAGTATGGCGAGCCATCTCAGTCTATAATGTTTTCTATAAAAGTATTATCTCAGTCCAAGTACTATTATGTTGAAAACGACTTAATCCGAGAAACACTCAGATATGGCCCCTGGTGTGTGATCAAGATGATATATTTACCAAACTTTCGCTTTTATTCCTTTTTGTGACACAATATATAAAAGACGATTCAGGGTCTAAGCTCATAGAAACTCCAAAAAGAGAAATATGTTGACATTGGTTTTGTGGAGGTTGGACTTCGTGAGATCGAGAATAAGTGCCTAGAAAAGATATCCTTGGTAAGTGAATTTATTAAATATTTAAATTATAAAATAATTTTGTAGAGCCCTCAGAATATCTTATTTATTACATAGAATGCAATGGCACCAAGAATGTTCCATAAACTATGCATACGGGGATTTTAATCACGACATTTTCCCCCAATTTTTTTGTTCACATTCCTCTTAATGACCTGGTGTTATGTGTGCAATGATGACCAAATATTTTGCACACATCGAAATTGCAATGAACCCAAACTAGAAGGCAAATAAAGTTGGCAACAGACAACTTCTTGGTTGTCTTTCGGTTGTAATAAATGATAAAAAAAAATGCAGAGTTTTAACACTGATTTGTCAATAGGGGATCACTTTAGTGAGCCGGTTACTGGGTAACTGATAACAGACCTGGTGTTATCAATTTATACCACATTCCCACTCTCGAGTACAGGGAACTCTCCACAAACTTCCAATTGATAACAGAAAAGACAAAGGAAAACATTAATTCTGAAAATGAGATGCCGTCGAAGTACACAAAGTTGACCTAATGAACACTTGCGACAAACTATTTGAAACTGGAAACAATTTTTAACGATGGAGAGCAAAACTCCATATCAGATGGGAACTGTTCATATAATGTTAATCTGTGGGGGAGCTGGTACATTACCTGAGGATTGTCAGACACTGTATCTAGGAGGAAGGTGAAAGGGTGTTAAAATCAAATGAGCTAATCGCGTACCATGTTATTACCCCAGTGAAGGTATATTTTCTGCAAGGTTTGAATTGAAGCCCAACATTCTACAAGCCACGGGGACAGACACCCGCCATTGTAGGGCGGGCATCGTTTGAGCCTCGAAGGTGGCAGACCAGAGGTTTTCTGGGGGATTTGGTTGCAAAGCGCCTCAAGGAAGTAGTCATGTGGTAATGGAAGCTATTTTATCCGTTCGTGTCGTTTTTTATTTCACAAATGGTCTGGATGGTGAGCAGAAAACTTTTAAGCTGCTTCAATTATTGGTTAATCATAACCACAGGGAGATTGGTTGGATACGAGCCGACCCCAGTAGCTTTTACACAACTAGGATTAGGTATAGAAGGAACCATTAACACCTACCACTGCTGTGACTGGGACTCGAGGTCGGGACCATTCTCCATTAAGAAACTGGGGTGGCAGTCAGGTTGGGTAGGGTAGGACATCCCTCGTGGAAATGGGTATCAATAGCATGGATCAGCTAAAAGGCAGCTACACACGGAATAGGGCTTGAACTGGATATAAGAAATTGATCCATCAGAGAGAGAGAGAGAGCAGAAGTGGGGCTGTGCCCAGGAACAGACAACCCTAGAGGTGGTTTCAACTCCGATGATGGTGTTGAAACAGATATACTGAATTCAAAGGTAGCGACTCAAACATTATATTAAGAGGACGACAATTCTTTTGGAGGCCGTAGCTTCAGGGATTAATCTGTATTGGGTACAGATAGACAGAAATCAGGAAAAGGCTGAGGCTTTGAAGGGGTTCCAACAGGCGTGCTTGCCACAACTAAGTTTCTTGTGCTCGGAGAAGGGAAATTTGGCCGAATTTCAGTGGCTGTATGATTTACATCAACATCCACAGCAGAGCCTTTGAGGGACGACAAACTTGGTAGCAATGCTTTTATGAGTAAACTGGCCACTTGACCACTTTCTTGTACCCAAAAGTACTGACTACTGTGGAAATAAAGCTTTGTAGCGGTGGGGAAGGAGGTGACTGGTACCTGACATTTGAAGTGGGAGTTCGACTTGTGTTTTATTTATCTACTGGAAAAGAAGAACTGGTGTGGCTGAGCACCGTTGGAATTTTAGCTACCCTTTCGACATCAGAGATCGTTGCGTGTCCAACAGGACGCACTTGGATCTCCACCTGGGGACACACCCCACCCCTCCCCATCCAGCTTGAAATAATTTCAGTGACACGAAGATGGAAATTGAGGCATTTCTAGGCGTCCCAACCTTGGGGTCATGTTTCACTTGTTTCCCATGCATTTCCGGGAAAATTAATTTCAAGTGTTCAGATGGGTGCAGGAAATATGGAAACTCTTCATGCACAAATCCATCCACACCTGTCGACAATACAGAGATTGAATTATGATGAAGGTGATGAAAATGGTACTAATAGGATATACGAATATGGTATATCAAACATCATATACTCGAGAGAAATACAGAATGTTTCGACTTTCCATTTAGAGTGAAAACCATACACGAATCAAATCAGTTATGTACTGCATTACGGTACAGTCGCCGTGGAATTGTCGTAATCCACGCGTGGACAGTGATGTCAACACATGCGTTTACCAGGTAATAAAATCACCAACAGCAAAATTTTAATTAATGGAGCATCGGGTTGAACCTTTTTGATGATTATTCCTGTAATTAGTGTTTGGAATCTAATACTATTGCGTCTGTGGAAATATTGCCCACCCGTCGAAAGTGACCAGTCCACGGCGGCCGTGCTATAAATACATTCTCCCATTAATATTCATCAGGTGCGTGAACACCACCTTTATTGCATTTACTTACATCTTTCAGAGGTGCGTCTCATTGTAAACATGATAAGGGAATTGTCCGGTAACAGATGTACAAGGTACTGATGGTATGACCTGCATGAGATTTATTGCGACACTTCGGGCATGTCTACGCTTAGTACCAGTGTTATAAATCAAGGCAAGTTTGAGATTCTTACTAAAACTGTGGCCAGGCTGCTCAGATTATACTCAGCAATATGTATCCAAAATGATAAATGTTTTAACCCTTTACCCAACGGGACGGCCAAAACCGGCCAGCGCTATTCACAAAAATCGCCAATGATTTTTCATTATTTTTTTCATTTTTTGTCTCAAAAACATAGGTTATGACCCTTCTTTGGAACGAGCTCGGCGATCTCGTTCCAACGAGGGGTCATAACCTATGTTTTTGAGACAAAAAATGAAAAAAATTAGTTATTCCAGAATTTTGTTAGCAAGTGTCGTCTGCTTTTCATGTTAGGTAAAGGGTTAAACAGTGATCACATTTTTTACCTTTTTCGAAAAGAAGAATCAGACTCAGATCATCCTATCCATCTCATAATCTATGATGGTAGGAGGAAAATCAGAATTATTCGCTTTACCTGATAGCATGCACTTCTTCCTTAGCCTATTGAAATGTTTTTGCTAGCATAAATCATATACACTATGGATTCTGAGAATGTGTTGAAGTGTGTTGCGGTAACTACCTCTGGGGAGCTGTACTCAGAAAAACAGAATATTGTATATTTCTGAGAACAGTATGACGAAATAAGTTTTAGTGACACGTTTAACAAAAATAAGATTGCATTGAACAGTATTCGACGGAAGTTTTAAAATGTGTGGTTCAGTTGACAAACCCAGTCCAGAACAAGGTGTTCTAGACTGGAATAGAATAAGAGAACCAGTCAGAGTTCCGGGAGACTTCTGGTTTTTTGGCGAAGTAGAGGCCACTCTTAGTTCAGGTGCGAATGTGAAAGGAAGACAATAATTTGGTAAACTTATCCAAACAAAGTATTAAGGGGACGTCCAACGTAAATTTGGTCAAATTTCAGGTAAGTCCAGAGAAGGTCAGAAAGGAATAACCCCAATAAATTATGTAGCAATTTGTTTGGAATGAAACAAAGATTTTGTGGAAACTAATATTTGCCATGAAACCGTCACGATGTGGCAGAAAGCACTCCCTGAAAGTCTGCTATGGCATAAATAACAGCTCAGATTTTATACAATAAAATACCTAAAATTTATTGAATAGTTAAATTCTGCAATCCTTCTAGTACAGATTCGGAGAAATCTTTTTATCATTCTTGCAAGGAACGGACCACGAGACCAGTTGTAATTTAGGATGCCCACATTTCAAAAGGGCTGCCATTTGTCTTGTGTTTGTTTACCTTTTATGAAGTTCACCAGGGGTCAAAACCACACAGCTCAGAAAAACGAGTATGGAGTCATGAGAGAGTGCATCAATGAAAAATGAAGAATTCCAATGTGGCTTTTGTGAGTCTGTTGTGACCATACCATTACGATGGTATGACATTTCGCTATATTTAGCAAACAGGAAGAAACTTTTCTGATAATTCTCCTTGACATTGGTCTTCTTTTTTCGTAGCAGACTTCATCAAGCCTTCTTTACGTCACTAATATAGTTCTACGACAGTAAAATTATTTTTTCGTAAATATACAGTTATGAGGACTGTAATGTATGTTGATGTGAATATATTTTTGTTTTCAAATATAATTTTCCACTTTTATGTTTTGATCATCGTCACCAACCAAATAATAATAGTTCGAATCGGTGGCGTATTAATCCCTTGCTGACACTTGCGTCACATTGTACAGTTTCTGATCTCAACAGCGCTTCTGTGGACAGTATCTCGCAATCATCACATTGTCAGTTGAATATTGTCCTATGAATGTGTCGTGAGTTGTACATTACATCGCCCCCCCCCCCCCCCTCCCCCAGATTCCAAAACAGCAGTGAAATGTTTGAAGATTTCAGATCGTGGGAAATTAAATCATTTCCAAACTTTGACCAAAACCCACGTGATCATAACAAACAATGTCACTCGAACAGAATCAAGCGTTTGTTGTCATCCATTTTCCCCTGAGTGTTCTCAGTGTTCAGTGTTGGTGATGAAATGATAAATATGCTTTCTCTGAGTATGGAGTGTGGAGTCTTTTATTTACAACTCAGACATTCGAATTACCGATCTATTCCTTGTTAATCCCGACGGTTACTTATGCGGCTGGCAATTTCTGTGTCATCAAAAGCAAAAAAAAATATAAATTTTTTTGGAACAAGTGGATAAATTCGGGTTTTGTATTGTCATTATTGTAGAATATAATATGTCATTATTCAACGCTTATATTCGTATTTAGGGCATTGTGGAAATTTTCAAAAAATGCCCAAAATTACGTTGGACGCCCCCTTAAGAGAATTACAGACATATTTATATAAATGTAAGTTTTTGACTGAACACGCGTAAAGGCCACAGATCATGACAGATGTTTTCACTTTTAATGAAATGAAGTCTTTTGCAGTTTGAAAACAGCTTTGAATTATATTTCCTCTTTGGTATTCAGGTCATTCAGTACTGAAATCGTTAATCTCCGTTGGTGATGTGAACATGAGATTAAGCAACATTCAAAATCTTTATCAAAACTGGAAAATTACGGCTTCGGCTTCTCAGTTCTGATTAGTTTCCTTCGCATCCCCAGTTTGAAAGAACAAAAATACATTTTTAAAGTGAAAGCACTTTACTGTTTTGTTTGAGGGCATCTGTCGCCTCTGCATTATAAACATGTAAATTAATGAAGAAAAGCCTGTAATGTTACTCATATTTACTACACGTTTGTTCTATGAAATCCCCATCTACAGCAACACTAAACCATGCGGAAAATGAAAATCTGTTGCCCACGTGTGTGCGAAACGGAAATCCTTGACGGAGTAAATTTAAATGGAAGCGAATTTTCAGTGAAATTTTCGAAAAATCGTGCAACGCAATTACAAGTTGAATCGCTAGCGATATCTGAAAATTGTCTCCCCTGAGTCCTAATGTGTTCTATGTGCCAGTAGGCACATAGAACACATTGGCACTCAGGAGACGAAATAGTAACACGGGTTCTCCTCGCAAATTTGATTGACGATAAAATGTGTTCTTTTTGTTGAAAGTTGTGAAATGAATTGTTGAGTGTCCTTCTAATAATTGCTTTTATAGACGTGAAGGCGTGAAATAAACACGCCTTCACATCTATCCTTTCCGCACTAGCACTCGTGCCATATCGATTAACCCATTCACACGCGTGTGTCGTTCTGTGTATTCGCAGTACACGAGAGTGGATTACCACTAAACACTTACACTGGAGTTCCCACAGTGACAAGAACTTCATTGTCTGTAATAAACAATAAAAACCATAAACAAAGTTTCAGACTTCAAGATTCGACGTTGTTTGCCCTGTGCTTGCCCTTGCCCTGTGTTGCATTAAGGAAGTTACGTTATAGTACACGTAGAACTCCACTCCAAGGGTGTTTTAGTAGAAATATACTCTCCATGTAATGTATAACATATACATAACATTAATTCATTAAGTCGCACTTCTTCACATTGCTTAATGGTTTAGTTTTTCTTTGGTTGGAGTGTATAATTCATAACAGTTTTTCGGTTTCTGGACATCGAAGTCAGTGGTGGAGAATAAGCAAAAACAAGAGAGTTGTGTTCACATTCTGCATTGGTCTGCAGCTGAAAAGTTCTGATATATAATGATAAGCAAAGTTTACTGAAAGTCTCACTTAACCCTTTTAACTCTTTTCGTATGCTCTATATCAGTTCAATGGAAGCAATTGGAAGAGACCATATTTGTTATTTGGGGAAGACTAATTAACCCTTTACCTAACCTGAAAAGCAAACGACACTTGCAAAAATAATTCTTGAATAACTAATTTTTTTCATTTTTTGTCTCAAAAACATAGGTTATGACCGTTCTAACGAGGGGTCATAACCTATGTTTTTGAGACAAAATATGAAAAAAATAATGAAAATTAATTGGCGATTTTTGAGAAAAGCGCTGGCCGGTTTTGGCCGTTACGTTAGGTAAAGGGTTAATATTTTCATCGTGCAGCCTTGGGGCTATACGTTGAAAATATTGATTGGTCTATCCCACACTTTAACTTAGCAGCCATTAAAAAAAAACAAAAAAACTTAGCAGCCATCCTACTTAAGAAAAATATGATGTATCATGTTACTGAGCCGGAATAGCGGTCTCTCGGGTTCAAAGCGTTCACATTTTCTTGAGAAACAGATTGCACTTTCATCAATGCTTTCTATTTGAACTGCGAAAAATGCGAAATTTTGAAAATAATACAAAAAGGGTAAGGTCAGAAAAGTGATTGTCAAAACATTCCTTTTGTTGGATTTTTTGGACTCAAATATAATAAAAATGTTTTGGAAGAAAGTGGCAGAAAATTAATTTCTTTTGCAATTAGTGGCTGATTGGCCAATTCTGCGGGGTTCGTGGACTGGACTAAAAGGCCGGTGTCTATATAAAGGGAAGTTGTAGCGAAGGGAAACATTCACACAAAAGAAAATTGTAATATGTATATTGTATTTATTATATGCCCATCCCAAATTGCATCTCAATAGGCCCTACTTCTGGGAAGCAAGAGTCTCAATTTTTACTAATCCGTATCATGCTTGTCCCAAAAGAGGCTGACGTAGCGTGATTGACGTGCGCAGAATTTCGAGGTGTCAAATTTGAAAACTTGCGTGCCTGTAAGCTGAAGACTCTGGGTTAACATTCCATTCTTGGGGCCATTTATATTTTCTAGTTATCACTTTAAAAGCGTTGAAATGAACCATGAGTCTTTTCGAAGATGTGGCAATTTTTCAGTTGGCAAATTGCCATATCTTTTAAAATGTTAATGATTTATTTTAGTCAGTTATATTAATAGGTAGCAAATAAAATTCTAGAAAATACAATTGAAAACGTTTATAGTATTGGCACCAGGTCTATTTTAAAATCCTTTTTCCAGCAATTTTCATGCAAAAACATAAGAAAATCTATGTTCTTGAAATCTATTTGCAATAAAGTTGATTTAGACCTCCCAGGCATCTTAAGGTATTACTATGAGATGTTTATTCTACATGAAAATCTAATCTGGCATAATTATTGTGAAAGATGAGGTCGCATATCTTTAAATGAATCCGTTGGCTGTTTTTAGTCGAGTTGTGACAAAGTGAAACTCGACTAATAATTTGATGAAGGCGGACGACCTTCCGGATGGTCGTCCTGGCGGGCATAAACAATTGGTTTCCAGAAAATAACTTTAGTTCTATTTAAAACAGATCAACCAAATTCACATGGTTGTTACTCTTATGGAAAGGGGGGAACCCTGCAGGATTGTCGACCAAAGGTCAAGGTAACTGTTAATAAAAAATAGCAATTTTGGGGTTGCGGGCAATAAATTTAGTTCTATATATCAGAGCGCAAGCAAACTTGCTAAATGTAATTGAACATGAATAATGAAGAACTTGACTGATTTTGGACGTGGTAGCCATAATATCAAAGGTTACTATAAATACTATAAATGTTACTGTTACTTTAAAAATAACTTTGTCGAATATTGGATTCGGGTATATGACTTTTGTTTTATATGCAACCCGTTCACCATACTTACAGATTAGGTACCCCTTTTGGCTTTGGGAGAGAACGTATCCTCTATCGCCTTTGCAGCGACCAATGCTCAGGGTCACTTTTACTGAAAACGGCACTTTTTGGTTAACGTGCAGTAACTTCAGTTCTATTTAGCACAACTCACCAAACTCACAGAAAGTAATAGCATATAGACATTGAAGTACACTATTGAATAAGGGTGCGGTTATGGGGTGTGATCGACTGAATTGTGGTAAATCTAATTACTCAAATGGACCCGACAACTATTTAACAGGTTCGGATTCGGTCGGAATCCTCTGCTTGACTATTCTGGCTACCATATTCCCTCCATTCTTGGATGTGCTTTATTAGAACATATTCTCGTCCTTCCAGAGGACTCTCAGTTACATAGCAACCACGTGCCACCATAGACACCAAGACGTCGGCCTACAGTAAAAAAAAACGGACGATTGAAACAAGCGTCGCCCTAACAGCGCGCGTTGTGCATGCGCACATGCATCATATATCACCTTGGTTATGATATCACAACATGGCTGCTCAGGAGAGCTATCACGACAACCGACATAATATTTAGGCAAATGAGAAATCCTAATTCTTTTCAAGTGATCAATTGGTAAGCAAAACAACTGTTTGCCCAATTTGTGCAGGCCTGAAATAATATGTTGGAGAAACCATTATTTCCCAAGAAATGAAGAAATGAAGTCAAGGGTTCGAATTATTAACAAGGGAGGAATGGTAAAATATTCTTGAGGTAACCCTACAACTTACTTTTACTGGCATTATATATTTATTCTTTTTTTTCAATATTTATACTGTTAACTAACACTTTTATGGAAACACTTGTGAAAAATTACAACCAAGGACTAAATTTTATTACAAACAGTACGTGGAGAGTTGTTTACCACTAAAAATTCGTGGAGAGGATATTCCATCCAGGCAATATTTGTAGATTCCAGTGAAAACACAATAAACTGGCAAATTCAGTTAAGGCCGTTGGATTTCCTGTCGAACCTGAAGGTACATTATCTGAAACTTTAGTTGTCCTTCTATGCTTTTTTTAGAGACAAGAAGATTTTTGTCTGAGTAGAAACTCTACTCCACGTGTGTTTAGTGGTAATTCATTCCCAATCTGCAGGTTTACAGGCATCAGTTCACTTGTACTCAGCATAAGGAAATTCGGTGTAAGTTTATATGAACATTTCAAAACAACCTTTGTTATTTGCAAACAAGCATGTAGCCCGGTCATGGACGGACAGAACTTGCATGTCTGACATGTACCAATTTAAATGTCTGATATAATCACCAGTACAATTTCTTGGCACTGAATAGAAGTCTATACAAAATTCTTAGCTTATTATAGCTCTCTCCCAGTCCTGCACCTTTTCAAATACGAGGTGATTTGCTCTCTCCCAGTCCCGCACCTTTTCAAAATACAAGGTGATTTGCATCTTTACTTAGCTGCTCAGATCCGTACAGAAGTATAGTGACGTTCACAGGAAACGGTATCTGCCCAATGGTGCTGGCCCGGGTATTCGAGTAGAGCTGAAATGACAGCAAGAAATGGTCAGACGATTCGACTGCACCACGTTGACAGTTGGGCGACAATGACAGGAGGTTTGCATGTAGATGAGAATTAAGATTACTACAATACAGACGCAATATGCAAGGGTATATTTGTGCCGAGCGACACTCAACATTACTAAAGAATGAGGGCGGTCGTTGGTTATTACGATTTAGGAATCTCTTGAAATTGCTAATCGAACTGTTTTGTCGAACAGGCAGCGGAATTATATTCCATAGTTTAGTTACATCGGGAATAAATGAAGACTGGTATAACTGGGTGCGACAGAAGGGTACGCGATGGTTATCACTTGTACGCAGACGCAGCACATGGCTTGTGTCGGTTGCTGATATGACATGGAACACTTTGTTTGCAAGATATGGAGGCGTTATATGGTGGTTCATTTTAAAGAACTACTTCAGCTTGTATTTCCGACGTCTATCCTGAAGGTGCTTCGGTATATAATAGGGCTTTATGTGAGCTCATGGTTGCCCCAGTGACATTAGTTTCAGTACAGTTGTCCCACACTGCGTCTGCATATTCTATGAGAGGTTTGATGAAGGCGTAATAAATTTTCTCAAGTACACTTCTGTCGAGGACAAATTTATGCATTCTCATCTGCGTGCCCAAGCTTTTGAGCAAATATGGCCAATATGATTATTCCATGTACAATTGTTATTTAATATAACACCTAAATATTTGTGGTTACTTACCTCGGTTATTTGTACACTGGAAAGATATAAAAGTGGGTGTTATGACGGATTACTTTTGCGCGATATAAGCATACTTTTCATCTTTTGTGCGTTAAATTCTGCCCACCACGTTTTTGCCCAGTTTTTGATTGCTTCTAAATCACCGTTAATTAAATTAGCAGCTTGAATCTTCCACAATAAGGTATAAGGACGTATCATCCGCAAAGAATCGTATATTACCATTTTAATGTCATTAATATATACCAGAAACAGACGTGGCCCAAGAATCGGCCCCTGAGGAACTCCACAGCAAACAACTCTCCATGATGAGGGCTGAGATGCTATAGTAACTCTTTTATCAGAAAGATATGATTTCGAAAAGTCCATTAGATCCCCTTCACAACCTCTTTTCTGAAGCTTGTAAATCAAACCGGCATGTCACAGTTTGTTAAATGTTTTGCTGACATTGCAGAAGACAACCCCAATCTCCTTGCCTTCATCCAGGGCATGGCAAAATTCATCACATATATTGGTGTTAGTTGGAGAACCGTCGAGTTGTTAGGTGTGAATCCGGACTGAAACTGACTAAGGAGATAGTTATCAGTGAGAAATGTCCAGAAGCGCTTAAAACCACATTTCTCCAATACTTTACCGACACAACTAATCAATGATATCGGGCGATAGTTAGTCACCACGTTGGAAGGATTCTTCTTGGGGATGAGCGAAACATTATCCTTTTTCCATATGGCCGGGAAATAACAATTACTTAAAAGGATATTGAAGACAAAAATGGTTGATTTTTTATACTCATTAAGGAGACGTGGGCTAATAAGTTCCGGTCCAGATGCTTTGGTTGGATTGATCGATTTCAGAGCCTCAAGGACCTCTGCGCATCGAAGGGTAATACTATCAAATGTTACACTGGACTTTTGTATAAGAGGTGGAAGACAGATCGAGGAATCATCCACGGTGGATATAGAGCAAAAACATTCATTGAACTCCTCGGCCTTCTGGGTGTTCGGCGTATACATTTTGTTTTGGTAAGTTATAGTCGGGATCCCAGCAGACGCGTATCCAATATATGATTTTAGTGTCTTCCACCATAATGAAGGCGGTGTCTCGGGCCCTCGCGGTGTATTTTGAAATCTTGTCAGATAGCACGCTTTGGCCTTCCGAACTGCAGAGACAACTTCGTTTCGTTTGCATTTGTATCTAGTACACGCTTGAGGGGGCCGCTGGGCTTGGCAATTCGATACGGCCTCTTTCACTGCCTGATCAGCAATCTCAATTCATTATGAAACCATTTTGGTTGACTGGGCCATGAGAAAGTATATTTATTTGGGATGTATCTGCCTGCTAGATGTAGCAGTTTTTCAGTAAATCGATAACAATGTTATCCAGATTAGAATCATCGAAAATTTCACTCCACTCTTCGTTTTCGATGGCAACACTGAGGTCAGAGTAATTTCCTGATGCATACATCCATACACATCGCTTAAATGCAGTGGGTGTATGCTTAACAAAGTCATTTTCAATTAGGATGGGTGAATGGTAATGAATCAGATTCGTGAAGAATGGATCCAGGACTTCACAGGGTAACACACCCACTGTGCTGCTTAACGCAAAAACGTCAATCAACGATGCCGATGACTCAGTAAAATACGTCGGTTCGTTCACAAGCTGTGTCAGGTTGAGATATTTGGCGATTTCTGCAAAGTCATTCCTTGGTCGGAGTAGTTGATCATCATTAGTCCCCAGTAACAATTAAATTGAATACGTCGGAGTCTTTAGCTTTTTCAATGGACGTAGAAATAATATTCCATATTTCTTGAGAAATGTTTGGCGGCCGTTAGAATACGCCTAATAAGAGGGGTCTACCATAGCTTGATAGCACTTCAACCCAAATACATTCAATGTTTAACATTTCCAGGTCTGTTCTTTGTTGAAAGTTGGAAAACTATGCCTTCTTTAATATAAAACGCCACCCTACCTCCTCTCGTTAACCGATATTTGCGTATGTGCTCTTGAAATCCAGGTAGGGTGGGCGATATTGTTGGGTCAATATTATTTAGCCATGTCTCTGAGACGGTGTGTTCAACAGTCTTGAGCGCACAAATCCGAGCACGATAAACCTCGATAGTATACATAATGTAATACCAGGATAAAAACATATGCCAGGTTCACGGATCCTGGTGCTGTTTACCCGATTTCTGGTTTTAGGGTGATGGTTACAGTTTTGGTCTAAGTTGACTTTACAGGTGGTGTCAGAATTGGAAGGAAGTTTGGGAAACGTATGTACAAGCACACAGAAAGACAAGAGAATGAAAAGATGTTGCTTTAAGCAGATATATACAGAACACTGCAACATCAGTATCAAGTTTTGGATAATAGTGCTCAACCTCGACTTAGTCGTTAAAATTGCAATATATAGATTACCAAATACATACATTTTATCGGGTTGAAAGCTTATCACCCATTTTTACCTAGCCATTTTTACCTCCAAAATGGGGTCAGTTGACAATGGAGAGAGTTCAGAGATACATATTTTAGCCAAAATACCTATACTTTACTTTGTATTACTTGTGGATAGGTTTATTCCTACACACGAAAGCTTGTTAGGCAAAGTGGATAGTTAGGCGCTGGAGCCTTAACACCCCCTCCCCAATGAGGGGGCTACTTTAACTAAGCCACTGGAAGCACAATAACCACAACACTGGTTGAACGACGATCATTGACAACATAGCATCGGAGCAAAAGACACCCCATTAGAGTTGACTAAGGAGTTGTTACACCCCGATCCAACGGCTCACAGGGCTGATGGATCGTTTTGTGACAGCCCCTTCCAACATATATAATGACATATGATACCATTGGACATTGGCTTAGCATCGACTGTTGACAGCCTAACTTCAAAACAATGGACGTGTCCCTTGAACAAGGAACTGTCATAACTCGATCCAACAGCCCTAAAGTCCTTTCAACATACGTGATGACATATTGAATGCAATAGAGCATTGGCTTTACAGCAACTGCAACCTAGCATCAAGACAATTGACATGCCACTAAAAACAAGGAGCTATCAACACTCAAACCTGCAGCCCACAGTAGGGAACCGTACCAGCTGGTTAGCTGTCAATCAAAAGTGACGATTCACAAGTCATTAACTATTACACCCCAGCAATCAGGTCAATTATTTTCATGCCGAGTGCCTTCATGCACATGAACAGACTTATAGGCCGCCAGTAACAAAGTGTGAAGTCCAAGTTACAAAAACCGTGTCTGTAAATGAATTGGATTCAGCGAGGGCAGCCCGTTAAACTGTGACAAGTTAATAATCAAGTAAAAATGTAAATATACCGTTATCCGACTTGCTAGATCTATTCATTCATTATAATGAATTGTTGGCCATCCCATTATTTGGCTAAACAGCGACTGTTGAAAATCTAGCATCAAAACAATGAACATGTCAGTTAAACAAGGAGCTGCAACAACTCTATCAAACAGCCCACTTGTGCCAGTGGATCGATCTGTGAAGACTCCTCCCAACATACATGATGTCATATGTAGTACAATTTTCTATTTATTTATTGGAGTTTAACGACACTTTCGACAGCCGGGGTCACCTCTTGTCGAAATGGCCTACAATAGAGCACTGGCTTAACATCGACTGTTGACAGTCTAGCATCGAGACAGTAAACATGCTAGTTAGATAAGGAGCTGCCCACGGGAGGGATCGACTCGCTGGAGATCCCTCCAGCAAGTAAATGGGATCCGGACTAATCAGTTTAAGGGCCTATATAAGTTATGGAATTTTGTTTATTTTTAAATTCTCACCTTCATATTCCTCAAATTCAGATTAAATATACACAAAGTATACATCAAAATGAAGGTTGGGAGGTATAGAACACGAAACACATATGTAATCGACTCATAGATTCGAATGTAGGCACAATGGTTCCTGGAAGTCGGCTGCCGTATTCGCAGCAGAACTGATAATAAAATAATATTTCATCAGAACAACTTGTGGCCAAATGTTCTTCATATATCCAAGAACAAAGCTAGGCATTCAAAACACTTTCGAATACAGCGATAGGACTGCATTTTGGAAAAGGACAACACTGTCTGCATTTTTCATTGAAGATGGTTTCCATGCTCGACAGACATGCGCAAATCACTCGTTACCACGAATTTCCATCGAAAAACAAATCGTAATTCTAAGAAATTTCAACAGGTATCATGATACCTTGCATTGAATATGACAGCTGTGCAATCTCTATCTGATAACAGTATACTTGGACCTTTCGATACTCGATCCGCAAGTATACAGAAGAAGTCTCCTTGGTTACGAATCGAAATTAAGTATTTTTATTGTTTACTAATCATATATATTTCATTTTCAGGTTATTTTATTCAAATTTGTGGGGAGTTAGTTTAGTATAGTAACTGGGACAAAGTTGGGAGGTCTTAAATAAAACTGTGAGCGCTAAGTTGTCGAACGGTTCGTCGTGTTGCCTTTTGTCGCGTGTTTACAGTTTTCCCTGTTCGATCGCGTAATTTTGTCTTGATGATGGCGAGCAAGTCTGTTCAGACGGAGGTAAGTATGGAGGTAAATACGTGTAATATCGCGGTCCAGGTCAACGGTGCCAACGGGGTAAGTATTGGTGTGCAGACAGAGGTCACTGGGGGGTGTCGGTCAGAGCCGGGTTGGTGGGGCCACCGATGGCGATATTGGGCTTGAAGTTTGTAAATAGTGTTCTATGATGTATGGGGACTGTCGCTCGGTGGGATATGGAGAGGTATGTGCAAACTGCCAGGAAATACTTGAGACAATTGTTAAGTTTGAGGGGGAGATTGCTGAGCTGAAGGGAAAACTTGGTAGGGCGGGGCTGTCTGGAGTTACGCCTGTGAAAGTAGCTTTTCGAGAAGGATGGAAGGTTGTCGGTGGTTCCAAGAGGAAACATGGGGGTAGAACCTTTGATGTGAATGAGGTAGGTGATGAGGTGGGGGCTGCTAGAAAAGTACGTAGGACAGATGAGGGGGGCCCAGGCCGGAGCAATGCTGTAAAGCGTTTGACGTGGACTATCAAAAGTGGTAGGAAAGGGGGGCCAGAGAAGCAGGTAGATAGAGGGTGTAAAGTCCAAAGGCAGTGGGGAGAGCAGCACCAGAAACAGATTTGATGTGCTCGATTCGGAAGAGACAGAGGGGGAGATGGAGGTAGTTGCAACAGATAGTAGCTTGGGGTCTATGCCAGGAAAAAGGAGGAGGGATACGGGAGAAGACCAGGGGAGTAGTCCAGGTAGTTCAGGGCCTGGGAAGAGACGGAGAGACAAGGATAGGAGTAATCCTAGGTCAAAGATACCGATAGCGATATTGATTCCGAGTGGGGCTGTTGGAGAGGAAGAGGACGCTGTAAACAATAGGAGACTAGAGGAGATAAATAGGGCGAGGGCCAAAAGTAAGTTGGTGGTTGCGGGAAGTAGCATAGTTCGGGGGATCGACAAGGTTGTCTGTGGTCCGGACAGTAAAAATAGAACAGTTCTGTGCTTTCCGGGGGCTAAAGTGGAGGACCTGAGGGATAGAGTGGACGGTATTGTAGCTGGGTCGGGACCTGATCCGGTAGTGGTATTACATGTGGGGTCCAATAACATCAGGGAGAGGAAATCAGTTCGTTTGGTGGACACATACAAGGACCTAATTAGTAAGCTACTTAGCAGGAATGCTCGGACCATCGTTTCAGGGGTGCTCCCCGTTATGGGTGGTGGGAATGAGAGGAACTCGCGGATTATGGCACTAAACGAGGAGCTGGAAGAACACTGCAAAGACTTGGGAATACATTTCATTGACCACTGGGATTCATTCTGGGGACAAGGAGAGTTGTATGGGCGAGACGGATTGCATTTAAGTAGGATGGGTACAGACCTGTTGGGCCAAAAAATTTTACAGGTGACTGGGCCGTTTTTGGAGAAAAGGGGGGTAGGGGACCACAGCCGATAACCCAGAGGGGCACAAATGCTGGGAACATAGGAAGAACAACAAACATGCACAATACAGGGACATACCAGGGTTATAATAATGTGCCAGTGATGACAAAAAAAACAAAGATTCATTAAGTTTGGGTACTGCAACATCCAGGATCTGCACAAGAAAGAAAGCGAAATATCAACAATGATGGACGAAGGAGACTTCCATATAATGGGTCTAAGTGAGACGTGGATACGACGGGATGAGCGGGATGATCAGATGAAGGGTTGCGTGTGGATAGGAGCTGGGCGAACTGAGGGTCAGAAACGGGGTGGGGTGTTGGCATCTACGCTAAAGAGGAATTACAGCCCTCATTGATTACAGATCTCACAGAAGCAAGGACTCAGATTCCAGTATCCAACGAAATAGTCTGGGCAAAAATCAAGTTAGGAAGCAGGAGTGTTGCCGTTGGTGTTGTATACTTAGCAGTGGAGGGAAGTAAGCCCGAGTGGAATGATTCAATATATACAACTCTTAGATCGAATATCACAGAGCTTGGAAGCAGAGGGTTCAGTATTGTCCTAATGGGGGACTTCAATGGGCACATCGGGGATAAGGAGGAGGGCATACAGGGAGGTGATAGGAAAATTAACACGAATGGGAGGAAGATGTTGGACCTATCAAAAGAGCTTGGTTTAAAGATCCTGAACAGGGATGCGAAATGTAAGGGTAAATGGACCTGGGAGAGGAACGATAAGAAAACAATAATTGATTATATACTCACTGACATTAGCGTATGGAGGGAGGTTATAGATGTAGAAATAGATGACGAGGGAAAAAATGACTTGGGTAGTGATCACAACCTGATAACAGTTAAGATTATGGGCAAAAAGACGAATAGAGACAGAAATACCTTCAAGGAAGTTTGGGGACTAAAACAAGGAACCGACTGGAAGCAGTTTCAGGAAAAACTAAAACCAAATCTTGAATGTATACCTAGGGATGCAAATGTCCAGAGTATTTCAGATGGCATAGTAAATAGCCTAACAGAGGCAGGGAGGGATTGTATAGGAAGGGTGAGGGTCCCAACGAGAGAACTTGGATACAGGGTTAACGAGGGACTGAAAAAGGCTATAAAAGAAAGGAAGGTAAAATGCGCTGCTTACAGAAGAAGTAGGAAGCTTAAAGGGGTGGATAACAATGACACGAGACTAATGAAAGGAGAATATGAACTGGCACGGAAAAAGGTGAATGAGATAAAGGATAATAATAGGAAGGAGCGCAATTGCAGTCTTGCCAGAACAATAAAGAAAACGGGGGGTTCGAGCTCAAACGTATTTTGGAACTGGATAAATAAACGGGGGAAAAGTAGTGTGCAGAGTATCAAAGTGGATGGGGAAAGTACAGAAGATAAAGGCCGTATCGCTTCAGATTTAGTCAAGCACTGGGAAAAGATAAACGATAGGCGATGGGGCAGTGGGTCCCCACCAAAAAGAAATACACTGGTGGAGGAGAACCTATCCAATCGTGTATGTAGCGAAATAACGGCAGAAGAAGTGCGGAACGTGGTCTCAAAATTAAAAAATGGTAAAGCGGGAGGGACTGATGAAATTCCGAACGAATTCCTCAAAAATGGAGGGGAGGCACTTATTGAAGTCCTGACAAACCTTTTCAACCTGGCTCTGCGAAAGCAAGAGGTCCCCAGAGAGTGGAGGGAAAGTAAGGTGTCGTTCATACACAAAAAGGGGGATAAGGAAGTTCTAGATAACTATAGGGGGATATCAGTTAGTAGTAACATCGGAAAAGTATTCTGTAAGGTCATATACGGTAGACTAGAGGAAGTTATTGAAGAGAAAGGCTTTTTAGGAGAAATTCAAAATGGTTTCAGGAAAGGACGAAGAGTCACTGATCACCTATTTAAACTCACCCAACTGATAGAATCAACAAAGGCTGAAAAGAAAAAGGTGTTTCTGGCATTTCTAGATGTGAAAAAAGCGTACGACTGAGTGTGGAGGGAAGGTATGTGGCGAAAGCTCGAGGGCATCGGACTGGGGGGTGACTTTGTGGGAATCATAAAAGCACTGTATACAGATGTGCAAAGCCAACTCAGTCTAGGGAGTATCACTACAAAACGAGTCCCTATGGATATAGGCCTCAAGCAGGGGTGTATCTTTTCACCGATTTTGTTTGCATTGTATGTTAAAGATTTAGGGGACGAACTAATTCAGAGTGCGGAGGGGGTAAATGTTGGAGACATAAAGATACCAGGCTTATTCTTTGCGGAGGACATGGTGTTAATGTCTAGAACTGAACAGGGGCTAGAGAAACTGCTGGAAATTGTTGGTAGATATGGGAACACTTGGCGGCTCGAACTAAATGAAAATAAAAGCAAGGTAATACCCGTTGGACGCAAGGTAGATATGACGAAGAGATGGAGAGTGGGGGAGTTCTCAATCCCCGAAGGGGAAAGCAAACAAATCACTGTAGGAGAAACGGGAGAGTATGAGTATCTAGGGGTAAGCATAAATATAACGGGAAGAGGGGTGTACAGAAATTACTCAGCCAAACTGATTCTGAAGGGGAAAAGAATTCTGAACCAACTAAAACTTTTAGGGAAAAATAGTTTCAATAAGGTCTTTGTGGGGAAAACACTGTGGGAGAGGGTGGGTTTACCAAGTATAACGTATGGCACGGACGTGATTCCATTAAACCAAACCGTTATTAAGAAGTTGGAAAGTACTCAGAATGATGCCGGCAGATGGATAACAGGGTCGAGTAATGCTGCAGCTTTGGAAGCAGTAAGGGGGGAGCTTGGGTGGATGAAAATCAAGGACAGGGTAGATTTGGGAAAACTGTGTTACTTTAACTACTTGAGAAACCTGCCTGACAACCGGTGGTGCAAATTGATGCTCGATACCATTTGGAATTCTAATATAGAAACGCGGTGGTCAAAACATGTGAGGGAACTAATGGACAATTACTCTATAGAGGTCACAAACATAGAAGTAGGAATGAAAGAAGGCAAAAGGTTTGTCAAAGAGAGAGTCATGGAAGACTGCAATCGAAACTGGCGAGCAGGGGTTAGCGTGAAAAGATCACTGCAGGGGTTACAATATAAAGAAAAGCCAGCTTTTGAGAAGTACCTAGATGGCACCTTTGGAGGGTCACTGCTGTTCAAACTGAGATCAAGATCACTGGAGCTTCGGGGAAAAATTGGGAGAGATGGGGAAAAGGGATGCCAAATGTGCCACTCTGGAGTAGTGGAGACCCTGGAACATTTTCTCTTGGAATGCCCACAGTATATACCTCATAGAATAAAATTTACTGGAAGAATAATGTAGAAGTGGGGTGAAGAAACAAAGGATAGATGGCTGAAGGGGGACACGAGGAAGAGGGTAGGAATGCTTATTGAAGAAATTGAAAAAGAGGAAGTGAGGGACACTATTAAGCAGTTTATATCTGAATGCTCGGAGGAGAGGAGGGGAAGAGGGGTGGGGTGCAGGGGGAATGATGGCCTTCTCTTATGAGGACCGCGACAAATCAGCGGCTGGCCAAAGAGTTATTATTATTATTATACTGTATGAAGGTGATCTTTTTCATTATTTGATTTTAGACGGCGTTGTTTTTACATGCTTTTTCTGTCCGATGACGTCGACCGGAAATCGAAAGTATACTCATACGTAAACAAAAGCAAAGGCTTTGGAATTTTCCCCAATGCAGCTCTGTCGCCGTGTTTTGAAGAATTTTTATCCCCTAGCTTTGTAGTTGGATATATAAAGCACATTTGGCCATAAGTTGTTTTCGTGAAATATTATTAAATTATCAGTTCTGGTGCGAATACGGCAGCAGTCTTCCAGGAACCAGTAGTGCCAACAGTCGACTCTATGAGTTGATTACACATGTGTTTCGTGTTCTATACGTCCCAACCTTCATTTTGATGTACATTTTGTGTATATTTAATTTGAATTGAAGGAATATCAGAGGTGAGAATTTTCAAATTAAAAACAAAATTTCAGTACTAATATTGGCCCTTAAGCTGATGATTAAGTATGACAAATTCACAATCATGTTAATTCCATCTAACATTCATCTTTTTCTGTCATCGGAATCGGCATCTGAGCCTGCTCTCGATATAAATTATCTAATCAGCTTTTAGTAATATTAACCCTTTGAACTCTTGTGGTATATTCCAATCCAGTTTCATGTCAGCAATTAGAAGATTCCATATTCATTATTTGGGGTAGACCAATCAATATTTTCAACGTGCAGCATCGGGGCTGCACGTTGAAAATATTGATTGGTCCAACCAACACAAATATATTTATTGTCGGTTGACCGGAGGGAATTAGACCAGGAATATATTCTCCTTGTTGAGTGTTTCTGATCGCACAGTCCGTGGAGTAGAAGGTCATTGTGTCACGGACAGTGTTGTCCGTGCTTCTTCTGCTTGGTTCATTCAGCACGACAACGCAATACTGTGCGGACTTTCAATTAAATTTAAGGGGTACGCCTAAGGGTAGTGTTTAGACGAGTCTTAACTTGAGTGACATTCAAGTTAAGGACAATAGGTGATTCATGTAACATAGGCCTATGTTAGCATTGTTTGTTTTCGTGATTTCTTTTGTATATAAATCAGTATTGCAGTCTGTCGTGTGATATACCACATAAGTGTTTGTTGTTTGTGCGATCAGTGGTATTGAAGGGAGAAATACTGAACACCCATCCTATTTAATGACGTTATGACGTATCATGTTCCTGGTCGGAAAAGCACCGCTGGGGATCAGAGGGTTAGGAGCTAAACACATACCTGGTATCTGGCTTCGTATCCAGGAAAATCAGCACACAACGAAATCACTTGCGACACAGAGATATCAGGCAGAGTGCCTTTGTTAAATGGGTGAGTATCATTCACTTACGTGGTCTCTCCGAGATGATGTTGGAAGTCATAGCATGCAGAATATAATGGCACGATGGCAAAACAGCGGAAATTAACAATCCAGAATCACAACAATGGACATGCTCTAACCATGAGTGATAACATAGGTAAAACATTACAACACAACATTAGCCCGTCAGCGACTTATGACAATCTATTATCAATATATAGATTAAAAACCGGTAACTGACAACCAAGCATGACAACAATGGTCATGTTAGTTAAACAAGGAGCCGCCATGAGTCGATTCATCAGCCCACGGTGGCTGTTGAGTCAATCCGTGAAGCTTCCTTCAAACATGAGTGATGACACTGAGAAAACAATTTAACATTAGCCTGAAAACGACTGTAAAATGGACAAGTCAATGAAAGAAAGAAAGAAAGAAAGAAAGAAAAGAAGGAAGGAAGGAAGGAAGGAAGGAAGGAAGGAAGGAAGGAAGGAAGGAAGGAGGGAAGGAAGGAAGGAAGGAAGGAAGGAAGGAAGGAAGGAAGGAAGGAAGGAAGGAAGGAAGGAAGGAAGGAAGGTGACATATCTCGAAAAACAGCCCCCTGATGGATCATCACGTGGCAGCTCCTTCCAACAGATAAATTGGACAGGTCAGGCCCGTTTGTTGATATTTGGTAAAGTGTGTCGAGTTTACAGCCCAGACTGTATTTCTAAAACCTCTAATGCCACGACACTGAGTACTTCCGAGATCTCGGTATGTTTTCACCCTCAATCGTTCAAAATCCACAATAGAAATGTGAGCGAGGAATTAACAATTAAATTGAAATAGCTTCCATTTTCAAAACCATTTTCCATTTTCAAAACACAGACGTCAAGTGGATCAAAGCCAGTTGATTGGATGGCTCAGTCGAATAAGTCACAACACTGTATTGGTTCGCCGATTTCCAATTGTGCACAGGTTACCGTTAAGCAAGCTGATTAGCTGCCAATCAGAAGAGGTGGAAGTGAAGAGAATACTACTGTACTGGCATGTTGATATCCTATTGTGCTTAGTTTACCGTTAGACACACGTGGCAATTGTGAGCGAAGCATTAACAATAAAATTGAAACGCCTCTAAAATTCATAACGTAATAAGTAATACATATATCACTATTTTGTGTACTATATGGGTAAATAATTGTACAGTTGTGCAGGTGTCCGGAGATATCCAAATATTGGAGGACACCTGCACAACTGTACAATTATTTACCCATATAGTACACAAAATAGTGATATATGTGATTTAATCCACAGCCCCTCAGTGTTAACAAAAGTCAAAAAATTATATTTTAGAAATTTGACACGAGTAAAACCATATTTTAAAACACCTTTTGCTTGCTCTACCCCCGAAAAACAAAATGGGCATAACCCATTGTTTGCTTGCTAGAAAGTCTATTGAAGTTATGACACGCATCAGGCGTTCAGATATTGTG
Organism: Pictodentalium vernedei; assembly: GCA_031216915.1. NCBI lineage: Eukaryota > Metazoa > Mollusca > Scaphopoda > Dentaliida > Dentaliidae > Pictodentalium > Pictodentalium vernedei. The sequence goes on along the minus strand of CM062297.1, from coordinate 445,330,334 downwards.
AACAGATCTGTGGCTTCGAAGTGAACTCACATCATGACGTAATTTGTTCTCCCGCTAATATAATGTCTCCGCTCAAGGGTGGAACACTTATTCAATCCCTCATCGAAAGTGCGGCAGACAAATTTAATAGTGGCGGGTGGTGGTGCCTGATTGCCGTCTTAATATTTGAAAAAGGGCGTTTTTTAGGTTATTTATTTATTTACTGGTGTTTAAGGTCACTTTTCTGCAGCTATGGCTAATTGTGACCGCAAAAAAGGTGTAAAGTCAAGTTTAGTCAATCGTTTACACCCATGCTGCCCATTTTAGGGGGCTTCTACCCCGGGCACTGCTTCACTTCTGAGGTTTCCACAGGAGTCCTTTTTAGGTTACCAGGGCTGTTGGTTATTAAAAGCAACAAAAAATTAAAAAGTACATTATAATTTGGACACGATGCACACTCAATTCAGTAGCTCTGTCGAGAAAAGCTTGTCGATAATTCATAAACCAAACCGTTATTAAGAAGTTGGAAAATACTCAAAATGATGCCGGCAGATGGATAACAGGGTCGAGTAATGCTGCAGCTTTGGAAGCAGTAAGGGGGGAGCTTGGGTGGATGAAAATCAAGGACAGGGTAGATTTGGGAAAACTGTGTTACTTTAACTACTTGAGAAACCTGCCTGACAACCGGTGGTGCAAATTGATGCTCGATACCATTTGGAATTCTAATATAGAAACGGGGTGGTCAAAACATGTGAGGGAACTAATGGACAATTACGCTATAGAGGTCACAAACATAGAAGTAGGAATGAAAGAAGGCAAAAGGTTTGTCAAAGAGAGAGTCATGGAAGATTGCAATCGAAACTGGCGAGCAGGGGTTAGCGTGAAAAGATCACTGCAGGGGTTACAATATAAAGAAAAGCCAGCTTTTGAGAAGTACCTAGATGGCACCTTTGGAGGGTCACTGCTGTTCAAACTGAGATCAAGATCACTGGAGCTTCGGGAAAAAATTGGGAGAGATTGGGAAAAGGGATGCCAAATGTGCCACTCTGGAGTAGTGGAGACCCTGGAACATTTTCTCTTGGAATGCCCACAGTATATACCTCATAGAATAAAATTTACTGGAAGAATAATGCAGAAGTGGGGTGAAGAAACAAAGGATAGATGGCTGAAGGGGGACACGAGGGAGAGGGTAGGAATGCTTATTGAAGAAATTGAAAAAGAGGAAGTGAGGGACACTATTAAGCAGTTTATATCTGAATGCTGGGAGGAGAGGAGGGGAAGAGGGGGTGGGGTGCAGGGGGAATGATGGCCTTCTCTTATGAGGACCGCGACAAATCAGCAGCTGGCCAAAGAGTTATTATTATTATTATTATGTGTTAGAAAGTTTTTCACACCTCCTTTACAGCATCTTTACTTTTGAATGGTTATGATTTCAGTACCATGACAATCGTACAAATATCCAGTTATTGAGACGTTTCAAAACCGTCCCAATATCCAGATATTGGTACTATTTTACTGAGCTGTTCTCATCAAAACCGTACTTGGTGTGATTTTCTAGGCCTTGTTTTCATGACAGAGAACAAAGGAAATATTAGGTAGCTATAGCTTAATAAGGTGAATCATAAGTTTACTCTTATCACTAGCTAATTGAGTGATTCAGCTGAATAAGTCACTGTTTTGGAATTCTGATTTACAAATAAGCAGGGTTTAGCGCTGTGCATGTGAAGTGTACAGACTGATTAGCTGCCTTTCAGATAAGTCGTTAAATTTACTAGACGAACAAATACATTGTAGCAAGATTTTTATCCAGTTAACATCAGAACACTGAGTAATTACTCGTGACACCAAGACAACAGACAATGTACCTCAGTTAAATGGATGAGGATGGTTCGTATACGTGGTCTCTCGCAGACAATATTGGAAGTCATATTATACTTAGTATTATGGGACAGCGGCTATAACAATTGACGACCTTGCATTAAAAAATTGCTCTTAAAGAAGGAGTCATTACTTTTCAATATGGGTAGTGACATACAGAAAACACTATAACATTAGCTTGACGACGACTGTTTGCAACCTATTATCATCAGTTATAAATATATATATAATGGAACATTGACTAAACAGCGAAAATAAATTGTCAGCACCACCTAAAGACAATAAAAAGACAATGGACGTACCAGTTAAAACAAGAGTCATCACAAGTCGATCCATCAGCCCACAGAGGTTGCTGGATCGATCCGTGAAGGCTCCTTTCAACATGTGGGATGGCATACGAAGAACAGTATAACTTTGGTTTGACAACGACTGTTGACAACCCATTATTAAACGAATGGACTTGCCAATTAAACAAGGAGCTGCCATAACTCGATCCAACAGCCCACGGTTGCTGACGGAGGGTTATGTGATACCTCCTTCAAATAAATAAATGGGATAAAGACAGGTCAGGCTATTGATAGTTGATAATGCGTGTCAAGTTTAGAACCCGGTCTGTCTCCCCGAATCCCCCCAGGCCGGGTCAACAAATTTGGGATTTGCGTATATTTTCACTCTCAATCGCTCAAGATCAGGATCAGAAATTATGAGTGAGGTACTGAAATTAAATTGGAATACCTTCAGTTTTCAAAACACAATTGTCAAGTAAATCATTAAATTACCGTTATAATCAGCTGATTGGATGGCTTAGCTGAATACGTTATGACATTGTATTGGCATATGCTGATTTCCAGTTATGCAGAGGTTACCACAAAACACATCTACAGACTCAGACTGATTAGCTGTCAATTAGAAGAGGCAAGGCACAGTTGTCAACTGCCACAGGCCAACAATCAAGTCAATCATATTCTAGTTGATTAGCTTCATACACAGGTACACGCTGATTGGCTGTTAATCAGATAGGGTGATACAAGGGTTGTAAAGTGGTGTGGTATCAATAAATGTCCTCCCTGAATGCACAGAGGCGAAATTCCTTGGCATTACCATTGACCAAAACCTATCTTCCAATAAACACACCAACGACATTGTCAGCAAATCGATAAAACGTATCAATTTATTAAAAATGACACGAGGTACATCCTGGGGAGCCAACCAGACCACCCAACTTAAATTATACAAAGCATTTGTGCGCCTTGTACTCGAGTACGGGGGGCGCGGTGGCTCAGTAGGTAGAGGAGCAGGCTGCAAGCCGAGAGGTCCTCGGTTCGAATCCCACCTGCGGCAACCGCGTTGTGTCCTTGGGCAAGACACTTCACCTCCATTGCCCATGTGGGGCACGGTGACGCTGTGCACTAAGGCGTACTGCACGTCGATGGTGCACCTGTCTTCAACCAATGCTAACCCTGCTTGTGTGGAGTTAGTATGTTGGGGAGCTGACAGTTGCTCGCCGTTGCTCGGTGGTTCTCTCCGGGTGCTCCGGAGTAGGTATATATTGCGGATTTACTATCACTTTGTACGTGTACAACATACGTACACGATGCGTTCACCAACGTGGAATTCAGTGTTAAATCGCACGCTTGTTCATAAAAATGTACAGTGATGTTGAATCCCCCATGTTTTTTGTGACTCCTAGATCGCACTTTTAACGTTCAAATACTCGTGGCGAACGCGCGTTTTTTAAAAAAGGGTGAAATTGTACATCTTCACTTTTATTTTTTACTTTAAAAATTTTTGTCAACGTTCTCATCGCAGATCAGACCATCGATCCATCGTTGGCGAACGCGAGCAAAAAATTCTGGGCCATCATCAAAAAACGGCCTGCGGATTCTACATCACTGATGTAGAATCCGCAATTGTTTTGAGGTGGTGGGTTTTTCCCATTTATGACGTCATTAGGGGAATTCCCCACTATGGGAATTCCCAAACTCAGCTAATCGAGCGATCGGATCGCTTGATTCTCCGCCAATCGACTGATCGGATCGCTCGATTCTCGTAAACTCGATCATACGGAGTATCTCCCCTCGTCGTGGGGGTGGGGGAATATCCTAGGAAATAAAATAAAAGTCATCGATATATATAGGAGAGAAAAAAATATATATAAATAATAGTTATTTAGAAAATTAAATACATCAAATCGAATAGATAATAAAAACGTAAATCATGAGCAATTCTCAGGATATTAGAGTGAGGTTTCTTTTAAAAATGCTGATGAGAGCCTACGCATTCTGCGTGAATGAACAACTAGGTCGTCTCTTGTTAGAACGATGCGTCGGATGTCGGGATCACCTAGACTTCGATCACGAGAATCATTCGTGTCTGTGGATGGAAAGGGAAGATATGGTCGTCAAGTATTTCGAACCGGCGTTCGAACGCGTTCAAATCGATGAAGTGATCGCGTTTTGGAAGAGATTACTCTACTGTAAGAATCGAAGCAAGCCCACAGATTCGGAAGAACAGAAATTGGCGCGTAAAAGTCTGACTTTATGAGACAAGAGATGCATCTTGAAATTATTGTTCAACGAAGCATACGTCTAAGTTTTCTCGTTGATATAAAATAAGAGAGAGTAGAAAATAAAAAAATAAATACACGCATAAAATTTTTATCTAATATTAGAAAGAAAAAAAACACAAAATGAGAACCAGAAATAAATTGTATCTGACGTTAGTGGACGACGAGGACGAGAAGCCGATCAACGTTTCGCCGACGGCGCCGTCGCTAGAAGAAACAGAAAAAGGAGAGAGGTATCGCATCGATCAAATCAATAGAATCCAAGAGTATCTAATTCGAGAGAGAGATTCTTGTCGTTCCCTCAAGAAGAAGTATTCGCGTTTCGTGACAGTCGTTAACGCGATCGACACGACACTCATCATGATTTCTCTGGGTTTACACGCGGCTGGCATCGGATTTTTGTCGACCGTGGTCGGCATTCCGATCGTGTTGACCGTAGAAGGAGTGGCTCTCGGCGCCAGATTGTTTAGCACGCTCGGAAACTTTTTGAGTAGGAAATTATATCTGAAGGCGAGGAAACACGACAAGATTCGCGTCTTGGCCGACTCCAAGATCGACACGATATCCGAAATGATCTCTATGGCATTGAAAGACGGTAGGATATCGGACGGAGAATGCTTCGCGATATTGAGTGAGAAAACGAAATACGATGCCATGAAAGAAGCCGGGAGAATCAAGACTCGTTAGATCATCAAGGAAGAGATGAAGGATTCTCTCGTGGAAAAGGGGAGGAAAGAGGCTAGGGAGGAATTCTGTAAGATGATAAAACTCAAAAGCAGTGATTGAAAAAATATATATATATATAATAAGAACAGAATTTTTAAAAAAAAAAATATTAAATTTATATATAAAATAAAAAACGAAATTAATTTAAATAACTCTTAAAAAAATGTATTGCATAAAGTGTAAGAGAATTACCGAGACGAGTAATTCTAGAGAAGTGCGAACTAAAAATGACAGATGGATGCTTCGCGAAATTTGCGACGTGTGTGGTTCTGTCAAGACGCAATCGTCAAAAAAAAGAACGCGAGCAAAGGTAAAAGCATCGTGAATAAAATGATCAACAATCTACCTTTCGAAATGCATCTGCCCGGTCACAGTTTCACGGGACCCGGAACGAAATTGAACAAGAGACTCAACGCCGATCTGACACCCAAATCTTGGAGCAAACCCATGAATAGGGTGGACGCGGCCACGTACGATCATGATCTGTGCTACTCCGGACATCCCGACACCAAGACTCGCAACGACGTCTGTGACAAAAACATGTTGGGGAGATTGAGAGGCATATCGAATCCGACCAGGAGAGAGAAGATGGAACGTTCGCTGGTCGGCAATCTGATCGGTGCAAAACATCGATTCGGATGGGGTGTTCAAAAAAAAAATCGCATCTGAAAAGAAGAAGAAACGATTATTGACGAGCGAATTGGCCGAGGAGTTCCACAAACCCATAGTGCGTAAATTTCGAAAGAGAAGGGTGTTCGTGAAGGGTCTGGATGATATTTGGTCTGCCGACTTGGTCGACATTAGATCGTTTTCGAGGTGGAACGAGGGCGTCAAATATCTATTGATGGTCATCGACGTGTTTTCCAAATACGGTTGGATCAGAGCTTTGAAGAATAAATCGGGACCTCTCGTCGCCGAGGCTCTGAAGAGCGTGTTCGACTCGTCCTCTCGAAAACCGAGTAAATTGTGGGTGGATAAGGGAAAGGAATTCTACAACAAGGACGTTCGTCGATTGGTAGACCTCTACTCGATCGAAAATGAAGAGAAAGCCAGCGTGGTGGAACATTGGAATCGAACGATGAAGGAAAAGATGCACAGATACTTCACGGCGAATTCGACCAAGAAATACATGTACGCTCTGAACGGTCTGGTCAAAGATTACAACAACACGTGACACAGATTGATCAAGATGACTCCCGCGGAAGCTAGCGATCCTCGAAACGAAAAACGGATCTACGCGAATCTATATCTCGAGAGATCTAAGATCAGGAAGAAGTCTACAACGCCGAAATTTGCAGTCGGCGATCGAGTGAGAATCTACGCATATAAGAAGCACTTCGAAAAGGGTTATACTCCTCGATGGACCTCGGAAATCTTCGTAATCATCAAAATATTTCACACCGATCCGGTGACTTATGAAATCAAAGCTTTGGATGGAGAAGAGATCATCGGAAAATTTTACGAACAACAATTACAGAAGACGAAGTTTTGATGAAGAAGACAATTTTTTTTTTTATTTACTCTCTTTGACATCTTCTTGTTTACACACATATATATAAGAGAGAAAAAAATAATAAAAATAATTAAAAACTATTTTTAGATAAAGAAAGCAAGTTAATTAATAAACAAAAAACTAAAAAAATCCTTTAAAATGACAAACATACTAGATATAGCACAAAGCATAGTGAAAGATGAAAGTATTCAAGAATATGAGGTTCACGAATACGAACCGGTAACCAGAACGAGTTTGAACAATGCGGGAGAGATAAGAATCAACGTCGAAACTCAAGATTTTTTCGTACATCCTAGCGAGAGTTACATAGTGGTGCAGGGACGTCTCACCAAGGAAGATGGCAGCGACTACGCCGATGACGACACGGTTACTCTAGCCAATAATGGCATCATGCATCTATTCAGTAACATAAAATACATGCTATCCGGACAAGAGACAGAATCTGTGTTTCATCCCGGGCAGGCCACCACGATGTTCGGACTCTTGATGTATCCTGATGGTTTTTCGAAATCCAGAGGACTTAATCAGTTGTGGATGAAAGACACCATCGGCCCTGCTAGTGCCGGCGCCGCCGCGATATTCGACTACGTCGTCAAGACGTCCAGACCTAAAGGAACGTTTTCGTTCAGGATACCTTTGAAACACATCTTCGGATTTGCGGACGATTACAACAAGATCATGTACGGATTCAAACACAATCTGACGTTGATTCGAAAAGGAAACGACGACGCAATAGTGAGACTCACTGTGACCGATGCAGGTAAAATAACTCTACACAAGATATCGTGGTTCGTTCCGCACATGGAGCCTTCGATCGTGGAGAAAGTGCATCTCTACAAGATCATAGAATCCAAGAGTAAATTACCCGTGGGATTTAGAATGAGACAGTGCGACACGGCAAGCATTCCTTCCTCCACGAATCACTTCGATTGGAGATTGATGGTGAAATCCACTTCCGAGAGACTGCGTTTCATCATGGTTGCATTTCAGACCAATAGGGACGGGTCTCAAGAAAAGAATGCATCGCTGTTCGATCACTGCAGTTTGCAAAACATGCAAGTGTTTCTGAACGCCACGAGATATCCAGCAATCGATTACAATGCGTCATTCGACAAGAATGATTTCTGCAGACTGTACGGCGACGCCGCTGATTTTAGAAAGAAGTATCACGGTCTAGACGAATTGATGAGCAACCCCAACATATCTCCCGGCGAATACAAGTCGATGTATCCCATGTTCGTATTCGACGTCAGTAAACAGAGTGAACGACTCAAGAGTAGCGTGTTAGACATTCAGATCAAGATGCAATTCGATAGGAACGTTCCGAGAAAAACCGAAGCCTTCATCCTGGTCCTGTCGGACAGAGAATTACAATTCGAATCGGACGGAAATAAGATGTCGATCATTCGATGAGAGACGAGTGTGAAAAAAAAATTAAAAAAAACAAAAAAAAATAAAAAGTAATGAGTCATTATTAAAAACAAAAAAAACAAAAAAAAAGAATAAAAAAATAAATTCGTTTTTAATGATATTTTTTTAACAAAAAAAAAAGTTTCATCCAAGAAAAAATCGTCTTTTTTCAACATTCTCAACGTATAAAATGTTATAATTCCTGAGTAGTCACGTAGAAAACGAAATTCACATTCCATTTTCATGTTTGAAAAAAAAAAGAAGATTTTTACGATTACGTTCTGAATTATTTAAAAGATCGCGTGCTATTCACTCGAGAGAAACAAAAAGGATATTTTGTGACGAAGATATTAAAACTCGAAGAGATCTTAGATTGTTCGATCCTGTGCGATCGTCTCTCCATTTCTGTCAGATGTTCCATCCTGTGTTGCAAGCCAAAAAACAAAAAAAAAGATGTGGAAAAATGGTTAGGTAAACAGCGGGATAGACGGTTGGAAATGAAAAGAATGAGACGCATTCCACCATCACCACTACCTTCTGAAGAGAATGGTAATGATGCGAGTGTTACCAAGAGATGCACAACATTCGTTCATAATTATGATTCGGATCAACAAAAGTGTTGTCATAAACGTATCATATCACAAAGAAAAAGAAAAAAAGAAAAAGAAGAAGAATCGACACTGAAGATTGAGAAAAAAGGAAACGTTATTATAATATATGACGATAGTGAAGAAGAAGGAAAACAAAAAAAAGTAATGAGATCATCTTTAGATCTCATTTTTTGTTTGTTTTTTTTTGTTTTTAATAATCACACATTATTTGTTTTTTTAATTCATTATTTTCCACGCGTTCACTGTTTGTTCAAAGGATCCAGTTCGATCAGTAGACTCACCACGGAAGTGGCGGCTTCAGGATTATTGGTTTTCATAACGAAATTAATCCTGTCTCCGGCGTTCACTTTGAGAGGCGTGCCGAACGTGCTAACATTCGCGTGTTGATTCTCAGTCTTTTCGATGCTGTATCTCTTTTCGCTCTCCACACCATTCACCATGAGATTGACAACCGCTCTGTTATTCAAATCCGAGGAAGCCAGACTCATTCGAAGGATTTCACCTCCCAACGGCATGGGATATCCCACCTGACCATGTTTTGATCCGCTACTTCCATTTCTGAAAGACCACTCAGCTTTTCCTTCATCTAAGGTGCCGGCCTCTTCAGCCCACACGGTGATCAATTGTCTAGCATATTTGACTTTCTCCACCACCGAAATCAGGGTGCAGGCATCCGTCATGTGCACGGGTTCTGGTAGATTCGTGAGCACATGTCTAGTTTACCTTCCATGATGTCGCCTTTTCTCCAGACAGAGTTGTCATCCACGTACTTTCTGCTGACTGCGCTGGAATCGAATTCGGGATCGAGACCGAATAAATTGTGACCGTTCATGTTGATGCCACCCTCCATGGTTCCGCCAGATTGTTTGTTCAGGTAGAGATCGTCCACTTGCGATTCTAGGTATTCTTGCAATTGTATCACGGCAGAATCCACGTAGCCCTTGTTGACCACGGTTGAGTCTGCATCCGTGTTGTCGATCTTTGACAGATTCAATATCTTGTGGAATCCCGCATTCAGATCCGATTTCATTTCTCGTCCATCAGACTTTCTCTGTTCCAGATCTACGTAGTGTTTGGTCGCCACGTCCTTGGGATTCGTGGAAGTGGCCACGTTCGTTATCTTGTTATAATTAGTGTTCAATTCCAAGTGCATCGTTTTCGTAACCTATCTATTTCTCAGGTGTTCGCTGAATCTCGCGTGAGAGTCGTTCGCATATTTCTTGATCGTGGCATCGGTGGGATCTACGGGATTTGCGACGTTCACCAAATGTTTGGATTTCAGATCGAGATCATCGGTCATGGTTTTATCCATGTAATTATCCAGCAGGATTCGTTCAAAATCGGCATTCCCCCTGTCGACGTATTTTTTAGTTGCAGCATCTGCGAGATCTATCAGCTCAGGAAGATTGTAGAGCTTCTTATCATTCATGTTCAAAGGTTCCTCTCGAGGTTCGTATCTCCGAACGTAACGTTCATCCAAGTTGGCAACGTCGTAACCATCGCCGACTTCGAACGTCTTCCTCTTCTTTCTCGGGTTGACTTTTTTGTCGTCACTTCTACCAAATTTATCGACTGGCATGTTGTTATGGGATTTTTTTTGTTTTTAGAAAAATATGTTCAAACGCAGTTTATTAAAAATGAACTATTTTATTTTATTTTTCGTTTTTATTCGATTAAAATTTTTTTAAAATAATTTTTTTATCTTTATATATACTATAAAAAAAAAAATCTCTCTCTAATGTAAGTCACTGAGAATGTCTTGAAATCAATCTCCTTCAGACCATCTCTTGAGAACATAGAGACATAGGTGACCGCAAAACACTTGCTGTGGTGATTGCACTTGTTCCGTGTTGTAACGAACCATCAATTTGTTGAAATAGTTCTTTATTTCTTTTGGCGGCGAGATTCCGTAGCTGTCGAAATAATAATTTTTCTTCTTCCCGTTCTTCATCCATGCCACCCAGTGAGTGCCTTCACCTGATGAATCATCTAGATTTAAAATTCCGCATTCCGATTGTCGAGGTCTTCTCTTCGGCAAGGCATCTCTGGAAAACACTCCTAGAAAATCTTTCATTTTCAAATCTTTTGCCGCATTCGACAGATTGATGTTGGATAGGGGTTCGTTGGGTAAGACGACACCTTCTACGGATATCTTTATTTTCTTATTCATAATGCGTATATATTTTTTTTTTATTTATTTTATTATAATTTACTAAAAATGACGTTATTTTTTTTCTATTTTTTTCTTTTTCTTTTTAAACTAACTTTCTCGATGTCACTATCGATTTCTATAATTTTGTGTTCATCTAATTCTTCTTGATTTTCTGGAATCCTATCATCCACAATCATATCTGGAATCTTATCATCCACAATCGTATCTTGAATCCAATCATCCCCATTCATATCATCTAAAATTAGATTCAAAGTCAAATGTCCGAGTGCCAAAGTGCTTATTTTATCATCTAACACAAATCTCTTATTGTCGTCGGCTGTCAGCGAAATCTTGTTGACTATTTCGGTATACAAGTCATGATTTTCGCTTCGAATCGATTTCATAGTCTTATACACCGGACCACTTCCTAACAGACAATCTTTATACTCTTGGAAAGAGATGTTTTTCTTCTCCATGCACGCTTTAACTCCTTTGCACTTCTTGATCTCTTCATCATCTTCTAGATGATAAGCATACAGTTTGGGTCTCAAGCCCACGAATTCGACGATCTGTTTACCGCCGCTCTCGTCCTTAAATTTACCCAACACCTTCTTGTTGTCATTCGATTGAATGTTGGATGGGTGATTGACGGGATAATTGCTCATGTCGAACCACTCAGCCACGTCCGGAGATATATCTCGGTAGACGTCTTTCGTCTCTATCTCGTAAACTAAACTGTCCATGTCGGTGAACAGTAGTTTGGCTTTGTCACCAAATTTTCGTTTGACGTAATCGTAGTGAAACTCGTACATCAATTGCTTTCTGACATCTAAGATGATCGGTCCAAGATAATATGGTTTGTCGAACTTCAGGTGCGTCTTCTGCATGTGAACGGCCACTAGATTTTCGTTGAATATGGTTCGGTGTTTGTAATTGGGTTTCACCACTAATTTTTTAGCTCTTTTCTCAGACGTGACGAGTCGAACGTCTGTTCTCTTCCTGATGTTTTCCATCGATTTGCTGTACACGCAGTTAGTTGTTCATGAGTTTGAAGAAATTTTTTTCGAAATCGTTCTCAGCTCAAGTTCTGAGATTCGTGTTGAGATCGATGTATTTTTTCATCCAAGGCTCTTCGTCGAATCGAATGATGCGATGTATGTCGACTAATTTCATCCCATAATCGACGTACTGTTTCAAATTCTCGCTGTAGACGACGTAGTTACGTTTGTTAAATAAATTGGGAATGAGTTTTTCCTCATCTCCTTCATTCGGTTTCATTCGTTCGGGAGCTAGTGGATAATCATTGTGTAGATCATGTAATTCTTCTGGATAGTTCAAATCGACTTCTAAAATGCAAGGATAGTCTCTCCATTTTTGCATCTCTTCCGGTTCCTTCACCCATTCGAAATTTCTAATCGGTAAAGGATGACTCATAGCCCAACCATACAGATTATTAGCATCCCAATACTGTATGTATTTAGTCGACTGTTTCGAATCGAAACCTTCTTTCATGTAGGGATTGTTAGATTCAGAATATCTGTGAGAGATCATCGAGATGCCACCTCTCGGAGACCTTTCGAACATGAGCAACATGTCCATGTCAGATAATAATTCCAATTGAACTTCGGTGGTCTTCAACAGAGCGTCCCACGCCAGACCAGGTGCGGTGAAATACCAAGCGGGATCCAGATCGTAATTTCGACAACAGACGTCTCGAAAATTTTCGAACACGTCTGCCAAGAGCAGAACGTCGGTCTTCAGATAGAGATCGTGATAATCTCTCATGGTTTTCATATCGAATGATTTCCACACGTTTTTGGCGTGTTCGTAATTCTCATCGGAAATGTCGGATTCATATAATTTCGAATAAAAATCTTCTTTCGAAGGTAGTGCGGTGTCTTCGAATCTCTTTAGATCATTCATGTAATCGTAAGGATAGACTCCTTTCCTCAACATGACGTCTACTCGTTCTCCAAAATGTTTGCTCGTGATTTTAAATTTATCCTTGCTCATGTTATCGACTAATTTTTCCAGAGCGGTCGACATGAATTTAAAACTGTCGATGAAACGTATGCATCTACGAATGGATTTCGTTTTTTCTTTCAACGTATTTCCATCGATTATTCTTTTCTTCTCCATGAGCTTCCATTTCATGAAGGAAATGTATCTTTCTTTGCTGTTCGCGATGCAATTTAATTCTTCATGTGAGGTGCTGAGATTTTTCATGAACAGATGACTGTCATAACCCGAGAGATTGTGAAACATCACCGGATAGAAAGCGGTGTCTCGATATTTTAAATTACACTTGGTGTGAGCCGGATCACGATACAGACCCGTGTAATGATCGTGGTCTCTGACCTCTTATTTTCCTCCGAATTCTCGTCGAACGATTGTCTGCATATGTGACATTCGGTGGCTCTGTTATTTTCGTCCTGCTGCTCTTGCGTGATGATCATTTTCGCCGGAGTTTTGAATTTGTCATATAACATTTGAATTTTCGATTCTAACTCTTCCACGAACCTTTGTGCCACGTCGTCGTCTTCACACTGTTTCATGTAGGTGAATGGACCCATGTTGTGTTGCGAGTCGAAAGCACATTTCACGTAAATGCAATAGCCCAAAGGTATGTGTTTTTGATATCTTTCGACGTAACTTTGAAGAGCGTTGGGTTGACAGGAACTCATTTTCGCAGTGAAACATTCGAAATCGGCGTACACGACGAATGGTACTTTTAACCTTCTATTGTGATTTTCAAACTTCACGATGGTGTTGGGTTTGGGCATTTCGACGGCGACACCTTGATTTTCGTTGCAATATTTTTGATGTTTCGCTAATGATTTTTCGCTGTGAAAAACGTTCATGTAATTGTAACATAAAGATATCTTTCCTTTATGATTATTATTTTGTTTCGACAGTAATCGGGTCGGATGTTTAACCCAACAATAATGATGATTGTCACCATTCGAAATCAATAATAAAATAATCGTCTTTTCTCTTCCAAGATACGAAGTCTGTCTGAGAGGATAGATCTTTCGATTTTCATCGTCGTATCCCAAGACGTTCACCGCTATGGTGGGATTTTGAGCCTCGAAACGTTCAATATGTTTTAACTCTGTTGGAAAAGTCACTCCGGTCCAATCAAGATTTTTAGAAGTTTCCTCATAATGAGAAACTCTATCAGAGTTTATTTCAACAGGGTATAAAGCGGATGTGACTGCCCATCTAAAACACTGATCATCTTTATTTCTCACATTGACCACAGCGTGTTTCTTAGTCAAGAAATACGGTAATTCCAAGTAGGAAGATCCTTTCAACGGATCGTTTTTAGTTATGTGAATTTCGAGTTTCAACACCTCATCGAACGTCCAATTACTACCTTCATGTTGATAATTCGCGAGAGACGTCAACATCTTGTCTTTCATCTTTTCGAAAACGTCCGATAGATCTGAACCTCGAAATACGGGTTCGACGTTAGATCTGAAATATGCATTTTTCACGATGCTCTCACCGGACTTCACGTCGATTTTATTCATTATGCAATGGAGTATCATCTTAATTTTTAATCCCACGTTCATGTATTCGCGAAACAAATCCAATACTTCTTTCTTCACCCGTTCCATAAACAATTTCGGATCCACTTTCTTGAACGAGGGAACCACATCGAAAGTTTTAAAAACGTCTTTGATCGCACTCTCCCGTTCTACGGGTTTCGATTGGAATAGTTCTGCAAAGTCGTGTTACATATTCTTCTCCTTTCTCTTCATCGATTGCTCGTTGAATTTCGCTCGACATATCTTGTTTGTCTTGAATCTGAAGTGCATCACTCGTTTTCATTTTAGTTTTTCTTTTCTTTTCTTCAGAAACTTGATGTTCTTCAATGGCTTTTCATTTAGTCGTCTTCTTATTTTTCACAATCGAAACATTTTTGTTTTTTTTCGACGTCGGCATTTCGATTCCTTTTACTATCTTCTCATTTTTCACAACCGATGCATCTTTTGACGTCATTGCTATCGACATTTCGTTTGCCTTTCTAGCGTTTCGCAAATATTCTTGTATGACATCAATTTTTTTTTATTTAGTTCTATGATTTCTGAAATCTGAAATTTGTAATAGTTTACAAATCTCGTTTAACTGAGGTATGATTTTCTCATTTAAATTTACCATTGTTTTATCTGTTTGCTTCATTTGTAAGAATATTTTTTGGGGGGAATTTTGTATTAAATAATTTGTTAAAAAAGTTTTGCTTTTTTACTCTTTTTATATATATAATAAAAAAAAAAAAAAAGTTAAATTTTAAATTCAATTTTTTTCTTTAATATGATTTTTATTCAAAAACAATTTAAGACCGCTTTTATTTCTCGTTCGCAAACCGAACACGTTTTCTCGTCTTCGGAATAACATTCTCAACAACAATGCAGGTGTGTGCACGGTAGAAACAAGACGTTTGCGACACCTTCGCAGACCAGACACTTGGTGGACGTTTTGCTCGGCTCGTTTTTGACGAGTGACGATAACTCGTCCGCTTCCACCATGAATTTGATGAGATGTTCTAAAGTTATGAATTGAGACAGGGTCTCGTTCGCAATGTTCAACGCATCGTACAATTGTTCCTTGGTGTATCCGAGTTGTAACATATCCATCAATAATTTTTGGTTTTTGTCTCTATCCCTCTCTTTGTCTTGGATTTTGATCAATCCCAACGTTAGGATCTTGTTCAAATAATCGCATTCACCTTTTTCAATATTACTTATGTGTTCTAGTAAAGGTACATCGTGAGGTTCCCAATTCATCAAATGTATGTCACAACAAAAACATTTGACTTTGTCGCCTTTACCCACGTAAACGAAACCCGCGGCGGCTAAATCTTCGGGTTTTTGAGCGAGATGCGAAGGCCAATTTTTAAACGTTTGAAGTCTTGCACGTTCTAGACTATAATTCGGATGTTTAGACTTGATCATTGTTCTTACCTCAAAATTGAGTTTGTAAGAATATTTTTTTTTTAACTTTTATTTATATATAAAGAGAAATAAAGAGAAACTTTTTTAACAAATTATTATTTAAATACAAAATTTAAAATATACATTATTTGCAAGAATTCATAAAAACCAAATAATCGATCATGACAACAATACCTAAAAGATGCGAATTGAAATTGAAACGAGATGAAGCGTATGAGAAATCCAGTTTTAATATCTATACATTACAACACGATCCCATCGAATTGAATGAGGTCAAGATGGTAGACTTCGAGTGCTACTACTACAAATATCGAATGTGTTTGAAAGTGGATGAAGCTGCGCTCGATTTGTTTTACGAGTACCAAAGTGAACTGCTGAATAATATCATCGACACCGAAGACAGAGAATTCGACAGGGGTGATTTATTGTTGTCCTATGGAGATTACATATATCCAAAAATCTCACCCGAACTCGTGAACAAATCGGGTGGTGAGAGCGCATTCGTCTATGAAAAAAAACTCAAAAGAGTAAAGATAAACATTCATACCATTTTCGTATGTGGAAAAATGACGAATGTCAACATGCTAATAACGGACTTGGAAATATAAACAATAGAGAGATTGAAATGTTAAAATTTAACTTTTTATATATATATAAAGAGAAAAAAAACTTTTACTAAAAAATTTTACATTAAAAAAATTAAAAATTAAAAAAAACAACTTTTTTTTTATATATATAAAGAGCAAAAAAAAACTTTTTAAACAAATTATTATTTAAATACAAAATTTAAAATATACATTATTTGCAAGAATTCGTAAAAACAAAAAAAAACAAATAATCGATCATGAAGACAGCAACACCTAAAAGATGCGAATTGAAATTGAAACGAGTCGAAGAGAATAAGAAATTCGGTCATAAAATCTATAGATTACAACGACACGATCCCATCGAATTGAACGAGGTCGAGACGAAGGGCTTAGAGCACAAATACAACAAATATAAGATGCCTTTGAAATTGGATGAAGCCGCACTTGATTTGATTTACGAATACCAAAGCGATCTTCAGAACATCGTCATCGCCGAAGATAGAGAATTCGACAAGGACGATTTGTCGTTGCCCTATGGAAATTACATATTTCCAAACATCTCATTCGAACTCGTGAAGAAATTGGGTGGTGAGAGCGAGTTGACCGATGTAAAAAAACTCAAAAGAGTAAAGATAAACATTCAACACGTTTTCGAAAAAGGAGAAGACACGAGTGTCAACATGCTAATAATGGACTTGGAAATATAAACAATAGAGAGATTGATTTTTTAGCGAAGAAGAAGGAAAAATAAAAGTAATGAGATCATCTTTTGATCTCATTTTTTTTTTGTTTCTTCACACTCTGTCTCGCGATATTCGTCATTATCATCTAATTGTTTCTCCACCTTTTTATCCATTTTATATATTATTTTATACTTTCTATGATTTATATTTATATAATTTTATATTATAATAACATATTCAAAATCGGTATGTTCTTAAACGGTGAATTCTCACCGAGCAACAAACCCTTGCCGAGTCGCTCGACGTTCCGTCCACTCTTCAGATAGAGACTGTTTCCTCTCAGAGAGTTGCCACCTCTAACGGGTTCTAGATACAATCCTTTACCGCTGTCGTCTACGTGGACGCGACACACGGCTCCTCCCTTCTTCAAAAACAGTCCGCTGCCACCCATTAATTTCTCAACTGCCGAACTAGCGAGTCCCGTGAGAGCTCCCACGCCGAGAGTCTTTCCGAGAAAGGGTAGTGCCTTTGCGGCGAAGGGTAATGCTTTTGCGGCTATTCCTGCCAATAGCGGTAGGAAACCGCCTTTCGTTCTCAAATTGTATCTCAGTTGAGTGGGACTCATTCTCACCGTCAACCCTTTTCCATCGCGAATCGCTTTCTCCATCCTTTTGATTTGACTTCTGGCCCAGGCGATCGAATCCTGACTGCCTCTCGTCAGATCTTCGTGAGTGAATTTGAATCTCACCGCCTCGCCTCGAGTTGTTAACGCTCTCTTAAGTTTCTTCCTCTGTCCTGCGGATATGTTCACGTTTTTAACCACGTATTCTGTCATAATTCTGTTTTTTAAAATATATTTACTTCCATTGTTTCTTGTTTAATAATTATATTAAAATAATTTTGTAAAATTAATATTGCGTTTATTTTATTTTTGTTATCTATATATATACAATATTTTTTTTTTTTTTTTGCTTTTATATTTCTCTTATGTGAAATTGTATCGTCACTCTCTCTCCGTGAAGATCTAACAGTTCATCCGTCAACGTGGTTTTCAGACTATACAACGTGTCCAAAATCACTGGTAGATAAACTAAATTTCGAGGTCGCTCCACGATCTTATAACCCGGCGACACGTTTGGAAAGAAGGAATAGATCGTCGGTTGAGCGCTACCATTCACGTAGCTTCCAGCAATCATGTCCACGTTCACCAGAATGCTATTGACAGCGAGAATGTCGACCGTATTTTCAGATGCCGCATGGCCTCAATACATCTTTCGATTGAATCCCAACATCTTGCCTATAGAATCATCCATGTTGAAATCCACTCGAAAATTATCTTCTAAATCCAACATCGTCTGTAAGGTATTAGGATTGGGAGCGAGTCTGATCTTGTTGCTTCCCTTTCCATCCGTCTTCATTCGCATCTGAAATGTAATGGTTCAAATCGTCTATGTCGTAACTCCCTTTGGGAATTCGAATCTCCAACCAATCCGTTCCGTCGGAATACTTGAACGAGTTATTCTTTTCGGTGACGTTGGGAAAGGAATAATAAGTCTCCAGATTCACCAAAGCCATCTCGTAACTTTTCTCTCTATTCAATTCGATGGAAGGTTCGAATTTCGTAGCGAATCGAGTCGAATCGCCACTCACCATGATTTGAATGGATTGTTTCGCAGCCGTATTCTCGGCTATCCGATCTAGCAATTCTCCATGTTCGAACATTATATTTTAATTTTATTTTTTTTTATTCAAAACTAATTATTTGAAGATTTATTATTTTCTAATTTTTTTTATTTTCACGCTCTATCTTATTATCATCAGAAACATAAAACTTGTCGAATCCGCACCGATATTTTCCGCGATTAAATTCGCTTGTCAAATTTTATACTGGTTTTTATTCAAAACCTTCTGTCTTAACAATTCGTCAGATATAGTAACTATCTGATTATCTAATCCCGTGTTACCAGCCCGTCTGCTCGCCATCAACAAACTCAATCTCTGAGACAGAGCGTCGGAATCGCTCGGAAGAAAAGTGGTTTTCACCCCTTTGCCAGTCACCGATTCGACGAACTTCTTGTTCATATCCCATATGGGTTTCACCACTTTCGTCCACTTGTAACCTCTGTTGGCTTTGGGTCTCGTCTTTCTGGCATCGTTATTTCTCTTCATGGCGTGGGTCTGAACCAGAATGTCTCCGTAATTATCGAAATCCTGTTCCGTGTAATCTCCAGGCTTGTCGTAAAGGAGCAATCTTCGCAGACCATCAGTTACTTTATACTTATTCGAACCCACGATCAATTCATCATCATCCATTTCCACTTCTGTGTCTCCCACAAAAGTTCTACCCTCAGAATCCTTATAAATTCCATACGACTGATCTCTCTTACCGCCATCCTCGGACGACGCGACGCTATCAGTGGTGATAGCCGAAGCTGCATCGTCGCTCTCGCTCAAATCTGTTTGAATTCCCGTGGGAACGTAATCCGGTGTAGATTGAACGGAATACCGATTTCCAAAACTAGGAGGCAACGAACCCATTCTCAAAGAACTCTCCTTTATAGGTCTCAATTCTTCGACTATCTCCTTCCTGCTTCGCTCTTGACCCTCCGTCACGAGTTTAAATATTTTTGTAGCTTCGCGTCTGAGTTCCATCTCACCAAGACGTCTGCTCCTGTCAGCAGACTGAATGCCCTTCTCAGCACGTTCATACTCGCCTAAAATTAAATCTCGGCGTCTAGGATCCATCTGTAAAAACATCTTTCGTTTTAATTGTTTTTATTATTTTCAAAATTAAATGTATAATTATTTTTATGTTTTATGTTTTAAGTAAATGAAAATCTTCCGTCTTTAATATAATAACTAAAACCAGTTGAGAAAAAAAAACATTTACAAAATAACACCTCGATAAATAGTTAAAAATATTAAAATAGCATCCGTTTCAAACGTGTTAAAAATCAGAAAGAAATAGTTTTTCAGATAAACCATTTAACTTGACAAATTAATCTCATTTGAATAAAAACCTGTAATACATCTCAGGCGTGACAAAATAGCTTTCTCAATAAATGTTTATACAGTAAATGTCACTTTGACATGCGACGTGCTTGTCAGTTTTGATAAAAACACAGACTGACGATTGTAGACTGACATTCGAATGAAATGGTTTAACACGTCCCAAGGCTCGCAGGAGCTCTATTTATCACTTTTATTTTATTTCCTACGATATTCCCCCACCCCCACGACGAGGGGAGATAACTCCGTATGATCGAGTTTACGAGAATCGAGCGATCCGATCGGTCGATTGGCGGAGAATCAAGCGATCCGATCGCTCGATTAGCTGAGTTTGGGAATTCCCATAGTGGGGAATTCCCCTAATGACGTCATAAATGGGAAAAACCCACCACCTCAAAACAATTGCGGATTCTACATCAGTGATGTAGAATCCGCAGGCCGTTTTTTGATGATGACCCAGAATTTTTTGCTCGCGTTCGCCAACGATGGATCGATGGTCTGATCTGCGATGAGAACGTTGACAAAAATTTTTAAAGTAAAAGATAAAAGTGAAGATGTACAATTTCACCCTTTTTTTTAAAAACGCGCGTTCACCACGAGTATTTGAACGTTAAAAGTGCGATCTAGGATTCACAAAAAAACATGGGGGATTCAACATCACTCTACATTTTTATGAACAAGCGTGCGATTTAACACTGAATTCCACGTTGGTGAACGCATCGTGTACGTATGTTGTACACGTACATGTACAAAGTGATAGTAAATCCGCAATATATACCTACTCTCCGGCTTCCTCCACCCGCAAAACTGTCGTGGTCATGATTAGCCATTGTGCAGAAATATGCGACCCCAAACACCAATAAATAAATATATAAATACTCGAGTACGGGGCTATCATCCTAACAGACCTAAATCAAACAAATATGGGGAAACTCCAAAAGGTCCAAAATCACGCGCTCAGGGTCGTTCTCCGTGCCCACTAGGATACACCAATCAAAACACTCCACGACAGAGCCGATATCCCAACCACTAAAGACCGCCTCGCTTCCCTAGCTGCGAAAAATCTCAACCGGTTGGCCGACAACCAACTAATCTCCGAACTACAGGACACTCGCGAAAGTGGACAAAATCCCCAAAACGCCAAAATTTGATCTAACAACCGCGTAAGTTGGAACCAAACCGCGGTGGTAAGGGCAGGAAACACCCTCGGGTGTGGCTCTTTCTTAAGGCCTGCCCTGACCCCCTATTTTCGACCGGATAGAAGAAGACTCAAAAAATCCAATAAAAATCCAGTAAGTCCAGTAATAAACTAAACGGAGAACGGCTCAGCTGTGACCTTCTACCAGGAAGGGCTGTCTCCACTGACTCAGTTAAATCATTAAAAATCAAACATCTTAAAACAAGTAATCCAGCAAAAACCCAACGTCTATGAATTTACAAAATCGGGAACGAGAAGGTGAATAAACTGGCAGTAATAACGGCTGAGCTGTGACCTTCTACCAGAAAGGGCTGTCTTCACCGACTCAGCCAAATCACTAAAAACCAAATCAGGAACGAGAACGTGAATAAACAGGCAGTAATATCGGCTCAGCTGTGACCTTCTACCAGGAAGGGCTGTCTTCACCGACTCAGCTAAATCATTAAAAACCAAACGCCTTAAAAAACAAGTAATTCAGTAAAATCCAACGCCTATGAATTAACAAAATCGGAAACGGGAAGGTGAATAAACAGGCAGTAATAACGGCTCAGCTGTGACCTTCTACCAGGAAAGGCTGTTTTCACCAACTCAGCTAAACCACTAATAGTTCATCGCCCTTAATAATCATAAACTGGTAACAGGAAACTGGTAGATTACAAACTGCCTTCCACATTACAACCACATATTTTTGTCTATCATACAAATTCTGCCCTCTTCTTTTAGCAGGTACACAGAGATGCTTTCTTTTTGATCACCAGCACCCCAGTAACCGCTATGGAAACTCTAACCGATATGGAAAACAGTAACCGCTACGGACTCTGAACATCCTCCGCTCCATCCCTAGAAGTGGTCACCCACCTCATGGTAGGCGAGCGTTGGTCCTGCGCCCCGCTTCTACCCTTTTTTGTAAGCGTCTGTAGATCGCATTTTTGTCCCAGCCAAATAGGTTCCAATGCAGGCCCGCCCCCGAACCAGGGAAGTTCGGGGCTTTCTATTGATGGTCCCCGCAAGGGCCCGTTGTTGCCGTCTATCCAAAAACACATTCAACTGTACAACCGGAAAATTAATTAAAACAGCCTCAGGCAGATTATACTTGCCAATGATGGCCCACCATTGCTCCATGATTCATCTTCGAAGTGGCAGACTATACTTGCCCGAAAAAAACACTACAGCACCCTCGGGGAGAGGTAGCACCTTTGTGATAGGACCCCCCTCTCGCTCTGGTCCTCACCAGAGGGTTCAGTCAACGACCTACACTAAGTCAACCCAGCACTCCTGATCATCGAGCCTGAGACATCTGCTGAGTACCCGAACCTTTTCCTCCTTCAACACGCCTTGACATGCAGCTACCTGACCTCATACAGTCACAGAGGGTCGAAAGTGGCTTGCCCTACAGCGTCCCTGCGCGCCTTCGACGCGCGAAACCATTTCATCCGTGTCAATAAATAAATCTGATTCTTCGATGGCCACCCTTTCGGCCGTGAAAATATAATGGCCAAGTAAAACATTTAAAATGGGGCATCTGAGATCAACTGTCAGAAGACGGGGCAGAACTATTCACTCGTTACAATGAATTTTTCAGCTATTGCGTCGTGTGAGAACCATAGGGTTCAACCTTCTACTGGAAGATAGAACCCTCTTGTTTACACGCGACGAAAATTTGAATTATTTAAGTTTGTCCATTGTACTGTACTCACTAAATACTTGAGTGACATATCCAGGATGTCATGCATCATATTCCTAGCCTTTTCACAACGTTTGCGATGGTGGATTTTATTTTACTAGAGAGAGCACACATTACATTTTTGATAACGTCACCTCTGGCGATGAAGTAGGGAGACATCCCCGGATGTTGTTGGGGTGGATTGGGGGTCGGGAAATCTCACACTGACGGAGGACAATTGACTCAGTCACTCGCCTATATCGCGGCTGGGCCAAGCATTCTCCGGAGGTGCGACCACCACTTAGATCACACACCAACAACACTAAAGAGTAATATAAAATTCGTTACCTTAATGCAGCTGAGCACTGTCCAGGTTGACAATATAGGTTCCCACAAACCACTGGAGGAATGAGGATTAACCCTTTACCTAACGCAGACGCTATCAAAATTTATTATTTTAAATATCTTTTTTTTTTTAAATTCAAAGAATTTCAACAAACCATATCATGTTACCCCTCACTGGAACGAGCTCGTTCCAAAGAAGGGTCACATGATATGGTTTTGTTTAAATTTTTTGGAAAATAGTATTTTTTTAGCTGCTGAATTTGCATATTACGCGGGCGGATGAGGCCGATTCGTTGAGTAAAGGCTTCAAGCCTGGGCAGTATGAATTGTGAGCACGTGTGCAGCGAAATTAAAACGGTGGAGGTGCGAAATGTGATCTCACAATTATGGGATGGAAAGGCGGGAGGAGTGGATGAAATTCCAAACGAGTTTATCAAAAAAGGGGGAGAGGAACTCGTGGAAAGCCTAACTGCCCTATTCAATCTAGCCATAGAAAATCAAGAGGTTCCGAAGGAGTGGAGAGAAAGCAAATTGACATTTATTCACAAAAAGGGGGAAAAAGACGTTTTGGATAACTATCGAGGGATCTCTGTCAGTAGCAACTTTGGAAAAAGTTTTCTGTAAAGTTCTGTATGGGAGACTAGAGGAGGTGATTGAAGAGAAGGGTTTTTTGAGAGAAATCCAGAATGGCTTTAGGGAGGGAAGGAGAGTTACTGACCATCTTTTCACGCTATCCCAAATGATAGAATCCGCGAAAGCAAAAAGGAAAAAGCTGTTTATGGCCTTTTTGGATGTCAAAAAGGCATACGATAGAGTATGGAGGGAGGGTATGTGGCGCAAGCTGGAGACTCTGGGCTTAGGAGGCGAGTTTGTTGGAATTATGAAAGCATTACATAAAGACGTACAGAGTGAACTTAGCCTGGGAAACATTACAACAAAACGTGTGCCTATGGAGATAGGCCTAAAACAGGGGTGTATCCTTTCGCCAATCCTGTTTGCATTGTATATCAAAGATTTAGGAGATGAACTCCTGCATAGCGAGGAGGGGGTAGAAGTTGGGGACTTGAAGATCCTAGGGCTATTTTTTTGCAGACGATATGGCGCTAGTGTCAGAAAGCGAAGAGGGGCTAACTAAAATGCTGGGAATTGTTGGGAAATATGGGAGCAAATGGAGACTCGAACTTAATGAAAGCAAGAGCAAAGTTATACCTGTGGGCCGCAAAGTGGACCCCACTCGCAGGTGGAGAGTGGGTGAGTTCTGCATTCCGGAAGGTAACAGCAAACTTCTCAGTGTGGGGGAGACAGGTGATTACGAGTATTTGGGGGTAAATATAAACATTACAGGAAGAGGCATCTACCGAAACCACACAAATAAATTGATTCTGAAGGGGAAGCGAATCCTTAACCAAATGAAACTTATAGGGAGAAACGGTTTCAATAGGGTTTTCGTGAGGAAAACCATTTGGGAAATGGTGGGTCTGCCAAGTATCACATACGGTACGGAAGTGGTACCCCTAAACCAGACGGCCGTAAAGAGCTTGGAAATCCTGCAGAACAGTGCAGGTCGATGGATAACGGGGGTTGAGTAATGCCACAGGGCTAGAAGCAATCAGGGGTGAGCTTGGGTGGATGAGGATCAAGGACAGGATAGACCTGTTGAAACTCGGTTATCTTAATTATTTGGTAATTCTCCCAGACAGCCGATGGTGTAAAGTAATGTTCCTAAGAATTTTCAACTCAAATATAAAGACGGGGTGGATGGTCCAAGTGAGGGAGCTAGTAGAGAACTACTCATTGGAGATCTCGGACCTGGACGTTGGGGCCAACCAGGGTAAAAAAAATCGTCAGAGAAAGGGTCATGGAGGATTGTAACCGTAATTGTCGAGAGGGGGTCAAATCAAAGATGGCTTTGGGTGGCCTGCGTGATAAAGAGAAGCCAGGCTTTGAAGAGTACCTTGATGGCACCTCTGGGAGGTCACTGCTGTTCAAGATGAGGTCGCGATCCCTGGAGCTGAGGGGAAAATTGGGAAGGACAGTGAAAGGGAGTGCCAGATGTGTAATTTGGGCATGGTGGAGACCCTGGAACACTTTCTTCTAGAATGCCCAAAGTACCAGTCTAAAAGATTACGATTCACTGGGAGTATAATGGGGAAGTGGGATGGGAGAATGAAGGACATGTGGTTAGGGGAGACACAAAGGAGAGGGTTAATATGCTAATCGGAGAGATTGGGAAGAATGGGGCAAGGGATGTCATCAAGCAGTTCGTCTACGAGTGTTGGGAGGAGAAGAGAAGCATGGGAATAGGGAGGTAGTTGGGAATACAGGGGTAACCAGGGCCTTCTCGTCCGAGAACCGCGACAAATCAGCGGCTGGACAAAGTGTTATTATTATTATTACAAGCTTGAAATTATCTTCAATTTGAGTCATGTGAGATTGATTGGTACCTCTCCTAACTGAACCATCTTTCAGTTTAACGAATATAACTCCGCCATGAGTCCAGGTCCCGTCACTCTTCTTGTGTTTGAACAAAAGTCTACCTTGACATGCTAGTGCGGATCTCATTTTGGTCAAATGTTCATTGGCGAATACATTTTTTCATCTGGCGGTCATGTTTTAACTTCTTTTTAGCTCTGAAGTAGCGATCAAAGTCCTACAACTTTAAAATTTAACAAGTATTGACCTGTTGTTGCTGAACGGTGGTCCTGAGCGGTGGCTTCTCTCTATTCCATTCACATCGAGTGGAACATCCATTGATCTCGACAGACCAATGATAATCTCATCGGAACTTTCACGGGGTTTCTCCTGAATTTCCGCAATCCAAGGTGAATTGCGCATCCCATACTGACGGAGGTCGTCTAGTTCGTCTTCAAGTCGAATAATCTCTGCGGTTTTTTTTTCTTTTACATGGTTTTCCAGAGAACAAGAGGGAGTTTCGAAAGCGCGGATCTGTTCCGATCAGCTCTCTCTGTTTATTCTGAATCGATTGATCCTTGAGCGTCATTAGAAAGCTCTGGACTGCAAGTGGAGTTGGCTGGCTAGAAGTTGAAGTAATAAGGGGTTCGGGGTGTTCCATTGCTGAATTACCTTGGTTTAAGTCTTGATATAAATCTGAATACTCTATGTTGTCTGATTCGGATATATTCAAATCTGACAAGTTCTCTTTTGGTTTTTTTATTTGCAAAGTCCACTGGTGTTGCACTTCTGTCTGACATGCGTCTTTTTCTGTCATCATTATCAGGGTCGGTGCTTGCCACTCATAAGTTTACACGAACTAGTTTATAATAAAATTAGAAGATTACAAACTGGCCAAATACATTCCATCTGGCATTGTTTCCAGGAACATCAAAACAACAACAGTTAGATTTGAATAGATGAGAATTGTTCAGTTACATGACCACTCCATGATAATTGATAGTCAAATCAAAGCCTTCACTGCCTTCTATTATGAAAGTATATGGCAAGACGATTGTCACTTTTTCTCAGTTATCCTGTTACCAGAGACAAATAATCACTTATGTTTGAAACATGTGAAACCGGAACCTACGCACCTGTGGAATCAGAATTGAAATTCCGGTTAGTTGAGAGCACCAGACTGGATGTGTTGTGGCACCTAGCCACAACAATGCGATTGCCACATATATTACCACAAAAATGAAAATGCACAAGTCAGATCGATACAAACACAAGCCATTTCAGTCCTTTTCGGGCACTGATTCTCACCGAATTTACTGTTTACAATCACCACATATTCTTGCCACAATTCGTCCCCTGAGTTCCGATGTGGTTCTAAGTGCCTACTGGCACATAGGACACGTCGGAACTCAAGGGACGAGGCCCTATCAAGTACTAAACATCATACCAGATTCATGTTGATAAAATTTGTTATTGGTACATATTTTTCAAGTCAAATGAGAGCACAAAAGAACTACTACTCCACCGTCATTAGGTCACGGAACAATGGAGGTTCTTGAGATGGTCTGGAGAATGTTTTGTTGTGTGTGTGTGGCGGGGATTTGTGTGTTGGGGGGATGTTACCCGTTCGTGTTTTTATGTTCACTTCCTAAATGAACTTCAAATACAAGTAGTTTGCGAAGAGAGATACTGATAAATGCTGAACATTACCACTATTCCAAACAACCACCACCTGTCTTTATTTTAACCCTTTACCTAAAATGAAAAGCAGACGACACTTGCAAAACAAATTCTTGAATAACTATTTTTTTTTCATTTTTTTGCCTCAAAAACATAGGTTATGACCCCTCATGGAAACGAGCTCGACGCGCGCGTTCCCATGAGGGGTCATAACCTATGTTTTTGAGACAAAAAATGAAAACAATAATGAAAATTGATTAGCGATTTTTGAGAATAGCGCTGGTCGGTTTTGGCCATTACGTTGTGTAAAGGGTTAACGTAAAGTGCTAGTTTATGATGATGAAGAATGGTTTTGCGTGCCGACGGCCCACAGGAACGGTTTGAGGCAAGTCCCTTCGACCCTTCGTGCTAGTTTAAATTGTGTATGCAATGTTTTAATGTCCCGACAAACTGTTCAATGTAGTTTACGAAAGAAATGACATGTGCTTTTGTTTATTTACAAAAACACGTGATTACGGTTTTCATATGCGGACGATATTTATTTTGTTTTCTTCGAATTCTTATTGTTTTAAGAAGTTGTTTTCTAAATTTTTCTCTGTTAATTTAATCAGTGTAATTTAAAATGTGCTGAACATAAATTCAAGACCACATATCATACAATGTACAATCTGAAAGAATCTACCAGACTGATCAACCTTTTTGAAAGTGATGTGTCGAGCGAGCTGGGGAGACAACACTTCTTGGAGTTTGAACTTTAACGTATGTAATGACCCGTTGTGATTGGTCAATTTAAATTTGAGGCTCAGTTAAAATACATATTTACTTACGTTGGGTAATGGACAGTGGCATGGTATGTGGTGTTGTTTGAGTACCTCAGGACATTCAGTGATCTGTGACAGGATTTCACAAAAGTCGTTGTAATGACACGAGCCAATGTTACCAATACACGGAATTGTTATCCAGAAGAAGATGACTTTCCTCTTTAACTGTATACTGGTCTGAAAATTGAATGTGAATTGAAAATACTTTCATTGATTCGTACCACGAAATGAAGCCCTCGTGTCGGGTTTTTTTTAACACAATTTGAAACTATATTTTAAAAAAAATAGATCTTGTTTAAATTTATTGATGTCATCACGAGGGGGGGGGGGGTCGAGTGGAATATCTGGTACAGGAACAGTTTGACTGAATGGGTCGGAATGATATGGAACGTTTCAACCGTTTCAGTGATGGATAGTTCCTAGAAGACCTCGAATAACGTTTTCAAAAACAATGCTCAGTATGGCAGACCCAAAAGCATAGAGATCAATGTCATAGATTTCCGAAGCACTAAATAATAGATTATTATCAAAATAGGAGTTTAAACCTCAATCAATGATGTCGCAGGAAATGTTTTTGTTTCATTCCACGTCTTCTCGCGTCAATGTCAACGATAAATATTTTGAGCAGGTATACAACAGTGTACGCGATGGTCTAATTCCAGAATATTATTGAATGGTCGTGCTCGACCACTTTTAAAGTACGAGTGTAATGGTCGGGAAAAAGGTCAGATCATATGATAACTGGAGGATTATTTATTGGGTCCTACCAGCTGTATAGGCTACACGAGCTAAGTTCGGTAAAATAGAGCTGGTCCGAGCTTTTGGCGAGGACAAGACCTAATTTACTGGGAGAGTTTTGGAGATATCATTATAAGCAGTTGAAGATTCTTTTGATCACTTGATTCAAAAATCGATAAAAATGCATAGTTGATTCAAACACAAACAGCGCTTCATATAAGGACTCGACCTGTTCTAATAGTTTTGTTTTCGTGTGGATTCAGCGACACTTTCAATAGCCAAGGTCACGTGGTATGGGGCAGTTTCACGGGTGGGGGAAGCCGCTGTACCCCGAGAAAACCAAAGAGCAGAGATGAGCAGCTGTCAGACTCCCCAACGTATTAACTGTGCACTAGCAGGGATACCAGCGACTGGAGGCAAGTGCACCATCCACAAGCAGCCAAAGTACACAATGCAGTTACCGCAGTTTATGATCGAACTGTTGACCTTTCGGTCGGATGTCGAGTGCTTTAACCACCTAGCAACCGCGCCCTGTGAACTCGAATTACGTTGTTGAAGAAACAAATCATTCTTTGGCAGAACATGTGTCCCAAAAGTGCTTTCCAATGTCGTAAATATTTTGAAGTATTCAATTTATTATTTATTGTTATTTGTTATTGGTGTGTGATGCCACATCATCATCTAAGGCTGTATCATGTCGATAAAAAGTTATGTGGGTTGAAGCAGATCATCTTTTATGAAGTACAACAGTTGAATAAAATCATGAAAAACTTGCATTGTAATTGATATGTTTTATATGCCACACGTTCCAGGGACGGACTGGACCAAGAAATGTAACCGGGAAATGCATCAAGGTAGGCTCCGGTGAAAATTTTGCTATTTCGAACAGAGCGATCAATGGCAGATCACACAGAGGACATTTCTACAACATTTTTTCTCTATCACACATTCGGCAAGAATCTTATCAACAGGGCGTGGTGGTGCGCGGAACCATCGAGACGACCAAAGTTTGGCCGACTGGCAGAAAAATTTGATTTTTCATATTAAAAGAGCACTGTTTCCTTGCATATGAGCGATCAGTGGCAGACTGGACTGCTGGTATATCAAAATGTTCTCCATGCGGACTGCCAGTAGCCATTGGCAATCCACATAGAGAACATTTAAAAAAAACCTGCATTCTACGCAATCAGATACATTTCGCCTGTTGGGCGTTGTCATGAAATTTCAGGCACCAACAGATATTTTGGGGCCATCCAGTAGGGAGCTCACCCGGAATATTCACGGCGGACCATACAGCAAGTCCGACTCTGACCCGTTCACCACATTTTACAGATTAGATGGATTAAAAAACTTATAATGACCGAGGCTAACGACTTTGGTTAATATCACATCATATTTACAACCACAAAAGTCCATAACTCCTTTATTATATACACTATCCTAAAAAAATCTTCTGTTTGTCAACGCCCAGGTCAATATGTTTTTTTTAGGTTCATATCACATCATATTTACCATCACAAAAGCCCATAACTCTTTTATTATATACACCATCCTAAAACAATCTTCTGTTTGTCAACGCTTCGGTCAATATGTTTTTGTAGGTTCATATCACATCATATTTACCGCCACAAAAGACCATAACTGTTTTATTATATACACCATCTTCAAAACAAAACCAATCTTTTATTTGTCAATTAAAAGTTCAATTATATCAACCAGAAATTCTTTTATTTAACAATAAAATAGTCATAATCTGCAGAATAACATAAAAATAAACAATGTTATACAGATTACGTCGATTGAAATACCATACGGCGATCACCAGAGCCTGGGCAAGATTTTAGCAGTATGGCACACCAGTCAGACGGCATGGTGATGGCAGAGACAGGGCAACATCTGCAGCTGAAGACCGGTTTTTGATCATTCAGGCCCGTAGGAACCGCTTTGCCACAGCAACCCAGCTTCGCAGTGACCTTCAGAATGCTTCCGGGGTAAATGTTTCGACGCAGACAATTCGGGCAAGGTTGCACGAAGGTGGTCTCCGATCGAGAAGACCATGTATTCCCATTCCGCTGTCCCAGAGCCACCGCCAGGCACGATATGAATAGGCCATGGACCACATTGGATGGACCAGAGACGATTGGCGACCTGTCATTTTTACAGATGAGTCAAGGTACTGCCTAGACCACTCAGATAGGTGGTCTAGGGTATGGTGAAGACCAGGAGAGTGATTCCATGTAGCCAACATTGCTGATCATGACCACTATGGTGGAGGGTCAATCGTGGTCTTCAGCAGGGATGGACGTACAGAGCTCTGTGTCCTTGAACGTGGTACATTGACTGCACAGAGGTATATTGATGAGATCCTGGATATTCACGTCAGATGGTATGCATGTGCAGTGGGTGATAGATTCATTCGGATGGCCGATAATGCCCGTCCTCATGTTGTCCATGCTGTCGGGGAGTACCGACAGAGGGAGGGGATTGCGCGTATGGACCGGCCAGCAAGATCCCCTGAGCTCAATCCAATCGAACATGTCTGGAATGAGTTGCAGCATGCAATTTCAGCCCGTCCAGTCCAGCCAAGAAGTGTCCAGGAGCTTGGTGCCATGCTGGTCCAAGAATGGAACAACATCCCACAAAGGACCACCAGGAACCTGATTGTGAGCATGAGAAGGCGTTGTCAAGACAGTAATGGGTCTCAAACGCGATATTGAACCCATACCAGTTCGCTCCGTCAACTTTTTGGCAAATTGAAAAATGTCCTCTTTTACGAATAATATCCATTTTCCATGGTTATCGTATTCAAAAGCTAAAAAATAATGTCAAACACAAACAAAATCTTAATTTCTGTACTTAAATCATTAAAGATATAATTAAATAAAAAATATATACACTTTTCATTACAATATTTCAACTAAAACGTAAAACAGGTAGTTGGATATACTTGGTGCTTAGCAAACTTTGAGTAGTATATATATTGTAAGTGAACCAAGAGTGTATCATACAATATGAATAAAAAAGATGTCCACCGCGATTTTCAACAAATTGTTTCTGTTTGCATTCCATTTTAGAGTTGTTGTGCTTCTCTCTCTACTTTTCACTACAAGTAATGTCGCCCGTAGGGGTTTAGAGTGTGCTATGATCTAATTTTATAAAGAAGAAAAACTTCGTCATGTGTAAATTTTGTAATGTATATTAGCGATGTAGCCTGATGTCAACAGCATATACATGAACGAAGAACTAGGATAATTGTCTTACCTGTAATTGGGATGTTACTGTTGAGTTTAGATGACCCGCGAAACTTATATAAATGTCTCCGGGTAGACTGAGTGGATCTGGGGTTATCTGCAGAGCATTCAACACAAAATCTTCAGTTTGCGGGTCCCCACAATTACTCCATTTGAATGCCCTCACTCGTCTGTTTGGTGCAGATTTCTGAAAAGTACAAATATGTCCGAAAGTACATGCAAGAATGGTTTAATATTCCCCAAACCAACCGCAGAATACACACCCAAACCTTCATATTCGAGTCCAAATCATACTTGAAGATCCAGTAAGTAAATTTGCAGCTCACTCACCACCGGTAGAATACCCTGTGGTCTAAGAACTACAGTTTTGCTTCCAACGAGAGCGTATCTTCCCGAATAGCAAACAGGGTTACAAATTTATGTGCATCCACTTTGAGGCCGAAGGCGAGCGTGAAATACAGGAAAAACTCCGATAAGGATCATTGATTCCAGTTCCCCGTACTCTACCGGAGTTGTGTTCTGAAATTTTATCTAACAATCATACTGATTTTGGCCTTCAAAACCATGAGAAACAGTACGTATCACATAATGTGTTCCGATTCCGTATGATATAGATGACTTATTCTGATTCCGTATCATACAGACGACTCGTTTCCGGCAACGCGACAGCGACAGTTACGGGCGATTGGCTAAACAATTTACAATAAATAGAAACTGCATAATTCAATATTACACCAACCCGGTTCCTGAGGATGTGCCCTCGTCGCAAACTTGTAAATTCAAGCGGATCATCATAGGAAGTGACACTGAGAGTGAACAATTTGACAACACAACTTTGACAATGGCGGTGACCGCGTTACTCATTGTTTGTCAGAGTGCACAACAATATAGTTCCATAAAATTTGATTTTTTTTTTCAATTTTTTCTTGCCCAATATTATGTCACAAAACTGTATTAATAATTTAAGATTTAATCTGTTTATGTGACAGAATTGTTTGATAAATGAATTATCATGATAATGTGCATGTCCTGTGATTTGCATCAGATTCTCGGTGGTGTCCAAAAATGGGATCACAACTCGCCGGCAAAGCCGGCTCGTTGAGGTCCCCTTTTGGACACCACCTCGAATCTGATTCAAATCACAGGACATGCACATAATCATGATAATCTGTATTTATCTAACAATCAACATTTGCACCCAAAAACTCGGAAAAATGTTTGTATCAGCCGCCTTGTTCCGATTCCGTATCAGACAGATCGAACTTCCGGTAAACACCGCACTATAACTTACCTATATACATTGTTATTACGCAATAAAATATCAAAATAAAAATTGTGACCAGTTCCAACCCAATTTAAACTGCAAAATTGAGGAAACGGGCTTTATGTCACCGGATTGTTAGATAAATGTATTATCATGACCAAATGCATATCCTGTAATTTATATCAGATTCTCGGTCATGTTTACAATCGGATCACAACTCGCCCCGACGGGCTCGTTGCGATCTGATTGTAAACACGACCTCGAATCTGATACATTTTACAAGACATGCACATGGTCATGATAATGTATATATATCACGATTCAACTTGAATTAAGTGAATGAGACTGATATTTGATAAGAAAAATGTGAAATTCGGCAGTCTGTTTGCATTCTTGTTTGACATTGTTTTGTGTTCACGCTTTTCGTTCACGTAATAACGTCAATCAGATGCCTAACGACTGACCAGATTCGTTCTTACATAACTATCTTACACGTGGGCCGGACTCCACGCGTGATGTACCTTATATGTTTCTCAATATCTGTATTGCATCGAGTAATGTTGAATATACACAACATTTGTGGTACAATTGGATGTTTTTCAATCTAGTGTGAATTCGCATGCTTTCGAGTATTGTGCCCTTGTCCTCCTAAGGACTTGGCGAGACTTCAATTCGTCCACCTGTCCATTCTTCCATCTTTCCGCCTGTCCACACAATCAAACGTTTTGCTCTGTAACTCAGTCACCGCATTTCATATTCTTTGGCATAATTGACGAATGACTATCATGGGAGGGATACCCACATACACTGCTTTAAAACAAACCCTTTATACATTTTGTCCATCTTCAGCATTTTGTTGACCTAGAATTGCCGCGATTTGGGATTACTGGGTCATGTCTTCAGCTGTTATTCACAGAAGGGAATTATCTTTGGAGTTATTGGATGGCTGGATAACAGATATGATTATGGAGTTGGTCCGCTTATGTTTGTCGCAGCTCTGGCTTTCTGTTGAATCGGAGTGTGACGAAATTTCAAGTTTTGGGAGGATATCACCATTGTCACTAACAGGATGAATTGATAGTTACCTGTGTGTTGTTCATTTTCAACACATGTCAAGTTGGGTTACGAAGTTTGTCCACCTGTGGTCTAATCATGTTGTTTAATCCCCAAGAATATCAAAAGAGTTGGGAGTTCGTTGCATTTCATGAGAACACGCATGCGTTCCTCTTTGTGGCAGTGCGTCTTCCCGCGTTGCAGGTAAACACAATTGTTCAGCGAAAAACTCGTATGTAAATAAGTTAGTTAATTGTCTTTAAAATAATGTGAAGGGCCGATTGTCAAGAGGTACGTGACAGAGTTTGGAAGCCTGACTCTCGTCAAGTTAATTGTTATTAAATTTATATTAGAGTGTAAAGATGTTTCGTTTTTAACCTGAAATCCCAGTGCAAAATATCTTGTGACTCGCTAGCTCACTTTAAGATCGTAGAAAGACATCTCTAAATCAAACATGTGCGGCGCGATTCCTTCAATTATAGAAAACGTGCTAAAGAGCATGAATTTGGAGAATTTTCAATTGTGGTCGGGGTTTTTCATATTGGAGATGAAGAAAACAGTCTTATACTAAACTGGAGGAAGCCTTGATCTATCAAAAAGCCAATATTTCCAGCCAAAGCTTTGAGAGACCAACAGCGTCTGGAAGAATTTATTAGAAGAAAACAAACGGAGAAAGACTTCATTGAGTACGTGGATAACAGTAAAGCGGGAGTGTGTAATAGAGTTTCCAAAAGCAGTGAATCCACATCCATCAATGTAAGTAGGCAAACTTTTCATGTTCCCAAAGCTGATTGTGGAGTGACAGTTCATCCTACGAGAACAACCACATCGGGGCAACATGTACCTTGTTCGCCAGTGCGCTAACCCAGACGCATGACGGACACGGAGACCCTAAATTTCTACCAACAGAGACCCATCCAGCAGATGAGGTGATGTCGTAGAAAATTACAGAGAAAGTGATAAAAAAAATGTAAGCCCGTTGAATACGGCATGCAATACTTTATAAAATGGAAAGATCTCCCATCAGACGATAATACACGCGTTAAAGCTGACGAATTGTACGAGATGGCACACCAGTATATAAAAGACAATCGTCGAAACATACCTGAACTCCGTTCCATTCCATCAGTAGTGCAAGGCATAAGCATGACTCATGGAAAAGACAGTTCCTCTGGTCATAAAGCTTCTCATTATAACCAACAGATTGAAAGGCCGATTGAACATGTGGAACGAGTCGGAAAGAATATATGTATGAGATCCACGCAAGACTGAAGAAGTTCTGCATGGTCGGAAACACAGTTTCATTCTCTGCTCGTAAACTTCAATACGTGCTATTACTACTAATGTGCTCAGATATCAGAATGTTTTGCTGCATCCCCCCCCCCCCCCTCCACCATCTCATTTTTGCTCTCATTGGCGGACATTATTTTCCTTCCATCGATCGGCTAACGTGTGTAAATATCATTCTAGAGACATTTTTGTCGTAATTAGATTCAAACATATTGATATATGATTTGAATAGTTGTGAGGACAGGGGCCCTCAGCTTCGCGAGGCGTGGCATTTTATCACCGGGAGAAAATCGGCATCACCTAATTAGCTTGTTTGACAAATTGTAAATACTGATTAAAGTAACTTCTTAGACTCTAATATAAATTTAATAACAATTCACACATTTTGTGAAAGAAGTTCTCATAAGCTATTTATTGTCATAACTACGGTTAGGTAAATTATTTTATTCAGTCGCGTTGTTAAGGCATCGCGTGTATATAAGTTGGTTAACCCTTTACCTAACGAATCTGCCGCAACCGCCCGCGTAATTAAAAAATTGAGCAATTGAAAGAGTTATATTTTTCAAAAAATTTAAAGAAAACCATGTCGGGCAGACATATGGGGGTTTAGGTGGCTATTTGTTGGTAGAAATGGGGGTTAGGTGACTACCGCAATTTATGTGACTAGTCACATAGTTAATGTCATTATTCTAGGGCGGGGATTAGAGTTGGGGGGTGGGGTGGGGTTAGGGTCAGTAAAGGGTAGGGTTAGGGTTTGCTACCACCCCAAAAATTTTTCACCCAAAAAGTTGTTTTAATACAATGGACATGCATTTTAGTTAAAATAGGCTAGGAAAATATTGAATTTTCATTAGTCTGTGGTGGGGTTTAGAATTGGGGGTGGGGGAGTAGAGTTAGGGTCAGTAAAGGGTAGGGTCAGGGTTTGCTACCACCCCAAAAATCATGTCCAGCTTTCTGTCCGGTAGGGGAGTTAACTCGAAATACTGGGGTGAACGAATGCAGAAAACATCAACGGGCGAGAGAATTAACCGAATGGTTTGTGCTTGCCGTAAAAACAATCAGATGTACAAGCGGATCTTCATTGTTACTTAGATCATATATGACAATATTAGTAACACCTTAGCCCGTCTCTAATCTGTACCTGTTAACAGAAGATCAGGTTTATATATTTTATCCATTGTTCTTCGAGGCTTCATGTCTTAGGATTATAATTACTTGGATTAATCCATTGCAAGTGTAAAGAAAGATAGCATGAGAGAAATCCAGTGTAATTTTCTGAACTGTGATTGTATTCTTTATCATCACCTTAATAAAAATATACTTAACGGGAGATTTTTAACCTTTCTTTATGACAATAAGGAGAAATTTCATTTTTTAAAACTAATCCCAGCAGTAGTGTTCTTTGATAGAGATTTTTTCTGTCCTTTCATATTTATTTCAATTGTATTTCAAGAAAAAAATCACCAATGTACGGAAGCCTATTAGCTTCACGTCGTTTTTAGTTATTAAATTGTAACTACAATTGTAGCTAAATTGTAGTTACAATTTAATAAATTGTAGTTACAATTTAGCTAAATTGTACTTACAATTTAATAAATTGTAACTACAATTTAGCTAAATTGTAGTTACAATTTAATAAATTGTAGTTACAGTTTAGCTAAATTGTACTTACAATTTAATAAATTGTAACTACAATTTAGCTCCTGTACTTTTATTGGTCAAGCTAAATTGTAGCTGCAATTTAACTGGCCAATCGGGTTCGTTGTTTTGTTTTCGCTGAAAATGGTCTGAATAATCTCTTTCTTTGAGATGTTTCACACATTCCGCCGATTGAGTCAGTCACGGCAACAAAATCAAACAACAGAAATGGGAAAATAAAATCATCATCATTTTATTATAAATATAATTATTTTTATTTTGGTTATCATTGGGCATAAATTGAGTATAACTGAGTAACATTGGCAACTTGGGTGTCATTGTGTATCATTGGGGTAAAACACATGCCGTAAGAAATAGAGGGCCCTAGGTAGCGCCGATCTGCATGGGCCTGTAGGTTCGAGTAATGTACTAGATCAACCATGTTGTGGCCCCGCAGGAGAAAATTTGTTTAATCCAAAAGGAAGAGGAGCCATCTCCTGGCACTTGAACCTCTCAAAAACATAGTTTCACGCGATTCATGTTGCATATTTGAGAGAATGTTATCGTTTTGCACAATTCCGTGTGAAATGTGGGACCCCCTAAATGAGTGAAGCCCTGGGCGTTTGCCAGTATGGCCATTCCTGAACAATTGGTGGAAAGGTTTTGTGTACGACTTTTGGTGATAATATAGAACATATATAGGGAGAAGGGCGTGCACAGTGGGCGGGGAGGTATAGTCATAATTATACAAAGTTGAAAATTGTTCCTTTTAAAACAAAAACTTCAACAAGTTCTGCCTTGAAGAAAATTAATAATTGCATAAATTGTTTGTTTATCCACGTGTGCCCCGCCCTTGACTGCTGACCAAATGCAGATATCTTGGTTTCGCCCGGCGAGGTCATGATTTTACATCTTAGTCACATACATCCCCGATTTCTGGATTCGATCCGAGCTAAAGCACTCGGCGCCAAAATCTACTCCCATGATTTGAAATACCTTGGCTTTATTCTCTCAGCATGCAACCAGGACATTCATAAAACAACTGTAAACCCCATAAGTGACGAGAAGGTTATTTTGTTAGGCCTAATTAGTTATTGTGGTTTCATGACACTTTCAACGACCAGTGTTGTGTTATGTCTGTGACAGGTTTACGGATGGAGGAAGCCAGAGTACCCAGAGAAAATCACCTAGTAACGATGAACACCTACCAGCTACCCAACATCATAATTCCACCCTGCAGCATAGGCAGGGTTGGAGCGATTGACAACAGAAGTAAGTCGATAGCGGTTTTTTACCTCAATACACAGAGTCATCGTGCCCCCCTCTGTGTACACTGGCATGAAATGCCTTGTCCATTATACAATGAGGGTTGCTGTTACGGCTTAACGAGCCTGAACTCAGAACCTCGAGCACAAAAGTCAAGCCATCTATCAGTGATTCACCACTACCCCTAAATTTATCATAACAGTATCCTCATGGAATTAACTCGAATTGAGGATGACCTCCATGCTATCATATTTTACCAATTGAGAATGTTGGTTTTCCTTTACAAATGTTCAAGCATATTGGAGCTGAGTGTGCCTTCAAAGACTGAAATTTTTCCGGGTCGGGAAAACATCCTCAAAACGCTTACCCTCTTTGGGGCGCATTTTTTCTCACTACCGGTACTATAACCCCCAAATCCTGCCGGTCTGAGTGTTATGATAGTGAGCCAATTTCAAGATAGCGCTAAAAAATGCCACGGCTTCAGTGTTTCCTAGGCTATACATATTACATTCCCTTTCTATCTTACACTCTTTTTAATGCCCCCCCCCCCCCCCCCCGCAGTTCTAGTGATTTCGATCTGACCCTGAACAACAGTGACCCCAAACGAACCACCAAGATAACGTTCAAGAGCGAGCGCCTCTTTCTTACTTAGCCCGTCAAATAAGCTTTTAGATTTAACACCCACACTCTCATTCCCATTACAATCCTCTAAAATTCTATAAACAAACTCGCCTACTGATACTGTTTTAAACTCCTAATATTTGCCCCTCAAATTGATGGTTTTCGACTATTTCAAGTGTAAATGCAGGATTGAGTAGTGAGCCATGGTACGTGCGAATGCCACTGATTGGCCACTTAAATTGCAGCTACAATTTAGCATGACTAATAAAAGCACAGGCGCTAAATTGTAGCTACAATTTATTAAATTGTAACTACAATTTAGCTAAATTGTAATTACAATTTAATAAATTGTAGTTACAATTTAGCTAAATTGTACTTACAATTTAATAAATTGTAACTACAATTTAGCTAAATTGTAGTTACAATTTAGCGCCTGTGCTTTCATTGGTCATTCTAAATTGTAGCTGCAATTTAAGTGGCCAATCGGTGGCATTCGCACGTACCATGGCTCTCTACTCACACCTGCATTTACACTTGAAATAGTCGAAAATCGTCAATTTGAGGGGCAAATATTAGGAGTTTAAAACAGTATCAGTCGGCGAGTTTTTATAGAATTTTAGAGGATTGTAATGGGAATGAGAAGGTGGGTGTTAAATCTAAAAGCTTATTTGACTGGCTAAGTAAGAAAGAGGCGCCCGCTCTTGAACGTTATCGTGGCGGTTCGCTTGGGGTCACTGTTGTTTAGGGTTAGATCGAAATCACTAGAACTGCGGTGGGGGGGGGGGGGGGTTAAAAAGGGTGTTAGATAGAAAGGGAATGTAATATGTAAAGCCTACGAAACACGGAAGCCGTGTCATTTTTTGGGCGATAGCTTGAAATTGGCTCACTATCATAACACTCAGACCGGCAGGATTTAGGTGTTATAGTACCGGTAGTGAGAAAAATTGCGTCCCAAAGAGGGTAAGCGTTTTGAGGATGTTTTCCTGACCCGGAACAATTTCAGTCTTTGAAGGCACACCCAGCTCCAAAAAATGCTTGAACATTTGTAAAGGAAAACCAACATTCTCAATTGGTAAATTATGATAGCATGGAGGTCATCCTCAATTTGAGTTAATTCCATGAGGATACTGTTATGATCAATTTAGGGGTAGTGGCGAATCACTGATAGACGGCTTGACTTTTGTGTTCGAGGCTCTGAGCTCAAGCTCGTTAAGCCATAAGATCGACCCTCATTGTATAATTGTATTTCATCCCAGTGCACACATTGGGCACGATGACACTGTGTATGGACGTATGTAAACCGCTATCGACTCTGTTGCCAATCGCTCCAACCCTGCCTATGCTGTATGGTGGAGTTATGATGTTGGGTAGCTGGTAGGTGTTCATCGTTACAAGGTGGTTCTTTCTGGGTACTCTGGCTTCCTCCATCCGTAAATCTGTCACCGACATAACACAACACTGGTCGTTCAAAGTGTCATGAAACCAAAATAACTAATTAGGCCTAACAAAAATAACCTTCTCGTCACTTATGGGGTTGTAGTTGTTTTGTGAATGTCCTGGTTGCATGCTGAGGGAATAAAGCCAAGGTATTTCAAATCATGGGAGTAGATTTTAGCGCCGAGTGCTTTAGCTTGGATCGAATCCATAAATCGGGGATGTATTTGACTAAAGCCGGGGACACACTAGGCGATTTTTTATCGCTGTCGACAAAGATTTTTTACGCCGTCGATTTTTGTCCGGCAGTGAGTTCAACGATTGAGTGGACACACTTGCCGGATAACAGTACGACAGCGACGTCTCCTCTTGTCATGTGACACCTCCAAACCGCAGTAGCTGTTTTGGTAGAGGCTGCCATGTTGAAATCATGTGACTTGTAGGCGTACAGTGATTGGCTGCTGTCAATATACGCATCCGATCTGCTGTCGCCGAGGTGGGCAGACTGGCCGATCTCTACGCCATCGATAAAAATCCGGCCGAAATTGATCGCCAATATTCAGCATGTTGAATACGGCCGATTGGTCGGGCGTACGTGTTCGCTAGCAAAGTTCGGCGTCGCACAATCAGACACACTACACGATTACGCAAGCGAAAATGGATCGGGCGTACAAAATCGCCTAGTGTGTCCCCGGCTTAAGATGTAAAATTATGAACTCGCCGGGCGAAAGCATGATATCTGCATTTGGTCAGCAGGCGGGGCACTCGGGGGTAAACTAACAATTTATGCAATTTTTTATTAATGTTCTTGAAGGCAGAACTTTTTGAAGTTTTTGTTTTAAAAGCAACCATTTTCAACTTTGTACAATTTTGACTATACCTCCCCGCCTATTGTGCACGCCAGTCTCCCTATATATGTTGTATGTTATCACAAAAAGTCGTACACAAAACCTTTCCACCAATTGTTCAGGAATGGCCAGACTGGCAAACGCCCAGGGCTTCAATAATTTAAGGGGTCCCACATTTCACACGGAATTGTGCAAAACGATAACATTCTCTCAAATATGCAACATGAAACGCGTGAAACGATGTTTTTGAGAGGTTCAAGTGCCAGGAAATGGCTCCTTTTCCTTTTGGATTAAACAAATTTTCTCCCGCGGGGCCACGACATGGTAGATCTTGCATTACTTGAACTTACAGGCCCACGCAGATCGGCGCTACCTAGGGCCCTCTATTTCTTACGACATGTGTTTTACCCCAATGATACACAAAGACACCCAAGTTGCCAATGTTTCCCAATAATACTCAATTTGTGCCCAATGATAACCAAAATAAAAATAATTATATTTATAATAAAATGATGATGATTTTATTTTCCCATTTCTGTTGTTAGATTTTGTTGCCGTGACTGACTCAACCGGTGGAATGTGTGAAACATCTCAAAGAAAGAGATCATTCAGGCCATTTTCAGCGAAAACAAAACAACGAACCCGATTGGCCAGTTAAATTGCAGCTGCAATTTAGCTTGAC
Source organism: Pictodentalium vernedei (assembly GCA_031216915.1). NCBI lineage: Eukaryota > Metazoa > Mollusca > Scaphopoda > Dentaliida > Dentaliidae > Pictodentalium > Pictodentalium vernedei. The sequence goes on along the minus strand of CM062297.1, from coordinate 445,288,058 downwards.
CAATAAAAGTACAGGCGCTAAATTGTAGTTACAATTTATTAAATTGTAAGTACAATTTAGCTAAATTGTAACTACAATTTATTAAATTGTAACTACAATTTAGCTAAATTGTAGTTACAATTTATTAAATTGTAAGTACAATTAAGCTAAATTGTAACTACAATTTATTAAATTGTAACTACAATTTAGCTAAATTGTAACTACAATTTATTAAATTGTAACTACAATTTAGCTAAATTGTAGGTACAATTTGTTAAATAGTACCTACAATTTAATAACTAAAAACGACGTGAAGCTAATAGGCTTCCGTACCAATGCTCTCGTGCCTTTAATTTCAGATTCATTATACATAAGAGAAGCAGAAATGACGAGTGAAAAAAAAAATTAAAAATTATGAAAATTATAATCACCTTAATGTAAAATTGCGAACAAAAATCACATAGCACATGAATATTCCACTTTATCCGAAGTAAAGAGAAATACTCTGCCTCTTAAAGCACGAGTCTCAGTTCACGCGTAATCTGACGCTCACTTGAAATATTCTCAAAAATGCTCTTTTTCAGCCAAAAATGGAAGCAAAAATAAAATATCGTACTCATTATATTTATATTACTGTTTTCTGTATTTATTGCAGATTACAAAAATAACGCGTAAAAATTTCACCTAACATATTCAAAGATCAAAAAATACATTTAAACACACTTGGGGTCGGCTTTTCTCGAAGAATTTACTAAGGTTCTACACGATGTTCAGGACCAATTTTCAAATTAAAAAGGAAGCAAAAAATAATTGCGCTACAATCAACATAAACATATTACGTTAAACTAGAATAATGGAACTAAATGGAAATAACGCGTAAAATATTGTCTTTCAACAGGTTATTTGTGTAATTAATGTATAAAATATTGTGTCCATAGGCATCAGTGTTAAGATTTAGACCCACTTTTTCCTCGAAAGTGACGCATGCGCAGTAGACACCGGACCGAAAGTTGGGTATGTATTCCCCCAAATCACTTGTTTTAATATAATGGACATGCATTTTATTGTAGTCCCATAAAAATAGCCACATAACTACCAATTTGTTAGGATGTCCGTGTGACCCCTCATTGAAACCAGCTCGTGGAGCTCGTTCCAATGAGTGGTCACATGATATGGTTTTGTTGATTTGTTTTTAATTTGAACAAACAAAATACATATTACATTTTGATATCGTCTGCGTTGGGTAAAGGATTAACTGTCTGTAAAAATTAGTCTGGAGAGTTGATTGTAAAGGGATGCACGAAAGAGTTTGAAAATCTGACTCTCGTCCAGTGAATTGTCATTAAATTTGTATTAGAGAAAAAGACGTTTAGTTTTCGAATCTTAACGTGAAATCACGGTGCAAAATACCGTGTGATAAAGTTCCCCGGTCACATGTGACCAGGGTAAGGATACATATCCATATTGGCGCCGCAAATATTAATCGTGATACGCTTGAATCGCGATACCAGTTTCTGAAGATTCAATACGAAGCATTGTTCACTGCGATAAATATAGATAATGTCAGGCAAAACAACTTATTGATTTTGAAAGCTGGTGCAGTGCAACCCTGTTATTTTCATACTTACTTTAACATAAAGTGCCTTTGAGAGTGAGAAATATGCGAATATAAACAAAAAATGAAATTCCCTTCACTGAGCAATTATTGGATTAATGCAGTATATTTTGTTTGACAGAGCTCATCGAGCTCTGCGAAACAAGATAAAGGGGATCAAATGGTTAGAATATATTTTCCGAAAGAAAGAAATGCTCTAAAAATGGGTCATCCAATCAAATACCAAAATTACTCACTGCCATGCGTTACCACAGTGTTTAAGGTGTTTAAAAATTGGTTTTAAATGGAAGATACTGGAAAGAAATACGAGAAGACCAAAGGCCAAAGGATTTGATAGTCGCATTGCATGCCATGAGAAATCATATTCGCTGTGGCATTATCGTATCGTGAAGACTGAATTATGATGCACATCGTATCGTGAGGGAAGCATATCGTTGCAATCAGAATTGAATTCTTGCTCATCCTTGACAAAGTCTAAACTTAGAGAAGATCGGCGGGGTGGGGGTTACATATGCACACACCTAATATTTCTGTTTGGACATTTTGATCTAAAGTGAGCAACTTAGGCTCACTTGAACTCCTGGTTTATTCTGCTCTCCGTGAACGTTTTTAGTCGAGTTGTGACGAAGTCAAACTCGACTTATAGTTTGGTGAATGTCTGGCGGGCGGGCGGGCGGGCGGGCGGGCGGGCGTAAACAATTGGTTTCCGGATGATAACTTGATAGTGGTTCAACTCACATTCATTAAACTTCATACGTAGGTTGGTCTTGGTGGGAGGAAGAACCCTATTGATTTTGGACATGCTACGTCGAAGGTCAAGGTCACAGTGACCCTGAACGTAGTAAATCTTAAACAATTGGTTTCCGGATGATAACTTGATAATGGTTCAACTAACATTCATGAAACTTCATTGGTAGATTGGCCTTGGTGAGGGGAAGAACCCTATTGATTTTGGACTCGCTACGTCAAAGGTCAAGGTCAAGGTGACCTTGAACATTGTAAATCGCAACAATTCCTTTCCGGATGATAACTTGATAGTAGTTCAACCTACATTCATGAAACTTCATAGGTGGGTTGGCCTTGGTGCGAGGAAGAACTCTATTGATCTTGGACTCACCAGATCAAAGGTCAAGGTCACAGTGACCTTTAACATAGTATATCGCAACAATTGGTTTCCGGATGATAACTTGATAGTGGTTCAACCTAGAGTCATGAAACTTCATAGGTGTGTTGGCCTTGGTGCGAGGAAGAAGCCTATTGATCTTGGACTCACCAGGTCAAAGGTCAAGGTCACAGTGACCTTGAACATAGTATATCGCAACAATTGGTTTCCGGATGATAACTTGATAGTGGTTCAACCTAGAGTCATGAAACTTTACAGGCGTGTTGGCCTTGGTGCGAGGAAGAACCCTATTGATGTTGGACTCACCAGGTCAAAGGTCAAGGTCACAGTGACCTTGAACATAGTATATCGCAACAATTGGTTTCCGGATGAGAACTTGATAGTGGTTCAACCTAGAGTCATGAAACTTCATAGGTGTGTTGGCCTTGGTGCGAGGAACTGTTGTCACAACTCGACATTGGATCGGTGATCCTGAGCGGCATTTTTTCTTTCTATTAACCCTTTACCCAACGCATATAGTAGCAAACTTTGTGACTGTAATTATTTGTTTTCAAATTGTCCAAAAGCTTCAGTAAACCTTTATCATGTGTCTCCTCGTTGCAACGAGCTTGACCAACTCGTTCCAGTGATGGATCACATGATATGATTTTATAATTTTTTCCTATTTTTTTAAATTGCTCAATTTGTAAATGACGCAGAGCGGATGTGGCCATTTCGTTATTTAAAGCGTTAACCCCCACCCCACCCTACCTAACGCGAATAAAAGATGGCACTTGCAAATTATGTTTCAGTTTTGACTCAAAAGACAGCTTATGACCCCTTCTTTGGACGAGTTCAACGAAACCGTCCCATTGAGTGGGTCACAAGCGGTGTTTTTCAGAAAAAAATTACAAAAAAACCCAAAATGTTTGAATGGCGATTTTGGTGAATAGCATTGGGGGATATTAGTTACGTTAAGTAAGCGATTAACGGGTTTTAGTGGAGATCGTTTGCGATCTGATGGCACATCAGCCTTCTCGTCCGCTACAATTTGATAAGACGTATACCAGCAAGCTCAAATGCCACCAGTCTAATTCTGTAGGGATTTCGAAGCTGTTATGGCCAGTCTAGACCTTAAACATTGCATCTCCTATTTTTAGATTTAGTCAGATGGATTATTTCACGGTTCCATTCAACTTTTCCGCAGATAAATTCACACTCGAAAATATACCTCGATCCATTGTTACAATAGTAAAGTAAATATAAAATTTCGTCATTAGATGCAAGCTCTCAGGACATCAATCAAATTCTGTTCGGAATTCGAATATGTTGTGTGCTGTTTATTTACCCACTTTTCGTGTAAATCTGCGCGCAGACGACAGCTTATACAAAGTGATGTCTCTTCACTCACAAAGATATGCAGATTTTTTTTTCGTGCTCCAAGTATCGATATTTCAGTCAATACACTACGGCCGCCGTGAACTGAACACTTTCCACGGGGTGGGGTTGGGGGGGGGGGGCAATATTTCCACGCACGCAATAATATTAGATTCCAAACACTAAATATAGGAATAATCATCAAAAGTTTAATTACTGAAGTACCGGGTATTATCAGTTCACGGCCACTGAACTGTGTGTATTTCGTTCACCTTAAAAACAACGAGATATTAGTGCACTTAGACGAATTGCGCATTGTTATCTTTAAAAATCAGCTGTGGTGAGTCTTCATTCATAATGTAAAATAATAATAAAATCACATCTCGTTTGAGAAACATTTCTTACGTTGATTCAACGAAAATGAATGTTTATGGTATGTTTTCGTTTGGAATATTTCAGTTGGTAGGAAAAGCGAACAGGAGGTTCGCTTTTGCGACCAAATGAAATATTTCGGACGAGTGAATCTAAACATACGAGATGAACTATTTAAAGGTCAGACTGGATCCAGGCCATAAATGAGTCCAATTCCTTACAGAAGTAGACGGCAGGCCTGAGGGGTTATTTTAGATACGGAAGTAGACTCGATTTAATATTCTCTGCTTTTGACGCCATTTATTCCATTAACTCTTTACCTAACACAATAGCAGATGATATTTGCAAACTATTTCCTGAAGAACTAAAGATATTCATTTTTCCGCGAAAATATAGCATATGACCCCGACGATCTCGTTCCAATGAAAGGTAATAACCTATGCATTCGGGGCAAAAATTGAAGAAAAAAAAATTGGTTTGAAAATTTTGTGTTTAGTGATGGCCAGGTTAGCCTGGGTACGCCCCTGATAAAGCGTTTTCAAACAAACTTCGAAAGGTATATTTCGTTGTTTGTCCAGAGTGATTAACGTAAAGGCGTTGATTTTCTATTTCGCGTTCTCAAATTTGTCTCTTCTACACCCGTCACGTGGGCCTAATTTGCGAAACGTATAATATGAATTTGGAACGCTTAATACTCTTTTTTGTGATGTACCGCCCGTGAGAAAGAGTAATCAACCAATTGCCGATATTTTGGGACATAATCGGCCGGTTGCAATTGTCTAAGAAAACGAGTGAAATGCACTGAAGCAACCCGCCAGCCGTGGCGGTGCCAGAAAATGTTTGGGGGGGGGGGGGGGGGGTAGAGGATAGGATCCCCATGAAGGGGGAAGTAAATCCGCAAGTGGCCTTTTAGGGTCATAACATCAAAGCATTGCATTCAGCTACCGTAGACATCTGCGCGGGTTTCTCCGGTACCTGAATGCAGGAAGCAATCATAGAATGCAGCCCGGGTGGGGGCACGATGGCGCTGTGTACTAAGGCAAATTGCACGTCGATGGTACACTTGTCTTCAACCAATGCTAACCCTGCTTGTGCGGAGTTAGTACGCTGGGGAGTCTGTCAGTTGCTCGCCGCTGCTCGGTGGTTGTCTCCGGGTACTCCGGTTTCCTCCACCCGTAAAACTGTCCGACACGAGGTGATCCTGGCTGTCGAAACTGTCGTTACACCCAAGTAAATAAATAAATAAATAAATAAATAAATAAATAAAGAAAGAAAGAAAGAAAGAAAGAAAGAAAGAAAGAAAATGGTTTGAAAGAAAGAAAGAAAGAAAGAAAAAGAAAGAAAGAAAGAAAAAGAAAGAAAGAAAGAAAGAAAAAGAAAGAAAGAAACAAAGAAAGCAAGAAAGCAAAAAGAAAGAAAGAAAGAAAGAAAGAAAGAAAGAAAGAAAATGAAGCCTTCTGGTTTCTTTTAGAGCAAATCTTTTGAACGTTGAAAATGAAGAAGCGCGAATACGATCGCTAAACTTTCACATGGAGATCTGTCGGAAGGTATGAAGCACATGCAGGAGGGATTCAAGTTGAATCAGTGGGCTGGGGGAGTTTCCATTGCAACAATAGAAGTTTGTTCTCAGTTTACAAATCTGTAGCATTGCATTCTACATAACTGGTTAACGCTCCGGCTTTAGAGATATTTCACTAGCTGTTCAGTATTTCTCTAGTATATGGCATGGCGGTCCCCTATCAACTGCGCCAGGGGTCGCCATGCCTTTTATCCTTCTCTGCAGTATAATATCTACCACTGGATCAGAAATAAAGAGATGTGCAGTGTGACTGTCTGAAGGTGTGTGGGGTGTGTGCATGTGTTAGTGTTTGTGGTGGGTAAGGGAAGGGGGAGTGGGGTGGGATCCCCCTGTAGCTCGCCACTGCTCACCAGCGCTCCAATCCCCCATCATTTGATCCACTTTCAAAGATACCGATTGCAAAGGTCCCAACGAAGGCGATAGACATATGAACACAGGCTAGTTTCACCCAGGCTTGTCATTTTGGGGCGGGCTTTCTTTTTGCGACAAGAGAATGTTTTTTTTCACTGAGTCTGTAAAACGGATTGTTGTGCAAGTAAGATGGTTGGTTCGTTTATATTCATTGAATGGACTGATTTGCATTTTCAATTCACGATCAGAATTTTGAATTTGGGAAACGGAGGCGGGCAGCAATGGCGTAGTTATGGGGTGTGGCTGGTGGAGTTTGTGACCGAAATCCCCAGTGGCCCGCCCCAAAATTCTGAATTCTACGGTGTACGTAGGGTGCCAGCTAATAAAATTACAGATAACATTGCAGGCTTGGTGAAAACGGACACTGCGCTCCCCGGAGAAATTTTTAAAAAGTGGTCCGCCAGGTGTAGTAACGCGAGAAGGACACCACCTACATACCTTTCCCCAGTTAAGAATCCTGGCTTTCGTGACATGCCTACGAAATAAAAATTCTTGGAACCACACCCCACCCCCCCCCCCCCCTCAAAAAAAAACGCGCCCCTCCAATATAAATACCTGGCTACGCGCCTGTTACGCGGTGTTTTACTCTGCGCTGATGGAGTCCACGTTTACAGTTTTTCAGATTGAGTGTCTCCTGGACAGACAACGTATTTTCAGTTTAAAGAACCACTGAATTGCAGAAATAAAATGTTTGACAAACAGAAACACGTTTTGATAAATTAAGTTCAGCTGTTCAGTTTGAAATACAGCAGAGTTTCGAGACATTTGTTAATGCTAGAAATCGTTTTGCAAGCTTAATGCACCGCGAACCTTCACCAACCGATGGAAATACGGGAAGGGTAACAGCCGGTTTCAGAATGAATCGATGTTGCCAAATGAAAGTTTCACGCTTCCACTGGTTGGCACATGTGCATCATGATACTGGGATAAAAATCATCCACTGAATACCGACAACGGAATGGTAGTGACAACCGTTACCTTTTCCCAGTTCCTTATTCATGAGGCGTTATCAACCGATTTTATCGGCTGATAACGAATGTCGAATAAGGAACTTGGAAAAGATAACGGTTGTCACGTCCCCCAGCTGCTTATTCTTCCGCTACTAAGTCTCGAATCTGACATCAGTGTGATGTTTGGGGTGAAATGTACCTCCTAGTGGTTAATGGCTGTTTCAATTTAACCAACCTAATGCTATGTTCTAAAATAACTCGGTAATTTCGGTGTCCGTACAAGGGGTGTCATTTATCGCGCGACACTTTTGAAACCAGTGTGTGCCACGGTGCGCATGCGCCGCTGTGCGCCTCAAATTCGAAACACTGCATAATTACATGCTTTTAACATCAGTGACGAACAGTGAACGTGAAAATTTCGAGGAACAGCTGCGTATACTTAGACTTGGTTTTTGACTCACAGAACTGCCGCATCAGGGGCGGCGGAACTTGGGGGGCTGGGGGGGGGGGGGGGCTTCAGCCCCCACCCACACTTTTTTGCCGGGCCATGTATGCAAATATTTTAACACAACCAATGACTGGTGAAACAAGGGGCGGATCAAGAGCCTTCCCCGTATTTTCGCCAACTATGTTTCGAGTCTCCCCCATATTTTCGCCAACTATGTTTCTTTCGTACTGGTTCAGTTTCGATGGATTTCGGAACATTTTTTGCTGTAAGTGGCAGCAAACGCTAAAATGTATACAGTCTGTTGAAAATCGGTTAACTGAAATAGATCGTAATCTTACAGACATACAAGTACCAAATCCTCCTCCAGACAAGACAATCCACAGACAGTATAATTGTTGTTAACGTCTGGTAAAGCATACAGGTGAGGTCTATTTATCAGATTTTGTTGTCACGACCAAAGCTGATAAATAGACCTCACCTGTATGCGTTCCCGACGTTTTTTAACGGCTCTCAAAGTGTGAAATCTTTCAAATACATCTGAAAAATCTCAAAATATCCGCTCAGATGCATGGAAATGGGGGTAATGGGGGTTTGGAACCCTAGAATTTAAAATGTTCGTACCACGGGCCGAACCATGGTCGTCCCGTCATACCCACGACCATCCATCGACCGATATCCCTCCCCCCCCCCCAACTTTGAAAATCGTTCCGCCGCCCCTGTTCATGTCTCCAACACAGACATTCTGCATGGAATTCTCTCCTCTTTTATCGATTAATGCATTTGATTGGCTCTATTTATTAGTCGCGTGACGTCAAAGTACGGGAAAAAACGGGAAAAATACTCCTATCTATAAACAATTTGCATCACAAAAACAAGAAAAAATTATGCAAGGCATCAGCGCGTATAAAAATCCTGAATTGTTTTTTTTTCTTCACGCAATTCTACTATAGTTATTTCTACATCTAAAGTGAAACTTAAAGCATAACTATATTATTGTTTAAGCATAAATTTAAGTCGGCGAATCACGATCAGGCAAGAGGTTCGAAACCGAATCGAACCTCGAATCGAATCCATTTTTAATTGTGATGATACAACGGCTTATTGGTGCTGTCTATCGCCGTTGTGAACCCAATATCAATAGGCATACTAGACTATTAAAAATTTGACAGATATCAGTAAGGCGATCAACGAAAACGCCATTTATCGTCCTTTGAGTGCAACAAAGCGCCATCTGCAATGCATTGCAGATTGCGCCTTGGTGCACTTAAAGGACGATATATTGTGCAAACGAACCGTAACGCAATCTTCACTATCGCTTCAGATGTCATTCTTATGAATTTTCCGACTGAATTTGTGCTATCCAGTTAGACTGCATACGTTCAATCTTATATATTAGAAAATTGCAGGGTGAGTTGTTATCTTCAGAAACTCGACAATAAAGAACTAAATAAAATCCAAATTTATCCAGGATTCGAATTTTTCGAATAATCAAGATAGTTTTGAATCGAATGAGTTGCAAGATTCGAAATCGAATCGAATCTCGAACGTTCGCCAGACCCCATGTTGGATGCCTACTATGAACTGCAATTTTTGTGTTGAATCAAATTATTTTCAAGCACTTTTAAGAATTTTTACCCACTTTCCCCAATAAAAAAGAAAAAAAATACACCGGTATACGCAGGTTACTCGATCCACCTTTGCTCTAACCAGGGGGAGTGTGTGTGCATAATGCGCCCGCGCCTTTCTATGTGGTAATACGAGGTATTGTGTTTAAAATACAGACACCGTTAATTGTCGGTACTTGAAACTTTCAAAAGCCTACTTGTTTTAATCCGACCGTCAAAGTATCAGCTTTGTATGAAATTGGCATTCTCTTGATTTTTTATGTAAAGTCGACGAAGAGAAACTAGAGAAACAGAATTTACTGCACCCAGTAAATTCAAGTCTGTGTGAAAAGGGTTAATGTATCAGGAATAAACTATACAGAAGGAGAATTTATGGAGGCTTATTTTCAGGAGTAAATTATTTTCAAACAAATCAGAAATGGATTTTCGTTAATAGTATTTACAGATATTCATACAATCAGAACATTTTTTTATAAGAAACCAGAAAAGGCATATATGTGACCAGCATTCAAAGGGTTCGATACACGAATCAGAAGTAGACATTTTTGGCTCTGCCCACCAAGCTGATTGATGAAATACGTTCATGAACTTTTGAAATGCATTAAGGTGTAATGAAACACATTCCCCAGTCTTTCTGAATAATATGCACTGGATGACCTTGGTGACCTCTTTCAGGCGGACCATATATTGAACCTCCAGCAATTTTTAAATCAGTCGGTATAGTCCCATGTATACACCTACTTTAAAGAAATGGCTCCACCAACTACAGATCTGTCATTTTTGGGCGATGATAGCAAATATTTATTATGATTTAGAAGCCTCTAAGGCAGTCAGCCTACTGTATCACACACAAGGCCTCAAACTAGCTGAAAAAACAAAGATGAGTGCAAACTGGTTGTTGGTAACCAGCATGCCAAAACGAATAGAGATAAGACGATTCGTATTTGAGTTATCGAGCCGACAAAGGGTGCATAGACTCTATATTGGGGATAGTGCCATAAAAAACTTAAAAGCCCCAAGAGCTCGTTTAAAGGCCTACCATTAAGAGCATCTAGTGCCCTAAACAAGGCATACATACAATAAGATGGTGGAATCTTGAATCATGGCATTTGCGTAAAGAGTGTCAATATGGCAGGAAGCGTGCAAAAGGTTCTACCGTCATAAGTTAAATGATGTTGTTTGATCTTCGCGGTGAAGTATGAAGAGGGCGGTGAAGTATGAAGATGGTTAAAGACAGACCATTTAAATATTCCATTTCATTAATTCATAATTGTGATAAGTGTTTCGAGAGAGTCGCTTACCACTCGGCCCGAAACCTGTTGATCTTGAGTTATGATTGAGAATGAAAAAAAAATTAAAAAATGCAATGAAAGGTGAAGGGTTATTTATTCAACTACAATTAATCAAGTGTTGTAAGATAGATCTGTATAATAAACAAATTTTCTTGCCACTCAAAGGGTTTTTTTCAACTTGGTTTGGGGATGGAATTTAATTCTGATCTGACAGCTGATAAGAGTAAATATGTGTCAGGCTGTCATCTATAGCAACTTCTCTCTAATTTGATTGTTTACGTTATTCTCTTGTGTATATAAATATAAACAGCTATTTCTTTATGATGCTTTTCTGTTACAAAGAAATTAGGGGGTATAAAAAACTCTGTGGCCCAATGGACCACTCCCAAAGGTTCCCTGATAACATAGCTGGGCCAGTACTTGTGACAGGCTACCAGTATGCCAAACAGCCCCAGGACAGATTATTTATTTATTTATTGGTGTGTAAGGTCACATATTTCTGCATAATGGCTAATCAGGACCACGACAGTTTTACGGGTGGAGGAAGCCGTAGTACCCGGAGAGAACCACCAAGCAACGGCGAGCAACTGTCAGTTCCCCAACATACTAATTCCACACAAGCAGGGTTAGCATTGGTTGAAGACAGGTGCACCATCGACGTGCAGTACGCCTTAATACACAGCGTCACCGTGCCCCCACGTGGGCAATGGGGTGAATTGTCTTGCCCAAGGAGACAACGTGGTTGCTGCAGGTGGGATTCGAACCGACGACCTCTCGGCTTGCAGCCTGCACCTCTACCAAATCAGACACCGCGCCCCCAGGACAGATGATTTGTTTTTGAGTTATCGTCAAGACAAAAGGAAGGGGATAGAAAATATTCATACAGGAATCAGAACATTTTTATAAGAAACCAGAAATGGCATATATGTGACCAGCATTCAAAGGGTTTGATACACGAATCAGAAATGGATATTTTTGTCTCTGCCCACTAATTTGAGTGATGAAATACATTCATAAACTTTAGAAATGCATTAAGGGGTAATAAAATGCATTTCGCAGTCTTTCTGAATAATGCCCTCATACAAAGATCTTCAGAGGGTTAAAATATTCCCTTTAAATACTCCATTTTAATCCTTTAAATGGGGGCGCATTGGCTCAGTTGGCAGATGTGCAGGCTGCAAGGCGTGAGGTCCTCACTCTGTCCTTGGGCAAGCCAATTCACTCCATTGCCCTCATGCGTGCATGGTGGCGATGTGTTCTAAAGCGTACTGCACATCGATTGTGCACCCGTTTTCAACCAATGCTAACCCTGCTTGTGTGGAGTTAGTATGTGGGGGATCTGACAGTTGCTCGTTGTTGCCCGTGGTTCTTCCCAGGTACTCCGACTTCCTCCACCTAAAAAACTGTCGTGGTCATGATTAGCTACTGTGCAGAAATATGTGACATTAAACGCCAATAAATAAATAATCCTTTAAAAAATGAGCTCAATCCAATAAAGGGTCATAAGCTATGTTTTTTCAAGCAAAAAAGAAAAGGTAATTAAAACTGAATAGACGTTTCTGTGAATAATGTTGACCGGTTTTCGCTGTTATGTTCGCTAAAGGGTTAAGAATCCCTTATTTTGGAAGGCACACTGAAAAGGTGTCCCATTCCACATAGAATTAAATGTTAAGAAAATAAAGCGAAAAACATTAAGTTTCTCAGCTGACAGTACCTGCTTTTGCACTGCGGAGGGATGGAACAGCACAAATCAGAGACATTCTCTTAATGGCACTTTGACACCAAAGGTTTCTGCACTCTTGGTGAGGCCGAGATGAGCGCAGTGAAAGACTATAGGACTCCTCTAACAAATTAGTTTTAAACAGTCATAGCACTAACACAGTTAACAGTACAGTCGACCAAGCCAGTATTGTATTGTTACCGGCACCCTGACAGTTTTGTGATAGGTTTCAACAATTATTCAGTGCAGTTTTATGGAAAGGGTTAACTTTATTCTGCCTGAAATAAAATATGTGCAATCCACATTGAAGTCTTGAGAGGGGTTAAAAGCATTGAACTGAATAAGATAGGCTTTCAACAATTATTCAGTGCAGTTTTATGGAAAGGGTTAACTTTATTCTGCCTGAAATAAAATATGTGCAATCCACATAGAAGTGTGGAGAGGGTTAAAAGCAGTGAACTAAATAATTTACAATTTATTTCCTTGCAAGGCAAAGGGTTTCTTTCAACTTAGTTTCAGGAACTAACATCCCATAATGATGACAAGGTCAGATTTCATTTTGACAGCTTACTCCACTGGTGTTTACATAGTCTCCAGTGTGAACATAACATCGTATTGCTTGGGGAGAATTTACTGTATCGGGAAATTGGAGGCTGTGAAAACCCTGTGGCCTACTGGGCCATACTGAAAAAATGTGATTTCCAGCAATTCTGAAAAATGCACTCAATGACCCCTAGTTGACCTCCGTGACCTTGACCCATATTTTGAACCTCCATCGAGTATCGACTCATTTGGTGTTGGTCCCAGGTCTGTAGGTCATACCATGCCTGAGATATGGGAGTGACCCATGTTAAAAATTTTGGCCACGCCCACTTTTTTACGTCAAAATGCATGTGTGTATGTCAGGAATACTTTAAGGGTCAAAAAATGTGATTTCCAGCAATTCTGAAAAATGCACTCAATGACCCCTAGGTGACCTCTGTGACCTTGACCCATATTTTGAATCTCCATCAAGTGTCAACTCATTTGGTGTTGGTCCCAGGTCCATACGTCATACCACGCCTGAGATATGGGCATGACCTACTTTCAAAAATTCTGGCCACGCCCACTTTTTGTTATGTCAAAAGGCATGTGTGTACATCAGAAATAGTTTAGGGGGTCAAAAAATGTGATTTCCAGCAATTCTGAAAAATGCACTCAATGATCCCTAGTTGACCTCCGTGACCTTGACCCATATTTTGAACCTCCATCGAGTGTCGACTCATTTGGTGTTGGTCCCAGGTCTGTAGGTCATACCATGCCTGAGATATGGGAGTGACCCACTTTCAAATTTCAAAAATTTTGGCCACGCCCACTTTTTTTAATGTAAAAATGCATATGTGTACGTCTGGAATACTTTAGGGGTAAAAAAAATGTGATTTCCAGCATTTCTGAAAAATGCACTCAATGACCCCTAGGTGACCTCTGTGACCTTGACACATATTTTGAATCTCCATCAAGTGTCGACTCATTTGGTGTTGGTCCCAGGTCCATACATCATACCACGCCTGAGATATGGGCATGACCCACTTTCAAAAATTTTGGCCACGCCCACTTTTTTTACGTCAAAATGCATGTGTGTACGTCAGAAATAGTTTAGGGGTCAAACATGTGATTTCCAGCAATTCTGAAAAATGCACTCAATGACCCCTAGTTGACCTCCGTGACCTTGACCCATATTTTGAACCTCCATCGAGTATCGACTCATTTGGTGTTGGTCCCAGGTCTGTAGGTCATACCATGCCTGAGATATGGGAGTGACCCACTTTCAAAAAATTTGGCCACGCCCACTTTTTTTACGTAAAAATGCATGTGTGTATGTCAGGAATACTTTAAGGGTCAAAAAATGTGATTTCCAGCAATTCTGAAAAATGCACTCAATGACCCTTAGGTGACCTCTGTGACCTTGACCCATATTTTGAATCTCCATCAAGTGTCAACTCATATGGTGTTGGTCCCAGGTCCATACGTCATACCACGCCTGAGATATGGGCATGACCCACTTTCAAAAATTTTGGCCACGCCCACTTTTTGTTACGTCAAAATGCATGTGTGTACGTCAGAAATAGTTTAGAGGGTCAAAAAATGTGATTTCCAGCAATTCTGAAAAATGCACTCAATGACCCCTAGTTGACCTCCGTGACCTTGACCCATATTTTGAACCGCCATCGAGTGTCGACTCATTTGGTGTTGGTCCCAGGTCTGTAGGTCATACCATGCCTGAGATATGGGAGTGACCCACTTTCAAAAATTTTGGCCACGCCCACTTTTTTTAATGTAAAATGCATGTGTGCATGTCAGGAATACTTTAGGGGTCAAAAAATGTGATTTCCAGCAATTCTGAAAAATGCACTCAATGACCCCTAGATGACCTCCGTGACCTTGACCCATATTTTGAACCTCCATCGAGTGTCGACTCATTTGGTGTTGGTCCCAGGTCTGTAGGTCATAACACGCCTGAGATATGGGCGTGACCCACTTTCAAAACACCCCTACAGGCACCCCTGATACCCCAGGAATCTGAAAAACACAGGTGGCCGAGAACTTGTGGCTGTCTATCAGCATGCCAAAAATCAACGAGATAGGGCAATTCGTTTTCGAGTTATCTTGCGGACAAAAAAGTGATGAGAAGACAGAAGACAGGAGAAGAAGTAGAAGAAGAAGAAGAAGAAGAAGAAGAAGAAGAAGAAGAAGAAGAAAGAGAAAAAAAAAAAAAAGAAGAAGAAAAAAAAAAGAAGAAAAAGAAACCGTGCAAAAACAATAGTCTGTGTGTTTCACACAGACTAATTACTGAGACACTTATTCGTTGAATAATACCTTGCGAACGTGAATTTGTGTCATCTATGGGCCTCGATATAGCATGCATTAGAATATCTCGATCCTTCGGCAAAGATGCATTCCGAAGTTGCGTTCTTCTCTCTCACATACCCTAACTTTTCGGCGTCCCTCAAAAAACCTTTTGAGTAGGGGTTCACTCCAACAATGATTCCATGTTTGAAGAAGAAAAACAAGGTGGACAAGCAGAGTTTTAGTCAGTGAATCGGTTGTTTAATCAGAGTTCCATTGCCCAAAACATTTTATAGGCCTGTGCGCATCGTGCTAATTTGATTAACTGGAGGTAAACCCCTCTCCCCTAGTGTTTTAGTGTGATATCACCTCCCATGGAACTGAGTTTCAACTTCTTACTTGCAGGCCTGACGGTGGTGATATCCGAATTCAATCATTCACACATAACACACGGGCATGACAACCCTTACTTATTCCCAGTTCCTTATACGACATTCGTTATCAACCGATTTCATGGGTTGGTAACGAATGTCGAATAGGGAAATGGGAATAAGTAATGGTTGTCCCGTCCCCACAAAACGCGGACACTTCTGTGACTACGCGTTCAACAGGTGGTTATGTGGGGTGATTTTATGTTTCTGATTTGTTGTGTGTTCTCTTGTTTCTGTCGATAAAAGCATGCTTTTAAGACTAACAGCAATAAAAAGAGGGATTCAATAATTTATTCATCAATAGCATCACAAGGAATACAACAGCAGGCTCACATTTCCATGCTGACAGCAATGGTTTTTCGACAACGACAAAGCACTTTTGCAACACGATGCAACGATGCAACACGTGTCCAAAGAAGTACAGTTCGACAAATCACACAAAATTAAAACTGAATTCCCAATTCTACGAACAACTAAGATTTTAACACAGCAATTCAACATCAAATATTTTCTGAAGAGCTTTTGTGTTTGGAATGTTTTAGCCCTTTACCTAACATGAAAAGCAGACGACACTTGCAAAAAAAAATTCTTGAATAACTAATTTTTTTCATTTTTTGTCTCAAAAACATAGGTTATGACCCCTCGTTGGAACGAGCTCGACGAGACAAAAAATGAAAAAATAATGAAAAGTAACTGGCGATTTTTTAGAATAGCGCTCGTCGGTTTTGAGCGTTACGTTGGGTAAAGGGTTAAAGAGTATCTATTCGCGTGTCTCTTGGATTTATATATACTGACGGAAAACAAAACGCAAGTTCAGTTTTGGTAATGTACATTTTTTATCCGTAGACCAAATGTAGTAAAATTTGACACGCAGCTACCTCAGTGTACTGTCTAGCAGTCTTTCGTTAAATTTCAGTCAATCATGACCACGTGCGACGCTATATGCTTTCAACAGATATTTCAACAAAGCGTGCATCCGGAGCACTCCCATGTGCTATGGACTTGGAAACCATAGCAAATTGAAGTTTTGAACAGTACACATCGATTGCACTACATTTCATTTGAAAAGCAAAATGCCGCGAATGTCCGAAGCTGATAGGGGTTTGTTGTTGCTCTAATCATGCCGGGCCAATCGCACCGTCTCGTCGCCCAGCAATTTGGGGTCCAAAACGACATCTCGTTTTGTTGGCCGTCTCAGAGCCACTGGAAGATTAGCTGACCGTCCCAGGAGTGGACCGTCGCGCGTTACGTCGCCACGTCAAGATAGAGGAATACGCACCTTACACCTCCGTAACCTATTTCAGACGGCGATGGAGACAGCGTGTCAGGTTGTAGGCACTCATGGTCACCGAGTGTGTCCAGGAACAGTTAGGAATCGGTTGCGGAAGTTCAATTTAAGGTCACGACGCACCTACAATGGACCGCAGCTTACACCCAGGCGACGTCAACAGCGATTGCAATACTGCGGGCACATGCACCAAATCGGTTTCATTTGGCCCACTGGAGACGCGTGTTATTCACTGACGAGTATTGGGTCGATTTTACAGGTCAGGTGGACGACGGCGTTGCTATCAACGTCGAAGTGAGTGATATTCTGATGCGTGCGTTAAGGAAAACGACAGATTCGAGGGAAGGTCTGTTTTGGGTTTTTTTGTGGGGGATTTCTCATGGTGGTAATTCAGGACAATCTCACATCCGTAAGATATCGGAATCAGGTCCTCATGCCTCACATCCAACCACTTATCCAAGCGCGTAACCTTACGTTGCAGCAGGATAATGTGAGGCCGCACGTTGCTAGGGTTTGTCGTGACTTCCTCAAACAAAGCAATGCCCCGGTTCTCGATTGGCCACCCTACATTCCAGATTTGTCCCCGATCGAGCGTTTGTGGGACGAGCTGGACAGAGGGGTTAGGGAGCGCGTCAACGTCCCAAACGTCGCTCAGCTCACACAGACCCTTCTTCAGGAGTGGAATAACATCCCACAAAGGACCATAAACAACTTGATGGGGTCAATGGCAATGAGAGTTAGAGCAGCGACTGAAACCCGGGGTGGGCGCACCCGCTATTGGTTTCGATCAAGAAATGGCGTACAGTACTCACGTTTGAATATCCATGCAAAAGCCATTTGCGCTAAGAAAACAGAATTCGTCAAAATTTAATCAGTAATGAAGAAATAACATCAAAAGCCAAACAATGAAAGCATCATCCATAACGCATTTGAAATATTTACCACCGAAAAAAACTTGCGTTTCTTTTTTCCGCTAGTATAATACAGAAGTACTAAAAATAAATAAATATCTAATATTTTTGCACCTACTCTATACCAACTTTATCGGAGCTGATTTTCGTTATTAAAAGTTACAAAAGGAAACTTGTCTTTTTATGGCACGCTAATTAGAAGCAACTAAGTAATTGTCCACTTTGGCTCCCATTGTTTATCGAATGTGTTATTACAGTAATTTAAAAGTTTTTATTCTTCTCTGGAAAACAACTGACAATCTTACCTCCAAGACTTTTATATTAATGGAATGGACGGCGTCTGTATTATATGTCACGATGCCAGCACCATTGATATAAATTACAGAAACATGTTACAGAACATCAAAAGAAAGTGAATGCCGTCTTTAAATGAGTTTAAACAGGCTTAATAGTCAAACAATCAAACTGACTGGGGGAGAATGTAAAAAGCCAGCCTCTGCCCTTTTGACCACTCAACCTGACTCGACAGAAAAATACCTAAAGTGTATGAAATGATGCACACACCGATGATACAACTTCGCTAACATTTCGAAAATTTCAGTTTTATGTCAAATTCCCATACCCTTAATGTTACATTTACTGACACCTTTAAAAGATTAAGCGGAGATAGCTTTCTTGTAAATCTCTTCCAGTGACGACCATTGTCAGTTGTTGATGTCACACAATAGCTCTTGTTGTGTTAGATAGTGTTTTTTAGAGAATGTCAGTAGGTAGAGGTGCAGGCTGCAAGACAAGAGGTGCTCGGTTCAAATCCCACCTGCGGCAACCGTGTTGTGTCATTGGGCAAGGCACTTCACACCGTTGCCCACGTTAGTATGTTGAGGAGTTGATACTTGCTCGCCGTGGCTCGGTGGTACTCTCCGGGTACTTCGGCTTCCTCCACCCGTAAAACTGTCGTGGTCATGATTAGCCATTGTACAAAAATATGTGACCTTAAACACCAATAAATATAGAGAATGTCGAGACGTGATATGACAAAAACACCCAGTCCTCAACGTAAGCATGTAAACTAATTAGCTATCACTTCATCGCATGGGCAACAGAAAAATACTTTTCCGTCCACTTCATTTAACCTTTTACCCAAACGCAGACGATATAAAAAATTATTATTTTAAATATTTTTAAAAAAAAATTTCCAAAATACTCAACAAAACCATATCGTGTGACCTCTCATTGGAACGAGCTTGTCTAGCTCGTTCCAATGAGGGGATCACATGATATGGTTTTGTTGAAATTTTTGGAAAAATGATTTTCTTCAGCTTATAAATTACTCTGGTGTATGCGGCCCCTGCCAGGGGCAACTGCGTTGTGTCCTTGAGGCACTTCATCCCGATCGCCCGCGTGGGGGAATGGTGGCGCTGTGTACCAAGGCGTACTGCACGTCGATGATGCACTTGTCTTCAACCAATGCTAACCCTGCTTTTGTCGAGTTAGTACGTTGGGGTGTCTGTCAGTTGTCCGGTGGTTCTCTCCAGGTACTCAAGCTTCCTCCACCCGTGAAACTGTCCGACACGAGGTGACCTAGGCTATCGAAAGTGTCATTAAATCCCAATAAATAAATAAATAAGTTAGATACGGGGTTAACCTCGTGCTGGGTTAAACTATGAATTTCACAGAGTGGAGTCTTCTTGAAGACTTATGGCCAAGAAAGCGAAGGATTAAAAATAGCAAAGTGGCCCAAAAAATATCAAGGTGAGAGTACATGATACAGTTTTAGGGATGTTAGGCATGAATGACATTTTTCTTAATGGTGTAGTTAGAATATTAGTCATTCGGGATTATGTTAGAAACTCCACACTACTTGGAAATTTATCAGGGAGGAAAATAAAATATACATGTCGTAGTCCTCACACAACTTCGTTTTCCAATAACACGTACCGTACCGGTGCTCAAAACAGACCACACCGGGTGCCCAACAGACCGAGGCGGGTACTACAGACCTCCGTGTCTTGACCCGACGGTATGTGAGACACAAGTCCAAGTGTGAGATCTCGTCTTTTAATCCTTTACCCCCAGTTTCCTTGAATGGCATCGCCTTTGTGTACACTCACAAAGAGATGGGTCAGTGCAATATCAGTATACAGGGAGGATAAAATAATAACTGCCGCCCGCAACCATTCGGTGCAGTTATTATTTTATCAGTGCCCCGTGTATGGACCTCTTATAATAAGACGGCAATGGGATGAAATTATGCCTTTGACCGAAAAATCAGTCTTGCGAGTTCAAAGTGTTAAGAAAGTACATGATTATTACTAAGAGGGAATATCTTACACTCCACTCCTGACGAAAATGTCCCGACTAGAACCCCCCCCCCCCCCCCCATACCTCAGCGATTCTCCTGGGTGTGGTTCAATTTCACAGTGCGTTTATTTACAACTTGTTCAGTGTAGCAGTGCGGGATGGCGATCCGATAGAAAAAAGCGACCGCACTTTGGATAACAGTACTGGGTATAAAAAGGGTGTTGTTGAACGAAAATAGATTTGTGAAATAGATGGAAAACAAACCGTTTGTCTGAAACGATTATATGTCCTGTATATTCCGTGAATTAAGTTCATTTTCACGGACAACGACGCATCCTCTTGCCCATTTTTACTATCTGCAAATTTTACAATGTTTGATTCCGAAATTTCAATCAAGCAGGCAAACACCAGGAATAAATACCCCTTCATAACTAACTCTCAACGTTGTAATGTTATGCTTTGTTTTTCTCACTGTACAGGATTACAATGTATCTCCTCCAAAGTGTGAACAATGTCGGTTTGCAAGTCTATGTGTTGAAATTTTATACTATGCAGAACTTAATCCGCGGTATTCCGTTTCAAGATAATTTGTGGATTACCTGGTGAACGAATGTATTAACGGGTTTCAAAGTCCTCTAACTGTATAAATCGTGACATCTCAAATGTTCCTCTATATAATATTTTCCTAAGCTCCAACCGCGAGAAATCTCAAACAGGGCAACAAAAACACAATGTGAAAAAAAACTGGGAACAAACACTTGAGATCACGTGACGAGCTGTGCGAGATGAATGGTCACGATCGAAGGAGGCTGAAGGTCAATGGAAGTAGAGGGTGTGACACCATTCTCCTACATACACTGGATAAACTGTGGCGCGGCTCGGCGAGAGAAAATTAAAAAACTATATATCAGAAGAATGGCATTTCCAAGATTCTCATGTTTTGAAAAATTAAACTGAAGGCTTGACAAGTGTGAGTTGCGGGTGGGTGGTGGTTGTTGTTGTTGTTGGTGGTGGTGGTGGTTGTGGGGGGGGGGGGGTGATAGAGTCTCAACGATCAACATACTACATGCTCTTTCAATAAACCGGTTTATCTCCGCCTGATTCCTAAGACTCTTCTGCGCTGTGGAGATTTGTAAGTTAGCTCCGATTGGTATGCAGAATTCTTCGTTTCCCAGCGAGTGTTGGATTACAGTTTGATGCTATTTTTTTTAAACAATATTGTTATTTCATCATTGAAATGGGATTTGGCGAACAGGCAATGCCTATATTAACACCGTACCCCACAAAAACACACATTTACAATGGTGCAAGTGCAACTGTACATAAAACAGAAACTGATCACATGAATTAGAAAGAAAGTACCACAAAATATCTCGTCATTTCTTATATATCCATTACCTATCGGGTAGGGAGGCACTCTGGTATATAGATGAAGGTATAACAGGCCAACGGTACGCGTGTCCTTTTTGATGTGCACTATCAAAAATCAGTCTCCAAGGGCAAAAGACAAGAATTCATTTGCACTGGCTAATTATTTATTATTCATTTATTTATTGGTGTTTAAGGTCACATATTTCTGCACAATGGCTAATCATGATCAAGGCTAATTAGACACTCGAATCTCATTGTTTCCCTAATATATTCTTGTACCGCACTGAATATACTAGCATTTTCCAAAGCAGTTTTCTCTGGATCACCATATAACATTAGAGTGATATTATTGGTGTGGCCCAATTTTGTTAGAAGCGAATTTCTTTGTTCTGTATATAGAGGACACAATAATAGTGTTCAGTGTCTTCATATAAATGGCCACAGCTACAAGAAGCATTATCACTTATAAATCTATCAAATTTGTGTCCGTTTAAATCACTACAATTTAAACGCAGCTTCGTGTCAAAGATTTGTTCCCTTTTGCCTCCCACAAAATAAAACACAGGAACGACATTGTCGCTAATTGCAAGTTTCGTCTTAAATAGGTCTACGGAAGTACATTTCCGCACGTCTGCGTGTAGGCCGTTTCAAAGTTTTACCGCTGATGGTCGAAACGAGTTAGAGAACCTATTAGTGTTGCAATTCATTTCCCTTAGTGAGTTTGAAGATCTTAGCGGGTAATAGGTCAGTTCTGATACAGGTCGCGGAATGAGCAGCCTGATGTAGTTTAGCATGTTTGTGAACTTGATTTTATACAGAGCTACTAATTTGTGACGTCGTCTGCGCTCTTTGAGAAGGATGAAACCCGGTTCCCTATAAATAAGGTGATGACTTGTTCCCCCAGTTACCCCTATTATAGTTCGAAGAGCATCCAAATGCAGATTTTTTAGGAGTGTAGATTTGGTCTCCGTGCAACCATCCCATATAACATCGGCATAATCAAAAAGCGGGAGAATGAAATATTTATATAGAGTTTCCAATGCGTGTCTAGAGAGTCTGTATTTTAGGCTTCTTAGGCAGTTTATCATGGGGTTGACTTTATTTATAATACTCTCTATATGTGAATTCCATTGCCCCGCTTTTGAAAAGATCACCCCAAGATGTTTATGGGTGTCCGTCTCTTCTATTTGCTGTCCTAGGGGGTAAAGTTTGGGACGAAGCGTAGGGTTTACTTTACTTGGAAAGTACAATGATTCTGTCTTTAGTGGATTAAATAAGACCTGCCATGTGTTCGATCACTGAGCAATTTTTCTCAGGTCATTATTCAAAACTTGTGCTGTTAACTTTGCATCTTCGATTACTAGATAAAATATAGTATCATCGGCATAAAGTCAAATATTAAACATAATATCTTTAACAATGTCATTTATGTAAATATCAAACAGAAGAGGGCCTAAAACGGATCCTTGGGAACACCACCTTTAATGATTTGATTTTTGGATTTCTCACCATTTACGACTACATGCTGGGAGCGATTTTTTAGGTTGCTTTTAAACCACGTGAGTAGGTTACCTCTTATTCCAATAGAGTCTAATTTACGAATTAATGCGTCGTGCCATACTCTATCGAAAGCCTTACTTATATCACAGAATATCATTCTGACTTCTTTATTGGTGTCCATATTGCTGGCAATACAGTTATCAATATCTATGAGTTGGTAAATTGTACTGTCACCCGGAATGAAGCCTGATTGTAAGGGTGTTAACAATCCGTTTTCAACCAAGAAGGAAAAAATGCGTCTGAAAATTACTTTTTCTAGAATTGTACTGACAGAACTTGTTTGAGAAACTGGCCGATAATTTGCCTTTTCATTTACGGATAATTTCTTATGAATAGGCACAACACTAGCCATCTTCCATAAATTTGGAAACTCATTACGTGATAAGGACAGATTAAACAGATAAGTTAGAGGGGGAGCTAACTGTTGGGCACATGCCTTAATAATTCTGTTATTAATTAAATCTGGCCCACTAGCTTTCTGGGGGTCTAAATTACTAATAATTGACATGACTTCCTCTTCGGAAATTACTATGGATTCAAGACTCATTTCACAATGTGGAGTGAGTGGCAATTCTTTGTCACCAACTGAGTTAGCTTGACTAGCATAGCGAGGAGGGGGTAGCAGTTGGGGACTTGAAGATCCCAGGGCTATTTTTTGCAGACGATATGGTGCTAGTGTCAGAGAGCGAAGAGGGGCTAACGAAAATGCTGGGAATTGTTGGGAAATATGGGAGCAAATGGAGACTCGAACTTAATGAAAGCAAGAGCAAAGTTATACCTGTGGGCCGCAAAGTGGACCCCACTCGAAGGTGGAGAGTGGGTGAAATTCTGCATTCCGGAAGGTAGCAGCAAACTTCTCAGTGTAGGGGAGACAGGTGATTACGAGTATTTGGGGGTAAATATAAACATTACAGGAAGATGCATCTACCGAAACCACACAAATAAATTGATTCTGAAGGGGAAGCGAATCCTTAACCAAATGAAACTTATAGGGAGAAACAGTTTCAATAAGGTTTTCGTGGGGAAAACCATTTAGGAAATGGTGGGTCTGCCAAGTATAACATACGGTACGGAAGTGGTACCCCTAAACCAGACGGCCGTAAAGAGCTTGGAAATCCTGCAGAACGATGCAGGCCGATGGATAACGGGGTCGAGTAATGCCGCAGCACTAGAAGCAATCAGGGGCAAGCTTGGGTGGATGAGGATCAAGGACAGGATAGACCTGTTGAAACTCGGTTATCTTAATTATTTGGTAAATCTCCCCGACAGCCGATGGTGTAAAGTAATATTCCTGAGAATTTTCAACTCAAATATCAAGACGGGGTGGATGGTCCAAGTGAGGGAGCTAGTAGAGAACTACTCATTGGAGATCTCGGACCTGGACGTTGGGGCAAACTAGGGTAAAAAAATCGTCAGAGAAAGGGCCATGGAGGATTGTAACCGTAATTGGCGAGAGGGGGTCAAATCAAAGAGGTCTTTGGGTGGCCTGTGTGATAAAGAGAAGCCAGATTTTAAAGAGTACCTTGATGGCACCTTTGGGGGGTCACTGTTGTTCAAGATGAGGTAGCGATCCCTGGAGCTGAGGGGAAAAATTGGGAAAGACAGTGAAAGGGAGTGCCAGATGTGTAATTTGGGCATGGTGGAGACCCTGGAACACTTTCTTCTAGAATGCCCAAAGTACCAGTCTAAAAGAATAAGATTCACTGGGAGTATAATGGGGAAGAAGGATGGGAGAATGAAGGACATGTGGTTAGGGGGAGACTCAAAGGAGAGGGTTAATATGCAAATCGGAGAGATTGGGAAGAATGGGGCAAGGGGTGTCATCAAGCAGTCCGTCTCCGAGTGTTGGGAGGAGAGGAGAAGCATGGGAATAGGGAGGCAGTTGGAGTACAGGGTAACCAAGGCCTTCTCGTCCGAGAACCGCGACAAATCAGCGGCTCGGCAAAGTGTTATTATTATTATTAGCAAAATACGTATTTAATACGTCTGCAATCGATTTTGCATCACTAATTATTTCCCCATTTTCTTCCAGTGGCGGGAAGAGTTCATTCGATAGATTGTGCTCTTTCGAGAAAGATTTAAGGGTCCCCCCGCCAGTGTTTACTGCCAAAGTTACCAGATGATACATAAGTTTCAGTTTTAATATCGTATTCCGCTTTGGCTGTTCGTATGAATGATATGGTTTCGTTTCTGTCATGCCTAAATCTAGCCCAGTCCTCTGTCCTATTTGTCTGTTTGGCTTTTTTGTGTGATCGATCACGCACTCCCATCATTTTTCGGATCGTTGAGTTCATCCATGGTTTATCATTCGGACGTACTACAATGGTTTTGTTTGGTGTTAGTTTTTAGCTGAGTCCATGATATACGATGTAAGGTTCTCTGTGGTATCATTTAAGTTTTCAGTAAAAAAGTCTCCCCACGTAGTTTGAGCAATATGTGCCCGTAATCCATTTATATCCATATTACTATAATCCCAAATTTGTATTTTAAAGCAGGCAGTTTTACTTTTTGGGAATTGTATTGTAACAGCAGTAGCATGGTGATCACTACAGAAGGGAGGAATAATAGAACAATTTTCAGCTAGCATTGGACACGATACTAAAATTAGATCAAGAAGGCTGCAAGAGTGTTCAGTTACTCACATTGGGTCTTTGACAATTTGAGATAGGCTACAATCGTTTTCCAGCTGCCTGGTCCTTGGTTGTGTATTGTTGAGACAGTCAAAATTAAAGTCACCAACTCTCACACATTTCAGCGACATATCATTCCTTGCCTTTTGGATAGATTCATCAATAAGACTCCAGTAATAATTATTTCTGGTTCTGACTTCGCAGTTCTGTCCAGATTAATTCTAAGCCTGGGATTTCAAGATCATATCGACGTTTCTAAACTATGTAAGACTTAATATAAAATGCCACTCCTCCCACCGACCCTCTCCTCGATCCATACGAATAGGTGGATAATGGTAGCCTTGTATTTGAATATCATTGTTTTGAACGGTGTTTGACAACAGAGTCTCCGAAACAGAAATGATATCATAATTTCCCAATTCGGCGCTTATTATATCGTTTTGTTGCGGACACCTCTAACATTGATATGTACAATCTTCATTTCCCCAGGATTAACTTCAATATCCCCACTTGTAAAGAGATGCATAAAAATCATTATACTTAATCCTCGATGTCCAACCGTTCATAAATGCATCACAAGAAGAACGATATTGGGATTCAAAAATGATTTATTTCTGCCTTCACCCCTGAAACGCCCAATCCTCGCGCGATAAGTCGATATGTTGTCATCCATTAGGTGCTATCAGTATACAGGCAATACGAGTTTGTGAGAATTGGTCTTTCAAGGTGTGCATTCTATTGTAAAACAAATGTGGCAAGTTTCTCAGATCAGTTTCAGTGCAAAAACAGAACAGCAAAATATAAATTGAAAAAGTTGATGGGTATCGTTTCATTTAAAACGTAAGTGGTATTGGTTTCAGGGCAAAGCCAGCCTAAATATAGGGGCAAGGGGCCTCATATTTAAAGATATCGTAAGTTCAAAATATATTCCGCATCAAGGCGAAAACCCCACTTGAATTTCACCTATCTGCAAAGCTGGACATGGAAAAAACACATGTGGTGTATATCCAGCTTTAGGGCAGGGACCCAGGGGAGAAACGGTATGTTAGATAAGGTCTAATCTCATTTAATTTATACAGTAGTCGCGAGTCTTACGAGACGTAATCTGTTGGTGGCAAGATATCGTCACGGCCAATTGAGAAACGAGATTCTAAAACGATAGAAATGTCTATCGTATCGTCACCTGATCATTATGTAGCAATAGTGGCAAGAACGAATCGGTTTTCTCGACAAGTGAAATCACCGTTGAGTCACGCGCGAGATGACTTGTATTGATTCTGTCTCGATATATGTCATCTCCCACCGTTTTGACAGGTGGACAGATGAGCGTCGGTCCACCTGACAGTTTAGGGTAAAAAGTATATATACCTTGAAGAGCAGAGCATTAGACACACACTTGGGGTCACACACACGTTGTTGAAGTCCAGGACAGGCGGACTGTTTCCTGGCATAAGGGTACCTTCGATCACAGGACCCTGAAACGGCTGGAATCGCCAGAGAGGGCATTCCACGATTGATTTAGCTTAACGTTGATAGGCGGCTACGGGGCCGAATTTGTGAGAAGGAACTCCCCAGGTGGAACGTTAAAATTTAGATTGTCGAGTAGCAGGTATCAGCCTGCAATAGTCAGAAGTGTAGGTTAATTGTATTGTGCGTATTAACCCTTTGAAGTGTCAGACTGATTGCGTTCTGAGTAGTTTGTTTTGCTGTCGAAGCATCGTAATACCGACTGGAGATCGGTGTGAGTGACAATTTCACCATAGCACAAAAAGGGGCATTTGTGAATCGTGAATTCAACCAGGAACGGTGAATATTTCAATAGGACTTTCACGGAGGACTTTCAAAAGGCACATAAGGTATGAGTAGACAATATCTGACCCAAATCAGAAGTACGGTGGCTTTATAGATGACGAACATTGCTGGTCGCAACCCTCCGACAGCCAGAGGTACAGTTACGCGCAGACGTTGACATTTGAGCCTAAGCGGGTGAAGCTCTTATGGCGAGCTCACAGTAATAACATTTCAGATTTGTGAAGCTCTTATGGCGAGCTCACGGTAGTAACATTTCCAGTGTGTAGACTATAGTGCCAGTACAGGGCTATAGAACGACTATATGATTGTTGAGAATTGTTTAACCCTAGCAACCCATTTTCTGTGAAAAGAATCGAATTGTTGATTGCTGAAATATTGAGACGGCTTTATTTTTATGTGTAAATAAAAGAATCGTTGTTACTTTAAATCATTCTTTCCATTACGCAGCCTGAAGTGATTAGGAATCACACCTAACGGAAATCGAACCTATTTCAGGCCAATTTGGCAGAGAAGGAATCACGGCGTCGGTCTAACTCTGCTCCCTGCGCCGAGTTCGCGACCCTTGGATTCCGACCCTCCACGTTGGTCTAATTTTCCCGCAACTTCATCAGCGGGACTAAATAACCCCACGTCAGCCCAGGCCTTACGGGGCCTCAGGTGTTCCTGACAATTGGGATGGTGCAGTGTCAGAAATAAAATCAATATTGTCAATATTCCTAGCATAGATTGCATACACATTTCAGCAAAGATAGGATTTGGGGGCCATAGAAACCAGCATCGGTCAATTAACATGATGAAGCTTCAATGGGGGGGGGGGGGGGGGGGGGGGGCAACCTCACAGCGCAGTAAAAACTCTCGAGTTTACGCCTGCACTGGACCCTCTAACAACTACAGAGTGCATTCGGCTTTTTGATTTTGTCTTTGCTGTAGATATGGGCATTGTAAATCAACAGACCAATTCGTAGGCCATTATTAAAGGATAAGAAACAATTATAGACGTTAAACAATCATCATTAGCCCTCAATTTCCAGTGAAGTCGTTTGCAACTTCAAAGAATACAATTATCTGTCGAATATACGTGTATTACCCATGAGTAGTATCATTCATAAATATAGGCTGTGAAATAATAGACTTTTCCACAGAGAAATATATTTTAGGAAGACCTTTCCAGCAATAAATGTTAAAAGTGTTAAACTGATCCTTAAAGCCCGTCGAGCCAAACATTCAATTATTCTCATGTTATTTTATAATCAAAGCTTGCCAAACCATGATTATCTCGCAACGACGTTGTCTGGTATTTAAACATGAGCTACATTGTTTGGGCAAGAGCTGCTTCTCGAAATATTTTTTTCGAAAAACAGATGAACATAAACATTACAGTTCGATCAAAATACGGGTACAATGGAAAGAGAATAAACACGATCAAAATAATAATAATACTCAACGCATGCAAAGATTTTTGTTTACAAAACTATCATTCAACAAATATGAGATGGCATCTGTTTTGTGACAACATGGATAAGTTGTATACCAGCCACAGGGATTTCCGGAACAATGGTAAATAAATTATCATTAACCATCAGGATAAAAAAAAAAAAAAAAAAAAACTTAAAAAAAAACTCTTCAAGCAGCAGGCGCAATGTGAAAATGTATTAAGGGTCATGTTCGGTAGATGGGTGAGAGTATGAACAGTATTTTCAAAGTCTGTAACATCAACCCAAAAGGGTTAAAATGTGAAACAAGTGAATGCTGTAGCTTCAATATAATACATAGAGAACATAAAAACAATCTTTGAAAAAATTAATACAAAAAAGTGTTTTTACTCACCAAATAAAAACTTGGCTGTACTGCAACTAGAGCGGGATAGATAAAAACTGAAAAATAAAGATGACTCAATGTACATATTGTCCATCATTCAGACTACAATAGAGGAGACTTATATTGTTGAGATACTATAAAAAAAAAAAAAAAAAAAGTTTTTCATAACTAGTATTCAAAGAAATCCCAATCTCCCTGGAAAGTATACGTCCAGTGAATATGTCCAGCTACTCAACAACTTCTCTCTCTCGAGGCCCGAGCTTACAGTTGAGCTTAAAAGGTCTGTTGTGGGCTCGGCTCTCGAGAGTGATAAGTGGTTTGTATGTTTTCAGGTGCAAGTGAATAAATACCTACAAATAAATCCCATCTGAAAGAATATTTCCAGTGAATATACCAGCCATGCAACTCATCTGAAAGAAAAACATCCAGTGAATATACCAGTCATACAACTGCCCACTTTTTGTCATGATTTTAAATGCAGTGAATATGTTCAGCCATATAACACCCCCACCTCAACAATGAGTTTTTCACAACTAGTATTCAAAGAAACCCCATTCTTCCTGGAAAGTATACGTCCAGTGAATATGTCCAGCTACTCAACAACTTCTCTCTCTCGAGGCCCGAGCTTACGGTTGAGCTTAAAAGGTCTGTTGTGGGCTCGGCTCTCGAGAGTGATAAGTGGTTTGTAAGTTTTCAGGTGCAAGTGAATAAATACCTACAAATAAATCCCATCTGAAAGAATATTTCCAGTGAATATACCAGCCATGCAACTTCCCACTCCTAGTCAGGATTTAAATGCAGTAAATATGTTCAGCCATATAACACCCTCCCCCCCCCCCCCCAATCTCAGTAATGAGTTTTTACACAACTAGCATTCAAAGAAACCCTACTCTGTCTGGAAAGTATACGTTTAGTGAACATTCCCAGCTACCCAGCTCCTTCTCTCTCGCGAGGCCCGAGTTTACAGATGAGCTTTAAAGGTCAATTGTGGGCTGGGCTACTCAATTTGGGCTGCTCGGGCTTAGAGGGTCAATTATGGGCTCGGCCCCCGAGAGTTATAAGTGGTTCGTAAGTTTTCAGGTGCAGGTGAATAAATACCAACAAATAAATCCCATCCCATGTGAAAGAAAACATCCAGTGAATACACCAGTCATACAACTCCCCACTCTCAGTCACGATTTTAAATGCCGTAAATATATTCAGTCATATAACACTCCCACCCCAACAATTAGTTTTTACATAACTAGTATTCGAAGAAATCCCCACTCTTCCTGGAAAGTATACGTCCAGTGAATATGCCCAGCTACTCAACAACTTCTCTCTCTCGAGGCCCGAGCTTACAGTCGAGCTTATGAGGTCAGTTGTAGGCTCGGCTCTCGAGAGTGATGAGCGGTTTGTAAGTTTTCAAGTGCAGGGGAATAAATACCTACAAATAAATCCCATCTGAAAGAATATTTCCAGTGAATATACAAGCCATGCAACTCCCCAAATGTGTTCAGCCATATAAAACCCTCCACCTCAGCACTGAGTATTTACACAACTAGTATTCACAGAAACCCCACTCTGCCTGGAAAGTATACGTTCAGTGAATATGTCCAGCTACTCAACTGCTTCTCTCTCTCGAGGCTCGAGCTCAGAGTTGAGCTTAAATGGTCAGTTGTGTGCTCGGCTCACGAGAGTGATGAGCGGTTTGTAAGTTTTCAAGTGCAGGTGAATAAATACCTACAAATAAATCCCATCTGAAAGAATATTTCCAGTGAATATACAAGCCATGCAACTCCCCAAATGTGTTCAGCCATATAAAACCCTCCACCTCAGCACTGAGTATTTACACAACTAGTATTCACAGAAACCCCACTCTGCCTGGAAAGTATACGTCCAATGAATATGTCCAGCTACTCAACTGCTTCTCTCTCTCGAGGCCCGAGCTCAGAGTTGAGCTTAAATGGTCAGTTGTGTGCTCGGCCCACGAGAGTGATAAGCGGATGAATATGTACCAACAAATATATCCCACCAGAACATGAAACTCGCCCCAGTTCTATTTGAAAGAATTGTGAATATGTCCAG
Organism: Pictodentalium vernedei; assembly: GCA_031216915.1. Taxonomy (NCBI): domain Eukaryota; kingdom Metazoa; phylum Mollusca; class Scaphopoda; order Dentaliida; family Dentaliidae; genus Pictodentalium; species Pictodentalium vernedei. The sequence goes on along the minus strand of CM062297.1, from coordinate 445,256,573 downwards.
TTATAACCCCCCCCCCCCGACCCCAGTTCTATTTGAAAGAATTGTGAATATGTCCAATTATAACCCCCCCCCCCCAACCCCCTAACATATCATTTAAAACAAGGAATATATTAATGAATAAGTCTTCTCCCACCCATCTCCTCGATAATTTCCTGTTGATGCCTTTAGCTGAAAGTGTTAAGGTTCCCCCTAACATATCAACCCCCTAACATATCATTTAAAACATGGAATATATTAATGAATAAGTCTTCTCCCACCCATCTCCTCGATAATTTGCTATTGGTGCTTTTAGCTGAACGTGTTAAGGTTCTGTCTTGACACTCTACCGTGTATTACACCTCCAGCTATATAATCTGATAAATTTATTCGATATTCTATTTTTCAAACATAGATCAAATGCCTTTTTTTCTATCAAACTAATTTTCCGTTATAACTCTACTGCGGAAACCACGTTTTTTTGTACTACGGAAGCCACGTCTTTTTGTCACCACTCAGTGATGTGACGTAATCAACTCCTTCTCTCACGGGAGATCCGGGCCCACGGTTGAGCTTGAAAGGTCAATTGTGGGCTCGGCTCCCGAGGGTGTTTTTAAACAAGCAGTGAATATACCCGCCCCACCCCAGCTCTCCACTGGTATTTTAAAGTGAACCAGAATTCAAGGAAATCCCAGTTCTGCCTGGAAAGTGTGCACCCAGTGAATACGATCAGTAACACAGCTACTTCTCTCTCTTGGGGTCCGAGCTTCCGATTGAGCTCAAAAGGTCAATTGTGGGCTCGGCTCAATCAAATGCCTTTTTTTCTATCAAACTAATTTTCCGATATAACTGTACTGCGGAAACCACGTTTTTTGTACTACGGAAGCCACGTCTTTTTGTCACCACTCAGTGATGTGACGTAGTCAACTCCTTCTCTCACGGGAGATCCGGGCCCACGGTTGAGCTTGAAAGGTCAATTGTGGGCTCGGCTCCCGAGGGTGTTTTTAAACAAGCAGTGAATATACCCTCCCCACCCCAGCTCTCCACTGGTATTTTAAAGTGAACCAGAATTCAAGGAAATCCCAGTTCTGCCTGGAAAGTGTGCACCAAGTGAATATGATCAGTAACACAGCTACTTCTCTCTCTTGGGGTCCGAGCTTCCGATTGAGCTCAAAAGGTCAATTGTGGGCTCGGCTCTCGAGAGTGATAAGTGGATTGAAAGTTTCCATGTGAATATATACCAACAAATAAATTCCATCAGAGCATGAAACTCGCCCCAATTCTGTCTAAAAGAATACATCCAGCGAATATGACACAACCCAATAATTATGATTTTAAACATACCGCGTCTCGCTGAGGAGGCGATCATGGCCTCCTTGGAGGGGCGTGGTGCGGCGGCCTGGATTGCTTCGCTGTAGCAATAAAAGACTATTTATGTGACTAAAAGTTCAGCATCGCATGCCAGCGCCGGCATTAACAATTTTCCCAGCTTTTCTGGTGGGTTGGGTTGAGGCCGGGGAGAGCTGTTTTTGTTTACACCTATTTTTGTAACAGGTGCACGATACCGGGGAGTCCCCCGATGCGCATGGTGCGATGAACAATGTCATGAATGTGAAAAAAATTGGACCGCCTATCGAGAGCGGAATATAAAATTTGCCCCAGATCTGTCTGAAAGAATTCGTCCAGTAAATATGACCAGTTATACAACAGCAACCCCTCCCCTTAAATATCACTTACAACATCGAATATACTGAGTACCCTTCTATCCACCCGATAAATTATTATTGATGCTTTAAAACATGAAATTCGACCCAGTTCTGTCTGGAAGAATTCATGCCGTAAATATGACCAGTTAGACTAACCCCCCCCCCCCCCCCCCCCCTAAATATCACTTACAACATCGAATATATTGCATACCCTCCTACCCACCCGAAAAAATCGTAGTGATGCTTTTTTAGCTGAAAGTATACGAGCTTCCGTCTTGATAAACTTCTGTATATAACACCTAAAAATAGGTTTATGTGTATGGATGCGTGTATATATGTTTCTATGTATGTATGTATATATTTTATACAACTGTAAATACCGTTACAGGGATTGCTCTATCCTTATATCCACAGAATGACCCACTGTCCAACCTGATGAAAAGTAATCCATTAACTCACAGAACGGAATTCCCCTTCTCATTGAAAAGAGAAGACAACAAACAATTAACAATAACAACCCAAACTAGACTTTATGATTCTGGAGAATCATGGCTTTTCCCGATGAGATTCCTTGATTTTTCATGCCCCCACAGTGTCTGATGAATTGTTTTTAACTGTCTCACTGAAGTTCTTTCATTGATGTTATGAGAAAGGTGGTTATAGTAGTTTCAAATGACTCAGTTTTATAAAAAAAATTGTTTAGGTAAAAACCATCATTAATGGTAGAGTGGGTTAATATCAATATCGTCGTCCCACAAGTTAATGACCGACAAAAGGAGTTATGTTTGTTTGACACATACCCTTTGAGTGCTCTGTCTATTTGAAAATGGTCAATTTTATCTCAAATGTATCCAAAATATTGATGTCTGGCCAATTGTAGAGGGTTAACATGTGCTAACAGGCATATTTATTCATGCAACTTGCAATTTCAAACCAAAAAGTGCGAATGGCCATTTTTACTTAAAATCTATAAGATGTTTTCAGAGAAATCCATGCGCATGCGCTCTTTTCGAATTCGACGTGACGAAATGCGAAATTCGTATCGCTCTTCATGGAAAGTGATGCCGCAACTATCCATGAACAACGAGTGAAAATTTCATGGGAATCTGCCTAGAATTGGTTGGGATATAGCGTTTTGAAGAGAGGAGGTAACTGTCTGAATTTGGTCCTTCCTTTTCAAGCCAGTTCGAAAAAAGACGTCGTGAATGGGCGCAGACTCCTTTAGAGCCCCCCCCTCTCTCTCTCTCTCTCTGTAAATGGAAGTTGCTTCTTTAAGACCGCCACCCAGGGATCCCAACACAACCTTTAAACCTAAGAGAATCGTCAGAAGTTTAAAGTGAAAAGAAATTGGCGATGATTGGGTTTCTGGCAGGCAGGAAAAGATTGACGAAGATTTGCATATTGTACATTAAAATAGCACTTCTGACATACACGAACCGTGTCCAGACCACTGGAGGCAGCGACTTGAAATTTTCAGAACTTGTTCTACGAACCCTGGCCGACATTTTGGGATCTGTTTGGAGCGTCCGAGCCGCCTGGAAAACACCACGCATCGCTTGGAAGGAGAGAGTACTATTCGTCCCGACTCTATCAGTTCAGAATGGAAATGGGCAGTGTTGTAGACGACTGTGGAGCTGCGATTGAGCTTAAAGTCCCAGGTTTCTGTGCGGGGGGTGTATCCTGACACTATCTTTAAACCTTAGATAATCGGAAGAAGTTGCAGTGAAAAGAAATCGGCGGTGAGTAGGTGTTTTGGCAGGAAACGATTAACGAAAATTTGCCAATTTGACATTAAAATTGCACTTCTCACAAACACGAACCGTGTCCAGACCGCCGAAGGCAGCGACTTCTAATTTTCAGAACTTGTTCTACGCACCCTGGCCGACATTTTGGCATCTGTTGCAAGTGTCGAGACCGCGTGGAGAACACCACGCATCACGTGGAAAGTGAGAGTACTATTCGTCCCGACTCTATCAGTTTGGAATGGAATGGGGCACTATTGTAGACTACTGTAGAGCAGCGATTGAGCATAAAATCGGAGTTTTTTGTGCCAAATTACCTAACCGGCTCCAAGGTATGATCTTTCATCTGTACATCGCCCAGATCGTCTGAAGTTTATACCGTTACCATACGTTGAAGTAGCCTTTTGTCATTTTCGCCACTTTCGACCCAGATTTGAAGGTACCTTCCTTCAGCGAAATCTAGCCATGCTCACAACCACGCCCTCTCCCCGTCGGCCCGGGTGCTTCTAAAGATGGAAAGGTCAATGGGGAGGGGCCCGTTAGCAAACAAACGGGGGCAGGTGTAGTTGGTGAAAAACAGCAGGGGGGGGTCACGTGGCCTAGGTAAAAGAAACAATAGGGGGCAGGTGTCCTAGGTAAAAAAAAAACAGCAGGAAGGGGGGGGGCAGATGTCCCCGCTAATTAATTTTAATAACAGGCAGGTGTTCATGGGGCAGGCCCACTGCTCGGTGTTCCAAATTTTCTATGGTACTTGGCCTTGACGGAAACAACACTTCAACAAGAAACAACGGGAAACCTATTTGCAGTAAATCTGCAAATATAAACATGATTTTAGGACCATTCCATGGACAGTTTAAAGCCTACTGCGATATCAGCGTTTATTACTCTCGAACTTTCACTGCATCACTGCAGTATTTCACCCGAGTCGAGTTCTGACGTCATGTAAGTTTGACGGACATGCTTTCAATATTGTTATTGACAACACATATTTATAATTTCGTGATTACTGATCGGAATTTTGAAAGCGACACATGCAATCGCGAAAGAGTTTTCTGAAAAACACGATTCTGCAAAAGGTTTTAGTGAAATTTGATTTTTTTTTTATTTTCAATTTCGATGGCTCTTGTCGAAAAGGTGTTAATCACTGATCGTCCCAAACGAGATCAAAGACTGACGCTGTATATTAATAACACACAGAGAATCTCCTAAGGATATACACGCGCAATCCTAAAATGAAATAAATCAAGTCTTTTTCAGGTTTTACGAGAGAAATATGTCCAATTGTTTCATTGAATCATGTTTAGGTATATGTGGGCGAGACATTTTCTATACGGACAAAATACAGACTAAATAAAATAATTGCCATTATTTAACGCAGACGTATTTTTGTCTTTGCTTCTTGGGGAAATCCATGCTGCTAAATACAACGAAGGAGTGTTATCTAATCAGGTCAGAACCGTCAGGTGGTCGGGTCCGACACCGCACCTCGAAGTAGATTTAGTGGGGGTGTCAATTTTACAAGTAATGTAGGCAGCGTACACCGCATGGGCTGTCTGTCTTTAATCCTATAAACAGGGTTAAGGCTTGGCTTTTTGAATACCCTTATTTATTTATTTATTTATTTATTTATTTATTTATTTATTTATTTATTTATTTATTGGTGTTTAAGGTCACATACTTATGCACATTGGCTAATCGTGACCGTGACAGTTTTATAGGTGGAGGAAGCCGGAGTACACGGAGAGAACCACCAAGCAACGACGAGCAACTGTCAGCTCCTCAACATTCTAACTCTGTTCAAGCTCCGCTCAAGCAGGGTTACAGAGGGTGAAGACATATGTTCCATCGACGTGCAGTATGCCTTAGTACACGGCGTCATCGTGCCCCCATGTCGGCAACCGGGCTAAAGTGCCTTGCCCAAGGACACAACGTGAGTCGTCCCGGACGGGGATCGGACTCGGGACCTCTAGCATAGAAGTACAACAGTCTACCACTGAGCCACCACGCTCCCTTGAATATCCTTAACACTATCATACATTATTCCTCATGAATTCTGAGTCTGATAAAAGAGGTTATGTTTACCTATTACATACCCATTTGCTGCCCGAAAACAGCCGACTTTATCAAAATTTTTACGTTTAGCAGCCGGTAGCGGGATTAACAAACGACTAGCGGAATATTCTATCTATGCACTTTGTAAGACCTGCCAATGTCCAATTGTTCTTGAAAATCGCCAACAAGCAGTTAGCGAAATCCACAGAAAATGTAAATTTTAAGCTTTTAAGGGGTATCTCTCCTTATCCAGTCTAAAATAGGTTAAGTTTCATTCTTTTAAATACCCTTACTACTTACAAAACTGTTCCTCTGTGAATTCTACGCGAGTAAAAGAAGTTACATTTCTCTGTTACATATCCATTGGGTGCTCTTGGTGTCTGAAAACAATCCATTTTATCAACATTTTGATGTTTAGCAGTTCGTGGAGAGTTAACGAATGCTCAACGGAATATTTTGTCCATGTAACTTGTAATGTCACATGAAGACCCGTGAATGGCCATTTTTTCTTGAAATCTACAAGATGTTTTTAAAGAAATCCAGGGAAAACATGAAATTTTAAGTCTTTGATGGGTACCGCTGTTTAACCAGCCCAAAACGGGTTAAGACCAGCACTAAATGGGTTAATGCTTGTTCTGATGAATTCCACTTCCAAAGAAGGAGGTTATGGTTATCTCGCAGGTACACATTGCGTGCAATGGGTGCCCAAGAACAGTCCATTTTCTCAAAATTTCTATGCTTTGCAGTCTCTGGAGAGTTAACTAACGCTCACAGGAATATTTTGTCTATGTAACTTGTAATGTCACTCCAAGACCTGCAAATGGTCAATTTTTCTTGAATACTTACTAGATTTTTTGGAGAAATCCACAGAAAACTAGAATTTTAAGCTTTTAAGGGGTACATCTTAACCAGGCGAAAATGGGTTAAGACCTCGATTTTTTGAATACCCTTACTACTTACTAAATTTTTCTCTGTCAGTTTTGCATCCAGTAAAAGAAGTTATGTATCTCTGTGGCATTCCCATTTGTTGTTGTTGGTGTCCAAAAACAGACTATTTTTTCAAAATGTTGACATTTAGCAGCCCATGGAGGGTTAACAAATGCTTACTGGAATATTTTATCCATGCAACCGGTAATGTGACTCCAAGACCTATCAATGGCCATTTTCTGTTGAAAACTTACAAGATGTTTGTAACGAAATCCACGGAAAACATAATTTTTTTTTAGCTTTTGATGGGTATCGCTAATAACAACCCCAAAAGGGGTTAACGCTTGGGTTTTTGAATACCCTTATTACTTACAAAAATGGTCCTCAGTGAATTCCACTTCCAACAAAGGAGATTATGTGTAACTCTCGGACATACATTGCGTGCTGTGTGTGTCCGAAAACAGCCCATTTCAACAAAATTATGATGCTTGGCATTCTGTAGAGGATTAATAAACGCTCAGCGGAATATTTTGTCCATGCCACTTGTAATGTCACACAAAGACCTGCAAGTAGTCAATTTTTCTTGAAAACCTATGGAATGTATTTAGAGAAATCCACAGAAAATGGGAATTTTTAGATTTTAAGGGGTCTCTCTCTTTAGCCTGCCCAAAATGGGTTAAGACTTCGTTTTTTGAATACCCTTACTACTTACAAAAATGTTTCCCTATAGATTGTGCGCTCTATGAAAGAAATCACTTTTCTTTGTGGCATACCCGTTGGGTGCCGTTGGCGTCCAAAAACAGCCCAGTTTATCACAATTTTGACTTTTAGCAGCCCGTGGAGGGTTAACAAATGCTCACAGAAGTATTTTGTCCATGCAGCTTCTATTGTCACATCAAGGCCTGGGAGTGACAATTTTTTCATGAAAATCTACAAGACTCGTTTAGAGAAATCCACGGAAAACCTGAATTTTTTAGCTTTTTGGGGGTATTGCTGTTTAACCAACCCAAAACGGGTTAATGCTTGGTTTTTTGAACACCATTATTACTTACAAAAATGATCTCCGGTAAATTCCACTTCCAATAAAGGAAGTCATGTTTATCTATCTTGTATCGTTTGGGTGCTCTGGGGGCCTGAAACCGACCCATTTCATCAAAATTTCGATGTTTGGCAGCCTGTGGAGGGTTACCATATGCATCGCCTAATATGTCGTGTGTATCAAAGGTCGTGACATGGGCAGGTCTAGAAATGATGAATGTTTAAAAAAAATCCTAAAGACGTGTTTCGAGAAAGTGCCGATAAACCCCAATTTTGGCAGTTTTTTGCCAATTCTGGCGAAATAAGGGTTAAATCGAAAATTCCGCTTCGGTACATTTTTAGATTTTTTGCCACTCTATGCGTGTGCCAAATTGTGTGAAAATCGGTTAGAAAATGGCTTCTGAATCGTACGGACAAAAATGTGTGGAAAAAAAAAAAAAAAAAAAAAAAAAAACTAGACTTTATGATTCTGGAGAATCATGGCTTTTCCCGATGAGATTCCATGATTCTTCATGACCCCACAGTGTCTGATGAATTGTTTTTAACTGTCTCACTGAAGTTCCTTCATTGATGTTATGAGAAATGTGAATATAGTAGTCTCAAATGACTTGGCTCGATCCTAATTAACACCATAATTATGGAAACACTGGAATTACCAGTGCGACTGAAGAGAACAATAGCAGCTCTGGGCATCTCTTGCCCTGTCACCTGGACTGTCCGGGAGACAGGCAAGAGAGTCCATCTGAACTTGGAGTTCGTCATTGAAGAGCACAACACCGCCCCACCTTCTTCGGGGAGAGGTAGCACCTTTTGTGAGAGGAACCCCTCTCACACTGGTCCTCACCCGAAGAAGCGTGGACCTGGCCCTGAAAAGAAGAAGAGCAAGAAGAAGAAGAGTCTGTCCACCAAGCGCCGGGATTCCAGGCGCCTGGAGGCCTTCCGGAATAGGAAGAAAGAGGTGAGCGAGAGGATGGAGGTCCTGGAGGCAGCTGCCAGTTCCCGTCCTAGTCCCACTAGTACACCCAACCAACTGCCAGCTCCTGAGCCGGTACTGTTGGATGAGGAACGTCTGGTGGAGACTGAGGAGGAACCGGAGGTTGCCTTTTCACCACCTTCCACCACTCACTCCTCACTTCCTTCTCTACCGGACAGCCCGGGTGTGTCAATCTCAACAACACAGCCACCTAAGTCTGCAGTCACCGCCGAAGAATTAAGGAGAATAATATAGATGGGAAGGCGAGCAGTTGAGATGGGAAACCGAATCGCCTCCGAAACCCACGAGTTCAGGGAACAATCCAAGGCAGATCTCAAAAAGAAATTAGACGCAATCCATTCACCAAACTCAACACTAAACTCAACATCGTCGACTTCCACATCACAATCTCAACCAACTCCAAAGAAAAAGAGCCGGAAGAAGCCTAGATGGGGTTAAGCCACCTCCCTCCTTCCTTTTCCTCCTCCACCGCGCCTTGACGTCCTACAACAACAACAAACAGCTAACGAGGGTCGAAAGGGGCTTGTCCTCCAAATCGTCCCTGCGCGCCTTCGGCGCGTCAAACCATTTCGTTCGTCTCAAATGACTCAGTTGATAAGAAAATTGTTTAGGTAAAAAACATCATTAACGGTGGAGTGGGCTAATATCAATATCGTCGTCCGACAAGTTAATGACCCACAAAAGGAGTTATGTTTGTTTCACACATACCCACTGAGTGCTGTGTCTATTTGAAAATGGTCCATTTTATCTCAAATGCATCCAAAATATTGATGTCTGGCAGCTTGTAGAGGGTTAACAAGTACTAACAGGAATATTTTTCCATGCAACTTGTAATGTCACACTAAGAACTGCAAATGGCCATTTTTTCTTTAAAATCTTCCAAGATGTTTTCAGAGAAATCCCTGCGCATATGCTCTTTTCCAATTCAACGTGACGAAATGCGACATTCATGTCGCTCTTCATGGAAAGTGATGCCACAACTATTCATGAACAAGGAGTGAAAATTTCATGGAAATCTGCCTAGAATTGGTTGAGATATGGTGTTTTGGAGAGAGGAGGTAATTGTTTGAATTTGGTCCTTCCTTTTCAAGCCAGTTCGAAAAAAGACGTCGGGAATGGGCGCAGAATCCTTCAGTGCCTCCTCGCTGGAGTAAGTCCACTTAAATGTTACAATTGTGTGTGACTGGTGGAGAGTTGACTGTAAATGGAAGTTGCTTCTTTAAGACAGCCACCAGGGACCCCAACACAACCTTTAAACCTACGAGAATCTCAGAAGTTTAAAGTCAAGAGAAATTGGTGGTGATTGGGTTTCTGGCAGGCAGGAAAAGATTGACGAAGATTTGCATATTGGACATTAAAATAGCACTTCAGACATACACGAACGGTGTTCAGACCGCTGGAGGCAGCGACTTGAAATTTTCAGAACTTGTTCTACGAACCCTGGCCGACATTTTGGGATCTGTTTGGAGTGTCCGGACCGCGTGGAAAACATCACGCATCGCTTGGAATGTGAGAGTACTATTCGTCCCGACTCTATCAGTTTCGAATGGACACCGGCAGTGTTGTAGACGACTGTAGAGCTGCGATTGAGCATAACGTCCCAGGTTTCGGTGCCACATTGCCTAACCAGCCCCAAAAGAGCGGCGGGGGAGGGGTATCCTGACACTATCTTTAAACCTTAGATAATCCTCTGAAGTTGAAGTGAAAAGAAATCGGCGGTGAGTAGGTTTTTTGGCGGGTAACGATTAACGAAAATTTGCCAATTAGACATTAAAATTGCACTTCTCACAAACATGAAGCGTGTCCAGATCGCTGAAGGCAGCGACATCTAATTTTCAGAACTTGTTCTATGCACCCTGGCCGACATTTTGGCATCTGTTGCGAGTGTCGAGGCCACGTGAAGAACACCACGCATCGCGTGGAAAGTGAGAGTACTATTCGTCCCGACTCTATCAGTTTGGAATGGACTTGAGGACTGTTGTAAACTACTGTAGAGCAGCGATTGAGCATGAAGTCGGAGTTTTTTGTGCCAAATTGCCTAACCGGCTCCAAGGTATGATTTTTCGTCTGTACATCGCCCAGATCGACTGTAGTTTATACCGTTACTATACGTTGAAGTAGCCTTTTGTCATTTTCGCCACTTTCGCCCCAGATTTGAGAGTACCTTCCTTCAACCCCATTTTATAGCAAAATCTAGCCATGCTCCCGACAACGCCCTCTCCCCGTCGGCCCGGGTGCTTCTAAAAATAGAAAGGTCAATGAGTAGGGGCCCGTTAGCAAACAAACGGGTGCACGGCAGGTGTACTTGGTGAAAAAACAGTTGTGTGAACATCCCCAGAAGTGAAAACCTATGCTCAGTGGCTGTAATCATGATGTTAATTTAGACTCCCATTACGGCCAAGATACTACAGAATGCAAATGGGTGGGTGGCGGGCATCATCACTGGATCTAATGTTGTATTTCATGTTTTCTTTATATTCTATTTATTTTTTTTATCTCTCTCTCTCTCTCTCTCTCTCTCTCTCTCAGTTTAATTTGTGTTTGTCTATAATGTTTATAATATTTAGATTTTGCTAGATTATGTTATTTATGGAATACGTTCTGCCATATTGTAAATTATTAGTCATAGTCACCGTACAGGAACGGAGGGGCTTCTAAGTGGTAAGCACTTGTCCTCCAATCCTGATTTGCATTGTCAAATGGCAAATAAAATATGTTTAATCTAATCTAACAGTAGGTGTGTGTGTGGGGGGGGGGGGGGGGGGGGCATGTGTCCTACGTAAACAATCAGCAGGGGGCAGGTGTCCTAGGTAAAATAAACAGCATGGGGGGGGGGATGTTCCCGCTAATTAATTTTAATAGCAGGCAGTTGTTCATGGGGCAGGTGTCCTATCCCACTGGTACTTGGCCTTGATGGAAATAACATTTCAACAAGAAACAACGGGAAACTTAATAATAAAGCTGCAAATATAAACTTGATTTTAGGACCATTCCATGGACATTTTAATGCCTACTGCGATATCAGCGTTTCTTACTCTCGTACTTTCACTACACCGCAGTATTTTACCCGACTCGAGTTCTGACGTCATGCAAGTTTGACCGACATGCTTTCAATTTTGTTATTGACAACAACATATTTATACATATTTATAATTTCGTGCTTACTGATCCGAATTTTGAAAACGACACACGCAATCGCGAAAGCGTTTTCTGAAAAACACGATTCTGTAAAAGGTTTTAGTGAAATTTGATTATTTTTTTTATTTTCAATTTCGATGGCTCTTGTCGAAAAGGTGCTAATCACTGATCGTCCCAAACGAGATCAAAGACACGCCGTAGTTTAATAACAGACAGAGAATCTTCCTAGAATATACATGCGCAATCCTAAAATGCAATAAATCAAGTGTTTTTTCACGTTTTATGAGAGAAATATGTCCAATTGTATCATTGAATCATTTTTAGGTATATGTGGGTGAGAAATTTTCTATACGGACAAAATACAGGCTAAATAAAATATTTGCCATCATTTTCCGCAGACGTATTTTTGTCTTTGCTTCTTGGGGAAATTTCTTGCTGCTAAATACAACGAAGGTGTGTTATATGATGTGGTCAGAACCGTCAGGTGGTCGGGTCCAAAACCGCACCTCGCAGAAGATTTAGTGGGGGGTGTCGATTTTACAAGTAATGTAGGCAGCGTACACAGCATGGGCTGTCTGTCTTTAATCCGACAAAACAGGGTTAAGGCTTGGTTTTTTGAATACCCTTATTTATTTATTTATTTATTTATTTATTTATTTATTGGTGTTTAAGGTCACGTACTTCTGCACAATGGCTAATCGTGACCGTGACAGTTTTAGGGGTGGAGGAAGCCGGAGTACCCGGAGAGAACCACCAAGCATCGACGAGCAACTGTCAGCTCCTCAACATTCTCACTCTGTTCAGGCTCCGCTCAGGCAGGGTTACAGAGGTTGAAGACATGTGTACCATCGACGTGCAGTATGCCTTAGTACACGGGGACATCGTGCCCCCATGTCGGCAACCGGGCCAAAGTGCCTTGCCCAAGGACACAACGTGAGTCGTCCCGGACGGGGATCGAACTCGGGACCTCTAGCATAGAAGTACAACAGTCTACCACTGAGCCACCACGCTCCCTTGAATACCCTTAATACTATCATACATTATTCCTCAGGAATTCTAAGTCTGATAAAAGAGGTCATGTTTATCTATTGCATACCTATTTTGCTGCCCGAAAACAGCCGATTTTATTAAAATTTTGACGTTTAGCAGCCTGTAGAGGGATTAACAAACGACTAGCGGAATATTCTATCTATGCAATTTGTAAGACCTGCCAATGTCAAATTGTTCTTGAAAATCCCCAACAAGCAGTTAGCGAAATCCACGGAAAATGTAAATTTTAAGCGTTTAATGGGCATCTCTCCTTATCCAGTTCAAAATGGGTTAAGTTTCATTCTTTTAGATACCCTTACTACTTACAAACCTTAAACACCAATTAGATTCCATGATTTTTCTTGACCCCCACAGTGTCTGATGAATTGTTTTTAACTGTCTCACTAAAGTTCCTTCATTGATGTTATGAGAAAGGTGAGTAAAGTAGTCTCAAATGATTCGGTTTGGTTTTGATAAAAAAAAATGTTTAGGTAAAACCCATCATTAATGGTAGAATGGGTTAATATCAATATCAATGTTTCCCTATCAGTTTTGCGTCCGGTAAAAGAAGTTACGTTTCTCTGTGGCATTCCCGTTTGATGTTCTTGGTGTCCAAAAACAGGCTGTTTCCTCAATTTTTTTTACATTTAGCAGCCCATGAAGGGTTAACAAATGCCTACCAGAATAATTGATTCATGCAACTGGTCATATGACACCAAGACCTATCAACGGCCATTTTCTCTTGAAAACCCCACAAAATGTTTGTAGAAATCCAGGGAAAACGATTTTTAAGCTTTTGATGGGTATCCCTGTTAACCTCCCCAACAGGGGTTAACGCTTGGCTTTTTGAATACCTTTATTACTTACAAAAATGGTCCTCTGTGAATTCCACTTCAAACAAAGGAGATTATGTTTATCTCTCATGTATACATTAGGTGATGTGCGTGTCTGAAAACAGTCCCATGTTAACAACATTACGATGCTTGGCAGCTTGTAGATGGTTAAAAAACGCTCACCGGAGTATTTTGTCCATGCAACTTTTAATGTCACATAAAGACCTACGAATAGTCAATTTGTCTTGAAACCCTACAAGTTACCGTTAGGGAAATTCACAGAAAATGGGAATTTAAAGCTTTCAAGGGATATCTCTCTTTAGCCTGCCCAAAATGGGTTAAGACGTCGACTTTTGAATACCCTTACTACTTACAAAAATGTTTCCATTTAAATTGTATGCGCGATAAAAAAAAGGCACTTTTCTTTGTGGTGTACCCTTTGGGTGCTGTTGGTGTGCAAAAACAGCCCATTTTATCGCAATTTTGACCTTCAGCAGCCCGGGGAGGGTTAACTAATGCTGACCGGAATATTTTGTTCATGCGACTTGTAATGTCACACCAAGACCTGCAAATAGCCGATTTTTCTTGAAAACCTACAAGATGTTGTTAGAGAAATCCACAGAAAACGGGTATTTTAAGATTTTAATGGGTATGTCTCTTTAACCATCCCAAAATGGGTTAAGACGTCAAATTTTTAATACCCTTACCACTTTCAAAAATATTTTCCGATCAATTTTGCGTCCGATAAATGAAGGCCCCTTTCTCTGTGGTATATCGTTTGGGTGCTGTTGGTGTCTAAAAACATCCCATTTTATCACAATTTTTACGTTTAGCAGCTCGGGGAGGGTTAACTAATGCTGACCGGAATATTTTATCCATGCAACTTGTAATGTCACACCAAGACCTGAGAGTGACCAATTTTTCTTGAAAATCTACAAGACTCGTTTAGAGAAATCCACGGAAAACATGAAGTTTTGAGCTTTTTGGGGGTATTGCTGTTTAACCAGCCCAAAACGGGTTAACACTTGGTTTTCTGAACACCCTTATTACTTACAAAAATGATCTTCGGTAAATTCCACTTCCAATAAAGGAAGTTATGTTTACCTCTCGGGTATCGTTTGGGTGTTGTGGGGGTCTGAAAAGGGCCCATTTCATCAAAATTTCGATGTTTGGCAGCCTGTGGAGGGTTACCATATGCATCGCCAAATATGTCGTGTGTATCAAAGGTTGTGTCATAGGTAGGTCTAGTAATGATGGATGTTTAAAAAAAATCCTAAAGACGTGTTTCGAGAAAGTGCCGATAAACCCCAATTTTGGCAGTTTTTTACCAATTCTGGCGAAATAAGGGTTAAATCGAAAATTCCGCTTCGGTACATTTTTAGATTTTTTGCCACTCTATGCGTGTGCCAAATTGTGTGAAAATCGGTTCGAAAATGGCTTCTGAATCGTACGGACAAAAATGTGTGGAAAAAAAAAAAAAAAAAAAAAAACCCAAAAAAAAACTAGACTTTATGATTCTGGAGAATCATGGCTTTTCCCGATGAGATTCCATGATTCTTCATGACCCCACAGTGTCTGATGAATTGTTTTTAACTGTCTCACTGAAGTTCCTTCATTGATGTTATGAGAAAGGTGAGTATAGTAGTCTCAAATGACTCAGTTTGATAAGAAAATTGTTTAGGTAAAAACCATCATTAACGGTGGAGTGAGTTAATATCAATATCGTCGTCCGACAAGTTAATGACCCACAAAAGGAGTTATGTTTGTTTCACACATACCCACTGAGTGCTGTGTCTATTTGAAAATGGTCCATTTTATCTCAAATGTATCCAAAATATTGATGTCTGGCAGCTTGTAGAGGGTTAACAAGTGCTAACAGGAATATTTTTCCATGCAACTTGTAATGTCACACTAAGAACTGCAAATGGCCATTTTTCTTTAAAATCTTCCAAGATGTTTTCAGAGAAATCCCTGCGCATACGCTCTTTTCCAATTCGACGTGACGAAATGCGAAATTCATGTCGCTCTTCATGGAAAGTGATGCCACAACTATTCCTGAACAAGGAGTGAAAATTTCATGAAAATCTGCCCAGAATTGGCTGAGATATGGTGTTTTGGAGAGAGGAGGTAATTGTTTGAATTTGGTCCTCCCTTTTCAAGCCAGTTCGAAAAAAGACGTCGGAAATGGGCGCAGAATCCTTCAGTGCCTCCTCGCTGGAGTAAGTCCACTTAAATGTTACAATTGTGTGTGACTGGTGGAGAGTTGACTGTAAATGGAAGTTGCTTCTTTAAGACAGCCACCAGGGATCCCAACACAACCTTTAAACCTACGAGAATCTCAGAAGTTTAAAGTCAAGAGAAATTGGCGGTGATTGGGTTTCTGGCAGGCAGGAAAAGATTGACGAAGATTTGCATATTGGACATTAAAATAGCACTTCTGACATACACGAACGGTGTTCAGACCGCTGGAGGCAGCGACTTGGAATTTTCAGAACTTGTTCTACGAACCCTGGCCGACATTTTGGGATTTGTTTGGAGTGTCCGGACCGCGTGGAAAACACCACGCATCGCTTGGAATGTGAGAGTACTATTCGTCCCGACTCTATCAGTTTAGAATGGACACGGGCAGTGTTGTAGACGACTGTAGAGCTGCGATTGAGCATAACGTCCCAGGTTTCGGTGCCACCTTGCCTAACCAGCTCCAAAAGAGCGGCGGGGGAGGGGTATCCTGACACTATCTTTAAAACTTAGATAATCGTCAGAAGTTGAAGTGAAAAGAAATCGGCGGTGAGTAGGTTTTTTGGCGGGAAACGATTATTGAAAATTTGCCAATTAGACATTAAAATTGCACTTCTCACAAACATGAACCGTGTCTAGACCGCTGAAGACAGCGACTTCTAATTTTCATAACTTGTTCTACGCACCCTGGCTGACAGTTTGGCATCTGTTGCGAGTGTCGAGGCCGCGTGAAGAACACCACGCATCGCGTGGAAAGTGAGAGTACTATTCGTCCCGACTCTATCAGTTTGGAATGGACTTGGGGACTGTTGTAGACTACTGTAGAGCAACTATTGAGCATAAAGTCGGAGTTTTTTGTGCCAAATTGCCTAACCGGCTCCAAGGTATTATTTTTCGTCTGTACATCGCCCAGATCGCCTGTAGTTTATACCGTCACCATACGTTGACGTAGCCTTTTGTCATTTTCGCCACTTTCGACCCAGATTTGAGGGTACCTTCCTTCAACCCCATTTTATAGCAAAATCTAGCCATGCTCCCAACAACGCCCTCTCCCCGTCGGCCTGGGTGCTTCCAAAAATAGAAAGGTCAATGGGGAGGGGCCCGTTAGCAAACAAACGGGGCCAGGGCAGGTGTACTTGGTGAACATCCCCAGAAGTGAAAACCTTTGCTCAGTGGCTGTAATCAAGATGTTAATTTAGACTCCCATTACGGCCAAGATACTACAGAATGCAAATGGGTGGGTGGTGGGCAT
Source organism: Pictodentalium vernedei (assembly GCA_031216915.1). Classification (NCBI taxonomy): domain Eukaryota; kingdom Metazoa; phylum Mollusca; class Scaphopoda; order Dentaliida; family Dentaliidae; genus Pictodentalium; species Pictodentalium vernedei. The sequence goes on along the minus strand of CM062297.1, from coordinate 445,239,648 downwards.
CATCACTGGATCTAATGTTGTATTTCATGTTTTCTTTTTTTCTTTATATTCTATTTATTTTTTTATATCTCTCTCTCTCTCTCTCTCTCTCTCTCTCTCTCTCTCTCTCTCAGTTTAATTTGTGTTTGTCTATAATGTTTATAATATTTAGATTTTGCTAGATTCTGTTATTTATGGAATACGTTCTGCTATATTGTAAATTATTAGTCACTGTACAGGAACGGAGGGGCTTCTAAGTGGTAAGCACTTGTCCTCCAATCCTGATTTGCATTGTCAAATGGCAAATAAAATCTGTTAACTCTAATCTAACAGTAGGGGGGGGGGGGGGGGGGGCTTGTGTCCTAGGTAAAAAAAACAGCAGGGGGCAGGTGTCCTAGGTAAAATAAACAGCATATGGGGGATGGGGGGGGGGGGATGTCCCCGCTAATTAATTTTAATAGGAGGCAGTTGTTCATGGGGCAGGTGTCCTATCCCACTGCCCAGTATTCAAATTTTCTATGGTTCTTGGCCTTGACGGAAATAACATTTCAACAAGAAACAACGGGAAACCTATTTGCAATAAAGCTGCAAATATCAACTTGATTTTAGGACCATTCCATGGACATTTTAAAGCCTACTGCGATATCAGCGTTTCTTACTCTCGTCCTTTCACTACACCGCAGTATTTAACCCGAGTCGAGTTCTGACGTCATGCAAGTTTGACCGACATGCTTTCAATTCTGTTATTGACAACAACATATTTATAATTTCGTGCTTACTGATCCGAATTTTGAAAACGACACACGCAATCGCGAAAGCGTTTTCTGAAAAACACGATTCTGCAAAAGGTTTTAGTGAAATTTGATTATTTTTTTTATTTTCAATTTCGATGGCTCTTGTCGAAAAGGTGCTAATCACTGATCGTCCCAAACGAGATCAAAGACACGCCGTAGTTTAATAACAGACAGAGATTCTTCTAAGAATATACATGCGCTATCCTAAAATGCAATAAATCAAGTGTTTTTTCACGTTTTATGAGAGAAATATGTCCAATTGTATCATTGAATCATTTTAGGTATATATGGGTGAGAAATTTTCTATACGGACAAAATACAGGCTAAATAAAATAATTGCCATTATTTTCCGCAGACGTATTTTTGTCTTTTCTTCTTGGGAAAATCCATGCTGCTAAATACAACGAAGGTGTGTTATTTGATGTGGTCAGAACCGTCAGGTGGTCGGGTCCGAAACCGCGCCTCGCAGAAGATTTAGTGGGGGGTGTCGATTTTACAAGTAATGTAGGCAGCATACACGGCATGGGCTGTCTGTCTTTAATCCTATAAACAGGGTTAAGGCTTGGTTTTTGAATACCCTTATTTATTTATTTATTTATTTATTTATTTATTTATTTGTTTATTGGTGTTTAAGGTCACATACTTATGCACAATGGCTAATCGTGGCCGTGACAGTTTTATAGGTGGAGGAAGCCGGAGTACACGGAGAGAACCACCAAGCATCGACGAGCAACTGTCAGCTCCTCAACATTCTAACTCTGTTCAAGCTCCGCTCAAGCAGGGTTACAGAGGGTGAAGACATATGTACCATCGACGTGCAGTATGCCTTAGTACACGGCGTCATCGTGTCCCCATGTCGGCAACCGGGCTAAATTGCCTTGCCCAAGGACACAACGTGAGTCGTCCCGGACGGGGATCGGACTCTGGACCTCTAGCATAGAAGTACAACAGTCTACCACTGAGCCACCACGCTCCCTTGAATACCCTTAATACTATCATACATTATCCCTCATGAATTCTGAATCTGATAAAAGAGGTTATGTTTACCTATTACATACCCATTTGCTGCCCGAAAACAGCCGATTTTATCAAAATGTAGCGGGATTAACAAACGACTAGCGGAATATTCTATCTATGCAATTTGTAAGACCTGCCAATGTCCAATTGTTCTTGAAAATCGCCAACAAGCAGTTAGCGAAATCCACAGAAAATGTAAATTTTAAGCTTTTAAGGGGTATCTCTCCTTATCCAGTCTAAAATAGGTTAAGTGTCATTCTTCTAAATGAATTCTACGCGCAGTAAAAGAAGTTATATTTCTCTGTTACATATCCATTGGGTACTCTTGGTGTCTGAAAACAATCCATTTTATCAACATTTTGATGTTTAGCAGCTCGTGGAGAGTTAACGAATGATCAACGGAATATTTTGTCCATGTAACTTGTAATGTCACATGAAGACCTGTGAATGGCCATTTTTTCTTGAAATCTACAAGATTTTTTTTAAAGAAATCCAGGGAAAGCATGAAATTTTAAGTCTTTGATGGGTACCGCTGTTTAACCAGCCCAAAACGGGTTAAGACCAGCCCTAAATGGGTTAATGCTTGGTCTGATGAATTCCACTTCCAAAGAAGGAGGTTATGTTTATCTCGCAGGTACACATTGCGTGCAATGGGTGCCCAAGGACAGTCCATTTTCTCAAAATTTCTATGCTTTGCAGCCTCTGGAGAGTTAACTAACGCTTACCGGAATATTTTGTCTATGTAACTTGTAATGTCACTCCAAGACCTGCAAATGGTCAATTTTTCTTGAATACTTACTAGATTTTTTGGAGAAATCAACAGAAAACTGGAATTTTAAGCTTTTAAGGGGTACATCTTAACCAGGCGAAAATGGGTTAAGACCTCGATTTTTTGAATACCCTTACTACTTACTAAATTTTTCTCTGTCAGTTTTGCATCCGGTAAAAGAAGGTATGTATCTCTGTGGCATTCCCATTTGTTGTTGTTGGTGTCCAAAAACAGACTATTTTTTCAAAATGTTGACATTTAGCAGCCGATGGAGGGTTAACAAGTGCTTACTGGAATATTTTATCCATGCAACCGGTAATGTGACTCCAAGACCTATCAATGGCCATTTTCTGTTGAAAACTTACAAGATGTTTGTAACGAAATCCACGGAAAACATGATTTTTTTTTAGCTTTTGATGGTATCGCTAATAACCACCCCAAAAGGGGTTAACGCTTAGGTTTTTGAATACCCTTATTACTTACAAAAATGGTCCTCAGTGAATTCCACTTCCAACAAAGGAGATTATGTGTAACTCTCGGACATACATTGCGTGCTGTGTGCGTCCGAAAACAGCCCATTTCAACAAAATTATGATGCTTGGCATTCTGTAGAGGGTTAATAAACGCTCAGTGGAATATTTTGTCCATGCCACTTGTAATGTCACACAAAGACCTGCAAGTAGTCAATTTTTCTTGAAAACCTATGGAATGTATTTAGAGAAATCCACAGAAAATGGGAATTTTTAGATTTTAAGGGGTCTCTCTCTTTAGCCTGCCCAAAATGGGTTAAGACTTCGATTTTTGAATACCCTTACTACTTACAAAAATGTTTCCCTATAGATTGTGCGCTCGATAAAAGAAATCACTTTTCTTTGTGGCGTACCCGTTGGGTGCCGTTGGCGTCCAAAAACAGCCCATTTTATCACAATTTTGACTTTTAGCAGCCCGTGGAGGGTTAACAAATGCTCACCGAAGTATTTTGTCCATGCAACTTCTATTGTCACATCAAGGCCTGGGAGTGACAATTTTTTCTTGAAAATCTACAAGACTCGTTTAGAGGAATTCACTGAAAACCTGAATTTTTGAGCTTTTTGGGGGTATTGCTGTTTAACCAGCCCAAAACGGGTTAATGCTTGGTTTTTTGAACACCATTATTACAAAAATGATCTCCGGTGAATTCCACTTCCAATAAAGGAAGTTATGTTTATCTTTCGTGTATCGTTTGGGTGTTCTGGGGGCCTGAAACCGGCCCATTTCATCAAAATTTCGATGTTTGGCAGCCTGTGGAGGGTTACCATATGCATCGCCAAATATGTCGTGTGTATCAAAGGTTGTGTAATAGGTAGGTCTAGTAATGATGGATGTTTAAAAAAAATCCTAAAGACGTGTTTCGAGAAAGTGCCGATAAACCCCAATTTTGGCAGTTTTTTGCCAATTCTGGCGAAATAAGGGTTAAATCGAAAATTCCGCTTCGGTACATTTTTAGATTTTTTGCCACTCTATGCGTGTGCCAAATTGTGTGAAAATCGGTTCGAAAATGGCTTCTGAATCGTACGGACAAAAATGTGTGGAAAAAAAAAAAAAAAAAAAAAAAAAAAAAAAAAAAAAACTAGCCTTTATGATTCTGGAGAATCATGGCTTTTCCCGATGAGATTCCATGATTCTTCATGACCCCACAGTGTCTGATGAATTGTTTTTAACTGTCTCACTGAAGTTCCTTCATTGATGTTATGAGAAAGGTGAGTATAGTAGTCTCAAATGACTTGGCTCGATCCTAATTAACACCATAATTATGGAAACACTGGAACTACCAGCGCGACTGAAGAGAACAATAGCAGCTCTGGGCATCTCTTGCCCTGTCACCTGGACTGTCCGGGAGACAGGCAAGAGAGTCCATCTGAACTTGGAGTTCGTCATTGAAGATCACAACACCGCCACACCTTCTTCGGGGAGAGGTAGCACCTTTTGTGAGAGGAACCCCTCTCACACTGGTCCTCAGCCGAAGAAGCCTGGACCTGGCCCTGTAAAGAAGAAGAGCAAGAAGAAGAAGAGTCCGTCCACCAAGCGCCGGGATTCCAGGCGCCTGGAGGCCTTCCGGAATAGGAAGAAAGAGGTGAGCGAGAGTATGGAGGTCCTGGAGGCAGCTGCCAGTTCCCCTCCTAGTGCCACTAGTACACCCAACCAACTGCCAGCTCCTGAGCCGGTACTGTTGGATGAGGAACGTCTGGTGGAGACTGAGGAGGAACCGGAGGTTGCCTTTTCACCACCTCCCACCCCTCACTCCCCACTTCCTTCTCTACCGGACAGCCAGGGTGTGTCAATCTCAGCAACACAGCCACCTAAGTCTGCAGTCGCCGCCGAAGAAATAAGGAGAATAATAGAGATGGGAAGGCGGGCAGTTGAGATGGGAAACCGAATCGCCTCCGAAACCCACGAGTTCAGGGAACAATCAAAAGCAGATCTCAAAAAGGAATTAGACGCAATCCATTCACCAAACTCAACAATAAACTCAACATCGTCGACTTCCACATCACAATCTCAACCACCTCCAAAGAACAAGAGCCGAAAGAAGCCTAGACGGGGTTAAGCCACCTCCCTCCTTCCTTTTCCTCCTCCACCACGCCTTGACATCCTACAACAACAACAAACAGCTAACGAGGGTTGAAGGGGGCTTGTCCTTCAAATCGTCCCTGCGCGCCTTCGGCGCGTAAAACCATTTCGTTCGTCTCAAATGACTCAGTTGATAAAAAAATTGTTTAGGTAAAAACCATCATTAACGGTGGAGTGGGTTAATATCAATATCGTCGTCCGACAAGTTAATGACCCACAAAAGGAGTTATGTTTGTTTCACACATACCCACTGAGTGCAGTGTCTATTTGAAAATGGTCCATTTTATCTCAAATGTATCCAAAATATTGATGTCTGGCAGCTTGTAGAGGGTTAACAAGTACTAACAGGAATATTTTTCCATGCAACTTGTAATGTCACACTAAGAACTGCAAATGGCCATTTTTCTTTAAAATCTTCCAAGATGTTTTCAGAGAAATCCCTGCGCATACGCTCTTTTCCAATTCGACGTGACGAAATGCGAAATTCATGTCTCTTCGTGGAAAGTGATGCCACAACTATTCATGAACAAGGAGTGAAAATTTCATGGAAATCTGCCTAGAATTGGTTGAGATATGGCGTTTTGGAGAGAGGAGGTAATTGTTTGAATTTGATCCTTCAAGCCAGTTCGAAAAAAGCGTCGGGAATGGGCGCAGAATCCTTCAGTGCCTCCTCGCTGGAGCAAGTCCACTTAAATGTTACAATTGTGTGTGACTGGTGGAGAGTTGACTGTAAATGGAAGTTGCTTCTTTAAGACAGCCACCAGGGACCCCAACACAACCTTTAAACCTACGAGAATCTCAGAAGTTTAAAGTCAAGAGAAATTGGCGGTGATTGGGTTTCTGGCAGGCAGGAAAAGATTGACGAAGATTTGTATATTGGACATTAAAATAGCACTTCAGACATACACGAACGGTGTTCAGACCGCTGGAGGCAGCGACTTGAAATTTTCAGAACTTGTTCTACGAACCCTGGCCGACATTTTGGATCTGTTTGGAGTGTCCGGACCGCGTGGAAAACACCACGCATCGCTTGGAATGTGAGAGTACTATTCGTCCCGACTCTATCAGTTTAGAATGGACACGGGCAGTGTTGTAGACGACTGTAGAGCTGCGATTGAGCATAACGTCCCAGGTTTCGGTGCCGCATTGCCTAACCAGCTCCAAAAGGGCGGCGGGGGAGGGGTATCCTGACACCATCTTTAAACCTTAGATAATCGTCAGAAGTTGAAGTGAAAAGAAATCGGCGGTGAGTAGGTTTTTTGGCGGGTAACGATTAACGAAAATTTGCCAATTAGACATTAAAATTGCACTTCTCACAAACATGAAGCGTGTCTAGACCGCTGAAGGCAGCGACATCTAAGTTTCAGAACTTGTTCTACGCACCCTGGCCGACATTTAGGCATCTGTTGCGAGTGTCGAGGCCGCGTGAAGAACACCACGCATCGCGTGGAAAGTGAGAGTACTATTCGTCCCGACTCTATCAGTTTGGAATGGACTTGAGAACTGTTGTAGACTACTGTAGAGCAGCGATTGAGCATGAAGTCGGAGTTTTTTGTGCCAAATTGCCTAACCAGCTCCAAGGTATGATTTTTCGTCTGTACATCGCCCAGATCGACTGTAGTTTATACCGTTACCATACGTTGAGGTAGCCTTTTGTCATTTTTGCCACTTTCGCCCCAGATTTGAGGGTACCTTCCTTCAATCCCATTTTATAGCAAAATCTAGCCATGCTCCCAACAACGCCCTCTCCCCGTCGGCCCGGGTGCTTCTAAAAATAGAAAGGTCAATGGGTAGGGGCCCGTTAGCAAACAAACGGGGGCAGGACAAGTGTACTTGATGAAAAAACAGTTGTGTGGACATCCCCGGAAGTGAAAACCTATGCTCAGTGGCTGTAATCAAGATGTTAATTTAGACTCCCATTACGGCCAATATACCATAGAATGCAATTGGGTGGGTGGCGGGCATCATCACTGGACCTAATGTTGTATTTCATGTTTTCTTTATATTCTATTTATTTTTTTGATCTCTCTCTCTCTCTCTCTCTCTCTCTCTCTCTCTCTCTCTCTCTCTCTCTCTCTTTCTCTCAGTTTAATTTGTGTTTGTCTATAATGTTTATAATATTTAGATTTTGCTAGATTCTGTTATTTATGAAATACGTTCTGCCATATTGTAAATTATTAGTCACCGTACAGGAACGGAGGGGCTTCTAAGTGGTAAGCACTTGTCCTCCAATCCTGATTTGCATTGTCAAGTGGCAAATAAAATATGTTTAATCTAATCTAACAGTAGGGGGGGGGGGGCATGAGTCCTAGGTAAAAAAACAGCAGAGGGCAGGTGTCCTAGGTAAAATAAACAGCATGGGGGGGGGGGGGGGTGTCCCCGCTAATTAATTTTAATAGCAGGCAGTTGTTCATGGGGCAGGTGCCCTATCCCACTGCCCAGTATTCCAAATTTTCTATGGTACCTGGCCTTGACGGAAATAACATTTCAACAAGAAACAACGGGAAACTTATTTGCAATAAAGCTGCAAATATAAAGTTGATTTTAGGACCATTCCATGGACATTTTAAAGCCTACTGCGATATCAGCGTTTCTTACTCTCGTCCTTTCACCACACCGCAGTATTTTACCAGAGTCGAGTTCTGACGTCATGCAAGTTTGACGGACATGCTTTCAATTTTGTTATTGACAACAACATATTTATAATTTCGTGCTTACTGATCCGAATTTTGAAAACGACACACGCAATCGCGAAAGCGTTTTCTGAAAACCACGATTCTGTAAAAGGTTTTAGTGAAATTTGATTACTTTTTTATTTTCAATTTCCATGGCTCTTGTTGAAAAGGTGCTAATCACTGATCGTCCCAAACGAGATCAAAGACACGCCGTAGTTTAATAACAGACAGAGAATCTTCTAAGAATATACATGCGCAATCCTAAAATGCAATAAATCAAGTGTTTTTTCACGTTTTATGAGAGAAATATGTCCAATTGTATCATTGAATCATTTTTAGGTATATGTGGGTGAGAAATTTTCTATACGGACAAAATACAGGCTAAATAAAATATTTGCCATTATTTTCCGCAGACGTAATTTTGTCTTTGCTTCTTGGGGAAATTTCTTTCTGCTAAATACAACGAAGGTGTGTTATTTGATGTGGTCAGAACCGTCCGGTGGTCGGGTCCGAAACCGCACCTCGTAGGAGATTTAGTGGGGGGGGGGGGTGGGGTGGGGGGGGGGTCGATTTTACAAGTAATGTAGGCAGCGTACACGGCATGAGCTGTCTGTCTTTAATCCGACAAAACAGGGTTAAGGCTTGTTTTTTTGAATACCCTTATTTATTTATTTATTTATTTATTTATTTATTTATTTATTTATTTATTTATTTATTTATTTATTGGTGTTTAAGGTCACATACTTCTGCACAATGGCTAATCGTGACCGTGACAGTTTTAGAGGTGGAGGAAGCCGGAGTACCCGGAGAGAACCACCAAGCATCGACGAGCAACTGTCAGCTCCTCAACATTCTCTATTCAGGCTCCGCTCAGGCAGGGTTACAGAGGTTGAAGACATGTGTACCATCGACGTGCAGTGTGCCTTAGTACATGGGGACATCGTGCCCCCATGTCGGCAACCGGGCCAAAGTGCCTTGCCCAAGGACACAACGTGAGTCGTCCCGGACGGGGATCGAACTCGGGACCTCTAGCATAGAAGTACAACAGTCTACCACTGAGCCACCGCGCTCCCTTGAATACCCTTAATACTATCATACATTATCCCCCAGGAATTCTAAATCTGATAAAAGAGGTCATGTTTATCTATTGCATACCCATTTTGCTGCCCGAAAACAGCCGATTTTATTAAAATTTTGACGTTTAGCAGCCGGTAGAGGGATTAACAAACGACTAGCGGAATATTCTATCTATGCAATTTGTAAGACCTGCCAATGTCAAATTGTTCTTGAAAATCCCCAACAAGCAGTTAGCGAAATCCACGAAAATGTAAATTTTAAGCGTTTAAGGGGCATCTCTCCTTATCCAGTTCAAAATGGGTTAAGTTTCATTCTTTTAAATACCCTTACTACTTACAAACCTTAAACACCAATTAGATTCCATGATTTTTCTTGACCCCCACAGTGTCTGATGAATTGTTTTTAACTGTCTCACAAAAGTTCCTTCATTGATGTTATGAGAAAGGTGAGTATAGTAGTCTCAAATGATTCGGTTTGGTTTTGATAAAAAAATGTTTAGGTAAAACCCATCATTAATGGTAGAATGGGTTAATATCAATATCAATGTTTCCCTATCAGTTTTGCGTCCGGTAAAAGCCCATGAAGGGTTAACAAATGCCTACCAGAATAATTGACCCATGCAACTGGTCATATGACACCAAGACCTATCAACGGCCATTTTCTCTTGAAAACCCCACAAAATGTTTGTAGAAATCCAGGGAAAACGATTTTTAAGCTTTTGATGGGTATCCCTGTTAACCTCCCCAACAGGGGTTAACGCTTGGCTTTTTGAATACCTTTATTACTTACAAAAATGGTCCTCTGTGAATTCCACTTCAAACAAAGGAGATTATGTTTATCTCTCATGTATACATTAGGTGCTGTGCGTGTCTGAAAACAGTCCCATGTTAACAACATTACGATGCTTGGCAGCTTGTAGATGGTTAATGTCACATAAACACCTACGAATAGTCAATTTGTCTTGAAACCCTACAAGTTACCGTTAGGGAAATTCACAGAAAATGGGAATTTAAAGCTTTCAAGGGATATCTCTCTTTAGCCTGCCCAAAATGGGTTAAGACGTTGACTTTTGAATACCCTTACTACTTACAAAAATGTTTCCATATAAATTGTACGCGCGATAAAAGAAAGAACTTTTCTTTGTGGTGTACCCTTTGGGTGCTGTTGGTGTGCAAAAACAGCCCATTTTATCACAATTTTGACCTTCAGCAGCCCGGGGAGGGTTAACTAATGCTGACCGGAATATTTTGTTCATGCGACTTGTAATGTCACACCAAGACCTGCAAATAGCCGATTTTTCTTGAAAACCTACAAGATGTTGTTAGAGAAATCCACAGAAAACGGGGATTTTAAGATTTTAATGGGTATCTCTCTTTAACCAGCCCCAAATGGGTTAAGACGTCAAATTTTGAATACCCTTACCACTTTCAAAAATATTTTCCGATCAATTTTGCGTCCGATAAATGAAGGCCCCTTTCTCTGTGGTACATCGTTTGGGTGCTGTTGGTGTCTAAAAACAGCCCATTTTATCACAATTTTTACGTTTAGCAGCTCGGGGAGGGTTAACTAATGCTGACCGGAATATTTTATCCATGCAACTTGTAATGTCACACCAAGACCTGAGAGTGACCAATTTTTCTTGAAAATCTACAAGACTCGTTTAGAGAAATCCACAGAAAACATGAAGTTTTGAGCTTTTTTGGGGTATTGCTGTTTAACCAGCCCAAAACGGGTTAACACTTGGTTTTCTGAACACCCTTATTACTTACAAAAATGATCTTCGGTGAATTCTACTTCCAATAAAGGAAGTTATGTTTACCACTCGGGTATCGTTTGGGTGTTGTGGGAGTCTGAAACCGGCCCATTTCATCAAAATTTCGATGTTTGGCAGCCTGTGGAGGGTTACCATATGCATCGCCAAATATGTCGTGTGTATCAAAGGTTGTGTCATAGGTAGGTCTAGTAATGATGGATGTTTAAAAAAAATCCTAAAGACGTGTTTCGAGAAAGTGCCGATAAACCCCAATTTTGGCAGTTTTTTGCCAATTCTGGCGAAATAAGGGTTAAATCGAAAATTCCGCTTCGGTACATTTTTAGATTTTTTGCCACTCTATGCGTGTGCCAAATTGTGTGAAAATTGGTTCGAAAATGGCTTCTGAATCGTACGGACAAAAATGTGTGGAAAAAAAAAAAAAAAAAAAAAACCCAAAAAAAAAAAAAAAAAAAAATAATAATCCGTAGAAAAACAATAGTCTTTTCCAGAGGGAAAAGCCTAAAAAAAAAAAAATAATAATCCGTAGAAAAACAATAGTCTTTTCCAGAGGGAAAAGCCTAAAAAATAACTAGACTTTATGATTCTGGAGAATCATGGCTTTTCCCGATGAGATTCCATGATTTGTCATGACCCCACGGTGTATGATGAATTGCTTTTGACTGTCTCACTGACGATCCTTCATTGATGTCATGAAAAAGGTGAGTATAGAAGTCTCAAATGACTCAGTTTGATAAAAAAAAATTGTTTAGGTAAAAACCATCATTAACGGTGGAGAGGGTTAATATCAATATCATCGTCCAATAAGTTAATGACCGACAAAGGGAGTTATGCTTCTTTGACACCTACCCACTGAGTGCTGTATCTATTTGAAAATGGTCCGTTTTATCTCAAATGTATCCAAAATGTTGATATCTGGCAGCTTCTTAAGTGTTAACAAGTGCTAACAGGAATATTTATTCATGCAACTTGTAATTTCACACCAAAATCTATGAATGGCCATTTTTACTTAAAAATCTCCGAGATGTTTTCAGAGAAATCCAGGGAGAACATGAATTTTAAGCTGTTGATGGGTATAATTGTTTATCCAGCCCAAAACGGGTTAAGGGTTGTTTATTTAATACGCTTATTACTTATAAAAATAATTCTCAGTGAATTCTACTTCTACTTATGTTGATTTCTCCTCTTAACTTTGGGTGCTGCGGGAATGCAAACACAGCCCACTTTATCAACATTTTGATGTTTGAGAACCAGCATAGGGTTAACAAATGCTTACTGGAATATTTTGTACATGCAACTTGTAATTCACACTAAGATCTGAGAATGGCCATTTTTCCTTGAAAATCTATGTGATGTTTTTAGAGAAATCCTCGGATAACATGAATTTTTAACCTTTTGAGGGGTATATCGCCTTGTAACCAGCTCTAAACGGGTTAATGCTTGGTTTTATGAATACCTTCATTACTTAGAAAAATGATCCTCGGTGAATCCCACTTCCAATGAAGGTGGTTATGTTCATCTCACAGGTACACATTGGGTGTAATGGCTGGGAATTTTAAGCTTTTAAGGGGTACATCTCCTTAACGGGGCGAAAATGGGTTAAGACCTCAATTTTTGAATACCCTTACTACTTACTAAAAATTTTCCCTATCAGTTTTGCGTCCGGTAAAAGAAGTTATGTTTCTCTGCAGTATTCCCATTTGATGTTGTTGGTGTCCAAAAACATACTATGTTTTTCGAAATTTTGACATTTAGCAGCTCATGGAGGGTTAATAAATGCTTATCTGAATATTTTATCCATGCAACTGGCAATGTGACCCTAAGACCTATCAACGGCCATTTTCTCTTGAAACCCTACGAGACGTTTGTAAAGAAATTCATGGAAAACATGATTTTTTAAGCTTTTGATGGGTATTGCTATTAACCATCCCAAAAGGGGTTAATGCTTGGTTTTTTGAATACCCTTATTACTAACAAATTTGGTCCTCTGTGTATTCCACTTCCAACAAAGTAGATTATGTTTATCTCTCGGGTATGCATTGGGTGCTGTGCGCGTCTGAAAACAGCCTATTTCAACAAAATTACGATGCTTAGCAGTCTGTGGAGGGTTAATAAATGCTCACCGGAATATTTTGTCTATGCAACTTGTAATGTCACACAAAGACCTGCGAATAGTCAATTTTTCCTGAAAACCTTCAAGTTGCTTTTAGAGAAATCCACAGAAAATGGGAATTTTAAGCTTTTAAGGGGTATCTCTCTTTAACCAGTCCAAAATGGGTTAAGACATCGACTTTTGAATACCCTTACCACTATCAAAAATGTTTCCCCATCAATGTTGCGTCTGATAAAAGAAGGAACCTTTCTCGGTGGTACACCAAGTGGGTGCTGTTGGCGTCCAAAGACAGCCCATTTTATCACAATTTTGACTTTTAGCAGCCCGTGGAGGGTTAACAAATGCTCACCGCAGTATTTGGTCCATGCAGCTTCTATTGTCACACCAAGGCCTGGGAGTGACAAATTTTTCTTGAAAATCTACAAGACTCGTTTAGAGAAATCCATGGAAAATACGAATTTTTGAGCTTTATGGGGGTATTGCTGTTCAACCAGCCCAAAATGGGTTAACGCTTGGTTTTTTGAACACCCCTATTACTGACAAAAATGATCCTCGGTGAATTCCACTCACAATAAAGGAAGTTATGTTTATCTCTCGTGTATTGTTTGGGTGCAGTGAGGGCCTGAATCTGGCCTATTTCATCAAAATTTCGATGTTTGGCAGCCTGTGGAGGGTTACCATATGCATCGCCAGATATGTCGTGTGTATCAAAGAGCGTGTGACAGACAGGGCTAGCAATGACGATTGTATAAAAAAAATCTACAAGACGTGTTTCGAGAAAGTGCCGATAAACCCCAATTTTGGCATTTTTTTGCCAATTCTGACGAAATAAGGGTTAAATCGAAAATTCCGCTTCGGTACATTTTAAGATTTTGTGCCCCTCTATGCGTGTGCAAAATTTCGTGAAAATCGGTTCGAAAATGGCTTCTGAATCGTACGGACAAAATGTGTGGAAAAAAAAAAAAAAAAAAAAAAAACCCCAAAAAAACTAGACTTTATGATTCTGGAGAATCATGGCTTTTCCCGATGAGATTCCTTGATTTTTCATGCCCCCACAGTGTCTGATGAATTGTTTTTAACTGTCTCACTGAAGTTCTTTCATTGATGTTATGAGAAAGGTGGTTATAGTAGTCTCAAATGACTCAGTTTTATAAAAAAAATTGTTTAGGTAAAAACCATCATTAATGGTAGAGTGGGTTAATATCAATATCGTCGTCCCACAAGTTAATGACCGACAAAAAGAGTTATGTTTGTTTGACACATACCATTTGAGTGCTCTGTCTATTTGAAAATGGTCCATTTTATCTCAAATGTATCCAAAATATTGATGTCTGGCAGTTTGTAGAGGGTTAACATGTGCTAACAGGCATATGTATTCATGCAACTTGCAATTTCAAACCAAAAAGTGCGAATGGCCATTTTTACTTAAAATCTATAAGATGTTTTCAGAGAAATCCATGCGCATGCGCTCTTTTCGAATTCGACGTGACGAAATGCGAAATTCGTATCGCTCTTCATGGAAAGTGATGCCGCAACTATCCATGAACAACGAGTGAAAATTTCATGGAAATCTGCCTAGAATCGGTTGGGGTATATCGTTTTGAAGAGAGGAGGTAACTGTTTGAATTTGGTCCTTTCTTTTCAAGCCAGTTCGAAAAAAGACGTCGTGATTGGGCGCAGACTCCTTTAGAGCCCCCCCCCCCCCTCTCTCGACCGCCACCCAGGGATCCCAACACAACCTTTAAACCTAAGAGAATCGTCAGAAGTTTAAAGTGAAAAGAAATTGGAGGTGATTGTGTTTCTGGCAGGCAGGGAAAGATTGACGAAGATTTGCATATTGGACATTAAAATAGCACTTCTGACATACACGAACCGTGTCCAGACCGCTGGAGGCAGCGACTTGAAATTTTCAGAACTTGTTCTACGAAACCTGGCCGACATTTTGGGATCTGTTTGGAGCGTCCGAGCCACCTGGAAAACACCACGCATCGCTTGGAATGAGAGAGTACTATTCGTCCCGACTCTATCAGTTCAGAATGGACATGGGCAGTGTTGTAGACGACTGTGGAGCTGCGATTGAGCATAAAGTCCCAGGTTTCGGTGCCTCATTGCCTAAGCGGCTCCATTGTATGATTTTTTGTCTCAATATCGTCCTTACTACTTGTAGTTTATACCGTTGTCGTACGTTAATGTAGCCTCTTGCCATTTTCGAGACTTTCAATCCAGAACGACGCCAAAGTGAGGAAGTGCGGGGGGGGGGGGGGGCTGTAGCGGCGAGGGGGGGGGGGGGGGGGTATCCTGACACTATCTTTAAACCTTAGATAATCGGAAGAAGTTGCAGTGAAAAGAAATCGGCGGTGAGTAGCTGTTTTGGCGGGAAACGATTAACGAAAATTTGCCAATTTGACATTAAAATTGCACTTCTCACAAACACGAACCGTGTCCAGACCGCCGAAGGCAGCGACTTCTAATTTTCAGAACTTGTTCTACGCACCCTGGCCGACATTTTGGCATCTGTTGCAAGTGTCGAGACCGCGTGAAGAACACCACGCATCGCGTGGAAAGTGAGAGTACTATTCGTCCCGACTCTATCAGTTTGGAATGGAATTGGGCGCTATTGTAGACTATCGTAGAGCAGCGATTGAGCATAAAATCGGAGTTTTTTGTGCCAAATTACCTAACCGGCTCTAAGGTATGATCTTTCGTCTGTACATCGCCCAGATCGTCTGAAGTTTATACCGTTACCATATGCTGAAGTGGCCTTTTGTCATTTTCGCCACTTTCGACCCAGATTTGAGGGTACCTTCCTTCAGCGAAATCTAGCCATGCTCACAATCACGCCCTCTCCCCGTCGGCCCGGGTGCTTCTAAAGATAGAAAGGTCAATGGGGAGGGGCCCGTTAGCAAACAAACGGGGGCAGGTGTAGTTGGTGAAAAACAGCAGGGGGGGGGCACGTGTCCTAAGTAAAAGAAACAATAGGGGGCAGGTGTCCTAGGTAAAAAAAACAGCAGGAAGTGGGGGGGGGGGTGCAGATGTCCCCGCTAATTAATTTTAATAACAGGCAGGTGTTCATGGGGCAGGCCCACTGCTCGGTGTTCCAAATTTTCTATGGTACTTGGCCTTGACGGAAACAACACTTCAAGAAGAAACAACGGGAAACCTATTTGCAGTAAAGCTGCAAATATAAACATGATTTTAGGACCATTCCATGGCCAGTTTAAAGCCTACTGCGATATCAGCGTTTATTACTCTCGTCCTTTCACTGCAGTATTTCACCCGAGTTCTGACGTCATGCAAGTTTGACGGACAGGCTTTCATTTTGTTATTGACAACAACATATTTATAATTTCGTGATTACTGATCGAAATATTGAAAACGACACATGCAATCGCGAAAGAGTTTTCTGAAAAACACGATTCTGCAAAAGGTTTTAGTGAAATTTGATTATTTTTTTTATTTTCAATTTCGATGGCTCTTGTCGAAAAGGTGTTAATCACTGATCGTCCCAAGCGAGATCAAAGACTGACGCTGTATATTAATAACACGCAGAGAATCTTCTAAGAATATACACGCGCAATCCTAAAATGAAATAAATCAAGTCTTGTTTCAGGTTTTACGAGAGAAATATGTCCAATTGTATCATTGAGTCATGTTTAGGTATATGTGGGCGAGACATTTTCTACACGGACAAAATACAGACTAAATAAAATATTTGCCATAATTTTCCGCAGACGTATTTTTGTCTTTGCTTCTTGGGGAAATCCATGCTGATAATACAACGAAGGAGTGTTATCTAATGAGGTCAGAACCGTCAGGTGGTCGGGTCCGACACCGCACCTGGAAGTAGATTTAGTGGGGGTGTCGATTTTACAAGTAATGTAGGCAGCGTACACGGCATGGGCTGTCTATCTTTAATCCTATAAACAGGGTTAAGGCTTGGTTTTTGAATACCCTTATTTATTTATTTATTTATTTATTTATTTATTTATTTATTGGTGTTTAAGGTCGCATACTTATGCACAATGGCTAATCGTGGTCGTGACAGTTTTATAGGTGGAGGAAGTAAACGGAGAGAACCACCAAGCATCGACGAGCAACTGTCAGCTCCTCAACATTCTAACTCTGTTCAAGCTCCGCTCAAGCAAGGTTAAAGAGGGTGAAGACATATGTACCATCGACGTGCAGTACGCCTTAGTACACGGCGTCATCGTGCCCCCGTGTCGGCAACCGGGCTAAAGTGCCTTGCCCAAGGACACAACGTGAGTCGTCCCGGATGGGGATCGAACTCGGGACCTCTAGCATAGATGTACAACAGTCTACCACTGAACCACCACGCTCCCTTGAATACCCTTAACACTATCATACATTATCCCTCATGAATTCTGAGTCTGATAAAAGAGGTTATGTTTACCTATTACATACCCATTTGCTGTCCGAAAACAGCCAATTTTATCAAAATTTTGACGTTTAGCAGCCTGTAGCGGGATTAACAAACGACTAGCGGAATATTCTATCTATGCAATTTGTAAGATCTGCCAATGTCCAATTGTTCTTGAAAATTGCCAACAAGCAGTTAGCGAAATCCACAGAAAATGTAAATTTTAAGCTTTTAAGGGGTATCTCTCCTTATCCAGTCTAAAATAGGTTAAGTTTCATTCTTTTAAATACCCTTACTACTAACAAAACTGATCCTCTGTGAATTCTACGCGCAGTAAAAGAAGTTATATTTCTCTGTTACATATCCATTGGGTGCTCTTGGTGTCTGAAAACAATCCATTTTATCAACGTTTTGATGTTTAGCAGCTCGTGGAGAGTTAACGAATGCTCAACGGAATATTTTGTCCATGTAACTTGTAATGTCACATGAAGACCCGTAAATGGCCATTTTTCTTGAAAACTACAAGATGTTTTTAAAGAAATCCAGGGAAAGCATGAAATTTTAAGTCTTTGATGGGTACCGCTGTTTAACCAGCCCAAAACGGGTTAAGACCAGCCCTAAAAGGGTTAATGCTTGGTCTGATGAATTCCACTTCCAAAGAAGGAGGTTATGTTTATCTCGCAGGTACACATTGCGTGCAATGGGTGCCCAAGGACAGTCCATTTTCTCAAAATTTCTATGCTTTGCAGCCTCTGGAGAGGTAACTAACGCTTACCGGAATATTTTGTCTATGTAATTTGTAATGTCACTCCAAGACCTGCAAATGGTCAATTTTTCTTGAATACTTACTAGATTTTTTGGAGAAATCCACAGAAAACTGGAATTTTAAGCTTTTAAGGGGTACATCTTAACCAGGCGAAAATGGGTTAAGACCTCGATTTTTTGAATACCCTTACTACTTACTAAATTTTTCTCTGTCAGTTTTGCATCCGGTAAAAGAAGTTATGTATCTCTGTGGCATTCCCATTTGTTGTTGTTGGCGTCCAAAAACAGACTATTTTTTCAAAATGTTGACATTTAGCAGCCCATGGAGGGTTAACAAATGCTTACTGGAATATTTTATCCATGCAACCGGTAATGTGACTCCAAGACCTATCAATGGCCATTTTCTGTTGAAAACTTACAAGATGTTTGTAACGAATTCCACGGAAAACATGATTTTTTTTAGCTTTTGATGGGTATCGCTGATAACCACCCCAAAAGGGGTTAACGCTTGGGTTTTTGAATACCCTTATTACTTACAAAAATGGTCCTCAGTGAATTCCACTTCAAACAAAGGAGATCATGTGTAACTCTCGGACATACATTGCGTGCTGTGTGTGTCCAAATACAGCCCATTTCAACAAAATTATGATGCTTGGCATTCTGTAGAGGGTTAATAAACGCTCAGCGGAATATTTTGTCCATGCCACTTGTAATGTCACACAAAGAACTGCAAGTAGTCAATTTTTCTTGAAAACCTATGGAATGTATTTAGAGAAATCCACAGAAAATGGGAATTTTTAGATTTTAAGGGGTCTCTCTCATTAGCCTGCCCAAAATGGGTTAAGACTTCGTTTTTTGAATACCCTTACTACTTACAAAAATGTTTCCCTATAGATTGTGCGCTCGATAAAAGAAATCACTTTTCTTTGTGGCGTAACCGTTGGGTGCCGTTGGCGTCCAAAAACAGCCCATTTTATCACAATTTTGACTTTTAGCAGCCCGTGGAGGGTTAGCAAATGCTCACCGGAGTATTTTGTCCATGCAACTTCTATTGTCACATCAAGGCCTGGGAGTGACAATTTTTTCATGAAAATCTACAAGACGCGTTTAGAGAAATCCACGGAAAACCTGAATTTTTGAGCTTTTGGGGGGTATTGCTGTTTAACCAGCCCAAAACGGGTTAATGCTTGGTTTTTTGAACACCATTATTACTTACAAAAATGATCTCCGGTGAATTCCACTTCAAATAAAGGAAGTTATGTTTATCTATCGTGTATCGTTTGGGTGCTCTGGGGGCCTGAAACCGGCCCATTTCATCAAAATTTCAATGTTTGGCAGCCTGTGGAGGGTTACCATATGCATCGCCTGATATGTCATGTGTATCAAAGGTCGTGGCACAGACAGGTCTATAAATGATGAAGGTTTAAAAAAAATCTACAAGACGTGTTTCGAGAAAGTGCCGATAAACCCCAATTTTGACAGTTTTTTGCCAATTCTGACGAAATAAGGGTTAAATCGAAAATTCTGCTTCGGTACATTTTTAGATTTTGTGCCCCTCTATGCGTGTGCAAAATTTTGTGAAAATCGGTTCGAAAATGGCTTCGGAATCGTGCGGACAAAATGTGTGGAAAAAAAAAAACCCAAAAAAAAAAAAAAAAAAAAAAAAAAATAATAATCCGTAGAAAAACAATAGACTTTTCCAGAGGGAAAAGCCTAAAAATAATAATCCGTAGAAAAACAATAGTCTTTTCCAGAGGAAAAAGCCTAATAATCCGTAGAAAAACAATAGTCTTTTCCAGAGGGAAAAGCCCAATAATCCGTAGAAAAACAATAGTCTTTTCCAGAGGGAAAAGCCTAACTAGATTTTTCGATTTCAAGAAATCGAGAGATTCACCTATTCCGCTTGTCTTTTTAGGCAGCGACGAAATAAGATTCCATATAGAGCTGGTAGTTTTTTAGGCTATATTAAGTCCATAGCCGATAGAAAACTCCCTACAGTGTCTAACAATTCTTTCGGCAACAGTGTCTAACAATTCTTTCGGCAATACTCTTTCACATTGGCGTGAATGCTGTATGCTTAATGTCCAAGTTAGGGCTAAATAGCAAACCCGTTGAACAGATCGCGTGTACTTAATAATAACAACATGTGCATGTGTGACACCATAGATTGTGGCGAACGTTTTCGCAGCAGCCATCCCAAACATTCAGCGTTTGTACCTGAAGCTCGCCCGAACTCGGTCATATTATTAGAAAGTCCCGAAACCAAGCATGGGCCTCGAGGCAGCCGCCCCTCTCTCTCAACCCACACCCCGAACGTGCACATACCCTCTCCTGACATTCAACATGATAGAATGGGAAATTGGTGTCGCTCTCTGTGTGAAAAGATGCGGTAACTATTTGTGAAGAATGAGTGAAAAAATGGTGGAAATCGGCCAAGAATTGGCCGAGATATAGCGTTTTAATGAGTTGAGTTAATTGTTTGAATTTGGTCCCGTTCTAGCCGGTGCGACCTGACGCTGGGTATATGTCTGGGGTAGTTCCGCTTGAAATCGTGGATTCTCAGTTTCTGGTGGAGAGACGCTGGTGACTGAAAGATGCATTGTGTACACTGGCGCCAAATGGACCTCGCCAAGCTGGTAACAGTTAGATATTTGTCAGAAATGAAAAGTGGACAGTAATCGCGCATGGGTTAATGGCGAATAGGCGGTAATCTGGCTAATTTGACATTAAAATTGAACAGACAGCAGTGTCGCTCATACGCCCACTACGTCCAGACCACTGGAGGCAGCTACACGAAATTTTCAGAAGTTGTTCTACTCTTCCTGCCCGACAGGTTAGTATCTTTGTCGAGTGGCGTGACCGCGTGGCAACAATGTGGATCGCGTGGAAACCGAAGGGACGATTCGTCCCTCCTCTATTCCCAATGCAACGACGTTTCCATTCACTATTCACCTGTCACCCGTCGAGTTTGGCATTATTTCTGTCTGTTTGACGAACTGTTCAGCTTTCAATATTCACACGTTTACGTGGGACTGAAAGTTTGGAGTTAAACTGCTTATTTCAGAGCGTACCGGCAGAAACTGACAACTCGACCCGGTGGCGAAAAAGCCGTCGTCTGGCTAATTTGACATTCAAACTGAACAGATACAATGTCGGATACACGCCAATTATGTCCCGACCATACAAGGCAGCAACTTCAGATTCTCAGAATGTTTTCTCCTGTCCCTGCCCGACAGTTTAGTATCTTTGTCAAGTGCCAAGACCGCGTGGAAACACCGTGGATCAGGTGGAAACCGAGGGGACGATTCGTCCCTACTTTCTTCTCAATTCAACGACTTTCCTATTCATTATTTACCTGTCACCGGCTGAGTTTGGCATTATATCTGTCTATTTGATGAACTTTTCAACCTTAACTATTTGCGGCCTCGTGTTTCACCACCGAAAGGCCACTGCACGGTTACCAATATATTCAGGGACTGATTTTGCGAAAAAAACAATTATTCCGTCTGTACCCACATGGGAACTCCTAAATCTGTAAGGGTTACATTTTTAATAATAACGTATAAAACAGAAGTTGTCGTGCTACGCTTGCTGCATGCAGGCATAGAAAACATTCAGCGCTCAATGAATTAGGAATGGAGTAAATTGTCACTTAAACCAGCGAAATTCTGAAAAAAATGAGAGTTTTTTTTCGACGGCACCTACCTTTATGCATCCGAGACAGGGACTGCGTTAAACTTTACAGAAACCTTATAACAGAAAATATTCTTGGAATTGAACTGTGAATCCGAATTTCGAAAGCCTACAGAATGCAAATGGGTGGGTGGCGGGCATCATCACTGGATCTAATGTTGTATTTCATGTTTTCTTTATATTCTATTTATTTTTTTTATCTCTCTCTCTCTCTCTCTCTCTCTCTCTCTCTCTCTCTCTCTCTCTCTCTCTCTCTCAGTTTAATTTGTGTTTGTCTATAATGTTTATAATATTTTGATTTTGCTAGATTCTGTTATTTATGGAATACGTTCTGCCATATTGTAAATTATTAGTCACCGTACAGGAACGGAAGGGCTTCTAAGTGGTAAGCACTTGTCCTCCAATCCTGATTTGCATTGTCAAATGGCAAATAAAATATGTTTAATCTAATCTAACAGTAGGGCGGGGGGGGGGGGGATGTGTCCTAGGTAAAAAAAACAGCAGGGTGCAGGTGTTCTAGGTAAAATAAACAGCATGGGGTGGGGGGGGGGGGGGGGTGTCCCCGCTAATTAATTTTAATAGCAGGCAGTTGTTCATGGGGCAGGTGTCCTATCCCACTGGTACTTGGCCTTGATGGAAATAACATTTCAACAAGAAACAACGGGAAACTTATTTGCAATAAAGCTGCAAACACAAACTTGATTTTAGGACCATTCCATGGACATTTTAAAGCCTACTGCGATATCAGCGTTTCTTACTCTCGTCCTTTCACCACACCGCAGTATTTTACCCGAGTCGAGTTCTGACGTCATGCAAGTTTGACGGACATGCTTTCAATTATGTTATTGACAACAACATATTTATAATTTCGTGCTTACTGATCCGAATTTTGAAAACGACACACGCAATCGCGAAAGCATTTTCTGAAAAACACGATTCTGTAAAAGGTTTTAATGAAATTTGATTATTTTTTTTATTTTCTATTTCGATGGCTCTTGTCGAAAAGGTGCTAATCACTGATCGTCCTAAACGAGATCAAAGACACGCCGTAGTTTAATAACAGACAGAGTATCTTCTAAGAATATACATGCGCAATCCTAAAATGCAATAAATCAAGTGTTTTTTCACGTTTTATGAGAGAAATATGTCCAATTGTATCATTGAATCATTTTTAGGTATATGTGGGTGAGAAATTTTCTATACGGACAAAATACAGGCTAAATAAAATATTTGCCATTATTTTCCGCAGACGTATTTTTGTCTCTGCTTCTTGGGGAAATTTCTTGCTGCTAAATACAACGAAGGTGTGTTATTTGATGTGGTCAGAACCGTCAGGTGGTCGGGTCCGAAACCGCACCTCGCAGAAGATGTAGTGGGGGGTGTCGATTTTACAAGTAATGTAGGCAGCGTACACGGCATGGGCTGTCTGTCTTTAATCCGACAAAACAGGGTTAAGGCATGGTTTTTTGAATACCCTTATTTATTTATTTATTTATTTATTTATTTATTGGTGTTTAAGGTCACATACTTCTGCACAATGGCTAATCGTGACCGTGACAGTTTTAGAGGTGGAGGAAGCCAGAGTACCCGGAGAGAACCACCAAGCATCGACGAGCAACTGTCAGCTCCTCAACATTCTCACTCTGTTCAGGCTCCGCTCAGGCAAGGTTACAGAGGTTGAAGACATGTGCACCATCGACGTGCAGTATGCCTTAGTACACGGGGACATCGTGCCCCTATGTCGGCAACCGGACCAAAGTGCCTTGCCCAAGGACACAACGTGAGTCGTCCCGGACGGGGATCGAACTCGGGACCTCTAGCATAGAAGTACAACAGTCTACCACTGAGCCACCGCGCTCCCTTGAATACCCTTAATACTATCATACATTATCCCCCAGGAATTCTAAATCTGATAAAAGAGGTCATGTTTATCTATTGCATACCCATTTTGCTGCCCGAAAACAGCCGATTTTATTAAAATTTTGACGTTTAGCAGCCGGTAGAGGGATTAACAAACGACTAGCGGAATATTCTATCTATGCAATTTGTAAGACCTGCCAATGTCAAATTGTTCTTGAAAATCCCCAACAAGCAGTTAGCGAAATCCACGAAAATGTAAATTTTAAGCGTTTAAGGGGCATCTCTCCTTATCCAGTTCAAAATGGGTTAAGTTTCATTCTTTTAAATACCCTTACTACTTACAAACCTTAAACACCAATTAGATTCCATGATTTTTCTTGACCCCCACAGTGACTGATGAATTGTTTTTAACTGTCTCACAAAAGTTCCTTCATTGATGTTATGAGAAAGGTGAGTATAGTAGTCTCAAATGATTCGGTTTGGTTTTGATAAAAAAATGTTTAGGTAAAACCCATCATTAATGGTAGAATGGGTTAATATCAATATCAATGTTTCCCTATCAGTTTTGCGTCCGGTAAAAGCCCATGAAGGGTTAACAAATGCCTACCAGAATAATTGATCCATGCAACTGGTCATATGACACCAAGACCTATCAACGGCCATTTTCTCTTGAAAACCCCACAAAATGTTTGTAAAGAAATCCAGGGAAAACGATTTTTAAGCTTTTGATGGGTATCCCTGTTAACCTCCCCAACAGGGGTTAACGCTTGGCTTTTTGAATACCTTTATTACTTACAAAAATGGTCCTCTGTGAATTCCACTTCAAACAAAGGAGATTATGTTTATCTCTCATGTATACATTAGGTGCTGTGCGTGTCTGAAAACAGTCCCATGTTAACAACATTACGATGCTTGGCAGCTTGTAGATGGTTAATGTCACATAAACACCTACGAATAGTCAATTTGTCTTGAAACCCTACAAGTTACCGTTAGGGAAATTCACAGAAAATGGGAATTTAAAGCTTTCAAGGGATATCTCTCTTTAGCCTGCCCAAAATGGGTTAAGACGTCGACTTTTGAATACCCTTACTACTTACAAAAATGTTTCCATATAAATTGTACGCGCGATAAAAGAAGGAACTTTTCTTTGTGGTGTACCCTTTGGGTGCTGTTGGTGTGCAAAAACAGCCCATTTTATCGCAATTTTGACCTTCAGCAGCCCGGGGAGGGTTAACTAATGCTGACCGGAATATTTTGTTCATGCGACTTGTAATGTCACACCAAGACCTGCAAATAGCCGATTTTTCTTGAAAACCTACAAGATGTTGTTAGAGAAATCCACAGAAAACGGGGATTTTAAGATTTTAATGGGTATCTCTCTTTAACCAGCCCCAAATGGGTTAAGACGTCAAATTTTGAATACCCTTACCACTTTCAAAAATATTTTGTGATCAATTTTGCGTCCGATAAATGAAGGCCCCTTTCTCTGTGGTATATCGTTTGGGTGCTGTTGGTGTCTAAAAACAGCCCATTTTATCACAATTTTTACGTTTAGCAGTTCGGGGAGGGTTAACTAATGCTGACCGGAATATTTTATCCATGCAACTTGTAATGTCACACCAAGACCTGAGAGTGACCAATTTTTCTTGAAAATCTACAGGACTCGTTTAGAGAAATCCACAGAAAACATGAAGTTTTGAGCTTTTTGGGGGGTATTGCTGTTTAACCAGCCAAAACGGGTTAACACTTGGTTTTCTGAACACCTTTATTACTTACAAAAATGATCTTCGGTGAATTCCACTTCCAATAAAGGAAGTTATGTTTACCACTCGGGTATCGTTTGGGTGTTGTGGGGGTCTGAAACCGGCCCATTTCATCAAAATTTCGATGTTTGGCAGCCTGTGGAGGGTTACCATATGCATCGCCAAATATGTCGTGTGTATCAAAGGTTGTGTCATAGGTAGGTCTAGTAATGATGGATGTTTAAAAAAAATCCTATAGACGTGTTTCGAGAAAGTGCCGATAAACCCCAATTTTGGCAGTTTTTTGCCAATTCTGGCGAAATAAGGGTTAAATCGAAAATTTCGCTTTGGTACATTTTTAGATTTTTTGCCACTCTATGCGTGTGCCAAATTGTGTGAAAATCGGTTCGAAAATGGCTTCTGAATCGTACGGACAAAAATGTGTGGAAAAAAAAAAAGAAAAAAAAACCCCAAAAACCCCCCCCAAAAAAAAAAAAAAAAATAATAATAATAATAATCCGTAGAAAAACAATAGTCTTTTCCAGAGGGAAAAGCCTAACTATCCTCACTGAATAACATAAAAACGTTTCTTCCTCAATTGCAGTCGCTGTCCATGCGTTGTGCAGGCAAACTACATGGTGGCACACTTTAACCCTAACAACGCTAACGCATTTTATGTGTAATTGGAATCTATCTAGGCATATATAAATAACTAATTATTGTTTAACATCCCAACATTGCTTGGCAATAGGATTGCACTATTGCGAATTATTTTAATCACTCTGTTTCTTTCTAATCGTTTCCCGTACCGACAAAATTGCACATCGGTCTCAATGGTTAAGTCCGAATGGGGTGAAAGTATATCCCTTTCGAAAATTAATGACACGATTTACTCTCCGAAGTCAGTTTTGTCCGTCGCTGCATGCATAGATATCGAAGAAAACTTAACCATCTTAGTACTTCTTCACCAAATGGGAGATTTCTGACATCCCCGTAAGGAGCGGATAATTTTGGACCCCCCCCCCCCCCACCCCTTTGATTTGGCGTCGGCTAACCAACATGGGAATTCTAGTTATGTTCATCTACTGTGTAGGAGATATCGCCACTAGAGTACACATGATGCATATTAGTCCCTCTCCACGCTGGCGCATCAACACGCCATTTCTTGACCTCAAAAATCGCCACCCCACCCCAGAAATTGGCTACAACTAGTTTATCATTCCTTTTCAGTTATCGCATTTGGAGGAATTGAGGAAGGTCCCCACTTACATTTAATTTGTTATGTTATTATTTGTTCTCATTTTGCTTTTTATTTCATGTTTTAGTCCTAAGAAATGTGTACATAGTTCACATCTCTATATACACCCACTGATTACAAACACCATACCACATGCAACTCTTGGAGAGAAAAAACAATTAACACAGATAAACTGTATCTCATTGAATGAACATCCATCACAATTTCTACTCATACTTTGTTCAACCACATCATATCCGGGAAAACAATGGACCTCGGATATAATATTCAATGGCGGGTAGTATAACACCAGATGAGATTCAGACAAGCGACGAGTATAATTTTTTCAAAAAATTCCATGATAAAATCCAGAACCTCTCCCAGGAATATGAAAATGAATCACAGCTTGCCGACCACCACGACACTTGTAAATACTATATGCCCGCGGAATTTCGACAAAACATATCTGGCATCAAGACGTCTCTAAGCATATTTAACCTTAATTGCAGAAGTCTTAACGCCCACTGGGATGCCTTGAATAACTTACTATACACTTTGCAAACTGACGCCAATTCGTTTGACATCATCGGATTGACAGAGATATTCAAATGTCTAGAAAACATATCTTATAATCTAGCGGGTTACCAAAACATCTTAACTAATGTGCGGACTGATGATGGCAGGGGAGGTGTTGGCTTATTTATAAAGGAAGGTATAAATTATAAATTACACCCCAACTTGACTGTTTTTATACCCCACGTATGTGAAACATTATTCGTGGAGATCATAGGTAGAAAGATTCCACCAACTATAATCGGTGTAATATACCGGCCAAATTCTCAGCCTAGGGCTGACCTAAACCTTTTCCTAACTCAAGTCAACACAATATCTGGCCTAATTAACTCAGAAAATAAAACATGCGTCTTACTTGGTGACTTCAATATTGATTTACTCAAGATCTCTGAACATAAACAAACAGACGATTTCATCGATAATATGTTTTGCCTGGGATTTCTGCCCACCGTGACAAAGCCGACCAGAGTGACAAAACACTCAGCAACCCTGATAGACAACATTTTTGTTAACAAGATCAGAAGCTCCATATCTGGAACTGTTATTACAGACCTCGCTGATCACTTTGGAACGTTTTACTTAGAAACAAGTTTAAAAACAAATATTGACAAAGAAACAATAAACACAAGAAATATATCCCAGGAAAATATTAACACTTTCTATGGGAAGCTTTCAGAACTTGACTTCAATAATGTATTAAACACTCACTGTCCCGACGAAGCATATAACATCTTCATAAATATATTCCTACAGGCCTTCAATGAGAGTTTCCCCTTAAAAGAAAGACAGCAAAAAATCGATATGTCAAAAAACAACCTTGGATGACCAATGGCTTAATAACCTCCTCAGTAAACAAACTTAAACTCTACCAAAAACAACTGAAAAGCCCTACCGATGAAAATAAAGGTGCTTATAAACAGTTTTGCCAAGTCTTCAATAAAACAAAACGGAAAAGTAAAGCCTCTTATTATAACTCTATACTCAAAGAAAATCAATATAACCTAAAGAAAACATGGCAAATATTAAATGAAGCAATCCAAAAACCCCATTCAAAAATTAAATTATCAGCAAGTTTCAAAGTTAATGATACAGAAATCTCCAATGGAATTGAGATCGCGCGAGAATTTAATAACTTTTTCACTAGTGTGGGAGAATCTACGTCCGCACAGATAGCGGCTTCGAATAAACATTTCTCGAGTTACCTTCAAGGGAGCGGTCACCCGAGCAGCTTCTTCATTGAGCCCACAACCCCTGACGAAGTTGTCAACATAACTTAGAGAATGAAAACTAAAACAAGCAAATATTGTAACGAATTGACCTCTAGACTCATCAAGGAAATTATTAATTCTATATCGACCCCCCTATCACATATAATAAACCTATCTTTCGAAACTGGCATAGTACCCGAGAAGATGAAATTAGCTAAAGTAATTCCAGTATTTAAATCAGGTGACGCGAGTGTTCTCAATAATTATAGACCAATAAGCATACTCCCTATTTTCTCCAAACTCTTAGAAAAGATAATGCAGGTTCGCCTTGACACATTCCTAGTGAATAATAACATCCTTTACCAACACCAATACGGATTTAGAAAAGGACATTCAACTGTGCACCCGATACTACACCTTCTGGACCATATAGGAACTCAAAATAACAAACCCACCAAAGATAGTACAATCTCTGTTTTTTTTGGACCTATCAAAAGCCTTCGACACAATAAACCATGATATTCTCCTCAAAAAGTTAGAGTTTTATGGTTTCAGAGGTGTTGTAAACAAATGGTTTCAGAGTTATCTCAGTGATAGAAAGCAATATGTAGAGTATCTGAACAAAAAATCATCACACACCACAATAACCTACGGAGTTCCACAGGGTTCAATTTTAGGGCCTGTTTTATTTTTAATTTATAATAATGACATATCAAATAGTACTAAATTGAATCTCCTTTCGTTCGCTGATGACACAACGGGCTATACATCCCATCATAATCAAGAAATCTTATATCAGTCTGTCAACACTGAACTAGAAAAATTAAATATGTGGTGCAGAGCCAATAACCTACTCCTAAACGCCAAAAAATCGAAATATGTCATAATCAGCTCGTCACATATCAAACTTAAAAATAATAATAATATAATTAGCATCGATAATAATCCCATAATCAGGGTGGGTATTAAAGAAACAGAATTCTCTGTCAAATTTTTAGGAGTTCATCTCGACGATAAGTTGAGTTACTCCACCCACATTTCAATGTTGTGCACAAAAGTAGCAAGAGCAGTTTGGGCAATAAATAGAGTTAAAAAAATCCTACCGCATAGAGCGTTAGTCACCCTGTATTATGCGCTAATTCATAGTCACTTCCTGTTTGGTATCCAAATATGGGGTCACTCCAAACATATAAACAAACTCTATCTCTTACAAAAAAGAGCAATCCGAATAATAAACGACAAAGCTTATAACTGTCACACAGATCCCTTATTTCTAAAAGATAAAATATTTAAAATCCAAGACCTTTATACACTACATGCATTGTTATTTGTACATGACTGGCATAACAATGCATTACCTACCACCTTTAATAATTACTTCACCTTTATTACAAACCAAGATGGAGTTGTGACTAGACAATCAGGATTATTAAAAACAAACACGCCTAGAACCAAATTTGTTGAATGGCTACCAGCGAACCACTTTCCGACACTATGGAACAAATTAGACAATGAAATACGGAATATACACGATAGAAATGTTTTTAAATTGATCTTAACCAACTTACTAACAGGCTCCTATCTCACTTCTGTCTCCTGTTCAAATCTTTATTGCCAAGATTGTAACGTTTGATTAAATACTCGCTTGACTCTGAATCTCATCACCTTGTCGACCAATAACATTGTTGACCAATAACTTTGTCGGTCAATAGCTTATTTCTCCATCGCTTGAAGGCAATTTCTCGTGAAGTGTGGACATTGCGCGCGATATGGTGATGTAACAATTAGCGTTTTTCAGTCACTCTCTGGATACTTCATTTGAGTCAAGAAAACTTAGCAGTGAGACATTGGCTCACCCGACACAATTCGGAAGATACACGATGATGGGACGGATCTGTGTCTGATGATTTGGCGTCTCGCTAGCCATGCCAGTCTCTGTATTGTCGTTCAGTATTTTGACGAATCTTTGGTTGTCACCCTGCTGCGCCTCCCGCCGAATTCTGGTTGCCTCCGGTGAGATGAGGCCTTCTGGCTCTTTTTCTGCCTAAATTAACTAAACAGAAAGCGATGGATATTCAGAACATTGTGAATTTATTTGGCCAATTCCACATTTCATAGAACTAGTAGTAATATTTACTAAAAGAGACAAATTATTTTTTTGTGATCAGCAGATCTCTAAGAGATAAATCCGACTTGTTTTAAGGAGATGGCAGGTAGACAGCCAATCTGGCTATGCCCTCTCCTTGTAATTTTTGTACCACATAATCAATACATATTGTCTATAATTTGTATCACTATTTGTAACTCGCATACGCTTTCAAATTTATTGTATGCTATTAAGGTACATTTATTACTAAATAAATATTGAAAAAAAAATTGAAATACAAAAGTGATAATCTTACATTTAAAGAATGGGGTAAATTATTTTTGTTGATGTTGAAAGCACATGTACTGTGTGCAAATAGTGCAGGTATGGAAGCCCAGAACTATCATATTGTAGGATTTCATATACAAATTGCAACACATATTCAAAATTACACATGGTTGTTCCCTACACATGAAAGAAACATTCCAGATTACAAGAAAGAATATTCAATTTAAAAAGAAACTGTACTTATAGATTATTTTATACTTACATGTACGAAACTATTGTGGATAATTATAAAAGGTGAAGAGATTATCATTTTGCATCAACTATGTGATCTTACAAGTGAAATTCTACATGTGTATGTACAATACGGTGGAGTCCACTTAATTGGATATCTCTTAATTGAATAACCCTGTTAATTGAATATAATTTCCCAACACAAAACCATTTACCATACCTTCAGTACAAATTTGACATGTTAAATGAATATAGGTTATAGAACAAACTCCTGTTAATTGATTTATTTATTTATTTATTTATTTGTGTTTAAGGTCATATATTTCTGCACAATGGCTAACCATGACCGTGACAGTTTTACGGGTGGAGGAAGCCGGAGAGAACCACCGAGCAACGGCGAGCAACTGTCAGCCCCCAACATACCAACTCCACACAATCAGGGTTAGCATTGGATGAAGACAGGTGCACCATTGACGTGCAGTACGCCTTAGTACACAACGTCACTGTGCCCCCACGTGGGCAATGGGGGTGAAGTGTCTTGCCCAAGGACACAACGCGCTTGCCGCAGGTGGGATTCGAACCGAGGACTTCTCAGCGTGCAGCCTGCACCTCTACCAACTGAGCCCCCCCCCCCCCCCCCCCCCGTTAATTAAATGAAAGATCTTGTAACCTGTCAAAACATTACCCGGACTCGCCCCATTTTTCCTTTGTTTGTAGACCTATTTGGCCTTAGTGCACCCAATACAGGCATTTAATCTATTACATCTTGTTTGACAGAGCTCATGGAGCTCTGTCAAACAAGATATAATAGAATAAATGCTAAGTTTATCTCCACAATACAGAAAAGTGACACAATTCCTGTTAATTGAATACTCCTGTTAACTGAATAATTTTCATTGGCAAGGTGGCTATTCAATTAACAGGGTTCCACTGTACATACAAGTTATAAAGACACATTACCCACATTCAGTGCTGTATAAAGAAAAATACATCAGTGCACATATTTGTTAGTAATTCTTCCCAATCATGAATCTGAAATAGAAAAAGCGAAGTATAGACTGCATATTAACTTGTACTTACATTAAATGAACTGAACTTTATCACTCATATAGTCTTCATACATGTGATCAACGATGTACACTCCATCATGGTACTTCACTTCATGAATTGTGCCACCTTGCCCGTTAACACCATCCAGTACTTTCACAACCTTTTCGTTGAGGTCTCATCAAGAAGCCTCTGGTGCCGTATTTTCTTTCCTAGAAAACTGAGATGCTCCTCAAGTTTGGCTGGTTTTCTGATCTGTCTTCTAGGCCTTGATGGGATCAGTTCTTCTGTGGCCTGTCCTGATGTCCCTGGTAACACAACCTGTTCTGGACACTTTTTTTCTTTTCTTGGGCTCTTCGTGGAACTGTAAAAGATAATTTAATGTTCATTAAAAACTGTTCTGTGATGAGGCATTTGTAAAATCAGATAGGAGATAAAACAGTTACATCAGCTGAAAGTGAAAGTTGAATATTAATAAAAAAGATTCTTCATGCTGAAACAAAACAATGAGAGTAATTAATGTATAAAACAAATAGATATAAAGGTAGAAAACATTAATAAAAATTCTTGTCAAAACACTTGTGTGTGTATTGCCTCATACATGCACACCTACCTGACATGTACTTGTTCAATACACAACTGCAATGAAAAATATGTTGACTGCAAATTTTAATTGGTTCGCATGTACTTGCCCATTCTCCAGGTTCTCTGATTCCTGGTTCTTTGCCGTGTCTTGGTGATGCCATTCGGGAAGCAATACAGAGAAAAAGAATGCTTGGAGCTTAGGTAACATTTTTTGATCCCATAAATCTTTGTCTCGGTGGATTCGCTCAATGAAAATCTGATGTGGATTTGTCCTCCTAACAACGAAATCCAACCAGGAATACCCACATACATTTAGCTGACCTTGACACTGATAGTAAAATTTATGTGTGTGCTTTAGTGCCAATGCACTGTTTTTATTCCCTAAGCAGAAGTCTTTGGTTTTCTGAGCCGCTTGCTGGAAAGAATGTGAATTTGTTTGGAGGACATTTTTAACTTCTAATAAACCTTTTTCAGCATTACATTCAACTAAACCATCTGGGCTAGCTGCCAAAAATGGAAATTCTTTACTAACACACAATCCAATAGGGAACACCAAAACATTAACACCACAATCTGCTTTTTTGATTACATACTCTTGAATACTATTTTTTTTCCTCCTTCAAGCCTTTTCTGGTGTAACGATTTCCAGTGAAAGAACAATGCAACAATTTTTTTTAACTAAAGGACAAACCTTCCGGGAAGGTGTCTGCAGACAACATCTTTGAAAGATGATGCAGGCAGTTTTTTTTCCCCTCTCCCGAAACCACAACCCAGACAATGATTGATGCCTTGTATTCTGTTCTATCTGTTTAATTTCACTCTCAGAAACCTTGACACTGTTTTCATAATATTCATGTTTGGCTTTTTCCAGTTCAGAATGAGGAATATCGGGGACAACGTCTAAAGAATCGGACCCGTAATGCATTTTAGCCTTTTTTGTTTTTGATTCCCTGAGCCTAAGTAGTTTTCTTTTTATTGCTCGTTTCTTCACTTCTGGATTTGATTTGCTTTTAACACATGATAATAAATTTTTTGCTCTAGTTTTATATGTTGAAATAAAAGCGTCTGTTGGCTCTGAATGAGTTACAAGTTTCCACACCGTAGGTGACCACTCTGGACCAAAGTTTTTTCTAAGTGCTCCCCCATAACATCGAGTGTACCAAGAGCCCCTGTTGGTTCGGTTATAAATTTTTCCACCATCAAACTTAGCCCTGACATTCATCCATGACTCAGCCAAGTTTGTTGTATAATTGCCAATAAGGCGATCAGATTTGTCTGACAATCTTTTTAAAAGAAGCAACTCATCTCTAAGTAAATCAGAAGACAATGAATCTGAAGTGAGATCAGAATCATATCTAGAATTCTCAAGACACAAGTCTGAAGACCCCTCCGTCCAATATGAAGTCTGTTCATTGAGAACTTCTAGTACAGTGTTGTCAAACTGTTCAGTACTCTGCTCACCTGTCAGTTCAGAAACATAGTTGTTTTCTGTACACTGTTTGCTTTTACAAAAGTCACTACAGTTTTTATGAATCCCAAACAAATGGAAAATAGAATTATTAATGTCATGTTTCAATTGTTTAGTTGCCATTTTTCGGTTGCTTTCCTTGGATCTCATTTTTATTGCACCTCTGATGGAACTTACTAATCTCACTCTTATTTCTTTTGTCAATTTACCTGCATCTTTGTACTGAGGGTTATTTTCAACAAATTTTTCGAGCTTTCACCCCAGACACTTGCATGCATCATTTGCACACTCAAATTTACCAATATCTTTTCCCTAAACAGGAACTTGAGTTTGAAGCATTGCAAACACGGAGCTGTCACCATCAGCTATAATCCTAGTGTATCGCAGTTTATGAGTGACCTCACATTCCAAAAATCCCTTAAGAATTATGTCTGCTTCCATAGATTGGCTGCTTGAATTCTAGTTTTTGAAACACTCATGTGCAGGAGTATCAATATGTAATGTTTCAGACCTAGTACATACATAACAGAACTTGTTTCTGACACCAATGTAGAGAAGTTTTCCTGTTCTCGCTCCAAATATGACACCTAACACCTCCCATAGCATTATAGGAATGTTTATGAGACCGTTTAGACCACCCCCATCACAAACAATTGTTATGCAAGGTATTCCCTGATGGAAGTCACGATTTTCTACGGCTAGTTTATATTCTCCCTGCCCAGCAGCAAGCATATCCTGCATTAGAAGTTCGTGCCACATACCTGCCTATGTCATGTTCCAAACCACTAAAAGTACTTTGAGTCATACCAGGTACTCCAAGTGTACCCATACACTAATTCAACTGCGATAACCTCCCCCAGAAACAACTGTGCCCCACACCGCTCTTAAGTTGATATCATATCTTTTCACTGAGGTCTGGTCAATATAAAGTTTTGAACTATTATTCAAGAAGAATTTTTTTGAACACCCATTACACTGAACAGTGATAATTGATGCCAATCCATAATGTTTTGCTTCTTCTACAATAGTATAAGGAGACTGTCCCCTGTTCACACAACTATTTGCCAAAAAAACACTACACAGAGTGGCAACTTGAAATATTTATATCTTTTTCCAACAACTGAATATTAAAGAATCGATATCCACTAACAGGCATACTTTGAAGTTTTTTAAACTGTACTTTAAGTGGATTGTTTTTATCTTGTTCACATGAATAAAATAATTTATCGTTCTTAGATAGTTTACTTAACCCTTTACCCAACGTAACGGCCAAAACCGGCCAGCGCTATTCTCAAAAATCGTCAATTAATTTTCAAAATATTTTCATTTTTTGTCTCAAAAACATAGGTTATGACCCCTCGTTGGAACGAGCTCGTCGAGCTCGTTCCAACGAGTGGTCATAACCTATGTTTTTGAGACAAAAAATGAAAAAAATTAGTTATTCAAGAATCTTTTTTGCAAGTGTCGTCTGCTTTTCATGTTAGGTAAAGGGTTTTAAAAGAATTGGTGGAACTGAATCTGATGTAGTTTTTATCAGTTTTCGCCAAAAACTTCGGCGTCCTGCTGGTAAGTTGAACCTTGATTTCCGACGCTTTGGAAGGCTCATACTCACTAAAACTGGAAGTAATATTTCGTTCAGCCAGATATTCATATAACAAATAAATTCATTATATCACTCTATTCTTAAACTATTATCCTTCATTTAGGCAATTAATATGAGGATTCACTTCAACCTAAAATGGGGGACTGTCACAGGCTAACTAACTGAGATAGATTGTCAGTGTTACAATGTAGTTCATGTCTGGAAAACATACAGTACGGGTATCATGGACAGGTCAAAATCCATGCAAGGGTGATTTGTCCACATTGACAATTCAAAGATGATCTGCTATGGCACCTACCAAAACATCCATGAAGCAGATTATCCAGGAGCTTAATCGATGGCTATTTTGCTACATGTAGGTGCTATACAGTTAAAACTAGAAGTCCTGTCATGATATGCGCACAAATAGCACGTCGATCTGCGCGTTAATCTGCGCGTTATGACCATAGTAAGGCTATCAAATTCTGTACATATGGCCTGTGCACGGGTTACCCGGAGGTCCATTGGTAGAAACATTGCCTGTGTTTGCAATGAGTAATCAGGAGAACCTGCAGTGCTTTGGATGCCACTCGATATGGCAATTCCAACGCCCAATTAAGCCTCGATAAGCACACAGTTCATGACAGGACTTCTAGTTTTAACTGTAGCAGATCATCTTTGAACTGTAACTGTGGACTATGTGTAAGTGCCCATGCGTAGATTTTCACCTGTAACCGATGGACCGTATTGTAATTTTTCACTCTAGCAATACATTTCAGAAAATTGAATACCACAAAAATTATTTTTCATTCTGGAATCAGTGAGGCTTTGAATTTCATCAGGAATTGCGAGAACGTTCTTTTGACTTGTTTTGAATCAAATCATCAGTGGCGTAGAATAGTTTTTCGCTGGCGGAGGGGCAAGCCCAAAATTTTCCGACAGTCCGAAAAATTTTCCGACAGGTGTAACAACAACAAAAACCCAAACAACAGAAAGAATCTGTTGCTTATTGCAAATGTACTGAAAATTGGTCTTTTTTTACCCCAAATTTACCCAAAATGGCATGTTTTTAACCCCAAAGCCAGCATTTTAATGTTATTAGGCATAAATTCGCCTAAAAATGGTCCCAAAAAATTTCCGACAAAACTTCTGTGGGGGGGGGGGGGGGGGGGGGGAGGGGGGGGGCTCCGCTCCCCCAGAACCCCCCCCCCCCCCCCCTTTATCTACGCCACTGCAAATCATCCTGGCAGCGATTTCAAGTCAAGTCCTGGTTGCCTGTATCAAGGTAGGCAATCAAAACATCCCTAGACACCAATGCACAGATGCATTATCAGTATTATATTATCACATATCTAGAAGAAAACTTGAATAGCGTAGTTCAAGTTTTTCAATGTTACAGCTAAATTGTACATGCACATGTACAGTAATAAGTCCAAAAATTGAAAAAGTGTTTCAAATGTAAAATGAACATTTATCATTTTAGTCATTTTGAATTCATCCTACTCATTTTGGAGTCGGTACATTTTACAAATATTTTAATTGCATCGAGACTGCCTTCAGCAGGATTCATGAATCATCAGTAACTTTTACTTGTAATGTCTGTAGAATCTGTCAACACTTCAAACCTACATGAAAACCAGGTAAGCCTCAAATGAGGACAGGTTTTACAGAAACTATTAGTTACCAATTATTTTTACGGTCTTCCAATCAAAACAAAAGACACCACAGGGCCTTATCGCTCACCTGACAAAGTG